>CM053028.1:303641020-304273520 GCA_028564925.1 Lithobates sylvaticus | reverse complement strand
TAATGCTCGTAATCCAAGGTTTTACTGTACTAGCAAAGCAAAAGAATACAATCTTACATTTGAGTTTTAGCTGCTTGCCTTTGAGCTTTTCGTTCTTTCCTCTTCTGATCAGGTGGCTTGGCAAAAACAATTTCAATGTTCTCGCCTTCCAGGTCTTTTCCATTCATTTCTTCCATTGCCTGTTTTAACACAATTTTAATATACACAGCAATTAATCATCAGGTACAAAGAGATTAACAAATAAAAACAGAAAAGCAAATGCAGAGTCAAGATCCAATCCAAAATGCCAAGTGTTTTTAGAGACCCAATCGATTACAACAGAAATATTCCCATAAGATTATGCAATAGATGAGCATGTCACACTGTATACATGCCATTTATCAGTAAAAGCTTTGCTTGTGTAGACACCCAAAAGCCCTGAAATGGGTGCTGCCATCTTAGATGAGGTATTAGCAGCTCCTGCACAGTCCTTGCTGTCACTCAAGTGACACTATAGCAGGGGTAGGCAACATTTTGAGCACAGTAAGCCGAAAATATTTTCAAAGAAATTGAGAGTGCAGATTTTATAAATAAAAAAAAAAAAAATTCTCTCATCAACTTCTCTCAATCACGAAACTGATTTTTTATAAAGTAAATGCTGTAAACTACTTTAGTAGTTAGAAATGGGCATCTTGCACTCACGCCTCAGATCAGCCCAAATTCATGCACCTCCACGCCTCAGATCAATGCCCCCCCCCCCCCCCCCTGCACATCTACCCCACCAATGTACCTCCCTTTCTCCTCTGCCACACCTTCATAGCCCCACTGCTCATCTGTCCCACCAATGCACCCTCTTTCACATCTGCCCCACCACTGTACCTCCCTGCTCTAATGTCGCACCTTCTCATCTGCCCAAACACTGAACCTCCCCTGCTCATCTGTCCCACTACTGTAACCCCTGCCATTCTGTCCAACAGATGAAGTCCCTTATGTCTTCCACCACTGTACCTCCCTGCACATATGCCCCACCTCTGTACCTCCTGCTCTTCTGTCCCACCTCTGAACCCCTCCAGCTCATTTCCCCCACCGCTGTACCCTCCTGTTCATCCGCTTTACCCTCTTCTCATCAATTATATGTGCGATATGCAGAGTGGTGAAAGGAGGCAGAGATGAGACATCTACCTGTCCTGGCACACTTGTCCTGCTGATCCGCCTTTCGCATCCAGCCCACGTGCTTGTATGTGATGTCACATACAAGCATCTGAAACGAGGAGCTCAGGGGCATTTTCTGAAAGCAGTGGGGCTGTGTGCAGGATCATAAGTTGGGCCCCTGCAGCGGAGAAAGTGTGGCGCTTTGCGACGCAGTAAAAAGTTGGATGTGATTTTCATTGCGCTGAATACTGGCTGTGGCTTAAAAGGGACACAGAGTGCAGGGGTATAGTAGTGACACAAAGGTTCAGGAATCATTTCAACAAAGTTCCCAGAAGCTTGCCGAGCACCGAGTAATTTTAGAGAGGAAGGCTATGACATGCAAGGAGGCTGTGTTAGGGAATTAGTTAAAGTTTTTAGCAAGTTCAACAGAATATTGCAAGTTAATATAAATATGATTTTTGTACTCAATGTAAAATTCTCTCAGGGAAATAGGAATTTAAAAATATTGTTTGGTTAAACTGCCCTCTACAGGACTGGACAACGGCAAACAAAAGTTGTAGACCAGCTCAAGATAACCCCCCTCTCCTTACCCAAAAGAATGTCTCAATTTGTAGCAAGCAAAAACAAGAGCATAAATAGAAACAGAGACACAGGACCTGTCTCAATGGACTTCAAGAAAGTATTTTACTGCAAGTTGAAAAGAAAAAAAAAAACATTTGATGAAGTCCATTGAGGAACACAAGACTTAAGAGTTTGTTGTATTTAACTGCCAACCTATAGGAAGATTGGACAAAAAAAAAAAAAAAAAAATCGTGAGCCAGCATGCTTTTGTGACAAAGCAAAACCAATAGAAAACCAGTGTGACCGGTGTGATGAGATTACAAAAAAGATTTTACCAAGTACAAAAATATAATGCAAAAAGCCACATGAAGGACATAATGCGTGAAACTGCCATTAAAAAGGAGCCTGAACATCCACCTGGTAGAACTTGGAAAAGAATAGCCTGATGCTGGATAGCCGAAGAAGCACCAATGACCTAGCAGTGAGCACCTTAACATAAAAATGGTGGAACCTCATCCATAAGATCATAAGCTTAGATGAGCTGTCTGAGCCACAAAAAAAAAAAAAAAAAAAAAGTGGCAGGAGTAGCTGGTTCCCCTTTCAGCAATAACCTGAAATAAAATGCAACTGCAAAGTAAACTCACGCCAGTTGCACTACAAGGACTCTGGTGGACTGGAACCAAACAAAGGGATGGAAGAATGATGCCCTGGGGTGACCGGCCAAAACTACCTTAGAATGGAAGTTCCGTTCCGGGTCCCAGTAAACCAGAAAGGTGTGTGCGCGCGTTTCTCTCTCCCTCCCCTCCAAACATGGGCCTTCCGCTAAGGACGCAAGTCTTGCAGAATTGATGGCAACATTGCAAGTGGCAGTGAAAAAAAGAGGAATACCTGCAATACCCTCTTTTTTTCTAAAGAGGGCTGCTTATTGCTCATCAATAAGGCCCTTAAATAGGTGCACCCTCCATGGGAACAGCTAAGGTCTCTGCTGAGACTGAACACTCCTGTATCCAGAGAGGGCAGTTCACTTTACCCATCCCAAATGGCAGGCTTGTATCTGTTTTGGGGAGGACTAGTGAACAACTTTTAGGGTCCTACCTGTCTCCCTAAAGGAAATCTGAACAGATATACCAGGTGTCAGGAGAGCCTAAAATAGCCTTAATTGGGGCCAGCACTTGTGGAAGCTTCAATAAGACCCAAGAGCCATCTGTCAAGGAGGCTACCAATGCCATTCTGCAGGTAAAAGCGAAGTAGTACACTTCAGGAAAGGGCAACAAGTGGAACCATGTGCCCAAAAGTCATCAAGCAAGCTCTACATATCCAGTCCGGCGGGGTCTGGGTATAATACTGCAAGGAGAGGCAAAGGCCATGATGTAGTGAGGAATCTTGAAGAATAAAAATCAATACACTGACGAAAAATGGCTAGCAGAATGGGGGGGGGGGGGGGCATCCATCCTCTTAGGACACTAGCTAAAAAAAAGAACCACGCCCCGGGTATGCTGTGTGTCTGCAGTGTCCTGTGCCTCTGAATGGCCAGCTAAAGAATGGCGAAAGGTGAAGATCGTAAGATCAATCAGGTACTTTAGATAGATGTACAAAAAAAAAAAAAGAGAGACTTTGATATTTAGGTTAACATACACTATAATGACGGAAGTGTATACAGAGATAGTATACATAGTATATATATATATATATATATATATATATATATATATATATATATATATATATATATAAAAAAACACACTTGACTTCAGAATCGAGTTGCCTTTATCCATCTAGTTGTTGTCAGATAAAAGGCAAATTTCGAAGAACTCACCTTTACTGCGCCAACTCGTTCATCAAAATGAATAAAAGCATAATCTTTCAGTTTCTTGACTCTTTCCAGTTTACCAAACTGTCCAAAAGCCTTTTCCAAGATTTCTTCTGTAACTGTGTTGGCAAGGTTACGAACAAACAAAACTTTTACCTGAAAGAGAAAGATCCATAGTAATCAAACTGCTGCTTTGTATGTACAAATCTAATAATGTATTATCCATGGACCATAAATTTAAATTCTCACTGGAATCAGCTGAAAACTACAGTCAGGTTTTTTTTAAGATACGTATCCTTGGAAGTATGAAATGTGATCACCGTAAGGGATGTTTAGGGCAAATAACAGGCCAAGCAGCCTAACATACAACATACTTTGTTCCACTTTGCTACATACCCATTCAGCTCTGCAACTGTCTTGCTAGCATCCACAACTGTGCCCACCAACACCTGTGTGTCTATTGTACCCACTCAGCTTCTGTATTTTTCAGTCACCAGTCCGGTCTACTTTTATCTTGAACAGCAGCTCAGTTAAGTGGCAGAGCCAATAATAAAAACACATTGCTAGATGCTTAGTCTAAAGCATATTCTGACCTACTGGTTCAATAGCCAAGGTGGCTACTTTTGATAGCAGCCAGCTGAACATTCCAGTAAACAGTCATTTTATCATCGTAGACAAGCAGAATGAAGAAATGAATGACAGGTCCTCTCCATAACCGTTTACTGATAGTAATCAGAGTATTGCAGATTTTTCTACATATGGACCAGATCTAACAATATATAGGAAAAACAAATCTATAGGGTTTGTTCAGACTCCAGTGCCTGTTTTGGGGACAGCATTACACATACAGTACACTTGGAATAAGAAGCAATGGAAATCTATAGCCAGTCACAGGCCAAGTACTGACCCACCGAGCACAGATGTATATGGATAAATTTAAGTCCATAACACTTTTAAACTGAACACTTTGCAGGGGTCAATCAGCCAAAAGCTCCATTAACCACTTCCCATCCGTAGGCCGTTATATGACGGCCTTGACTTTCCCGGGGTATATCTGAATGATGCCTGTAGCTACAGACATCATTCAGATATTGCCGCTTTCAGCCGGCGATTCCCTGCACCATAAGAACGATCATAGCGGCTGTTCCGCCGCTTGATCGTTCTTACCTCAGCCTAGAGGTGAGATGTGGGGTCTTATTGACCCCATATCTCACTGTAAATAGGTCCGATCATGTAATATTTCTATTACAAGGGATGTTTACAATGGCTAAAACCTTTTAGGTTTTAGTACTTTGTATTTTTGGGGAGATGGCCCCTTGCTTTCCTGCCCTTGTTTCAACCAATATCCCAGAAGGGAGAGGTTCAAGTAGAGAGGGACAGCTGTTCTAATACTTCCCTATTCCAATTACCACTGGACAGATTTCCCATCACTTGTTCCAAGGACACAATAGCAGTGACTCGGAATATAACAAGTACATATGAAAGGCTGAGCAGCAAGTAGTACTTGCCTATAAGGAGTTGTATGATTATTGCAAGTTACCTTTGCCATCACCTCTGGATCAGGATCTTCAATAGGGTCTGCCCATTCCACAGTTACAACATTACCCCATACTTTCACTTTGCCACTCATTAGTCGACGCCTTGCCTGGGCTGCTGTTTTATGATCTTCATATTCAAGAAAACAGAAACCTCTATTCTTTTTCTTATCATCTGGTTGATGATATAATATAACATCGGTGAGACCCTCTGTGGGGATAGAAACATAAGAAAACTGTCAAATGTGAACAAAAATATGATTGCAATGTTTAACAGCCTTAGGTTCTTTCATATACAGGCAGCACTTAAGCTGCTTCACGGTATATATTTAAAAAAAAAAAAAAACCTGCACGGCCCATCTTGCCCTTGAGTTTGAACGTGTACAAAATATGAAAATAAAGACAGCTACAATATACATGGGACGGTATAAACCCATCTGCCACCTCTTCAAAATGGCATACACAATTGCTTGCCTATAATGTTCTCATGCTCCTGGAAGCCTTGCTATGTAAATAGCTGCTTCCAGCTGTAAAGGAGGAAGATCCGACATAACCCTCATAACTATCGATGAGTCAATGAAACACATGCAGAAGATTAAAAAGTGCTGAGCTGAGGCACTTGCATTGCATACCACTACTTATAAGATGTAGCAGGTTTGCCTTAATTAGCCTGGAGGCAATATGTAAAATGCTGTATTCCACAGCAACAAGCTAAAATATATTTCTTAATCTAACAGCTTTACAACAAAAGGCTCACAAAGATCAGATCTAGTCATTGCTGGTTTTAAAATGAAAATCATGTGATCATCGCAATTTATAGGATGGTTACACAGGCAATGGCTGCAAGCTCTGTCAAAGCTCTTTCAGTAGGGTAACCGTTAAATTGAGTATGATAGTACAGCATGAATGTTTAACACCCATAGAATACAAGAGCACTTACAGAGCTTTCATACTCCATGGCTGGAGGGGACGTGTTAAAGTAGAAAACCCCCAGCTAGCATGAAAATCTCTCAAAAACAAACAAAAAAAAAAAAAAAACACACTATTAGGTAGCTTACATTTAAACAAGGTGCTTGGAGAAATTTGCCAATGAGGGGAGAACCAACAAAAAAACATTTAAAAACTTTACAAAAACACGATGTTTATTCAAATGAAACAGTAAGATAAGAGGATTCTGTACCCAAGATGTTGAAATTTGTGAATACATATCATCCATCTGTAGGCGGCCTATAAAGTGTTCCTTGCCAGTTCCTTGTCAGTGACCCCTCTTGCTTCAATACTAAATGACATACCTAGTAGTACTACATACATCAGAACTTCAGTTTCTACAATCTGCATACTTTAACCAGGTTTATTCAAAGTACCAAAGCAAGTTGGCAACGTAACCAGGCTAACTAGCATTTTATTTTTTTAGGAGGAAATCAATGGCATCGCCCCTGTATTTCTCATGACCCGACCTTACATCTTTTTAACTCAGTTCCCCAAACTCTAAATGCAGCCAGCTGATTGGCTGAGCATGTAACAGATTAAACTTCACCACTGCATGATCGGTGTAAAAACAATACCCTGCACAACTTAGATGGCACTGGAGCATCAGAGTCTTGGAAGAGATTTTATCAGCTAAGAGACTAGGTGTTCTTCCCCAGCTCAAAATACAAGTTAAGTATCTAGTTGCATGTACACTGTAGCTGGTTAAATCTCAAGGTAAAAAATTAAATCCTACCTGTGACTTTGCCAAATTCTTCCACAATTTGTTCCTTTGTTTTACTTTTTGGAATAGACCCAACAAAAAGTCTATTATTGGCAACGGAGATACATACACCAATGTGTTTTCCAGGGCGAATCTCATGGTTATTATACTAGATAAAAAATAAAATGAAAAAAATAAATACACACATTTTGGGGAACAAAATATACAAAGCACGTTTACATAAATATTGCAAAAGAATTCCCTCTAAAAACAAAAAATATATCAACACTTACCAACTTGACAGCCTCTTGTGCAGCCTCTTTAGTACAGAACGTAACAAAGGCATAGCCCCTATTTAATCCAGTTAAAGGATCCATCATTAAACGAAGGTCCCAAATTGATCCAGCTTTTTCAAATAAGGGTACAAGCTCATCTTCAAAAAGGTCTCTTGGAATCTTTCCTACGAATATCTGATTTAAAAATAATGGATATTAGATACACAAATAAAACTGATATAATTGCATGTTAGGCCCTGTTCCCAATGGGTAATTAGTTGTGTTCTGTGTGCAGGGCTGTGGTACTGTAAAAGATGGCCATGCATAGGGCACGCAGCTAATCACCCTGTGTGAATGGGGCATTACAGTAGAATACACTTTACCTCGGTGCCAACAGTAGGCTGCTGTCCTGAGTGGATCATGTTTGGCGGTGGGCCACCATATTTTCTTTGACCAGTTGTCACATCTAGAGTGTATCCTGTTCTGTCTAGAAGGGACTGGGGAAAAAAAAAAATAAATAAAAAAAAAAAGGTATTATGAACAGTTTCACAATGTCAAAATGCAAGAAGCAAGCTGCCAGTTTAACCTTTTAATCTAGAGCCACTTAAAAAGCTTCAATGTCTGTTCAAAATATAAAAGGTTGAGCTCTGAAATCAAAGCTCAAGTCCTGCATCCACCAACATCTCTGTACTGGTACATGAAACTGTCCAGAGTAATGGGCAAAAAGACAGCAGACCAAAGTCTGACAATTTTATTGACTTTGAATAGAATAGAATAAAAAGATAGCAAAACAGAGTATTTTTTTTTTTTTTTTTGCCCCTAGAGATGGCATATAAAATAGAACACCTGAATTTTTAAAATAGGCTCCCTGCTCATTACAGTAGAAAAAAGTAAGCCCCTTAATTAGCAACATGTTTACCTATATGGTCCTGTTTAGCACAGATAGTTGGAGAACAACCATGCATGTTTAATTTGTAGTGTTTTCCTGAATAGTCATAGGCCAAAACTTTATAACACTAAACAAAATTTTCCATTTGCATTCCAAATCGTGCATTAAATAACCAGTTTCGGTTTAAAAACCTATACACACACATTAATTCTATTTAAGGATAAGCCTATATCATTTAAAAAATAACAAATTACTCTCAATTCTGTAGAGATTTATTCTTCCATAACACCAGACCAGGATAAAATGTATTGGCCAGTCAGGCTGAAAATCATAATAGGTCAATGGGAATGGGTGAGGCAGAGAATTAGGAGCAGGGAAAGCTCCAACACTTGCAGATGGTGTCAAAACAGGATAAAAGGGCATTCAACTTTGACAAAGGTTTTTATGCAGCTACAGGTATAGGTGGGCAGGCCTAGGTGCACATACTTCACACTTGGGCACCCTTCAAACTTTGCAGCAATGCTGGCAGCACTCATGTCTATTTCCCAAAGAATAATCTCTGGATAGGACGTTGAGCATGTGCGATTCGGCTCCTTCCCTCTCCCAACGCCGATCAGTACAGTATGTGAGGAGTGGGGGAGAGCTGGGTACAGCAGCGCTGAGGGCTCATCAATGGCTAACCCTTGCAACATTAGTGCTCACCCATGCTACATCAGTGCCTCACAAAAGTGTAATAGGTAGTCAAATTAGACTTGAAATGTAGGTCCCTAGAACACCTGATGGTGCTCCCTGCATGCTGGGCCTCTATGTGGACAGGCTGTGTAAAAGTTTCACACACACATGTACTATTGCCATACTCAGGAGTAGCAGAATATATTTTGGGGTGTAATTATTGCCATGTACATGCTAGGTGTTAGAAATATCGTATACATGGACAACTCTGTGTAACAAAAAATAAAATAAAGCGTTTTCATTCTCTTTCCACATTTTCCAAAAACTTGTGGGAAAAAAAAAAGCCACGTTCAAAAGACTCATTATGTCTCAAATTATACGTTGGGGTGTTTACTTTCCAAAATGGGGTAATTTTTTGGGCGTTTCCATTGTCCTAGTGCTCCGGGACTTTCAAAAGTGTAAGAGGTAGTCTAGAAATTATATGTGTAATTCATGTACCTTTGCATCGTTTTCTGGTGGAGCATTTAAATAGCTCAGGTTTGGGGCTAGATTTTTGTTGTGAACAAGCACAAATTATCCGTGTGAAACGCATCTACAAATATTCCATGTCCTTTGACTCACATATGTGGTATTGCCATACTCGGGAGGAGTAGCAGAAAGTATTTTGGGGTGTAATTTGTGGTATGCATATGTGTTGCGCAAGAGAAATAACCTGTTAAACATGCCAATTTTGTGAAAGCAAAAAAAAATAAATAGTAATTTTGCAAAAGAATTGTGGGGGGGAGAGAAAAAAAATCAACTTAAAAAAAATAAAATAAAAACTCACCATGCCTCTTAATACCTTGGGATGTCTACTTTCTAAAAAAAAGGGGTCATTTGTACTGTCCTGGCTTGTTGGTATCTCAAGAAATTAGGCTGTCAGTACATCAGGTGTTATACATTTTCAATGATTGGCACCATAGTAGACTTAGGCCCCTTTCACACGGGACGGATCCGTAATGACCCGCTGAGCCGGCGGATGACAGGGCTGTCCCTGCACACTGTGCAGGGACCGCCCTGTCAGATCTCCGCTCTCCTCTATGTCCGTGTTCATCTTCTGTCTTCATCCGATACGCTCTGCAGACGGATAAAAAAATAGGATTTTCCTCCGTCTGCAGAATCAGACCATAGCGGAGACGGACGATATCGGGTGTCAGCGGATATTCATCCGCTGACACCTGCTATCCCATAGGGATGCATGTATGTCCGCATTTCATCAGAAAACGGATGGATGAAATACGGACATACAGTCTGCATGTGTGAAATGGGCCTAACTTTCACAAAGACCAAATAATTTACACTGATTTGAGTTATTTTTAACAAAGGTATGTAGCATAACTAAACTAAAAAAAAATTTCCTCAGTTTAGGCCGATATGTATTCTTCTACATATTTTTAGTAAAAAAAAATAAAAATAAGCGTATATTGATTGGTTTGTGCAAAAGTTATAGCGTCTACAAAATAGGGGATAGTTTTATGGCTTTTTTTTATTATTTTTACTAGTAATGGCAGTGATCTGCAATTTTTTATCGGGACTGCGACATTATGGCAGACAAACAATTTTGGGACCATTGGCATTTTTACAGCGATCAATGCTATAAAATTGCAGTGATTACTGTAAAAATGTCACTGGCAGTGAATGGGGTTAACCACTAGGAGGCAGTGAAGGGGTTAAGCGTATCCTAGTACATGTTCTAACTGAAGGGAGGAGTGGACCGTGTAGGGGACATGACAGGTCATCTGTTCATACTCTGTACTCTTAAAAACTACTGTTTACACACACACAGATCCCGGTTCTTGGTGTGCCCCGAGCGATTGCGGGAACCCGGCGGTGCGCATGGGCCCCCTAGTGGCCGTCTATGATACCGACGTACCATGACGGCAATTTGCGCAGCTGAGCAACCGTTTAGTTAACAGGTAAATTAAGCCAACTTAGAAGACGCAAGCAAATGCAATAATACAAAATGAGGGAAACAAAATTTCACATACCTTAATCTTGGACTCATCTGGTCCTTTGCTAGAATCAGCAACTTTGGTCCCTTGTTTCTCTCTCTGCCTATAAGTTTTCATAACTCCACATAAAAAGGCACTTTTATTCTAAAGCAAAAAGACAAGAAAAACAAACCCATCACAAAAAGCAATACTTTCCATCCACTAAAATCGAGAAAAATTAACTAATATTTTTCAAGCACAAACTTTTTTTTGTGTGGTCAAAACACACACACACACACACACACACACACACACAAACACACACACACACACACACTTTACAGCGGTAGTGAACAGAAACCAGTACATTTACAAAGAACAAATGGGGCACAACAGATTTAAAGACCCCCCCTGCCGTTTTCCATTAAGAAATTATTGCCAGCAGCAAACTGACAATGTGTAATCACTGCACATCAACAAAACTGACACTTTCCCACTGGTGAGGACATCCCAAAACAAGTCACATTTCTCATGCTAGCTCACTTACCTGTACATGCGAGAGATCACTGTCCTTAAATTGCTGTAGTACAGCTAATGCACCTTCTTCATTGAATTCCTTTAAAGCTTCAATTGCTCTTTCATCTAGATCACTATGCGCAACTAAACCTGTGGGAACAATAAAATACATTTCAGGCCATACAGTAGAAAAATAAACATTCACCTAAGCAAGAGAGTTAAGAAGAGATATGCAGCAAAATAAAATTGGGACCGCTTTCACAGGTTAAAAATCCACACATGTAAAGCAAGAACATACCTAATGAGATAAAACAGATTGTTATAGGGAGTCCTTTGCATTCCATGGTTGTTGAGAAATCTAAAGGAGATTGTACAGTCTAACATGTATGGTCAGTTAAAAATCAGCAATTAATGCAGAAGTAGGCTTCATGAAACTAAGCATCGGTTTTCCAGCTAGCCACTTTTCTTTATGCTCAAAGCTAAAATAAAAATTTGGATTGCATCATGCAAACGTATTCATTACCACCTAAGCACACGTTGCTGAGTTTGTGATAATGCCTCAAGATGTGTGTGAATTGGGCTTTAACCACTTTAAGACCAGCCTCGTTTTGGATTTTAGGTGTTTACATGTTTAAAACAGTTTTTTTTGCTAGAAAAAAAACTTAGAACCCCCAAACATTATATATTGTTTTTTTTTTTCTAACACCCTAGAGAATAAAATGGCGGTCGTTGCAATACTTTTTTTCACACCGTATTTGCGCAGCGGTCTTACAAGCACACTTTTTTTGGAAAAAATTCACTTTTTTGAATAAAAAAATAAGAAACAGTAAAGTTAGTCCAATTTTTTTATATATTGTGAAAGATAATGTTACGCCGAGTAAATTGATACCTAACATGTCACGCTTCAAAATTGCGCCCGCTCGTGGAATGGCATCAAACTTTTACCCTCAAAAATCTCCATAGGCGACGTTTAAAAAATTCTACAGGTTGCATATTTTGCGTTACAGAGGAGGTCTACGGCTATAATTATTGCTCTCGCTCTACCGATCGCGGCGATACCTCACATGTGTGGTTTGACCACCGTTTTCATATGCGGGCGCTACTCACGTATGCGTTCGCTTCTGCGCACGAGCTCGTCGGGACGGGGCGCTTTAAAAAAAATTTTTTTTTACACTGTTTTAAAAAAAAAAATTTATTGGCTCACTTTTATTCCTATTACAAGGAATATAAACATCCCTTGTAATAGAAAAAAGCATGACAGGTCCTCTTAAATATGAGATCTGGGGTCAAAAAGTCCTCAGATCTCATATTTGGACTTCAAAAAAAAAAAAAAAAAAAAATGTCATTTGTAAATTTCTCTTTAAGGAGGTATGGGCGGAAGTGACGTTTTTGACGTCGCTTCCGCCCTCCTATGGTATATAGATGAGTGGCGGCCATCTTAGCGTCACTCATCTCTATGCACATTAGGGGAAAGGACCCAATCGCCTCCACCGCTGCCGACGGTTCCAGTAAGCGGCGGAAAGCGCGGGAGAGCGGCGGGAGGGGGGCACCTCTCCCGCCGCCGATAACGGTGATCTCACGGCGAATCTGCAGCGATGACCACCATTATCGGACAGCCGATCGGCGCCTGAAGAGATGGATATGTCGGTTGTGGCAGCAGCTGCTGCCGTTACCGAGATATCCCTCTTCAAAAAAGGGACGTACATTGTCGTGCGCCGGTCGGAAAGTGGTTAACCACTTTAAGACTGTGCCTATTTTTCAGACTTGTTTACAAGTTAACCACTTGCCAACCAGCTGCTGTCATACAGCGGCAGGTCGACACAATCCCACGAACCATCGTAGCTATACGTCAGCTCCTTTAAGCGGGATAGCAGGCACGAGCCGCATCGCGTGGGTGCCGATCGCGGGGAAAAGAGGCAGAACAGGGACGTGTGTGTCTGTGTATAAACACACAAATCCCTGTTCCGTGAGGAGAGAAGAGGCAGATTGTGAGTCCTATTATAGCTAGGAACCACAATCTTTCATCTCCTACTTAGTTCCACCCCCCCTCCCCGACAGTTAGAACACAGTCAGGGAACACAGTTAACCCCTTGATCGCCCCGTTAACCCCTTCCCTGACAGTGACATTTACACAATAATCAGTGTATTTTTATAGCCCTGATCACTGTATAATTGTCAATGGTTTCAAAAATGTGTCCGCCAAAAATCGTAGATTGCCACCACTACTAGTTAAAAAAAAAAAAAAGCCATAAATCTATCCCCTATTTTGTAGACGCTACAACTTTTGCGCAAACCAATCAATATACGCTTACTGCGATTTTTATTACCAAGAATATGTAGAAGAATATATATCAGCCTACACTGAGGGAAAAAAAATTGGGTTTATTATAGCAAAAAGTACAATAGTGTTTTTTCAAAAATGTCACTTTTTTTTGCACAAAAAAAATGAAAACCGCAGAGATGATCAAATATAGGACTGAAACAACTAATCGATTACTATTTTCATAATCGATTAATCGGCCAGTAACAAAATGGGGTTAAAAAAAAAAAAAGAACGAAAATTAGCTTTATAGTACAAAAAGAGCAAATAATTGCTGCTGTAAATATTACTTTCACAGTTCTACAGTAAAAAAATGAACCCCTACTGTAGTGATTATCTGCTTTTTATTTTTTTTGTACTATAAAGGGCTAATTTTAGTTTTTTTAACCCCCATTATGTTACTAAACGTCTCAGGCCTGGTTCACACCTATGTGTTTTTTGCAGAAACACACTACAGTTCATTTACATGGTTTCCTATGGGACACGTTCACATCTATATTTTTTCAGCCGCTGCGTATTTGGAAAGCGTGTAATATGTTTTTGCAGCAATTTGTGTTTTTTTAATCTGCCCAACAACTAATTGGCAAAAAAAAGTATCTCTTCTGTCTGTTATTTTCAGAGTGGATTCAATATTTTGCTCCATAACCATATAGTTGGTTATATATATATATATATATATATATATATATATATATATATATATATATATATATATATATATATATATATATATATATATTTACCACTGCACAGGGCTCGACAATCCCTGGTCGCCCGGGCGCAATTGCGACTAGATTTGGGGTCCTGGCGCCTGGGGCGTCACAGCTGCGGTATCCCGTCAACCTGTGGACCCCGACCCCCGCCGTGCGATCGCATCGGGCCGCGCCGGCCAGAAATTTAGGCCGCAGCTTTGCGGCCTTCTGAAATCCTTCTGTAATATGGCGCCATCTTGTGGAGGCCGTTGGTATTGCAATGCCTCTAACAATGCTAATGCAATGTTAAACACTGGGAACTTTTCAGCTTTCGGTGCTCTCACACTTTGAATGACAATTTCTCAGTCATGCAACACTGTACCCAAATGAATTTTTTGTCCTTTTTTTCCACACAAATAGAGCTTTCTTTTGGTGGTATTTAATCACCGCTGGGTTTTTTATTTTTTGTGCTATAAATCAAAAGATACAAAAAATTTGGTAAAAAAAAAAAAATCTGTTTCTATTAAAATGTATTGGCACAGTGCTGGCGGTGCATTGGCACAGTGCTGGCGGTGCATTGGCACAGTGCTGGCGGTGCATTGGCACAGTGCTGGCGGTGCATTGGCACAGTGCTGGCGGTGCATTGGCACAGTGCTGGCGGTGCATTGGCACAGTGCTGGCGGTGCATTGGCACAGTGCTGGCGGTGCATTGGCACAGTGCTGGCGGTGCATTGGCACAGTGCTGGCGGTGCATTGGCACAGTGCTGGCGGTGCATTGGCACAGTGCTGGCGGTGCATTGGCACAGTGCTGGCAGAGTATTGGCACAGTGCTGGCAGAGTATTGGCACAGTGCTGGCAGAGTATTGGCACAGTGCTGGCAGAGTATTGGCACAGTGCTGGCAGAGTATTGGCACAGTGCTGGCAGAGTATTGGCACAGTGCTGGCAGTGTAGCTGTCACTGACCAGCGCTGTGGGCACTACCCATCCAGCCCACAGCGCTGGTCCCATCTCTCCCCCTCAGCTTCTCCCCTCTCACTGTACCGATCGATGACGTGACGCCGGTTTGTGTACATGTGATCGCACCGTCATTTGACAGAGCGGTCGCGTGGTAAACGGCCGCCATTTACCGCGATGCGCCGGGTCCTCGGGACCTGGCGGTCACGGATGTTCCAGAGTGCGCGCCCCAGGGGGTGCGCAGGAGCAAGGTTCTGGGAGGACGTCCTACGGTGCCCAGTGCCACCTGTCACCTGGCTCCTAACTTTTTTAGCTGGCTTCTAGATTCCAAGCAAATTTGTCAAGCCCTGCCACTGCATATAGATATTTAAGAATAAATTGCTTTTTTTTTTTAAACTTTACATATCTAAATTATACACCACACTTTTTTTTTTTAAGGTTATTAACCGATTATTCGAAAAAATAATCGGCCAACTAATCGATTATGAAAATAATCGTTAGTTGCAGCCCTAATCAAATACCACCAAAAGAAAGCTCCATTTGTGGGGGGAAGAGACATCAATTTTGTTTGGGTACAGCGTCGCACGACACTGCAATTGTCATTTAAAGCGACGCAGTGCCGAATCGCAAAAATGGCCGGTCATTGAGCAGCCAAATCTTCTGGAATGGTTAGGATAGCAAATCTCCCCATGTCCAGGGATGAGCTCCGTTGTGTTCGTATGGCCTACGTGCAGAGCCCGCCAGTTTGTTATTAAATTTTCCAACATGTAATTTTTCTCCATTGATGTGCGCTGATGAGGCACTGGTGGGCATTGCTTAGCAGTGCGGATATGCATTGGTGGGCACTGGAAGGTGGCACTTAGCAGCAGTGAGGGTTTGGAGTGCGCAGGACCGATGTACCGCTTACTCCAAGCGGAAATCAGATTTTTTTGTAAGAATGTAAGCCAATTACCGGCTCGGATTACATTATGTGATCAGCTGATCACATTTGTAAGGGGGGCGGGGACCAGTAGAGTCTCATTGACTCACTGATAGCGCACCGCGCAAACAGCTTATACACAGGACGACATACATGGATGCCCTCCCGGCAATTTAGGCCCACGCTGTAACAGTCTTTTAGCTATAGCTCAGGCAGGAAGAGGTTAAAGAATATCTCCTAAATGGTGCACAATTAGGAGATATTTCTTGTAACTACAAGTAAGCTTTATTGTAACACTTATCACCGTAAGATCACTTTTATCGGCTGCAGGAGAGGTGCCCCCCTCCTGCTGGGTCTCCGCCGATCCGATGATGTCCCTTGAGAGGCAGGAAGTCGAGAGGGAATGATGGACCCCACTCGACTAGCGATTAGATGACGGGAGCGATGTCAATCGTCACTTCTGCCCACCGGCCTTAAAGGGACAATTTATTGCATTTAAAAAAGAGAAGTCCAGCCTGAGCTTGTTTGGCTGGGCTTCTCTTAAGGGTCATAGGAGTGTAATTCATTTTGCACTCCTGTGACCCGCTTCAGAGAGCGGTCAAAAGTCTGCTCTCTGCGCTGACATCACTGGAATCAGTCCAGGCACTGCGTCATCACGACAAAGTCTGCACCCGCCAGGTGCCTGGACTGATGCCTGTCTCAGCGAGCCTGAGATGGACAATCCCTGTCCCTCCACAGCTCAGCACTCCAGTGAGCGTGGATGAGCAGAGAGGAGAGCTGCTGACTGACAGCAGCACTTCTCTCTGGGATATGACTCCATACTTCCCTTAATTATAAATGTGAGATCTGAGGTCTTTTTGACCCCAGATCTCACATTAACCACTTGCCTACCAGCCGCTGTTGTCATACGGCGTGAGGTCGCTACGTTCCCGCGAATTGCCGTAGCTGCAAGTCGACTACTTCAAGAGTCATAGCAGGCGTGGGGGACACGATGCACATGACTGCGATGTCCGTCGTCCATGAGAGCTGGAATGGGGATGTGTGAGTAAACACACACATCCCGATTATGTCAGGAAAGGAGCGACAGATCGTGTGTTCCTACTAAGTAGGAACAGCGATCTGGCTCCTCTAGCAAGTCACATGCCCATAGTTAGAAAAACCTAGCAGTGAACACAGTTAACCACTTCCCTACCAGTGACATTTACACAGTAATCAGTGCATTTTTATAGCACTGATCACTGTATAAATGTCAAGGGTCCCAAAAATGTGTCAAGTGTCCGATCTGTCCTCCGCCATGTTGCAGTCACGCAAAAAAAAAAAAAAGTTTGGGCAAAATCAATGTACGCCTATTGCGATTTTCTTTTTACCAAAAATATGAAAAAAATATATCTGCCTAAACTGATGAAGTAACTGTGGAATATTCAGTAAAAATAATAGATTTCTTCCCCCCCCCCCAAAATTGTCGCTCTTTTTTGTTTAGCGCAAAAAATAAAATGCTGCAGAGGTGATCAAATACCACCAAATGAAAGCTG
This sequence comes from Lithobates sylvaticus, assembly GCA_028564925.1. Classification (NCBI taxonomy): domain Eukaryota; kingdom Metazoa; phylum Chordata; class Amphibia; order Anura; family Ranidae; genus Lithobates; species Lithobates sylvaticus. Next base: position 304,256,054 of record CM053028.1, on the reverse strand, counting down.
TGTGTGTGGGCATGTCAATTTTGTTTGGGTACAGCGTCGCATGACCGCGCAATTGTCAGTTAAAGCAATGCCGTATCGCAAACAATGGTCTAGTCATTAAGGGGGAAATTCTTCTGGTCCTTAAGTGGTTAAAGAGGTCTTATCTTTTTTTTTTATTATAAGAGATAGGGATGAAACAACTAATTGATTTTTTGCAACTAAATCGATTATGAAATTAATAATTACCATTTTCATAATCGATTAATCGGCCTGTAACATAACGGGGTTAAGAAAAAAAAACTAAAAAATAGTCCTTTTATAGTACAAGGAGCGCAAATCGCTACTGTAACTATTATACTTTCACAGTAAAAAAAATAAAAATGAACCCCTTACAGTAGTGATTATCTGTTTTATAGTACAAAAAGGGCCAATTTTAGTTTTTTTTAAAGGAAGACATTGTTTTTTAAATAAAAAAATTTGATCCGAGTAGGATATTTACCAGATTCACCCTTTAATAGCATATACAGTATTATCTCTCCTCTAATATTATATCTCTTCTGTCTGTTATTCTCAGAGTGGATTAGATATTTTGCTCCTTAACCAAATAGTTGGTTATTTATATTTACCACTGCATAGAGATATTTAAGAATAAAATTGCTCCTTTACCTAAACAGACAAGTGAAGGTGGGTACTCTACAGAAGCATTAGGCCCCTTTCACATGGATGGACAGTTCAGATCCGCCTGTCAGTTTTGACGGCGGATCTGAACGGGCGCTCCATGTTAGTCTATGGAGCGTCGGATGTCAGCGGAGACATGTCCGCTGACATCCGGTCCGATCCGCCAAAAGCAGGACGTATGGCTCTACATCCAGATCCGTCGCTGGCGGATCGGATGAGATCTGATGAAAAACAGACAGACACACTGTTCGTTTTCATCCGATTTCTCCATAGAGACAAGCGGCGCTCGCAAGCCCCTCCCCGCTCAGTGAGCAGAGAGGCACTTGTCATCCGCCGGCTCAGCGGAGATCAATCGAGAGATCTCCCGCTGAGCCGGCGGACAGAGGCGGGCTCAGTGGAAGCTGAGTCCTCCTCGTGTGAAAGGGGCCTTAGAAACTAAAGTCCTATTGCAACGGATTATTTTTTACATTCGCAATTAACTACAGAAAAATTAACATTAAATTGAATCTGATAAAGATGGTAACCGATCCACTCGCGTTATAGTCATGAAAGTTCTTTATACCATATTAACTTCTAAAAAGAACCGAATATAAAAACATGATCACCTAAAAGGAAATATACATGCGGCAACAATTTAAAGTATAACCACTTTCAATCAGCTAATACCAATTGGTGCCCTTTGCCCTGTATAGAAAGTCTGCAGTACTGCACATATCAGATCCTTGCCACAGAGCATAACTACCAGTCCTCCCAAAAGGACTATCTGTTCATCCAGTTTTAAAGAGAAGATGCTGAACTCTGGAAGCTATACAACCAAAAGAATTCAGGAAAGGACCAAAAGACCACTATGGTTTGTGGTGTCCCTGCTGCTGATCTTACACACCCCCATTACTGCCTTGTTCTGCAATGTCTTTGTGGAGGCAGCCATATTAGTAGAGGCAGGGATTGGTTTCCTCATATCAGAGCCTTTAGCAAGAAGAGCAGTGAAAAGGTCGTGAGATCACTAAATCTCTTGACACTAGCAGTCAAGATGGTAGAGCATTAGTCACACTGCAGACAAACATTTTTTGGAGTGTACTTTTATAAAAAAACAAAAAAAAAAAAAACACCCATAAACGCTAGTACAAAACGCTGTTAAAAGCACGTTTTTCCAACCAGCGTTTTCTGCCAGCAATCTGGTGTCCAGAAAAAGCTTTGAGCTTCAGTGTGCATTGAGCCTTAGGCTGCTAAGACAGTTATTTTATTGTGCAGGTTGTATGGTCGAAGACTTGACATAGTTGCATTGATCAGCATCACAACAAATCTGGCCCCTTGAACAGCTGGATGTTTGTCTGAATTATACATAATTCACAGATTGTGTATTGCCCCTTAGAAATCAATAGTCTATTTTTTAAGCAAAGCAATACGTGAAACCCCTATGGATGGGGCTTCCTTCTTCTTTTAGAACATGCAGAAAATATGCCTTGCTAAAAAAGCATCCTGCTGTACGCATTTACAGGAAAACGTATGCACAGTGCGAAGCAGATCTGGAGAATAATGCAATTTATGTCCATTTCCCTACTGAAACAACATAACCCTCTGCAAACACCTCATCCAAGTCCATCTACCTTTGTGTTCATATAGGTTTGCAGAAAATCCTTAAATACTTTTCCTAGCAAACTGGACTAAATGAAAAGTTCACAGGTGGGACTATCAGAAACACAGAGGCAAAGGAAATAAACCTGCCTCCTCTTACTTGCTCATGACGTTCATATTTAATGCATGAACGCACCAAATGTATTTTCGTAAAGCAAACCTGAAATGCGTTATACTTGCCTAATGCAGCACTGCCTGCTAGTCAAGTTCTTCTTCATTGTTCTGGTTGGGATGCAGGCCTAGGTCCGTCCACATCAAAAAAAGTAGCAGCACAACTGACTCATGTCTTCGATTAGACCAGGGGTCTCAAACTGGTGGCCCTCCAGCTGTTGCAAAACTACAAGTCCCATGAGGCATTGCAAGGCTGACAGCCCATGAGACATTACATACATGACTCCCACAGGCAGAGGCATGCTGGGACTTGTAGTTTTGCAACAGCTGGAGGGCAGCCAGTTTGAGACCCCTGGATTAGACCCAATCAACACAGTAAAGGTGCATTCACACCTGAAAATGCACCTGGCATCCATGCGAGAACCCCGGAAAATGTTCCCAGTGATAGACGTTGAAAGCAATAGGAGGCTGCCGACTCCTGGCAGCTAATCGTGACCACTTGCATGTAATCATACAGAGATCTGGCCCAGGACACAGATTGGAGAGCGAAAGAAAGGAATCCCCGGCACCGCACATCCACACGAGTATGATGGCAAGAATGACAACCTCAGCCTGGGCTCCCACCATGCCACGCCCCCATGACCCAGACTGCCTGATGTGTAATCGGTGTCGGGTGCATTCGCAGGTGTGAATGCATCCTAAGCAATCGCATTTCAGAGAACCTGGGCAGTCAAAGTGCTTGCCCTGAGAAGCACCAACTATGTACCAACAGCATTGGTCTAGTGTAAGCATTAGGCCTGATGGACAATAACAAAAAAAAAAAAAAATCACTACTTTCAGAAGCATTTGACCCTTTTTCTGCCTCTAAATACCTCTCAATCTCAGCACACACAGGCGTTTAGGAGGCAGAAAAAAATACAAGTTTACAAAAAAATGTGGCTTTAGGTGTGTTTTTTATACTGCTTTTCTCTTGCCAGGAGAAAGGTGTTCAGGAGAGCTAGGCAAACACCCACCCAGTGTGCATGAGGCCTAACACTGAAGTTTTGCTGATGGCAACAGCAGCATTACATTAAATTAGAATCCCAGTCAAAATGTTTTGTTCACTTTTGAATTGGGTTAGATGTTCGGACAAATGCTTTAATCCCATTTTTCTTTCATTGACATGTGTCCCTGCTGAAGATTTGCCCTCACTTTTATTCTTGGTGACCATTGTCTTCAGGTCAGCAAGTGAGCGAAATGTTTAATAGACAGATTTTTGTTCCTTACTACTACAGATTTTTTTTTTTTTTTTTTTTTTTTAATAAGCTGGAAGATTTCGGTCTGTATGTCTTCCTAGGCGGGTCAATAACCAGAGATGAAAACTCACATCATTAGGAGCAACGCTCAAACCAGCACTATGATCAGCTGCGTTTGGTAACCCTTAGGGCCCTTTCACACGAATGTGTCCGGGCTCCGCTTTGCTTAGCGGAGGATCGCTCCGTCGATCCCAGCTGAGCAGGCAGATGACAGGTCTGTCTGAGTACACTGTGCAGGGACGGACCTGTCAGAGCGCCGCTCGCCCCTATGGGGGAATTGGATGAAGACGGACCATAGAGTCCGTTTTCATCCGATGACAGAGAGAAAAGTAGGGCTTTCCTCCGTTACACTTTTTCGGAGCGGGTCGGATGTCAGTGGACATGTCACCGCTAACATCCGTCGCACCATAGAGGTCTATGGAGCATCCGTTCAGGTCCACCTAAAAAACTGACAGGCGGACCTGAACGGATCGTCCGTGTGAAAGAGGCCTTAGAAATTGCTTACGTGGTTTTTAACCGCTTGCTGACCAGCCACTGTCATACTGCAGCAGGTCGTAGCTATACATCCCTTCCCATTAAGTGGGATAGCAGGCACACACCCGCTGCATTGCGGGGGTGCCAAATGCGCGTGTGTGAGGAGAGGCAGATTGAGTTCCTTCTAGCTAGGAACAACGATCTATCATTTCCTCCAGTAACTCTAGTAACCATCCCCCTACAGTTAGAACACATACTAGGGAACACAGTTAACCCCTTGATCGGCGCAAACCAATGTACGCTTATTGCAATTTTTATTACCAAAAATTTGTAGAACCCACATCGGCCTAAACTTAGGAAAAAAATATATATTTTTTTTAATTGGGGATATTATAGCAAAAAGTAAAAAATATTGAGTTCTTTCAAAATAGTCGCATTTTTTTGTTTATAGCGCAAAAAAAAAAGACGTCAATTTTGTTTGGGTGCAGCGTCACACGACCACGCAATTGTCAGTTAAAGTGATGCAGTGCCATATCAAAAAAAAAAAAAAAAATAGCCTGGACATTGCACAGCCAAATCTTCAGGGGCTGAAGTGGTTAAAAAGTTACAAGCACAGGATTTGTCCACAGAAATGAGATTAGAACATGGTACCAACTCCACCATAGAAACCCTAATAGGTTGATATACAATTAACCACAACAGGGGTTCTGACTTTCCTGCAAGCATATCATGGGTCAGAGACTTGAAACACCCCTGCATATTTTATGTGCACATGCACACTATGGCTTTTAGCGGCAGGGGCTTTTAAACAGCCAGAATAAATTCAAATTATTATTCTTGCCAATGAAATGAACGCCCAAGAGGTTGATGCCTGTAAACGCGTTGACATTTTCACAAGCTTCAGATGTTTTCTGCCAAAACGCTTGACAGGCTTCTAGGAGAGTTTGCAACACATCCTGTGAGCATGAGGCATTAAACTGATCTAGTTCTGGAGCTACTAGCCAGGCCTTAAAGGCTTACTCGCCACCAGTTGCCCCAACCCAAAACACGCCCTCATAAATTAGCTTGTGAAATGACACTTAAATGTTTTATGCAAAATTAGGTTACAAAAATAAATATTAACAACTTTATCTGTGCCCACCACTGCAGCGTCGCCTGGGCAGAGGAAGAGAGAGGGCGGCCGGATCATGACTGGAGGAAAGCTGTGGGATCACAGAGCAGGATAGCACACCAGAACAGCTTACATTACAATTTCCTCCGCTCTGCATCATACACAGCCCCGCGCCTGTAAATGAACACATCCCAGCATTGGACCCGCGTTCTGTCTATCACAGGCGCGGGGCCAGGTCTGTGTATGACGGAGAGTGGAGGCAATTGTAATGCAAGCTGTTACAGCTGGCTATCTGCACTCTGTGATCCCGCGGCTTTCCTCTTCCCCCATGCTCTTTTCCCCGAGGCGAACGATGGGAGAATGGCTCCCGATAAACCCCGCCCGCCTACCCTCATTTTCAACTCGCAAAACGCGGGCTGTACTAAGAGGTCAAAATATTGTTTTCAACTGCATGGATGATGCAGTCCCGCAAAAAATAATAAACTGATCGCCGCCTTTACCAGTAAAAAACAAAAAAAGGCCATAAATCTTTTCCAGTTTGTAGAAGCGATAACTTTTGCGCAAACCAATCAATATGCACGTATTGAGATTTTTTTTTTAAACCACAAATATGTAGAAGAGTATATATTGACCAAAACGAATATATATATATATATATATATATATATATATATATATATATATATATATATATATATATATATATATGCGCATTATAGCCAAAAGTAAAAAATAATTGTTTTTCCTTTTCAAAAACGGTCGTTTTTTTTTTTTGTTTATAGTGCAAAAAAATAAAAACCGCAGAGGTGATCACTTTTGTTTGGGTACAGAGTTGCACGACCGTGCAGTTAAAGCGATGCAGTGCCGTATCGCAAAAAATGGCCTGGTCATTAAGGGGGTAAACCTTTCAGGGCTGAAGTGGTTAAAGAAGCTGAATTTCAAGATGAGTAAATATTGCCTTAATACAAGATACAGGTATTCCTGATATGCTTTGTCCATTTTCTCCAGATCTATACAGTAATGCAGTATGAAACCTCCTGCAGTTTTCTGCAAGCAGCCTGTAGTGTGAGGACCTTCTGGGTCCCTCCCACTGCTCTGCTCAGGCTACGTACAGCACAATTATGATGCAATGGCTTTTTTTTTTTTTACAAAAAGGTAATATCAAAGTTTATCAAGACAATAGTTGCAATGTTTTTTTTTTTTTATCCTGTTGCTATTGAATACATTTAAACTGACATTTTTGCGCCTTGGGCTCAACTTTAAAAACTGCGGTCAGGTTTCCCTGCCATTAGTGCCCAAGTTTAGTTTTAGCGGTCAACTCAAAAGAAAGTAAGAGGATGTCTTTCCAATGCGAGGGAATAACCCTTATAGCGGTCATGCATACAAGTATCCCTATTGGATAATGTTCCCTCTAACCCTGGAATCCATGAACATCTGATTCCTGCAGCGGCCACTGGCCCTGTCCACTATGTCAGGCTGCCTGCGGCTGCAGCTATCCATGGCTATCCACACAGACAGCGATTATCTGTGGTGATCGCTCCTGGATGGACATAAGTGGACAATAGCTGGCGACCTGTAATAGTGAACAGGGCAGGAAGCAGACGAATCCTGATTACAGTTAGCACCGGCCCAAATCGCCAGTGTGAAACGTAGCCACTCAATTTTGAATTAACCCTCTTTCTTTCCTACTGATATTGGTGATAACGACAATTGTACAGAGTATGCACCAACAGGGACATAAGAAAACCTAGCAGCACTCAACTCGATCAAAAAAGATGGTTTAGTCTAAACTTTCAAGGCCAAAGGGACAGGCAGTAGGTCAGAATTAGCCTCCATTTCTCTCCGCACAGGTATGCTTGGGGGATTTACGGTAAGAAAAATGTCTGTTGTCTTCATCTATATATCTCTAGGACCTCTAATTTTTCAACTGATACATGCAAATGCTGTACCCGATTTGTGATTAAAGTGAAGTTCCACCCAAAAGTGGGTGTCCTCTAGACTCTATATGAACTCATATGCTGTTTTACACACAAGTGTCTGGGGACACTTATGAATTTGTGTTTTATTTGTCTTACAGCGCTTCATATTTTTTCCCCTTTGGGTTTATATTGTTACCAGCTGCTTTTTAGAGCCTACGCGCAGTGAAAATCCTTCAATACAAGAAAGCTTACTTGACTGGAAAGTTCAGGTAAGCCTTGTGGGTCACAGGAGTGCACTTATTTGTGCTCTTCCGATACCCAGAACCGCTCTGGAAAGATCCCAACCACATTGTAGGGATGCACCCAGATGCCCAATTGTCTGCCTCCTCCTCAGTGAGCACTTGAGGGGCAGAGCAAAAAGCGACAATTGACAGCCACAATCATGCGATTGCTCAGTTCTCAGTATTAGGGCTGGCAAGAGACAACTGCAGCATCACAGGAATGCTGCAGCCACTGAGTTGAATATGTACAAAATACTTCATTATTAAACCACTAAAGAAAGGATTTCTGAGGCAGGCCCATGTAATCATGTTGTGTCAGGGGTACATACTGCATTTTACACTTCATATGAAGGCAGAAAAACAGGGTGGTGCATACAAAACATATCTACTTTAAGTAACAGAGCTACAGATACTAATCCTTTCTATATTAAAAAAAAAAAAAAAATCATTGTTATACTGCCATGGTGCTCATTACAAGAAAAAAAAAAAAAGAAGAGTATTGCAAAATTCAAGAGCAAACACAAAATAATTGTATAATAGGCACCCAGTGGTCTTGGGGGGCATTGCATGGTAAAAATCCCTTCACTGTTAGAGAGCAATTTAGACACCTCAAGCACTGAAGGGGATGGGCATAAAAATTATACCTGCAGTTCCCATGTTTTGGAAACCACAAAAAGTTGCTAATTTAGGCAGAATCCAATGGAGAAAATAAATCTAAAATAGACGTGTTTTTGCAAGAACCAAGTCTTACCTGAAATGTAAATTTCATCTAGTTTTTCAGCAACTTTCTGTGGTAAACCAGCATCGAGCAATGTCTGCAAATGCTCTGATGGGACAACTGCAGCATAAGTATCCATGGACTCTTCTGTACCATTTCCATTTACATGTTCAGCGGCCATATCTCCAGATATCTGTACAAATGCAATAATCAGCATCATTAACCGATGGCTATAAATACTCAAATCGTGCATGCACAAACTAGGCACATTTTAGCCTCTATCCACAAGGAAAGGAAAATAAAACATTCAGATTTGCAGTGTGTCTGACATTTAGTGGTAATTTGCTCACCTATTAAAAAAAAGTCAGACCTATGCACCCAAGCAGGAAAAGTAGTTTCTGTTCAGAATGGCACAGACAATGAATTAATATTACAATCACCATCTAGCAAAGGGAATTAGTATGAACCAAAAAGAGCAAACAATGTAAAAAGGGAGAACCATGATTAACTCCCCTAGGCTAAGAAAAAGGTGGCATATTTTAAAGCAGGCTTTGAATGAAAGGTCTACTTATGCTGCAGCCCCAAGTAAAAGGAAAAAAACCCAAAGTGAAAGCTAGAATATAATAAAAGGTAAAGCCTACTGTTAGACTGATCTCAGACAGATGAATCTGGTGCTAGCAATATGTCAAAGTCTGTCAGATTACTGCGAGACTGTCTAATTTGTCCCTATACAATTACCTCCATCCATGGATCGAGATTGCGAGCAAAGGCCAAATTTTGATCCATGAATGGGTAAGCTGGTTGCACAGAAGTTATCAACTTCTAGTACCCCACTGTCAGAATACAATAACTCAGGGGAGTAATTACCATTAAGTGTGTGGATGAGGTACTTGGGCCATTATTTGTGTGTCCAACCTGCTGGTTAAACAGAAAAAAAAATATGAAGGCTGCCTTAGCAATAGAGATTAAGCAGTGTTTAGCCCATGACATCTCACTGTGTCTGGCTATGTGGAGGGAGGAGTTAGAACGGAACTCCCCCTTTACCATGGAACTATACTCTCTCAATATTGCTCTGCTAGCATTAGTAAAGAAGTAGGAAAGTAGATCATTTTTGTTTTTGTTGTGTTTAAACTGCTTTTGTTTTTACATTTCTTCATTTACTTCCTTGTTTCCAGGTCTAGGCCAAAAATGTCACACATCCCAGGAGTCTTCAAAGAGGAGAGATTTGATTTTCTCAGCTACACACCCTCCTGCCTGAGCTAAGGGCATGATAGATTCCAGGAAATAAATGCTACAATCATCTGCCCTTAGTAAAGTTGGCAACAGCCAGAGATATTAGAGGGTGGGTTTCAAAGTGTGTATTCAATAAAATAAAGTATTGCGACATGGATAGATAGGAGAATTTGCTATATATATATATATATATATATATATATATAGCATTTTTTGTTGGGTTCAAATAAAGTTTCATTTGGGGATAAGATGCAGTGTAGTTCTGCTTTAATCGACGCAACGATGTTTTAGTTTTAAAGCAGATCTTCACTGCATCTGAACACCACAAACTCCATTTAATTAATTTAACATCCAAAGCAAACACCCCCAGCCATCCATGATTTATATAGTTAAGTAATCACTTTGAACCCCCCTCCCCCCAGGCCATGGCCATCTTGAGTAAGAGCAGATAATTCATATACTTTTTGGAATGTATGTGCACTTAGTTCATGCATACATTCAGGAGAATTTGATTAGCTGTGTAAACCCCTGAAAAAAGACCAAGCTTACATTTCAAGGGAGACAACTGACATAGGCCAGGAACCATGGCTGATCTAGAGGATACCTATGCATGCAGTGTTTGTTACCCCAACACTTTGTATTCCTGATATCTGCTGCACCATTTACTTATGAGAAAAAAAAAATCCTGCTTGCTTTATGTGAAATCCCTGGTGATACTGCCAGTCCCTCTGCTTTCCTGTTAAAAACTGACCACACTAACCAGGAGAGCACACCGTGGGGAGGTCTCTGGTTATGCTGGAAACTCAGTCTGCTCTACTCTAACGATCAGACTTGTCCTGGCAACCATTCAACAGGAAGCTCAGTGTGCTGCTGCTTTTCCTCCTCCAGTTATTATACAGCTGAGAACAGAGTGAATGTGATCACTAATACAGTAAACCCCCCTCCATCGCTGGGGTTATGTTCCGGACCCACCCGCGAAAAGTGAAAAACCGCGAAATAGAAAGACCCTATTTAAATACACCCTAGGCATGTTTTGTTAATTTTTTAATACATTTAATAATAAAAAACAAAAAGATAGAGAGAGAGATCAAGAGGATTTTTAAACACAAAAATATTGTCTTAACAGCACAGTATACTGTACAGTACAGTAAAAAATAGAGTACATAACTGCGAAATGGCGAAATATTACCACAATATCAGAATAACAGGTCCTAATTAAAATACCGCGATATACCGGGACCGCAATAACTGAACCGCAATATAGCGGGGGTTTACTGTATATAAAAAAAAAGGGGGGGGGGGGGGTTATACAGAAGTTATGCCTTACATTTCTATTTGAAACTGAATAGGTTGTTTTACAAGGTGATCGCAGGGAATTCACTAACCCTGGAGAAGCTGCACATGGTGACCAATCAGCCTCTAGCTTTCATTTTCAAAGACTAGACTAAAGCTGCTGAAGCTATAAGCTGATTGGTTAGCCCCATACACATATGTGATTTTGGTCTTCAGATTTACCAAAACCATATAATGAGGTCAAACCTTAGGAGTTTCAATTTGTATGCAATCAGGCAGGCCCTTGCACTACATGGTTTTGGTAAATCTGAAGACAAAAGTCATCAGAAAATCTGATAGTGTGTATGGGGCTTTAGTAATTGTCTTAGTGTGATCGAATGGCGTTTTGGTTCATACTAGTCCCGATCACCCGGGAAAGCCATGCAGCATGGCCGCCTATTACACCCCGTGACAATGCTGCCTAGGCCTAGCAGTAGCGCCCTAGAATGTTGTTCCCGCCCGCATGGCCGGTGTGCTGATCGCCGGCAACAAAGCGCCTTGTGGTTCTCCCCACCCATAGGCCGATCGTAGGCCGGGCCCGGAGCCCTCTGCAGACACGTGCTCTCCTCCCTCCACAATGCCAGCACACGCTCGCACAATGCAGAGCCCAGAACAATGGCAGCACAGCACGCCGTCACCTCCCGATCGATGCCATCGTGTGCCCATCCTCCATTGAGTACAGGAGAACCCCCGGCGCGCACACATCACGGCTTCCATGCACCGATCGGGCGGTGAGAAGCCGCCGTGTCCTCTCCGGTGAGGCCCGCACCCACAGCCGCCATGCTTCCAGGCCGGAGCCAGCTCCCCATCCTATAGGAAGCGGTGTAGCCGGGTCGCCTCGTGTCATGGGCCGCTTCTCCCTTCCCCCGGCCTCCCCGCCCCTCACACAAGGCAGCCGCGGCCACAACGTGCTCCTTTGCTGGAATCCATTTTCCATAAGGCTCCCGAGCGAGCACAACGAACACAGGCGCTCACTTACCTGTCCCGGTCCGGGCGGGTGCTGGCTCTATCCGGGCTGCCTGCTCTGCTCTCAGGTGTCACGGCGTTGGACGAGCGCGACCCTCGTGTAGTAGTAAGCAGCTCCTTGTCCGGTGGAGTGTGGCTGTTGTAAAATGGCGGCCGAGAGAGCCGAACTCACGCCGCTGGCAGCCAGTCCCACCCCTCCGTCGTGCACGCGCGCTAGGTTAAGGGGACGCGCGCAGCTAATGGAACGGCTGTCATTCAACGTCCGGGGTTTCCCGGGCTACCCCTGCCCCGGCTTCCAACGCCCCTCCTCTCCAGGGGAGGGGGTCACGTGCGACCCTGCGAAGCCGCCCAGGAAACCCCGGTGATGCAGTAGTAGTAGTCCGCACCTTTCGGCGTAGGCGTGCGAGTGTGTGCTGGGTATGGCGGCACTGCGGAGGGCTGCTCGGGGAATGGAGCAATGCTGCTTCGCGACTTCTACAGCACAGGGAAACATTGTTGTCTGGGGATAGGTGGACGGCTACATATGGTGTGGGGGGTATGTGCCAGGATGAGGGTGACTTCACCCCTACAAGGCTGGGTGCACACCTTTGTTTGATGTCCTTTCTGCTTAACACCTTCCCATCTGGACATCTGTTTTGGCATACATGTTTTTTTTATTTTTTTTTGCTAGGAAACTACTCAGAACCCTGCAAACATTGTGTGTACACACACACTCGTACAACTCTGCTCCAAGCTACATCGACAATCTTGTCTCCAAATATCACCCAAACTGTCCTCTGCTCCTCCTGCTCTCTAGTTCCCTTGTCTCCTCTCCAGAGCCTCTCCCATCCTCTGGAACTCCCTATCCCAATCCGACCAGTTATCTCCTACTCCTGTCCACTTTTACGCTGGATTCACACCTATGCATTTTTAGTGCATTTTGCACTACAGAACGTGTTCCATAGGAAACCATGTTAAATGGACTGTAGTGCAAAAAGCACTAAAGCTGCATAGGTGTGATTCCAGCCTTAGGTGATCCTTGAAGACTCCTCTCTTCACGGAAGCCTATCCTTCCTTCTGCTAAAAACCACATCTAATTTCTCCCATCAGTTTATCCCTTGGTTATTAGCTTTTGTTACACCAGCCCCTCACTATTAGATTGTAAACTCACAAGAGCAAGGCCCTTCTAGCCCTATTATATTGAAATGTATTGTCTCCCTTTATATTGTAAAGTGCTGTGAAAACTGTTGGCGCTATATATACAGCATCTCACATAAGTGAGTACATCCCTCACATTTTTGTAAATATTTTCTTACAGTAAACCCCCGCTATATCGCGGTTCAGTTTTTGCGGTCCCGGTATATCGCGGTATTTTAATTGGGACCTGTTATTCTGATATTGTGGTAATATTTTGCAATTTTCGCAGTTATGTACTGTATTTTTTACTGTACTGTTAAGACAATATTTTTGTGTTTTAAAAATCCTCTTGATCTCTCTCTCCATCTTTAATGTGTTTCTATTGCATAAAAGTGTGTTTAAAGACCTTTTAAATGCTATTAAAAAATTAACAAAACATGCCTAGGGTGTATTTAAATAGGGTCTTTCTATTTCGCGGTTTTTCACTTTTCGCAGGTGGGTCCGGAACATAACCCCACCGATGGAGGGGGGTTTACTGTATATCTTTCATGTGACAACACTGAAGAAATGACACTTTGCTACAATGTAAAGTAGTGAGTGTACAGCTTGTATAAATGTGTAAGTTTGCTGTCCCCTCAAACTAACAACAAACAGCCATTCATGTCTAAACTGCTGGCAACAAAAGTGAGTACACCCCTAAGTGAAAATGTCCAAATCGGGCCCATAGTGTCAATATTTTTTGTGGCCACCATTATTTTCCAGCGCTGCCTTAACCCTTTTGGGCATGGAGTTAACCAGAGCTTCACAGGTTACCACTGGAGTTCTCTTCCACTCCTCCATGACAACATCACAGAGCTGGTGGATGTTGGAGACCACAGGAGCTCAATAGGGTTTAGGTCTGAAGACATGCTTGGCTAGTCCACCTTCTTTAGCCAGGCAGTGGTCATCCTGTGGGTGTGTTTGGGGTCATTATGTTGGAATACTGCCCTGTGGCCCAGTCTCCGAAGGGAGAGGATCATGCTCTGCTTCAGTATGTCACAGTACATGTTGGCATTCATGGTTCCCTCAATGAACTGTAGCTCCCCAGTGCCGGCAGCACTCATGCAGCCCCAGACCATGACACTCCCACCACCATGCTTGACTGTAGGCAAGACACACTTGTCTTTATACCCCTCACCTGGTTGCTGCAACACACACTTGACACCATCTGAACCAAATAAGTTTATCTTGGTCTCATCAGACCACAGGACATGGTTCAAGTAATCCATGTCCTTAGTCTGCTTGTCTTTGGCAAACTGTTTGCGGACTTTCTTGTGCATCATCTTTAGAAGAGGCTTCCTTCTGGGATGACAGCCATGCAGACCAATTTGATGCAGTGTGTGGCGTATGGTCTGAGCACTGACAGGCTGACCCCCCACCCCTTCAACCTCTGCAGCAATGCTGGTAGCACTCATATGTCTATTTCCACAAAGACAACCTCTGCATATGATGCTGAGAATGTGCACTCAACTTTGGTGGACCATGGCGAGGCCTATTCTGAGTGGAACCTGTCCTGTTAAACCGCAGTATGGTCTTGGCCACCGTGCTGCAGCTCAGTTTCAGGGTCTTCGCAATCTTATAGCCTAGCCCAGTGATGGCGAAACTTGGCACTCCAGATGTTTTTGGAACTACGTTTCCTGTGATGCTCAACTACACTGCAGAGTGCATGAGCATCATGGGTAATATAGTTCCAAAACATCTGGGGTGCCAAGGTTGGCTATCTTTATGTAGAGCAACAATTTATTTATTTTTTCAGATCCTCAGAGTTCTTTGCCATGTGGTGCCATGTTGAACTTCCAGTGACCAGTATGAGAGAGAGAGAGAGCGATAACACCAAATTTAACACACCTGCTCCCCATTCACACCTGAGATCTTGTAACACAAACGAGTCACATGACACTGGGGAGGGAAAATGGCTAATTGGGCCCAATTTGGACATTTTCACCTAGGCGTGTACTCACTTTTGTTGCCAACATTAATGGCTGTGTTGAGTTATTTTGAGGGGACAGCAAATTTACACTGTTATACAAGCTGTACACTCACTACTTTACATTGTAGAAAAGTGTAATTTCTTCAGTGTTGTCTCATGAAAAGATATAATAAAATATTTACAGAAATGTGAGAGGTGTACTCCTTTTGTGCGATACTGTGTCTATAGATATATTAAAAAAGGGACACGAAATCCAATGCAAAACGTTTACTGAATGTTCTGCATACAATACGTGTATGAAGCAGCAACTGTACAGTTACGAGCATGTCATGCTCTTCATCAAGCTGGCAAAGAGCATGACATGCTCAAAACTGTACAGTTGCTGCTTCATACATGTATTGTATGCAGAACATTCAATAAACGTTTTGCATTGGAGATCGTGTCCCTTCTTTTTTCTTGAATGGTGGATAATTGGGAGTCCACTGTGACACCTTTCCTTGAAAGTACGCAGGATAGAAGAGGAGTGACTCACCCTATCAGTGGATACACACACACCCCAAAAAATGTATACCCCTCAGTTTTCTATGCCCTATTTTTAAAACCCAAATTAATGAGCTGCATCATTAAAATTAAAAGCGCTGTGTTTCTTCCTAAAAATGTCTGTCCATGGACCGTGGCTTAAGTGACGGAGTTTTGAAGTCTCTCAACCCACCTCCAAGCTGCAAATGTCCCCACAAATTAGACCTGCGCTGGCAGTGTGCGTACCTGTCACTCTCACTGTGCGCACACAGCAGTCGCCAGGCACGCACACATCGTTGGCAAGCAGTGTGCATGGCAAAGGGGAATGTGAAATCAAACACTGCTGGCTCTGATCTCAGTCAAGGTGAGGTGCAGAGCAGCAAGAGACACACTCCCTTCACTCATGCTCATGCATGATTCGCCTCACCAAGACTGTTATTTAAGGCTGGATTTACACCTATGCATTTTTAGTGCTTTTTCAGATTTGCACTACAGAATGTGTTCCATAGGAAACCATGGTAAATGGACTGTAGTGCAAATTGCAAAATGCAAAAAGCACATTAAAATGCATTGGTGTGAATCAGGCCTAAAGGAGAGGGGGTGTGGTGTCACCATTTTTCTTTTCGGATGTTTTTTTCATCAGTATTGCAGGAAGGATTACAGTTGCCGGTCTTCTCCCCGCCATACTATACACACATTAAATGTGCTCTTGTTCTGTATTCGATTTAATATTCTGTTTGTATTTTGTTTTCAAGGTTTACAACCACTTTAATGTCTCCTGCCCCTGACTGTGGCTAATTAAGCACAGATTGTGTTTGATTAGCTGCTTCCTCAGCCAAGACGGGCAGGAATGCTCAGAGCTGAGAAATTCTGGTTTTAAACACAGCAGATGAGTTTGGTGAATGACTGAGATTGTTTTGAATGTAGCGCAGGAGAGCCTGGAAACCATGAAGGGGGGCAGGGGAATGGAATGCTGACAGAACTGTAAACATATTCAGGAGGCTATACAGCTGCTCAGAACTCATTTACATTAAGGCCTGGTTCACACTGAATGGGCTGCCATGCCTCCTGAAACACAATGAAAAGGTCCCCTCTCCATTTTTTGGAATCGCAGCTCACATGGGAACTGTAAGTCCAGTGTGGCATAGTACCATTAGGATTATTGCCACCCGCACACATCTCCTGCGTTTTACTGTGTGGGAGCAGGTGTGGACCCGCAGCGGCACTCACAGATGTGAACCTGGGAGCAAACTGTTGAAAACTGGTACAACTGGAGAGGAAACAGCGCTCTCATAGTGTAGTATTAAAAATCATTTATTTAAAAAAATAAATAAATAAATTGTATTGCACTTACATCTAAGAAGAGAAAGATCAGAATGTATAGTATTGAAAACACCAGTTTGATCCTTTTCCGATCTAAGGGAGATTCTGATCTAGATGGGCACTCCTGATCTATAGGAGGGGGTCTGATCTGAGGGGGGGGGGGGTTCTAAATGACAGGTCACAGGCAGACTCTAGCTATAAGAGGGGCTGCAATTTATGGAAGAATTCTGATCTATATGGGCACTCTACTCTAATGCCCCATACACACGGTCGGAAAATCCGACCACAAAATCCATCGGATTTTGTCCGACGGATTTAGTCCGACACTGGTGTTGCATACACACGGTCGGACAAAGTTGTCGGACAATCCGATCATTCTGAACGTAGTGACGTTTGTTGCCTACGACGGGACTACGTAGAGGCTAGTAGCCAATAGCTTTGGTCTTGTAATGTGATCTGAGCATGCGTGGCACTTTGTCCGTCGGAATTCGCTACACACGATCGGAATTGGTGTGATCGGACTTTGTTGTCGGAAAATCTATCCAGCAGGAGATAGAACTTTGTCCGTAGGACAATCTGATGGAAACTGTCCGATGGTGCCTACACACGGTCGGAATTTCCGACAACATTGTCCGATAGGACAAAATCCATGGGAAAATCCGACCGTGTGTATGGGGCATAAGGGGGTCTCCTGATCCAAGAGGGGACACTGATCTAAAAGGGAATTCTGATTGTAGAGAAAGGGGATTTAAAGCGGAACTCCTGATCTTTTATCTGAGAGGGGATTCTGATGAAAAGAGGATTGATCTAAGGGGGACTCCGATGTATGAGGGGACCAACGTACAGTGCCTTGATTATTCATGCCCCTTGAAATTTTCCACATTTTGTCATGTTACAACCAAAAACGTAAATGTATTTTATTGGGATTTTATGTGATAGACCAACACAAAGTGGCACATAATTGTGAAGTGGATGGAAAATGATAAATGGTTTTCAAGGTTGTTTACAAATAAATATCTGAAAAGCGTGGTGTGCATTTGTATTCCGCCCCCTTTACTCTGATACCCCTAACTAAAATCTAGTGAAACTAATTGCCTTCAGAAGTCATCTAATTAGTAATTAAATAGAGTTGACCTGTGTGTAATTTAAGCTCAGTATAAATACAGCTGTTCTGTGAAGCCTTCATAGGTTTGTTAGAGAACCTAAGTGAACAAACAGCATCATGAAGGCCAAGGAACACACCAGACAGGTCAGGGATGAAGTTGTGGAGAAGTTTAAAGCATGGTTAGGTTATAAAAGAAAATATCCCAAGCTTTGAACATCTCACGAAGCACTGTTTAATCCATCCTTCCAAAATGGAAAGGGTATTGCGCGTACACACGCTTGGACTTTCCCGCGGGATTGTCCGCCGGACCTAGTCCAGCGGACAAACCGACGGACTTTCCAGCGGAGGTCCGCCGGACTTTCCGAGCGTGTGGACTTGCCCACACACGCCCGGACCTTTCCGGCAGACAGGCCCCCGGTGTTTTGGCCAAAGTTCGCGGGACTTTTAAAATTAACGGACTTGCCCACACTCGGAGGAAAGTCCGTTCATTTAGAACGAAACTCCAGGTAGATGGGACTAGCGAAGGCAGTGAATGCCGCCGCGCTAGCCCCGTCACCTTTTATGGATTTAAAGGGGAATCCCAACGCCGAAAAAACGGCGTGGGGGTCCCCCCCAAATCCATCTCAGACCCTTATCTGAGCACGCAACCCAGCCGGTCAGGAAAGGGGGTGGGGACGAGCGAGCACCCCCCCTCCTGAGCTGTACCAGGCCGCGAGACCTCAACATGGGGGGTGCCCTGGGGAAAGGGGGGCCCCCCCCCCACCCCAAAGCACCTTGTCCCCATGTTGATGAGGACAATGGCCTCTTCCCGACAACCCTGGCCGTTGGTTGTCGGGGTCTGCGGGCGGGGGGCTTATCGGAATCCAGGAGCCCACTTTAATAAGGGGGCACCCAGATACCGCCCCCCCACCCTATGTGAATGAGTATGGGTTACGATGTAGCAAGCTAGCTTAAATGCCAACCAGTTCCTAGGCTGACAATCTCTAATTTACTTATGCTTCAAAAATAAAGCCCAGTAATGTACCTGAACTTTAAGTGTTTTCAATGCTGACAGTTAATATGGGCCTTACTAGTAAGGCACAAATAAAGCTATACTGGTCCAATAAGTGAAAATACTGCACCCTCATACATTTTGCCACAATTACCAAGCTACAGTATGAGATGGCACTTAAAGAATAAGTTCACCTTTGTAACATGCTATATGTTACACCCATTAAGGTTGTAATATATTACAATAATGAACCTACCTGCATCCCTAACTTATTTTGGCAGTGGGCAGGGGATCCTCTCCCTGAACCCGCTGTCACAATTTGAAAACAGCTCGTCTGTCAATATCCTGCACCCCCCATAAATTCTGCCACGATGACCAGGCTACAGTATGAGATGGTAATTAACCACATCAGCCCCGGAAGGAATTACCCCCTTAATGACCAGGTCAATTTTTGCGATATGGCACTGCGTCGCTAACTGACAATTGTGCAGTCATGTGACGTAAACAAACAAAATTGATGTCCTTTTTTTCCCCTTTTGGTGGTATTTGATCACCTGTGCGTTTTTTATTTTTTGTTTTATAAACAAAAAAATGCTGACAATTTTTTAAAAAAATATATATTTTTTACTAAAACAATATCCCAAAAAAAATTCTTCACCAGTTTAGGCCAATATGTATTCCTCCAAATATTTTGGTAAAGAAAATCGCAATAAGCATATATTGATTGGTTTGTGCAAAAGTTATAGCATCCACAAAATAGGGGATATATTTATGGCATTTTTATTAATAGTTTTTTTTTTTTTTTACTAGTAATGGTGGTGATCAGCGATTTTTAGCGGGATTGCGGCGGACAGAGCGGACAGGTTTGACATTTTTTTGGGACCAGTGACATTTGTACAGCGATCAGTGCTAAAAATAGCCACTGATTACTGTATAAGGCCCCTTTCACACTGAGGCGTTTTCAGGAGCTACAGCGCTAAAAATAGCGCCTGTATAGCACCTGAAAAAATGAGCTACAACTGAGCTATCATCGTCTTTTTCCCCAGATGGATATCTCTTCCAGGTGGAAAACGCCCAGGGACAGGATAGCTCTGCATTCTCTGTGGAGGGACATGTGTCCCGCCTGAGGAGGATGGGGGCTTCCCAGGGACAAGGGAAGACACATTGGGCTGAGATCTCATGATAGAGGTCATCTGGTTGTTATAGGCAACAGCTCCAGGCCTGTAGCTCCTAGTTGCACTTAGAACTTAAATACAGAGCATATGGTTTCTATGGGCAACAGCTCCAGATCTCTTTGCTTGATGGATGAGAATTGAAACTGTAGCCCCTAGCAGCCAACCAGAACTCATGAAACATGATATTTAGTTGCTGTGGGCAACATAGGTCTCTTGGCCTGAGAGAAGTCAAACTGTTGCCTGTAGCAATCAGTCAGGTCTCAGTAAACAAGGCATCTGGTTGCTATGGGCAACATAACCAGGTTTCTTGGCCTGATATGAGAGAAGTGAAACCGTTACCCTTGGCAACCAATCAAATCATAAGATACAGGGAATCTGGTTGCTATGGGCAACAGCACCATGCTTTTCATTGGCCACACAGCTGATCCAGTGATCTCCCTCTTCTCTGTGCAGCGCTTTTGGAGGGACCAGATCGATTCACTGTGCAGGTGCTGACCAATCAGAATTGCATTCTGAGCGTAACGCACTCCTGATCCATTCATATTTTTTCAAACTATAGTCCGGCCCCCCAACAGTCCTAGGGGCCGTGAACTGGCCCCCTGTTTAAAAAGTTTGAGGACCCTTGCTTTACAGGCTACATCATTTTGCAGATAAAAAAATTCAATTTTTCTATCTGCAATATTATTATTATTATTATACAGGATTTATATAGCGCCAACAGTTTGCGCAGCACTTTACAACATGAGGGCAGACTGTACACTTACAATACAAATCAATACAGGAGGGATCAGAGGGCCCTGCTCGGTAGAGCTTGCAATATGATGTGCATTTATTATTTCTTTTACAAGTGGTGAGCTTATCCTATAATTTTTACATTTTAATGTTAACACCCAAAACTGCAATATGGATAACCCTGCATATGACCACTTTTTCAAATTAGGACTTCTTCTGTCCCACTTGAATCCCCTTTTTTTTTGGAAGGCTAGGTCTTAAAATATATGTAAACCCTCACCTTGTAAAACAACCCATTCAGTTTAAAAGCTAAATGAAAGGCAAAACATTTGTGTAAACATGTAAAGAACATTATAAATTTCCTTTTTTTTTTTTTTTTTTTACGTGATCACATTCCCTCTGTTCTCAGCTGCATACGGCCTAGGGGAGGAGGAGAAGCAGCAGTACACTGGCCTTTTCAGTGAATGGCTGTGCAGGGAGCGTGTTAGGACAAGTCCATAACTCCCAACTGTCCCTGATTTCGAGGGACTGTCCCTGATTTGGAGCAATGTCCCTCTGTCCCTCTTTCCTCCTCATTTGTCCCTCATTTTGGTCTGATCCTCATAGTTGTTTATAAAATGTACTTTTTATCTTTCAAAAAGTGTTTCCCAGGACTAAACCTTCCATCCAATTTCTAAACTGCTGCATTTGTACATTTTAAGAGCCAATATAAAGGAATAGTAGTGGTGAAATAAAAGTCCTTTTTTTTGGTTAATTTCCCTTTAAGGGGGTGTGGCAGGGGGCGTGTCCTATGCCTACATACGTTTGTTAGTAGGTGTCCCTCATTCTGATCTCAAAATGTTGGGAGGTATGCAAGTCTGATCATTGGAGGAAAGCAGGCTGAGCTATCAGCACAGCCAGAATGCTGACCATGCTGTGCTCTCATGTCTAGTGTGGTCAGTTTTTAATAGGAGAGCAAAGTGGCTAGCAGAAAAAAAACAGGTATTTCACACAAGGGAAGCAATACAAAGAGAACAGGATACTTTTTCATACAAGTACATGGCACTGCAGAGCAGGCACATATCAGGAATATGAAATGCTGGTTTTACATATTCTTTAAACAATATATCTCTACCACATGAGCCAGGTATGGCGTGCAGCTGTACGAATTGTGCAAGTAGGACTGACTACATTTATGCATTCTGCATATTTGAGGGAAAATAAAGCCTGCTTCACCCTGATGGATGCCTACCATACATGGGTACCACTGGAAAGATTATTATTATTATTTAAGGCACTTTATAGCGCCGTCAATTTACACAGAGCTTTACATATACAGTGTACATTCACATCAGTCCCTACCCTCAAGGATCTTACAATCTAAGGTCCCTAACTCACATTCATATACTAGGCCCAATTTAGACAGAAGCCAATTAACCTACCAGCATGTCTGTCCTAGTCCGGGTAAATACGTTGTAAACCCTCAATTTTTTTTTTAAAACAAACATGTTATACTTACCTCCACTGTGCAGTTCATTTTGCACAGGGTGGCCCCAATCCTCCTCTTCTGGGGTCCCTCAGTGGCACTGGTGGCTCCTCCTCGCATCAAGTGTCCACGTTGGAGAATCGCTCTTCTTGGTGGACACCTGTGCAGGCACGCTCCCGAGTCCCGCATCCGTGTCCATTCACACAGAATGCAGGACTTGTCCCCACCACCCAGGACAGTGTCATTGGATTTGATTGACAGCAGCGGGAGCCAATGGCTGCACTGCAATCAATCTATCCATCTTGGACAGGAGACACCGGGTAGAGCTGGGGTGCTCGTTCCCGGCCGGAGAAGGATCAGGGTCAGGTAAGTAAAATGGGGGGGGGGCTGCATCACCACAGAAGGTTAATGAAAAATCATGAGGGTTTACAACCCCTTTAACCACTTCAGCCCCGGAGAATTTGGTTGCAGAATGACCGGGCCATTTTTTGCCATTCGGCACTGCGTCGCTTTAACTGACGTCCTTTTTTTCCGCACAAATAGAGCTTTCTTTTGGTGGTATTTGATCATTTCTGCGATTTTTATTTTTTGCGCTATAAACCAAAAATGAGCGACAATTTTGAAAAAAAAAGCAATATTTTTAACTTTTTGCTGTAATAAATATCCCCCAAAAATATATTAAAAAAAAAATGTTTTCCTCAGTTTAGGCCGATATGTATTCTTCTACATATTTTTGGTAAAAAAAAAAATCACAATAAGCGTATATTGATTGGTTTGCGCAAAATGTATAGCATCTACAAAATAGGGGATAGTTTTATGGCATTTTTATTATTATTTTTATTTATTAGTAATGGCGGCGATCAGCGATTTTTATTGTGACTGCGACATTATGGCGGACACATCGGCCATTTTTGACACTATTTTGGGACCATTGTCATTTATACAGCGATTAGTGTGATATAAATGCATTGATTACTGTGTAAATGACACTGGCAGTGAAGGGGTTAACAACTAGTGGGGAGTGAAGGGGTTAAGTATGTCCTAGGGAGTGATTCTAACTGTGAGGGGGCTGGGCTTGAACAAACAGGACAGTGATTGCTGCTCTCGATGACAGAGAGCAGTAGATCACTGTCCTGTCACTAGGCAGAACGGGGAATGCTTTATTTACAAAAGCATCTCCCCGTTCTACCTCTAGGTGACACGATCGCCGGGAGACTGGCGGACATCGAGTCCGCGGGACCGGCAGGCGCGATCACGGAGCATGCGACGGGGGGGGGGGGGTGGCGCGTGCGATGGCACAGTGGGAAATTCAAAGGGACGTACAGGTACGCCCATTTTCCCAGCTGTGCCATTCTGCCGACGTAGGTGTACATGCGGCGGTCGGCAAGCGGTTAAAAGAGAGTAGCATTTTTATGATACTGTAGCCTGTCGTACCACGAGGTTGATTCGCAAGTGCTTTCCACAACGGGTACAAAATAAAAAATGAAAAAAGGGGAGTCATGCAGCCTCAGAGGCAATGAATTTCTGACAATAAAATACAAGGACAAAAGGGAAGTTTCACACAGATCCCAGTGTATCTGTAAGGGCTTGTGGCGTGTAAGTGGAAAAACTTGTGCCTGTTAGGCCACTTTCACACTGAGGCGCTTCTAAACTGCCAGTAAAAACACCTTACCACTTTTGAAGAGCTTTTCAGGCGCTTTTGAAGAGCTTTCCATTCATTTCAATGGGAAGGGGAGTTTTTCACAGCCCTACCAGCACACTGCCCCAGTGTGAAAGCGTTCATTGATTTTAATGGAAATAAGTTTTCGTGAGATTTTTAGGCGTGTTTTTAGCGTGAAAGCGCCTGAAAAGCGCCTCAGTGTGAAAGTGGTCTTACTCAGTACACAAAACATATGGGGTCTGTTTTTTCTGATCAAATGTTTGCCCCTTCCATGGTTCTAAGAAAAATTAAAGCTTGGCCCAAAAAATTGGCAATATACATTTTGCAAAAACCTTATAATCTTCTCTTATAATTTGCAAAGAGGCAGGCAACAAATACTCTTTTCTAAAATACCAGGAGGAGGTGATTACATCACTCATATATGAGTAACGTTATACCCCCTGTAGCACAGAACCCCTCCAGATTGAGGAAATTGTAAGGATGTGTCCTGAAAGCGTTTGTGTATATGCCGGCTGGCATTTTTTATGTATGATCTATCTACTACTGTCCGGGCTGGGCTCAGCCCTCCCTTCTCAGTGCTCAGCTGTCGGTTAATTGCCAGCACTCATCGTTCCACAGTGCCTCACCTGGTGATCATTTCCGGCTTGTCAGCCAGCCCCTTCTGGCTATTTAAACTGCCTGGTTCATTTCTCCGATGCCTTCGCCTTGGTCAACATATTTGAAGATTCTCTGCTGTGTTTCTGTTAAAGACTTGCCTGGCTGACGTCCCTTCTGGTTCCTGTTCCTGCTGTCTCTGACTACGCAGATCTCTGTCTTCCTAATTTACTGGCTTGCACTGACTACCCGCTTTGATTACCAAACCCTGGCTATGTTTTGAATACGTTTACTAATTGTACCATTTTGCTGCATTTTCTGTCTCCTTCTGATTCATGGTCCCTGACAACTACAATGTGAGTGTAACCCCCAAACTTTTTTACAATAAACTGCATTGAATTTTACACTATGTGGAGCCTTTCTTATTTTTGAGTGTGACACCATGGATACCCCATGGGAGGATTCTTCTTAAAGGTCCATCGAGCATCGGCTGGAACATCATTAAAAGGACCTGGTGGAGGGGGCGTGGCCTGGGCATGGCGGCGTGAGGACGTTCTCTCACGGAGCTCCCAACCATCGGCTCTCCCGTAGCCTTACCGAGCAGACACACAGCACAACGGAGGTGCCCACCGAACCCCTGAATGCAGAGGAAACAGGACCGGTACCTTACCGCCACACAGGGCAGCATGGATCGCTTCCTATTGCCGCAGCAACCCGCGGCATCCACTCCCGCGAATGCCAAGATGGCGCCGGCCCGTCACACGGCCGCAAGGAAGCACAGCACTGAGCCGGGACCATCACTGCAGCTGGCGGAGGATCACATAATCACTCCTCCTAGTGATCTCTCCCCCTGCCTCCCCAGATCGCTGACAGGCTCTGCAGCAACAGAGGACGGCATGTGCAGCCCGGAGCTCTCTACGTCCCCCACAGCATCCACACCACATGGCGTCCTGTGCTACAGCCCGGAACTCAACACAGAGGAACAGGGATCTCCATCTCTTCACCAGGACGCAGTGAGTAACCACCCTAACCCACCCCACACACAGGGTATCCCCCTTGACACAGGCTCAGTGCAAAAGTTATGGGCATTCCTTCAACAACTACCCACAAGAGATGACTTAGAGACAATAGCACACAGAATGGAGACAGCCCTGAGAGGGGAAGTACAAAACATTAAGCATGAGGTGACTGCCCTGGACTCACGTGTAACTTCCCTTGAACAGGAACAACAGATAGCGACACAAGCTGTGCAAGCCTTGCAGACCTCTAACAGTGACCTCAATGACCAAATGATACAAATACAACTGCACATGGACGACTTGGAGAACCGCAGCCGACGGCAAAACATCAGACTGCGAGGGATCCCAGAACCTGTCCAGCAATCAGAGCTACGCGCGACAGTGACTCACATCTTTAACCGCTATCTAGACCGCCCACCGGACGCAGAAATAATCATTGACAGAGTGCACAGGACCATGGGCCCCAGACTCGGCCCTGCTGATAGACCCAGAGATGTCCTATGCTGCTTGCACTCTTTTACCCTCAAAGAGGAGATATTACGAAGAGCGTGGCAAGTGGGGGTCCTAGAATTTGATGGTGCAGCAATCCACCTTCTTCCGGACATCTCCAGAAAGACCTTGCTGATGCGGCGGTCACTAAAACCCCTCCTGGACGGTCTAGGCGTGAAGGGACTCACCTACAAATGGGGGCACCCATTCCACCTCATAGTCCGCAAGGGTCCAAATACCTTCCCCCTGCGCCATCCATCAGAGCTACCAGACCTGTTTGCCTTTGCAGAGATGGACCCAGTCCCCATTCCCAATTGGCTCACGGTGATCGTCCCCAGGGAACCGCAACACCAGGCCCTCATGGCCAGACCACAAAGGTCCCGAAACCGACGTAACCGAGGAGGTCCTCCACAGGCTCGCTCACCAGGGAATTCCCGACGACAAGCTCCAAACGAGGAGGCAGCCGGGTGATCTTGCTTATTAAGCCATCCAGTGAATCAGCGACACGACACACTTGCACCAGTCAGACCATGCATGTTTTAACTCTCCCTCACTTTACTCAGGAGGGAGCATCCAGAACGCTACGTAAGCATTTTTACCGGACTCGGGTCTAAAGACACAGACCCTATACCTAGTCTGACTAGCCGGAATGCAGGGAGAGCGGTTTTCCCCCCTCATTTTTATTTTTTTTTTATTTTAATTTTTTTGTGTTTTGTTGCTTTCTTTATACATGCTATCTACACTTTATGTGGATGTTAATACCTCTTAACAGGTTGTCAGGTTGTTTGTTCCTCTCGATTATCCAACAAGTTGATATTACCACTGACACCTTGGGATAGATTATTAAGATGGACAACCACTAGGCTTAACAGACTCTTTGTATCCTTTATTTTATTTTTTCGTTCCGGAGTCTAATGTACTTGGCCGACACTAAAGCTAACCCCATGTTTTGTTTTTTTTTTTATTTATTTTTATTTTTTTTTCATTATATATATATATATATATATATATATATATATATATATATATATATATATATATATGTATATATATATATATATATATATATATTTTTTTTTTTCTTCCTCATGCTACCTAGATATAATGTAGATGTCAGTAAGTCTTAACATGTTGCTTATTCCTTTTAGACTACTCTGCAAGTTGATATTGCTGTTACTGCTGCCGTTAATGGTTTAAATTCTTTACAGTTTCAAGTCCTTGGTATCTGTGCTGCCCTGCCAACTGCACGAGCACACCCATATCCCGCCGTACCTCCCCGGGTGGGATCACTAGGACGTGTGGACACTAGGCCCTACAGACCCTCCCCCATTCCTATTTTACCCTATGTTGCTTTATTTGTGAGGCGGGTGCAGTTGGCCAACACTGACACCAACCCTTTTCCTGGGGGGGTCTCCGCCTAGTCCCCCAGAGGGGACAGTGCCTGCTATATTGGTATTCCCACATGCTCGTGTACATATTTTCCCCTCTGTGGCTCACCAGTCTAACCCTAACGTACACCATATGTGCCTTAAGTACCTAATTAAAGTTGCTGCGGGGGCTCCGATGGTTGGGGCTCTGTACCCAACCGTGTCTTGCCACTCCCCAACCTAGGTATACTCTGCCCTGGAGGCAGTAGCTCTCCATAGCGGAATCTTTATCCTTCTCTAGACTCTTCCTTGAGCTTAACCTTACCCCTTTCCTCTTCCCCTTTCATCACTCCCACTCTATCTTTCTCTTCCCCCCTTCTCCCCGGCCCCATCCCCCCGTCCCACCCCTCATCTCCCGGGAGCTGACAGTGGTCAATTCTATATTTTTGACACAATGCCTGTAAAGGTCTTATCCTGGAATGTCAAGGGGTTAAATTCCCCGGAGAAGCGCACTAGCTGTCTTGCGGAGCTCTGGAGGCACAAGGCGGACGTCGCCTTTCTCCAAGAGACCCACTTTAGGGCAGACAAGGTACCCACTCTAACAAACAAAAATTTCCCGACGTCTTATCACAGTCCATCCTCAACCTCTAAATCTAAAGGGACGAGTATCCTCATATCAAAATCCCTTCACTGGCAATTCCTCGAGGAATACCATGATCAGGAGGGCAGATTCCTGCTGCTGAAAGGGAAAATTAGCTCCCAGACCTTCACCCTTGCGAACATTTACCTCCCCAACTCTAACCAACTCCCTACCCTTGAAACCTTCTTGTCCACCCTTGACTCTTTCCTTGAAGGAACTCTGATACTGGGAGGAGACTTCAACCTGACCTTGGACCCCCATAAGGACTCCTCCTCCAACTCCTCCTCCTTACCCCAGGGAACACGCCGTCGCCTCAAAGACCTTCTCCACTCATATCAATTAGTTGACATCTGGAGAATATTCCACCCACGAGAACGGGACTACACCTTCTATTCCCATGTTCATGGCTCTTACTCCAGAATAGACTTTTTCTTACTAAAGCACGCATCGCTGCCCCTGATCAACAAATCGGATATAGGTCACATTACACTCTCTGACCATGCCCCAATTGTTCTAGAACTTACCGTATCACAAGCGTCCCCCAAGAACTCCACATGGCGACTGAATGAAACACTCTTGAAGGACCCCGAAATCGCAGCTGACGTTCATAGGGAACTTACCTCCTATTTTTCCACCAACGCTGGCTCCGTTGAGAACCCAATCTCTGTGTGGTCCGCACATAAGTGTTATATTAGGGGAATCCTAATCAAACATGGGCACGCTGCCAAACAGCGCCGCTCTAAAACCCTATCCAATTTATTGGCACAACTTTATACCCTAGAACGTCAACACAAAAATCAGCCGGACCGTACGGTGGAAGCAGAATTAGTTCGGCTTAGAGAAGCTATAAGGGAACACTCCTTATATACTGCGAAGCATGTGCTGTTAAAAGCGCGCCGCTCCTTTTACGAGTACGGCGACAAATGTGGCCGCTTACTAGCAAACGCATTACGTACTAAGCGATCTCAGACATACGTCCCGACCTTACTTACCTCGCCAGGCGCTAAAGTCCATACTACACCTGACATAGCGGATACGTTTCGAGACTTTTACTCTAAACTGTACAATTTAGACTCCACCTCTGACTCAACATCCCAGTCCCTCTCAGATGTCCGAACATACCTAGAAGAAACTGATCTGCCCAAACTGACAGCCGAAGAAAGGGAGGCCCTATCTCAGCCTATCTCCGCTGAGGAACTTACAGCCGCAATAGCTGATACCCAGCCTGGAAAGGCCCCTGGACCCGACGGGTTCACCCTTCCCTATTATAAAACGTTCCAACACCTAATGGCACCTCACTTCCTTGAGGCGTTCAATGCCATATTAGAAGGACACAGTCTACCAGCTGATATGTTGAGTGCCTCTATTACAGTGATACCCAAACCGGGTAAGGATCCATTGCTGTGTGCCAGTTACAGGCCCATCTCTCTCCTGAATTGTGACATTAAACTCTTTACCAAGGTCCTAGCGGCTAGACTGAATGCCCTGCTGCAACGTATAGTAACCACAGACCAAGTCGGCTTTATCCAGGGCAGGGAAGCAAGGGACAACACTATCCGGACTCTGAACATTATAGCAAAAGCAAAAGGATCCCGCACCCCCCTTTTACTCTTGTCCACAGACGCCGAAAAGGCTTTTGACAGGGTGGACTGGGTTTTTCTGCGAGAAACACTTAAGTTCGTTGGAATGCCCGACCCCATCCTGTCCTGGATAGCAGCCCTCTATAAAAATCCTACAGCATCGGTACGTGTAAATGGCCACAACTCTGCCCCCTTCTCAATCTCAAACGGCACTAGACAGGGCTGCCCCCTGTCACCTTTGCTGTTTGTCCTCTCCCTAGAGCCGTTCCTACGCCACATCAGAGGCAACCTTTCTATTAAAGGCATCCAAGCCGACTCACGCCAACACAAGGTGGCAGCATACGCGGACGACCTATTATTCTATGTCACAGAGCCTCTTATCTCCTTGCCATCTCTGTTACAGGAGCTGAAAAGGTACGGAGCTCTATCCAAATTCAAGGTCAACCTGCAAAAATCAGAGGCACTGAATGTCTCCCTGTCGGACTCTACGGTGGCAAGGCTGCGCCCCTTTTTCCCATTTAAATGGGCTAAACGCTCGATCCAATACCTGGGAACAAAAATTCCCACAGATCTAAGCAACGTTTTTCCCCGCAACGTCCTCAAGATGAACGCAATGCCAAGGCTCCTGTACTTACTACAAACACTACCTATCAAAATACCCCAGTCTTACTTTCACGCGGTTCGGTCAGCTTTTATAAAATTTATCTGGAAGGGCGCACACCCGCGCCTTAGCAGAAAATTACTGCTAAGACCTAAGCTCAGAGGGGGCATTGGTCTCCCGGATCCAGCTCTGTATTACACCGCAACACATATGGCCAGGGTGGTCGACTGGTGCAGACACGGCGACACGAAATCATGGGTAACACTAGAGCAGGAGGCCGCCGGCGCCCCACTAGCTGGATTACCATGGGTAGAGAAAACCCACTATGCCCACTTGACAGCTCACCCTTTGATTGGCCCTACTCTAGCGGAAATGGATAGATTTTTTCGTCTCTCCTCACTGAGCAATTTTCCTTCCCCAATGACCCCACTTGTAGGACACCCAGGGTTCACACCCGGCCTCACTGACCCGACTGTCTATTCACAGGCCCCGCACGGAATCCTAAGGGCCTCCCAACTCCTGCAGCCGTCGGGCTGGCCCCCTACAGAGACTATGTCCTCGGGTCGGGCTCCTTTAACACTGGATCATTGGAGGACTATTCAGTTCTCTCATTTTCTGAGCTCTCTGCCCAAACCAGCGCTATTTAACCGAAAACTTCACTCTCTCGAAGAAATATGTCTAGGGGAGGGTCCGATTCGGGGTTCCCTATCCACCGCCTATAAATCACTGCTAGAACTTCATGCCACTGAAGATCCCCCGTACCTGGCGAAATGGGAGAGGGACCTGGGAGTTACATTCTCGGTTCCCCAAAAAGACCGCATACTATTCTTTGCACAGAAGTCTGCTCTGTGTAGCAAATACCAGGAGACCACATACAAAATAACTACACGCTGGTACAGAACCCCCTCAGTCCTGGCAAAGATATTCCCCAACCAATCCGACCGCTGTTGGCGATGTGGCCTTCATCAGGGTACTATCTTGCACATATTCTGGGAATGCCCACTGCTCAAAACTTTCTGGGAACCAGTCCTTAAACTTATACATAAGTTTACCGACATAGCCCTACAGGACAACCCGGCCGCTGTCCTGCTAAACCTAACCCCTCTATCAAGGAAACGATATAACAAATCCCTCCTCAAACACCTTCTTAATGCTGCACGAGCGTGCATCCCGCCTCTATGGAAACAACAAGTTCCGCCAACAGTGGCTCAATGGTTCGCAAGGGTGAGGGACATAGAACAGATGGAGGACTTGACCTCGGTACTGCGAGATAAGACGGAGGAACACCAGACCAGATGGTTTTATTGGGTCCAGTACCGCTTCTCCGATGAATATCAAGATTTTTGCCAATAAACCCTAATGCCTGACAGGCTTTGATGATCCTAGCTCCCGGGGGAAGACACACCCCCATCCCACTGCTCCACTCCCCCTTCCCCTTTTTTTTCCCTTTCTCCTCTGTATCTACCCCCCACTCTCTCTCCACCCCTCTCTTGTATTCTTCTTCTCACCTAAGGCTATCCCTGATTTCTACCTGACTTCAGGTACTTAAATAAAAAAAAATGAACGGTGTACTCAGAACCTAGTAATACACACGGTCATAAACTTCCGACAGTGACCTGGCTGGTCTCTCTCTCCCTCCAGGATGGAGAGGCTACCCCTAATGCTCATTAACAGGAGAAGACATGGCGACTTGTTATAAACATCTCCTCTCTCTTGATACAACAATTATATGCCTTGAATCCTCCGCAGGAAACCTCAGAATACTGGTTATTTTCATGTTGTGATATAATGATTGTCTAGTTTTATGAAGTTACCCCATAATTGTATCTGTTGCATACCTTTCAATAAAAATATTAAAATATAAAAAAAAAAAAAAAAGGACCTGGTGGGGTAATCACCCAAAAGTGTTACTGGTCTTTTTATAATAAAGAGGTCTAGTACTGCTGGTAAGCAGGTACTTCTTCCATATCTAAGGCGGTGGTGTCTTTGGTGGTTAGCCACACAGGAGTCTATTGACTGTGTGTCACCTTGATTGAGATTAACGTGTGAAGCATTATCTGCAAGATCATTTGTTTTTTTCAATTTATTTTTATTTATTTATTTATTTTGATGGGGACTTTTTACTTATGTTGTTTTTTTTTATTATGTTGTGAGATTCATAATATCTTTTTAAGCGCGACTCTGTTTTTTTTTTATAAATGTCTGTTTATGTGTTGATATCACCCAGTAGAGTTGCTGCTTATTTCTCTCTTTGTTTATTTTAATTTATTTTAATTTGTTCAATTTTAAGCACATTTTTTTACCTTTATTATAATTTATTATTATTATTATACAGATTTATATAGCGCTGACAGTTTACGCAGCAATTTACAACATTAGGGCAGATAGTACAATTACAATACAATTCAATACAGGGGGAATCAGAGAGCCCTGCTCCTTAGACTTTACAATCTAGGAGGGAGGGTCAAGTTATACAAAAGGGTAATAACTGTGGGGGAAGAGCTAATGAAGAAAATAGTGCAGTCTTTAGATGGAGGCAGGATAGGCTTCTCTAAAGAGGAAAGTTTTCAGGGATCGCCTAAAAGTGGATAGATTTGGAGACAGTCTGACAGATTGGGGTAGGGAATTCCAGAGGATGGGAGAGGCTCCGAAGAAGTCCTGGAAGTGGATATGGGAGGAGGTGATGAGGGAGCTAGAGAGCAGGAGGTCTTGGGAGGAACTAAAAGGGCGATTAGGTTGGTATTTTGAATCTAGGCTAGTGATTTAGCTGGATGGCTTTGTAACTTATTGTTAGTATTTTGAATGTAATATCAAAATAAATCAACCGTGCATTGCTCCCACCTTCTCTGAAAAAATGAAGGCCTCAAACAAAATGCAGACTGTGTGCAAAACATAAAATGAAAACAGATACAAGGTATCATTGCCCTCCATGTCCCACCAAACCAGGCCTGCGCTTGTTTACTATAGTTTACTATTCCAAGCACAAGTATTAGTGTAATTATATATACAATTACACACATTTTGGCTGCCCGTGTAGACCTCCCAATATGTGAAATTGTTACATTTCTATTTTTTTTTTAGTTAAATTAATTTCCTCTAACAATTGTAATTTGTCATGGATAAAATGTTAAAGTTGAACTTTGTGTCAAAAATTAAAAATGGGTGGATTTTTAGTGCAGAAGAGACATTCTATGTCTATGTCATTCTATGTCTCTTCTGCAGCAAAGTTGCTTACCTGTCTTACCACCCCTGTACACATTCTACAAATTCGACAATGCCGAGCTGACTGAACTCCTGTGCATATGCGGTAGTGACGTCATCTTGGCTTGGCCAATAAAAGTGGCAGACGCAAAAGCCGACTGCCTGAAGATGTCTGTGGATGGTGGGAAGCTTTGGGACACCGCATCAGTGGAGCGAAGATGAGTATAGCTCTGCTTTAATATATACTTGCCAAACCCCACAGACACCTGCACACTGAAAAATCTTTAGTAACAGGTATGATTTTCATATTCCATGTATCTATTTGAAATAATCTGTTAGAAAAAAGATAGAATAAATGTATATACAAATTATTACCTTGAAGGGTTTACTGTTAAATATACATGATTTTGGTATATAATGTTTTATTTTAAAGGATAAGTTCACCTTTTTGGGCAGAATTTCACTTTTCATAATAAATAGGAACATTTTTCAATGCCATTTCTGGCCCTGTCATCCCAATGTGCTTTTCTCCCATTTACCTTATCCACAGGACATTCACAATCTTTTCAGTTTATTTGGATTTTTAAAATGATTTTCAGATCCCATCACTTCCTGTAGGCCCTCTCCCAGAACCCTACACTTCCTTGTTGTATCACAGAAGAGGTTGTGTTCACCACGGATGCCCACACCCCCCTCATTACAATACCACCTTCCACCCACTTCCTATACAACCTGCTGTACAATCTCCTTTAGATCTCCCATCAACTATATAGTACAAGGGCCTGTCTGATTTGGTACAAATCGAATGGATTTGTCAGGTGGGTCCTCCTATTCCATAGCTCTGGTAAAGCTAAAGGAAATTGTACAGAGATTGTACAGTCAGATTGCATAGTGTATGGCCATCTTATACAAGTACCAGGCCTCGTTCACACCACCATGTAGAGAAAAATTCACTTTCCTACATGAGTTTGTTTTGGAGCGTTTTCACTCGTCATGAATAGGGCAGCCCCTGAGAAGCTCCAGAACTTTTTTTGGAGAGGAGCATGGTGCGTTACCGCGTGTTTCTGAAAACACAAAGGCAAAGCGTGCATTTGCTGTGCGATTTGCCATGCGTTTGGAAACACACAGGTGTGAATGGAGCCTCATTGTTCTGTAAATGTACCAATTTCACTTTCAGGCCCCATTCACATCTAGCATAGTGGAAGAGCACGTTTTTGGGCTAATTTTTACAGTGATACACATAGGGCAGCCCGTTGATTTTAATGGACTGCGATACACGTGGCAAAGTAGCTAATGGGACAGTTTTGGCATGGTGCAAGTTTCACATTTTTACTGCTGCTTTTGTCATCCGTTTTTTCATGTGGCAAAATGTGTGTTTGCTCTGTGCCCATAACAATTAATGACACTGAAAGCCCACTATGTCAGGGGTGTCCTGTGGGCTGCATGTAGCCCCAGGGAGTTTAATATGCGGCCTGAGCACATCTGAAAGGTCACTGGGGAAGCCAGGCAAATACACACGTGGAAAGATGCTAGGGATGCTGTGAAAAAAGTTAATGAGTGACAGTGTGTTAATGAAGTCAGCTGATAAACTCCTTCCTGTGCAGTGGCGGCTGGTGCTCAAAATTTTTGGGGGGGGCGCAAATAAACTGAAAAATTCTGAAAAAAAAAGCCACTGTACCAAACTCAGCCACTGTGCCCATTAAAACGCAGCCACTGTACCAAACGCAGCCACTGTGCCCATTAAAACGCGGCCACTGTGCCCATTAAAACGCAGCCACTGTGCCCATCAAACGCAGCCACTGTACCCATCAAAACGCAGCCACTGTGCCCATCAAAACGCAGCCACTGTGCCCATGAAAACGCAGCCACTGTGCCCATTAAAACGCAGCCACTGTGCCCATTAAAACGCAGCCACTGTGCCCATCAAACGCAGCCACTTGCCACTGTGACATCAAACGCAGCCACTTTGCCATCAAACACAGCCACTTTGCCATCAAACACAGCCACTTTGCCACTTTGCCATCAAACACAGTCACTTTGCCACTTTGCCATCAAACACAGCCACTTTGCCACTTTGCCATAAAATGCAGCCGCTTCAAAATAAAGCTGTCCCTGCAAAGAAGCTGCCGCTGCCCCTGCCCCCCCCCCCACCCTGCACTTACCTTGTCTCGGGTGACGGCGGCATCATGCATGCAATGCATGAATCTATCTATGGAGTATAGAGAGTGACAGGAGAGGGGGGGGCGGCGCTCCTGCGCCCTTTATGGACGCACCGCCGCTGTTCCTGTGTGTTACTGGTTTCACCATCCTACATCTAATAAATCTTTTTTTGGGGGATCTGGTCCCCAACCAGAACCTCCTTAAGAAGGGAGCTGTCGGACTATTGCGGTACGGTATATATATATAGCAATAAGTTCATAAACCAGTATATATAAAAAAATATACAAAGATTTTTATTAATACAACATCTAAATCTGCAAAAGAGAGCTTAGAATTTATAACCATGTAAATAGTTTAATCAGTTGCATCAACATTCAGCAACTGAGCATTAAATATAATATGAGGGGAAGGAACATGAGAGTATACAGCCTCTTACTCCACTTGGATGCCTCAAGGCGCACAAAGGACCCAGCGGAGCCTCCCGCGGCGACTGGGGAGGGCCTATATAAGGACAACAGGTCAATCTGGACATGACAAGAATGATGGTAATATACTTAATATAATAAGTAACAGTAGGAAACTGAGTTGAACAGAGAGGTACCCAGAAAAAAGGGTCACCGGTGCCAAAAACCTATCACCACCATCATGGTCCTTGTTGATGGGACCTAATACCTTACCTCAATATACTGCCTATTATTGCAGGTCTTTCATGTTCCAATACTTTCAGTGGAACTGGTTTGCTTCATAGCTCAGTGACTTCCCACGCTCCATCTGCTAGCCAACAGGCATCTAATTTATTTATTGGATGTCCTGTTACTATTGCTCCTCCGGGTCAAATTCTAGGGACTGTATGCCCTATACAACACTGAACAGGTTCATATTATTTGGCTTGCACTATATACACTGTTTCTCACCATTATTTATTTGTTCTTCTTCCTTCACCCCAACACTGTTTATATTTTAATTTGTCAACCTTGAAGTATTGTAAATCTGGTTGTCTTACACAATCCCATTAGGCATAAATAATTTTCCACTTTCCTACCCCCCACACACTGGTTAATTAGAACTCGTCACATGGTCTTTTGTGGCTATTTTTATTCAACCTCACAACTGTATCTCAAGCTGTGATTATCTCTCAGCAATAGCACCTTATTGCTTCATGCTCACTATTCACATTCACTCTCTTGGTTGACAGCATCTTATGCACATCTAACCTAATTACCCCTTCTTTTCCCATTCCCCCCACTTTTTCCTCCCTTCCCCATTTCCCGGTGTTCCTGTCCCTTGCTCTACCCCAATCTCTTCCCCCTCCCCTCATCCTTTTCTTTTTCTTCACCTTTTTAAACCCCCTTTCCTTCTGCTTGTTCGCTATTTCATCTTTTCCCTCTGGCTACCTTTCCCTCCCCCCCTTCTTTACCCCTCTCTATTACAATATCCTCCTTACTCCCCCCTCCCTATCTTTCCCTTCCCCTCTCCTTCAGACCCTGGTTTCCCTTCTTTTGTTCCTTCATCGCGTTTATTCCTTCCAACCTCACACTGCACCTGTGATGTGGTGGTGCAATTTTCGGTGCATCTTTTGAGTGTGGTTCTGTTTCTTAACCCCCCTCCCCCTCCTCTTTCAAGTGTCTTCACTAACTGTTCACGCAATCACCCCCAGTAGGATTACTTACTTTCCCCATGATGGTGGTGATAGGTTTTTGGCACCGGTGACCCACATTTCTGGGTACCCCTCTGTTTAACTCAGTTTCCTACTGTTACTTACTATATTAAGTATATTACCATCATTCTTGTCCTGTCCAGATTGACCTGTTGTCCTTATATAGGCCCTCCCCAGTCGCCGCGGGAGGCTCCGCTGGGTCCTTTGTGCGCCTTGAGGCATCCAAGTGGGGTAAGAGGCTGCATACTCTCATGTTCCTTCCCCTCATATTATATTTAATGCTCAGTTGCTGAATGTTGATGCAACTGATTAAACTATTTACATGGTTATAAATTCTAAGCTCTCTTTTGCAGATTTAGATGTTGTATTTCCTGAAGAAGTTATGCAGATAGCGAAACTAGTAGAAATACCCCACATTGCATTTGTTTTTATGATTGAATTTTCTTATTTTTTGTATTAATAAAAATATTTGTATATTTTTTATATATACTGGTTTATGAACTTATTGCTATATATATATATATATATATATATATATATATATATATATACCGTACCACAATATTTCGACAGCTCCCTTCTTGAGGAGGTTCTGGTTGGGGACCAGATCCCCCCAAAAAATATTTACTTCATATAATACGGATGATGGTACTTTGTTTTCATTAGTATTTTTTAGAATTACCCAGAAAGTTAGGCCCAAACTATTTCCATCCTATATCTAATGTCGGTATGTGATGAAACTTTCTAAGAAATACAGCAAGGGCTAAGATAAGGCCTTGTTCTCAAAATCAAAGAAAGCTTGTAATTTTCTGCAGAGGTACATTAATGGTATATTGGTACATAGAGGAGCTGGATTTTAGAAAAATGTGAACTCAGCCTTTAAACCTGTAAGAACTTTAAATTACCTTTTTGTTTTTCCTCACCCTTCCCCTTTTTGGGAAACTGCATGATCTTTATGCGATTTTTCACCTTTTTATTCTCTTTTCTCTTTTGTGGTATATGTTTTCTTTCGCTTTGTATCCACTATACTTTTCACTTTACCAGGCAACAATGGGTGTTGTTTTTTATCCATGATTATGTATGGGAGGCGCCCAGGGAGTGTTGGGTGTTACTTATACCCCCACTGGGAGTCTCCTTCACACTCTGGCTTTTCCCCTTACACATGCACATCATGTCTCATAGCCAGGGTTGGTGCAATGATTTTTGACACCCTAGGGAAAACCTCATTTTGCCGCCCCCCTTGGCTCCACCCCTGACTCCATCCCTTTTACCCTGCTCATGTATACCCCAACTTTTTTTGAAGCGCCCATCAAAAGCAGCCTCACCAGCGCCCATCAAATGCAGCCTCACCAGCGCTCATCAAATGCAGCCTACCAGCACCCATCAATGCAACCTACTTGTGCCCATCACTGCAGCCTACCAGTGCCCATCAATGAATGTTTCCTTGCTCCCATTCATTCGGGAGTCGGGACACAGACACAGTCCTCCGCTGCCGCTGCGCCTCTGACACTATGTGCGAACGGAATGCCTGCTTATGCTGAGACTTAGTTGCTTGCTGCAGAGAGAAGAGAGTAGCAACACCAGTGGCCGGGCGCCCTAGGCAGCAGAGCGCCCTAGGCGGCTGCCTAATTTGCCCAGTGGTAGCACCGGCCCTGCTCATAGCATGTCTCTGTGCAATATCACCAGGTAACTATTCCTGTGATTTCCTCTCTATCACCAAGACTGCACACCTCTTTGTTTTTCTTCACCCTTTCCCCTTTGGGGTATTGCGATTTTTAACTTTTTCTTTTCTTTTCTCTGTATGTGATATATTATTCCCTTCACTTTGTATCTACTAAGTGTTTCACTTTTTCAGGCAATAATGGGTGTTGGTTTATAGTTCATCAGTACTGTATGGATATACTGGTACCATTCACACATATTGGTCCAATATCCTAATTTTTCACCCTTGTCTATTATGTTTGGTGCTCCTGGGGTGTGTTGGTGCGCTCGCTTCTTCCTTGGGTTCATTCCCTCAGCTCCTGGGACAGACTTGCCTCACAGATCCTGACTTGCAACACTGCTTATTTATAACAATTTATACTTAAGTATTCCAATGAGATACACATCTTGTTTCTCTTTGCCCCTACCTTCTTTCTTACTATCTGCGAAAACATTAGATCCTATTTGGTACCTTTTTTCATTTTTTTCAGATATGCTATGCGTTTGCTCCTGATGTGTGGCAACTGGCCACGAAACACGTCGAGCCTATCAATGTCCTCATGTTCCTAACACATAGCTTGACCTCAACTGTGATTCATTTGTATCTTATAACCTATTTGTATCCATCACTCAATAAGCATTTGGCTTTTTATACTAATTACTTCCATGGGATACTATGCGATTTCAGATGCGTGCATGTGTATATATATGAATTCTTCTTTTTCTTTTTTGTATGCCATCACCTTGTATATAGATAAAAATAATCATGTTCAACCATGTAGCATATGTTTATGAGGTATGCTTTGTTTATATTTTACAATTTCTCCTACCACATGTCTTGTGCCTCACTCAAAGTCCCAAAAACTCCTTTCTTCTTAGCTTCTTTAGTTATGCTTTAACCCCTTGATAGATGTTAACTCCTTCCTAGCCAATGTCATTGGTACAGAGACAGTGTATAGTATTAGCTCTGATCTCTATATTAGTGTCACTGATGATGTCAGTGTCAGATTGCCCGTTACACTATCACAGTCCCACTATAAGCCACTGATTGCTGGCATTACTAGCATAAAAAAAAAAAATTCAGTATATATACTATAAATTGTAGACACTGTAGACACACGCAAACCAATCAATATAGACTTATTGGTATATTTCTTTTTTACCAAAGACATGTAGTGGGATACAATTTGGCCTAGATTTAAAAAAAAAAAAAAAAAAGATTTTTTTACATTTTCTTTATTGGATATCGTTTATAAAAGTTAATGAAGAATGTAAAAAGTATTTATTTTCAAAATTTTCAGTAATTTTTCATTTATATAATAACAAAAAAACGCCAGTAGTGATCAAATACCACCAAAAGGAAGCTCTATGTATGTGAACAAAATTCCATAAATTTCATTTGCATACAGTGTTGCATGACCGAACAATAAGCAGTTAAAGTAGCACAGTGCCGAATAGCAAAACATGCTCTGGTCATCAAGGGGTAAAATATACCGGAGGTCCGGTGATTAATATGCTTTTTTACCGGAAACATAATTTTAGCGTTGCAGTAAATAGGACAAGTAGCAGAATACAAATGTACAATTTTTCTCCACGGTAATGCTACTTGTTTTCAAAATATTGGACAAACTTTAAAAAAAACATTTTGTTTTTCACATTTTTACAAATTTTTTCCTTAAAATAGAAATAAATGTAAATAAATCTTAGAAGCCCTCAGAAGAATGCCCTGGTTTGTCCCCCAAAAAAGATATGTGTATTACTTCTGTATCATAAGTAATTACAGTTTTAGCCTCATGTATAGGGATAAGCCGAACACCCCCCGGTTTGGTTCACACCAGAACATGCGAACAGACAAAAAATTTGTGCGAACACCATTAAAGTCCTTGGGACACGAACGTGAAAAAGCTAAATTCTTATTTTTAAAGGCTTATATGCAAGTTATTGCCATAAAAAGTAGTTGAGGACCCCGGGACTGCCTCAGGGGACATGTATCAGATCCTGGCAATATAGATAAAAATCAATGAAAAAATATTAAGGGGAACTCCTCGCCAAACTTAAAAAAAAAAAAAAAACAGCGTGGGGTCCCCGCCAAAATCTTTACCAGACCCTTACCCATTCATCAAAAAAAGTATCAAAAAAGTAAAAAGACAGGAGACAGTTTTTGATATAACCTTATTAAAAAAAAAAAAAAAAAAGTGTCCCGTGATGTCCATCCATCTTCAATCATGGCGCATTCTGAATTCTTTC
Source organism: Lithobates sylvaticus (assembly GCA_028564925.1). Lineage (NCBI taxonomy): Eukaryota > Metazoa > Chordata > Amphibia > Anura > Ranidae > Lithobates > Lithobates sylvaticus. The sequence continues at coordinate 304,215,011 of CM053028.1, read as the reverse complement.
CAAAATGCACATAATATAGCTGGATACAAATATTTATAGGTAAAGTTGATCCAGTGAATATCCGGCTGCCTCTAGAGGTAACAGGAAGGAATTTACTTTCCCCGCTGGAGCAAATTGGATCATGCTTTATTGTTTTTTTTATTGCCTTCCTCTTGATCAAGTGTGGGTATTGGATAGTGTATATGGAGGCTTGAGTGTGTTGGGTTTCTCTTTTTTTTTTTCTTTCTTGGTTGGACCAGATGGACTTTCAACCAGATTAACTATGTAACACACTAGCACATAATGAAATACCTTAAAATGAAGCCCGGTCACCGCTGAGGGGGCTCCGGCGCTGTGAGTGGCCAGAACCGCAATGATGTCACTCCCGCACTTGGTTTCCAGCAAGAAGCTCTGAAGTTCCGTCACGATACGACGGACCTTCAGAGCGCCTTTGCTGCTGATGTCAGCGGCTGCATGCAGGGTGAAAATCTAAACGTTGTACTTTTTTTTTTTTTTTTTAACAGAAGGAATGTTTATTGATATAAAAACATCAGTGTACATGTGAATGTCAGCAGATGTTACACAAAACAGGTTTTCATTACATCATCCCAGGTTATAGAAGCAAGAGAGACATATTTAAGGTAGGTACATCAATCCGTTTACATCCAGAAAATCAGATATTATGCAATGCCAGATCTGGGGGGATTGGGAGGGGGGGCAGCAACAAATGCCAACAGAAAGAGGGGCACAAAAGTTGGGTAGGCTGGGGGGGAGGAAGGGGGAACCGGGGGCAGGGAATCCTTGATAGGGACTACAGCATAAGGTGTCTAGCCTCCACCCAAGCCGACCAAATTTTGTGGAATTTTTTTGGGCAATTATGGCCCATATATGTGATTTTGTATAATGGGAGAATATCAATTATCAGCTTTTTCCAAGTGGAAACCATGGGGGGTTCAGGTGTCTTCCATCCAAGCAGTATCATTTTCTGAGCATAGTATGCAGCATAAAATATGAAGAGTTTGCTATGTGTGTTTGCAGGTAAATTATCTCTCATTCCTAGCAGGAAGATCAGTGGGTCCAGTATGAGGGGTACCCCACTGATCTCTCTGGACGTCAGCAACCACGGTCTGCCAGAAGCTCTGAATTGACAGGCATGACCAAACCATGTGAATTAAATTTTCCACCTCCCTTCGACATCATGAGCAGCAGATGTGGGGTAGATAACCGATAGCCTCTGAGGCATATAATATGCCCTATGGAGGAATTTTAACTGGATAAATCGGTCTTTGGCGGAAATCATAAGGGGAATGTATTGTTGGAGGGTTTCGGTCCAGTCTTCGTCTGTCAGGGCCGGTATATCCTGTCGCCAGGCCTGAAGGGCCCTACCTGCCCCACTGCCCTACGCACAGGTAAGCCTGAAATAAATGGAGGAGAGCGTTCGGTCTAGATTGCAGGCAATAAGTAGTCGTTCCACTGAGCGGGGCTCAAGGACGATGAGGCCAGAAAACTGCGATCAAACAGAATGCCGAAGCTGAAAATACCTGAAGTACATCCAGGAGGGAAGCAAAAATCGAGTTTTCATCTCTGCAAAAGTGAGAAGATGACCATCAGGCATAATGTCACACAGCATCCTGACCCCATATCGAACCCACACCTGTGGGTCGGGGCGGTCTGCAGATGAGGTAAAAATGGGTTACCCCACAGTGGAGTGTAAGGAAAGAATGCTCCAGGCCCTGTCATGGACAGGGAAGCTTGTCTCCACACCAAAACCGTGGTCTTTATGGGGGTGGAAATGTGGGGGGTTGGATCTGGGTCCCCTATACACTAGGTTACTGAGTTCAGAGTATGAACCCAATATTGTGGCTTCCACGTTAACGGCAGGTTTAGACTGGTCTTGTGCAAACCACCACCTCACCAACACCAAGACAGCCGCCCAGTAATATTTTTTAAAGTTAGGTAACGCCAGCCCTCCTTTCGATAAGGGAAGTTGGAGTGTGGCTTTAGCCACTCTGGGGACAGAGCCCTTCCAGACAAGAGAGCTGATAGCCTGGTCCAGTTTGCAAAAAAAGGAGTTAGGAATACAAATCGGGGTGTGTCTAAACACGTATAGAAATTTAGGGAGGAAAGACATTTTAATTAAATTGACTCTACCTACTGGTGTAAGCGGCAGACCTTTCCAAATTACACACCTCATTAGGAGGTTCTGGAAGACCATACGTACATTGTCCTCCATGTATTTGGACAGATCTTTCTGGATAAGGATACCAAGGTACTTGAACTTATCCACCCATTGAAGGGGGGCAGGCAGATCAGCGGGAGGGTTTGCCCGAGTCAAGGGGAATAGCACTGATTTATCTCAATTGATTCTGATACCAGAGAACCTACCGAATATATTAATAATCTCCAAAGCAACTGTCAAGGAGTTGCGGGCATCACCTAGATAAAGGAGATTGTCGCCTGCATACATAGACACTTTTTCCATCAGAGGGGGCACAGATATACCAACAAATGCAGAGGAGGCCCGGAGCATCATTGCCAGAGGTTCAATGGCAAGAGTAAAGACAGCGGGGGAGAGTGGGCAACCTTGCCTGGTGCCTCGGTGGAGTTGGAATGGTGCAGAGAGCATGCCATTTGTGCGGACCCGAGCCGCCGGGTTCATGTATAGCAATTGTAACTAGGATATAAAGACCGGCCCAAAACCAAATTAGTGCAATTTCATCCACAGGTATTCCCACTCCACCGAGTCAAAGGCCTTTACGGCGTCCAATGAAGCTACCACCTCCGACCCATCTCCCCCCCCCACCCAGTCGTCCACCGTGAGTAACCGTCTGAGGTTAATATCTGTGTCCTTGCCTGGCATGAAGCCCATCTGGTCCCCATGTGTTAACCACTTCCCGTGACAGAGCGACACACAAATATTGGTTCTCTCAGGGGAGAGGAGGCAGATCGTGTTTATACTCTCTCCTCCCCTAGTCAGTCCCATCCCCCCTACAGTTAGAACACACCTAGGGAACACAGTTAACCCTTTTATCGCCCCCTAGTGTTAACCCCTTCCCTGCCAGTGACATTTACACAGTAAACAGTGCATTTTTATAGCACTGATCGCTGTATGATTGTCAATGGTCTCAAAAATGTGTCAAAAGTGTCCAGTTTGTCCGCCGCAATATCGCAGTCCCGATAAAAATCGCAGATCACCACTATTACTAGTAAAAAAAAGAAATAATAAAAATGCCATAAATCTATCCCCTATTTTGTAGACGCTATAACTTTTGCGCAAACCAATCAATATATGCTTATTGCAACTTTTTTTTTTTTTTGCCAAAAATATGTAGAAGAATACACATCAGCCTAAACTGAGAAAAAATTGTCGCTCTTCTTTTGTTTATAGAGCAAAAAATAAAAACCGCAGAGGTGATCAAATATCATCAAAAGAAAGCTCTATTTGTGGGAAAAAGAGGACATCAATTTTGTTTGGGTACAGCATTGCACGACCGCGCAATTGTCAGTTAAAGCGACGCAGTGCCGTATCGCAAAAAAAATGGCCTGGTCATTGAGCACCCAAATCTTCCAGGGCTGAAGTGGTTAATTTACTTTAGTGAGAATCTTATCGCCTACGTTTAATAGAGATATGGGCCTGTAGGAGAAACAAAGTTACGGATCCTTTCCCGGCTTAGGTATGACCACACGTAACATTGAGGGGGGTAAGGAGGAATCTGTAAGGGAGCTCAGCAATATCTCACAAAATTTAGCAGCTAAGGACGCACTGTGGGTCTTAAAGAATTCATCTGGTAAGCCGTCCTCTACGGGGTCTTTCCTGTCTGCATGGAGGCTATAGCATTTTGGATTTCCTTCAGCGTGAGTGGAGCATCAAGTGCCCCGCGCGCCTCCTTTAGAGAGCTCAGGGAACTGAACAGACTCCAAAAAGGAGTGTAGTTCAGCCGGGGTATATCCGATCCTAGAGGAATACAGATCTGCATAGTAAGTAGCAAAGCGAGAGTTAATTTCTCTGGGATCGGATAATAGTCTCCCGTCCATGTCTCTAATATTTGCCACATGTGCCAATATGGTCTGTTCTCTGGAGAGCCAATCGAGTAGACGACCCGTCCACTCACCCTGTTCAAACACTCTCTGCGACTGATATAATAACTGCTTCTTGGCCGCCGAGACTCTGGGAAGTTGGACTTCTCTTAACGCTACAGACAGATCCACCTGTTTGCCCTCACCCCCAGTCAATGTATACTGATTCTCCAGCAGTTGGGCACTGGCCTATGCCTCGGCCAGCGCAAGTCGGGAAGAGTTACAGGCCGAGTCTATGGCGGTCTGGTATTGTCCCATAATGTGTGTTTTAAAACTTTCCCAGCTAGAGGCCAAAGAGCCTAGCGGGGGGGGGGAAGATGACCGGTACAAATGAACAGCTGATTCCACCAATGCGGGGATGCAGGACATTGATATTCAGTGAGTCTGCCTTTAAAAACTTTAACTGGGGTAAACAGTGGAAACTGCACAGATTAGCAACAGGGGAGTATGGATTAGTCCTGTGCTAACTGGGAGGGCCGCGAACCTCTGAGGATCTGAAAAAAAGAATTGTTGCTCTACATAAAGATGGCCTAAGCTATAAGAAGATTGCCAAGACCCCGAAACTGAGCTGCAGCACGGTGGCCAAGACCAGACAGCTGTTTAACAGGACAGGTTCCACTCAGAATAGGCCTCGCCATGGTCGACCAAAGAAGTTGAGTGCACGTGCTCAGCGTCATATCCAGAGGGTGTCTTTGGGAAATAGACGTATGAGTGTTTCCAGCATTGCTGCAGAGGTTGAAGCGGTGGGGGGGTCAGCCTGTCAGCCTGTCAGTGCTCAGACCATACGCTGCACACTGTATCAAACTGGTCTGCATGGCTTTCGTCCCAAAAGGAAGCCTCTTCTAAAGATGATGCACAAGAAAGCCCGCAAACAGTTTGCTGAAGACAAGCAGACTAAGGACATGGATTACTGGAACCATGTCCTGTGGTCTGATGAGACCAAGATAAACTTATTTGGTTCAGATGGTGTCAAGCCTGTGTGACGGCAACCAGGTGAGGAGTACAAAGACAAGTATGTCTTGCCTACAGTCAAGCATGGTGGTAGGAGTGTCATGGTCTGGGGCTGCATGAGTGCTGCTGGCACTGGGGAGCTACAGTTCATTGAGGGAACCATGAATGCCAACATGTACTGTGACATACTGACGCAAAGCATTATCACCCCCCTTTGGAGACTGGGCCGCAGGGCAGTAATCCATCATGATAGCAACCCCAAACACACCTCCAAGACGACCACTGCCTTGCTATAGAAGCTGAGGGTAAAGGTGATGGCCTGGCCAAGCATGTCTTCAGACCTAAACCCTATTGAGCATCTGTGGGGCATCCTCAAATGGAAGGTGGAGGAGCGCAAGGTCTCTAACATCCACCAGCTCCGTGATGTTGTCATGGAGGAGTGGAAGAGGACTCCAGTGGCAACCTGCAAAGCTCTGGTGAACTCCATGCCCAAGAGGGTTAAGGCAGTGCTGGAAAATAATGGTGGGCCACACAAAATATTGACACTTTGGGCCCAGTTCGGACATTTTCACCTAGGGGTGTACTCACTTTTGTTGCCAGCGGTTTAGACATTAATGGCTGTGTGTTGCGTTATTTTGAGGGGACAGCAAATTTACACTGTAATACAAGCTGTACACTCACTACTTTACATTGTAGCAAAGTGTAATTTCTTCAGTGTTGTCACATGAAAAGATATAATAAAATATTTTCAAAAATGTGAGGGGTGTACTCACTTTTGTCAGATACTGTTATATATTAATGTGCAAAAGATTTAGGCATGTGTGAAAAAATGCTGTAAATTAAGAATGCTTTCAGAAATAGAAAGTTTAGTAGTTTATTGTTATCAATTAACAAAATGGAAAGTAAATGAACAGAAGAGAAATCCAAATCAAATCCATATTTGGTGTGACCACCCTTTGCCTTTAAAACAGCATCAATTCTTCTAGGTACTCTTGCACACAGTTTTTGAAGGATATGGCAGGTAGATCATTCCAAACATCTTGGAGACCTAACCACAGATCTTCTGTGGATGTAGGCTGCATATCACGTACCTGGTAGCAGAGCCTGAAATGATGACGAAGACCTCTTATACACCTCTGACTCTGTGCCCCTGGTAGTGTGAACAGAAGGTGCAGGAGTGCAGAGTGGTACGAGCACCTGAAGGTCTTGCCAGTAGCAGAGGGGGGATCCATGTCTGGCAGAAGAGATCTTCAGTGAAGCAGGAGGGCTGGTAGACAGCTGGAGGATTGCAGACTGAAGCAGGCTGGTACTGGAGACAGCAGGCAGGTGAGGCATGCACTGGAGAAGACTGTAGAACAGCAGGCACAGCAGGATGTGTCAGGATTCAGGGTCAAGCAAGCCAGGTCGTATACTGGCAGTAGAGATCAGATACAGAGGAGCAGGCAATAGCATGGTCTGGGTACAAGCCGAGTCAGGAGCCAATCGGTGCAATAGAAGCCAATGGAGCAGACAGAAACGGAGTTCAGAGAGTGGTCAGACAAGCCTGGTCAGCAACTGGAATCAGGATAACAGGAACACAGGATACAGGGAAGACTGTAAGACAAAGCAGCACTGGCTGAGTTTAAAGCAGAGTTCCACCCAAAAGTGGAAGCTCCGCATATCCGCCTCCTCCCAGGAGACTGCTCCACGACGACCTCCACCCCCCTGCTCCTTCCCCAGCCGCCAGGTGTGTTAGAAAGTGCGTAGTATGGAACCGGCCTGAAAGGCTTCAATGCCGGTTTCCCTTACCACGAATGGCGGAGGCAGCACCCGAGAGCCAATCATTAAATCGGCTGGGGTGCCGACATTGTGAGATCGATGGACAGGTATGTGTCCTAATATTAAAAGTCAGCAGCTATCAGTATCAGTATTTGTAGCTGCTGACTTTAAATTTTTCTGGTGTGTGGGGGGGGGGGGGGTGCGGAACTACTCTTTGGCCAACTACTGGTTGGCGCCAACATCTGTGACAGGTGCACGTGTGCACCGTCGCGCACTAGAGTGTGCGAGTTAGCGCACATAAGCCAGTGCCCAATTCTTGTGAGTATGAAAAGGAACATGTTTTAGCCTGTGCACAGAGCGCCTTTCCTTACACTGCCTCAAATCCTTCTGTTTGTTCATGTAATCCCATACAGACTTGATGTTGAGATCAGGGCTCTGTGGGGGCCAAACCATCACGTCTAGGACTCCTTGTTCTTCTATATGCTGAAGATAGTATGTTTGGGGTCATTGTCCTGCTGCTACATTTTAAGCCAATCACACGCCTCCCTGATGGTATGGCATGATGGATAAGTATTTGCCTGTATTTTTTAGCATTGAGGACACAATTGATCCTGACCAAATTTCCAACTCCATTTGCAGAATATCGGCCTCAAACTTGCAAGGGCCTCCACCATGCTTCACTGTTGCCTGCAGACACTTATTGTTTAGTGCTCTCCAGGTGCTCCCCAGCACCTGCTTCATTTTTCTGCACCCCAGTTTCTATGTTTTCATACATAGTTGAATCACTTAGCCTTGCTTCCATGTCGGAGGTATGGCTTTTAGTCTGCAATTCTTCCATAAAGACCACTTTTGGCCAGACTTCCCCAGACTGTGCTGATGGCACTACTGGACATCTGATGTCGAAGGGAAGTAAGCATGATGTGTCTTTCATTTGCTGCATTAAGCCTTCTTGGCCGACCACTACGTGTAAGGTCCTCAACATTGCCTTTCTTTGTGTTTCTTAAAAAGAGCTTGAACAGCACATCTTGAAACCCCAGTCTGCTTTAAAATCTTAGCAGACTTGTCCCTCTGAAGAAGACCCCCGTTGTGTGGGTTGAAACGCGTCAGTGCTACTTTTTCATATGCATGACATTTACTGTATAATGTTGGTATGATATTTTTGTCTGCAAGTGTATATCCGTTTTCTTTTACAATTATTTTCCTACTGGAGCTCATTTTTTAACCAATTTGTTATATTTTTCCATATCAATAAATACTGAAATCTTTTACACATTATTCATCTACTCTCTAATTTTTGCTGCCTAAAAACCCCAACGTGGGGGAATCTTTCCCATTTTCTATCTTTCGGGGGTGAGCAGCACTCTCTACACCTTTGGGTATGTGTCTTCCCTTTGTCCTTGCTTTAAAATCTTTGCCTGGGAGAAACCTTGCTGATGCAGTATAACTACCTTGTGTCTTGCTGCTGTGCTCAGTCTTGCCATGGTGTATTTCCTTTAACATGAAACTGTCTTTGTCAACCTGATCTTAGTAGCAACTAAGAGCGATTACTTTGGATGGACACAAATAATGGTGGGTTTTCACCTTCCCTCCTCTATCCAAAACCTAAGAAAAGTTTTGGCTTAAGATACACTTTAATCGCAGTGGAACATATTTATTACTAATTCCCAAACTCAGTAGACATTTATTGCACCAGAAATTAGTCCAGCATCAATTTTATGCATAATACTGTTCTGTAATATTGAGTAATTTGTAGTATAGAAAATGACCAGTAGGTGGCAGTATACTACCCTTTTTAGGTTTTGATTTGCGTATTCTCCAGTAGCATAAAATGCAGCTATCTCTGGCAAAAACATTTCAATATTGCTACAGGTTTGATTAATTTAAAGGGAAACATTTGAGACCATAGTTTGATTAAGAAAACAGTATAGACAATAAAGTGACATGTCAGCTGATCAAAACTCTAACCTGACACAGATTATTCAAAGAATCGACTTTGTTATATAGAAAATAAAAGGCTATCCACTGTACTTATGTACTGTAGTTACAAACTTAGTGCTGTGAGCCGATCATTTCTCATTTGTATATTTGGTTCATTGTAAATTAAAAAGAAAATAAATATGTAATATTTTTGCCCTTTTTTTTAATTGAACCATGTCTGTCTGTCGATTTTGTAACATTCTGGAGGTACACAAGGAAAACATACTGTTGATTCAGTGTATGTTCAACATCTAGCAGAAACAAGATAGCTTCAAGTAGTCTTGTAAAGAGCCTAAAACTGGTACTTACTGTATTCTCATACTGTATGCCCATGCAGATACCTAAATATTGGGCTAGAATTTATGCAGATGCCCCATTAACAATATTTTCGGATGAACCCTGGATTCGGAAAAAAAGCAATTTGTAGCCTAATCTTTGAAAATCTGCCAGCAAGAAAACCAAACCCTTACAATTTTTTGTGTGTCAAGATCTTTCCATGTAATCAACCTATAGAAATCCAAGAAGTTTATTGTAGTTGATATGCTACGTGCAAAATGAGACCAATTATAAAGCATGGTAAACTTCTGCTTATGGGCAGCAATGTGTCAAGAAACCCAGTGTAATAATCTGCCCACAACTGCGTGCCTCTTGTCTTCCTAATGTGTTCCAACGTCATGCGCCAAAGTGCAAGCCTGTGCCATTAGCTGCAAGATCTGCAGCACTGTGGTGTGGCCACTCTCTAGCATGCAGTTTTGGGGTGATTAGATATTTTCCCATATATTCAATTATTATGCAGTCAAAGGAGTGGATTCTCTCAAGAGTAGGGGAGAAGCTGTCCTCCAAACAGCTGACATATTGAAACAAGGCAAAGAAGTTACATGAGGAGGCCACTTGGTCAGTGGCAGTATGAACAGCTTAAGAATTAGAATGTTGTCATAGCTAAGTGGCAATGTATGTGCATTGGCCATGGAGAATGCTCTATAGCAACCATTTTCAATCAATGGAACTTTAGAGTTCCTCCAGAGATTGTTAGGAATTCATTCGGTTTAGATGAAGACCTATACATTATTTCAAGGGTTCCTCTGAGGCAAAAGGGTTGAGAGAGGCTACTTTATAGGGTAGACTGTGAAAGTATTCTAGGGGGCTAGAATAAATTAATATTCTAGCCAAAAGAATGTGTTTATGTTCATATGGTTCTAAATGCTAAATGCCTGTAAATACATGTAATTACATACCAAAAACAAGCAATATTTTAAGCTGGATCTTTCTCTAGAAGTATTTTAACATGCCTGAGTGCATGAGGAATAAAGCTACATATAAACATCAGATGATAGTCACTTGATCAAAGAATGTCTGTAACAGCAGGCCAGACCTGGAGTAAGCCTCAGTAGGACAAGTTCTCGAACCCCATTACTATTGCCCCCCCCCCCCTCCTTTCTTTCCTGAGATAATCACTATCAGAAGTACTTTCTGACACCTCTCTCTTTCTTTACTACCTCTCTCTTCCCTCTCTATTGATATGTCGTCACAGGTGACATTTTTACAATAATTCAGATATCAACTTTTCCACAGTCCTTGCGTGATCCGGCACACTGCTGTCGCCCTGTAGCAGTAAAACTGCAATAGGGTGGTCAGCAAGTGGTTAAGCTATGGCAATAAAACCTGGAAGCTGATAGATTACTAATCACAGCTGCACCAGATTCTGTGTGCTCCAGGTTAAGTAAATCTCACCCAGTGTTTCCTACTCCTGAAACTGACTTCTGTCCTTCTGTAAGCAGACAAAAATATCTGAGCCTTCGACCAAAGAATCCTTGCAATATCCAGATGGCAGCTTCTACCCAGCTCCTCTGCAACATTCTTCAGCAAGAAGATCCTTTCTTCAGCCCAGTTTCCTTTACATTTATCTAAAACAATAAATGCAGGCACCTCTGAGTTAGACTGTAAAGTGTGTATTAATAAAATCACATAGTAACTTACATCAAGGTAAACAAAGAAAGGTACATCTGTGGGTAAACGCTCTGCAAGGCATCCATCACAGTGGCCAGTAGAAGGTAAGCAGTCTCAGCCGCTCTGTGGGCTCTCCCGGCCGGCAGGAAGATGGTATGGTGGTGGAGAGCTTGAGAGGAGAATTGGAATGCTCCCTGGACCGCAGAGCTGGAGGGGATGATGTCACAAGCGTGATCGCAACGTGTTTCTGTGCTAGCGCACCCTGGTGGTGGGATGAATGCGTGCTCCTTTTTCAAGCTGACTACCTTGCAAAGCAGCTGAGATAGCTTACCTTCTACTGACCAGTGTGATGGATGCTTCGCAAAGCGTTTACCCACAGATGTACCCTTCTTTGTTTACCTTGATGCAAGTTACTATATGATTTTATTAATACACACTTTACAATCTAACTCAGAGGCACCTGCATTTGTTGTTTTTTCTTGCATATCCTGGAGACTGCTTCGGCTTCCTTGCTAAGGCTGGCCCTGAATCATTAGACTATTCTAAGACTGCACAGCAGGCCACTTGGACTTGAGTATTAAAGGATCTGTTTCAGTACCAGTGCCACATGTATAATTGTTTGTTCCTTTACATATCTACTGCAGCTTTAGCTTTGTTTTCAGAGCCATCAGCACATGGCTCATGCTAAGACCAAACCCAGACAATAATTCTTCATATAGGTCTCCTCACAGGAAGAAGCCCCATGGTAGAATGCTTTCTGGAAAGGTGCTCCTAAACAATTATCATCTTCCCAGACCATACCTCTGCACAACACCATCAGGACTGGAGTCAAATAATTGTATCTCAGTGGTTAATATTTCCCACACTGATTACCGGCACCACCTTCCAGCAACAGGCTAAAGCAATCAACCCAACAGGCTTAGGGAAAACCAACAGAATCCAGAAAAGGTAAATATCAGCACAGACTAGCAGTAACTTGTTCAAAATGTATTAGATAAATGACTGTACATGACAGGGTCACATCACATTTATAGCATTCTATAAGTAATTTGTTTGGTGGGAATGTAGGGACTGCATGGTAAGGAGTCTCTGGTGGGGAAACTGAAAAATGTCTGTGCTGGGAAAAGAATACAGGGGAAAGAACAAAATGTGTGTGCTGGTGGTGGGGTCTCACTAGGAAAAGACCAATCTGTGTGCTGGAGGTAGAATGTCATTGTTAGAGCTTGTTCTGTTCAGCTAAATCCAGGACTGGTGGCAGAATCCCCCCTGTGACAGTAAAACATACGCATTATATTAAGGAGGATTAGTGAAAGAAATTGCCCCCAAGACCCCAGGTTATCCCTTGAGTATAAAGTGTTTGGCCTGTGACTGTTATTACCATGCTCTTATATCCCTGGACTTGCTTTTCTGGAAACAATAAATTATTCACAAATACAGATAGATGACTCTTCCCTGGCAGACCCTCCACCTACTAAACACATGCTGCTTGTTTTATTTATAGGATCTTCAGCAGTCTGCTTAATTCAGAAAAAATGTAAAACAGAAGTTGGGAATATGAGGGAAACATTCTTATTCTAAAACCATTAATAAACTAGATGTCAGATCTCAGTCAAATATGTATAATAAATTGTTTTAGCTAATGTATGTATTTCTATAGAGTAGTAAAACCATTCACCGGGGAACATAATATATGCTCTGGCTATTGAAGACTGTACACTAGAATTGCTCCTCTCAATTCCTCTGCTTAAGGCCTTATCACCTCAATCTTTTCTTCAGTTTCAAGTTGCAGGTATTGTAAGTAATTTGTTAGCCCTTTCCCTTTTCTAAAGATTTCTAATGTTTTCCTTCCCTCTGTGTTTTTTTTTTGGTCAAAACTGATCATTCCTCACTGGTGTTTCCTACTGAAGAGTATCAAACAACCCCCCACAGACTTATTTTTGGTATACAGGGTTTATATAGGGCCAACAGTTTGCGCATCGCTTTACAATACAAAGGGAAATAATACGGCGACATTACAATTCAATACAAGAGGGTTGGGAGGGCCCTGGTCCTGCGAGCTTACAATCTAATAGGGAGGGCTGTTGGAACAAAAGGTAATAACTGTGAGAGATGGGAGAAATAGAAGATTTGGTTATTGGCTGAAGGCAACACAAGCTTCCCTGAAGAGATGAGTCTTCAGGGATTGCCTAAAAGTGCAGAGAGTAGGAGATAGCCGGACAGATTAGGGTAGGGAGTTTCAGAGGATAGGAGAAGCTCTGGATATGAGCATAGGAGGAGGAGACAAGGGAGAGCAGGAGGCCTTGGGAGGAGCAGAGAGGACAGTTTGGATGATGCAGTATTTGGAGACAAGATTGGTGATCTAGCTCGGGGCAGAGTTGCAAATGGCTTTGTATGTTATTGTTAGTGTTTTGAATTGTATTCATTGGGAAGCCAGCGGAGGAATTGGCAGAGACCCAGATAGCAAGCAATTGTGCTGCAAGTTTGAAAATGACTTGCTAAGCTATTGCTAGACTTGCCAGGCTTCACCAATTTGTTGCACAATTGCAGCAAGTCCGCATTGCAGGACTCCAAATCAACTTTATTTGCACACATTCTTCAAGTCTGCAGCAAGTTCTGGCTCAGTTGTGCAACTGTCATCCCACCACAGGGTTCACTGTGACTTGCAGAGCTCTTGGTGTAGACTCACCACTGCAACTTTGCTCTTGATAGAGCCTTGACATGCAAATTTGCTACAAATTGGAAAAGTGTCCACTAGAACTTGTGCTCTGTAACTTGCCAGTGAAAATGCTCAGCAAGTTAACATACTCACATCACGATTCAACACTGCCACAAATTTGTGGCAAGTTATCCTTGCTATCTGGAGAGGGGTGGTGGACACTGAACTGTTGGTAAGGTGGATGAGTCTGGCAGCAGCATTCATGACAGACTGAAGGAGGTAGGTAGCCTATAGAGAGGTAGGCCACAGATGAGGGAGATACAATAGTCAAGATGAGAGCTAACAAGGGAGTAAATAGGTTGCTTAGAGGTTTCAACAGTAAAAACTTGGCAGATCAGTTGAAGATTACATTTATTATTTTGGAGTTTCTCAATGATTCCCTTCCCACCTAATCTTTTTGTGATCTGTTAATAAGGCTGATATCACATGGTTGATTCTGACTCTGGTGATAACTTGCCCGCATCAGGATTGCTAAGAGACTGGATACCAATCTGTGTGCAAAGGAAGCAATTTCATGGAGGTTGGTGGAAGACTCTCCCGCATCACCCATGCAACATCAGCCTGACTCTACTGCCAAGCTATCATCCATTTCATGCTGGGAGACTCCCATTATTAATTTTCTTTCCTGTCCTTTCCTTTTACTGTTTATTACATAAGGCTGCACTGATGCTTACTTTCCCTAACTGTTTTTCACTTTTGATTGGTTCACACTCTGTCACGGGTGGTGAGAGCAGACCCTAGCTGTGGGCAAGTGGACCACAGCCTTTTTGTCCTTGACCCTGATCTTCCTGTTACCCTCTTTCTGCCCAGGCCAATTTTCAGCTTTCAGCACTGTCACACTTTGGCAATTGCGCGGTCAGGCAACACTGTACCCAAATTACATTTTTTCTCTTTTTTTGTTGAGACAGCTAGAGCTTTCTTTTGGTGGTATTTAATCACAACTGGGTTTTTTATTTTTTGCTAAAGAAACAAAAAATGACCGAAAAATTTGGGGAAAAAAAGTGTTTTTCTTATTTGCTAAATTTTATAACAGAAACAAAGTAATTTTTCTCCGTCACTGATGTGCACTGATGGACACTGATAGGCGGCACTGGTGGGCACTGATAGGTAGGATTCTTTTTCCTTAGGTGCATTATTTTACATTTAAAATTGTGCAGCAGCAGGATCAAGGATAAAATGCCTAAAACATTCTAGAGACAAAGAGTAAAGACGGGTGTTTTACTTCAAGAATAAGGTGATCATAGATGAAACAGTATTGGGATACAGCAGCAGCAGGGGTAATAGGCCTAACTTGTTTATGTCTAACCTATTTTTACTATGGGGATAGGGGTGAATGTGAGTGATACATCTGAGATGGTTTGCTCAACGTGCTATGGCAAAGACAGCTCCAGGAACCAAGGGTCATTGTAAATAGTGAATGCTGTGTTCTGAACATCCAAAGCAAAAATGGCCACATTGATATAAAATAAAAATCAAGACACCCCAAAAGAAATGTAAACCCCCAAAAACAACCCATACCATCTCTCAAATTATCTTTTTTTTTTTTTAAAAGAAGACCTTACAGAAAAAAAAATATGTTTTTGCTGTGGATGAGACCACTGACCTCAATTCACAATCAAATTCAAATTGAAGACAAAAAGCTTGTTACAGGTTCCAGGGTTAGCCTCTTTAGCCCTTGTCTCTATGCAAATTTTGCAAGGCCTGCAATGGAGTTTGAGGCATCCAAATGTAGGCAAAGACAAAACATTAGCTGATATGTCTGGAGTCAAAAACGTAGGCAGAGAATTCAAACTTATAACTATTCTACTCATAGTAGGCTTGGTTTTAGTTCAGGAATGTTTAGTGGTAGACATGTGCAATTCATTTAGTTCCGAATTAGTTTTTTAACGAACTTAGACAAATTTGTTAATTCGGAAATATCCAAATATCCAAATTCATAATTCGAAGATTTGAAAATCCGGAAATTTGGAAATCCAAAAATAAGAATGAAAATCAGAGAATTCTAAAGAGCGAAAATCCGAAATTAAAAACTAAAATCCGAAAATTCAAAAGCCTGAAAATTAGAAAATCTGAAATAATAACTAACTAATAATAACTAATTCTTAAATTAAAAGTATTGGTATTTCCTTTCAAATTTGGCTGTTAGTGAATTTAACGAATACGAATTTATCCGAAGTTACAAATTATCCATAATAACAAATGCCATATCTAAACGAATGAAACGTAATGAATTAATAATAATAAATAACAATAATAATAAAAACATTATTATTATTATTATTATTTTATTATCATTTTGTTCCATTCAATTTGTTTAGATGTGGCATTCATTATTTCGGATAATTCATAACTTTAGATAAATTTGTGTTGGTTATGTTCACTAACAGCCAAATTTGAAAAGAAAATTCCAATACCTATAAATTAATAGTTAGTTATTATTATTATTTAGTTAGTTATTTTGAATTTTTTGATTTTCGTATTTTCATTCTTTCAAATCTTCGCATTTTCAAATTTACGAATTCTGGATTTTCTAATTCCCGAAAAATAAAAAAAACAAATGAAACGAAAAAGAAAACAAACACATTTTTCGGCAGTGCGCATGTCTATTTAGTGGTATTGTTTCAGGGCTACGTTTATTGATTCTCACTGTATACCCTGTTCTTAACAGTAAGATTATTCTGTATTATACAAATGTCATGTATAGGACTCATACCTGATGAACTTAGATATGTACAGTATATTAATATGGTTTACTGAATTATCTTACTGTTTGCAAGTAGTATGTAAGTATGCAAATAGTTCTGTGCAAGTTGTGACAAATGTCATACTATTCCTGGAAATTGTGCCATTTTGCTTTTACAATGCCAAATATTTTGTCTGGTTGTTTGTAAAAAAATAAATAAAAAAAACAAAAAACAAACTTTCAAATGAAAAAAATATTTGAAAAAAAAGACAAAAAGCTCCCAATAATAAGAAAATGACAAAACAAGCCATGGGATTAATTGCCCAAACAGATTTTTTGTTCATGCACATGGCATCTGGTGCCTTCTCACCCAGTGAAGTTGCATTTGCCACATACAGCCTACCATACTAGTGAATGAAAGTTTAGCTTTTGGTAAATACATCAGACATGCAAGCTTGGGTAAATGCTGATGCAAAAAAGTGCTGTTTCAGCATTTACAAGGGTACACCCTCCAGGTTATATGTGGAAAATGCGGCTTCCGGGCACGGAAAAGTGACAGGAGATTTAGGCTAGCCTCTTTTAACTAGTTCGACATTAGAGCCATTTTTTGCACACAAATCTTCATTTTTGACCATAAAATTACTTAAACCCCCAGAACATTATCTATTTTCTGAAAGAAGAGGCCCTGTAGAATAAAAAGATGAAAGTTGCAATTTTTACGTCGCATGATATCCGTGTTGCCAACCTCCCACAGCATTTTTTTACTGACAAAACATGGAAAATTTACTGATGGAACACATTTTTTACTGACAACCAGTGATGTAAGTAACTGAGTTAAAATAAACTGAGTTACCTAACGCAGTTACTTTAGAGGGTAACGAGTAATCTAACTGATTACTTTTCCCCTCATGGTAACTCAGTTCCCATTACTTTGGCTTAGTTACCCCAATTACATCTACCGCCACTAGATGGCAGAAGTGTAATTCCCGTGTCCTGCCGAAAATGTTCCCCCGCCGGATAAGGACCCCCTGTACTGTGCAGGCGCAGGGCTTGCGCAGTACGAAGGACTACGGAGCTTCCAAAAATTGCTGAACCTAAACAGCTCTGAGTGAACTCTACACCGCGCAGGTGCAGTTAACATGTAATTGTACGAGGCGATGCCGCACGCTCCTGATGCTCGTGCTACTCTGCAAGGGGCGTCTATCGTGTAAGTAAGGGGTGGGTCTAGTATTACTGTAACCAAGGGGCGCATTTATTATTATTATTATATATCGAGCTCTGCCCATTGATTTAACATTCGCCCTCTTCTGTAGCCATCCGCTCCTTACACGATATAATAATAATAGACCCGCCACTTGCTTACACGCTATAACAGATCTGCCCCTTGGTTAGAGTAATAATAGAGCAGCCCCTTGGTTACACGATATATAACAATAATAATAAATGTGCCCCTTGCTTACAGTAATACTAGACCCGCCCTTTAGTTACACGTATAGAATATTTAAAAAAAAAGTCAGTTACTTTGCTGCGTAACTAATTACTTTTCCAATGTAGTAACTGAGTTACTAACGCAATTACTTTTTGGGAGAAGTAATTTGTAACTTAACTAATTACTTTTTTAAAGTAAGATGACCAACACTGCTGACAACCAAACAAACACAATTAAAGTGGAAGTCCATGTGAAAACTAAAATCCCTGCATCTATAGCCACCAGTATTCTAACACTAACCTACAGTGCCTTGAAAAAGTATTCACACCCCTTGAAATTTCCCACATTTTGTCATGTTACAACCAAAATTGTAAATGTATTTTATTGGGATTTTATGTGATAGACCAACACAAAGTGGCACATAATTGCGAAGTGGTTAGAAAATGATAAATGGTTTTCAAAATATTTTACAAATAATTATCTGAAAAGTGTGGTGCTTTTGTATTCAGTCCCATTTACTCTGATACCCCTAACTAAAATCTAGTGGAATCAATTGCCTTCAAAAGAACCTATTTAGTAAATAGAGTTCCCTTTTTGTAATTTATTCTCATTATAAATACAGCTGTTCTGTTAAGCCTTCATAGGTTTGTTAGAGAACAAACAGCATTATGAAGACAAAGGAACACACCAGACAGGTCAGGAAAAAAGTTGTGGAGAAGTTTGAAGCAGGGTTAGGTTATACAAAAATATCCCAAGCTTTGAACATCTCACAGAGCACTGTTCAATCCATCATCCAAAAATGGAAAGAGTATGGCACAACTGCAAGTCTACCAAGACATGGCCGTCCACATAAACTGACAGGACAAGCAAGGAGAGCCTTAATCAGAGAAGCAACCAAGAGTCCCATGGTAACTCTGGAGGAGCTGCAGAGATCCACAGCTCAGGTGGGAGAATCTGACCACAGGACAACTATTAGTCATGCACTCCACAAATCTGGCCTTTCTGGAAGAGTGGCAAGAATAAAGCCATTGTTGAAAGAAAGTCATAAGAAGTCCTGTTTGCAGTTTGCGAGAAGCCATGTGGAGGACACAGCAAACATGTGGAAGAATGTGCTCCTGTCAAATGAGACCAAAATTGAACTTTTTGGCTTAAAAGCAAAACGCTATGTGTGGCAGAAAACTAACACTGCACATCACCCTGAACACATCATCCCCACTGTGAAACATGGTGGTGGCAGCATCCTGTTGTGGGGATGCTTTTCTTCAGTAGGGACAGGGAAGTTGGTCAGAGTTAATGGGAAGATGGATGGAGCCAAATACAAGGCAATCTTAGAAGAAAACCTGTTAGAGTCTGCAAAAGACTTGAGACTGGGGTGGAGGTTCACCTTCCAGCAGGACAATGACCCTAAACATACAGCCAGAGCTACAATGGAATGGTTTAGATGAAAGCATATTCATGTGTTAGAATGGCCCAGTCGAAGTCCAGACCTAAATCCAATTGAGAATCTGTGGCAAGACTTGAAAATTGCTGTTCACGGAAGATCTCCATCAACTCTCACTGGGCTTGAGCTAATTTGCAAAGAAAAATTGGCAAAAATTTCACTCTCGATGTGCAAAGCTGGTAGAGACATCCCCAAAAAGGCTTGCAGCTGTAATTGCAGTGAAAGATGGTTCTACAAAGTCAGGGGGACTGAATACAAATGCACACCACACTTTTCAGACATTTATTTGTAAAACATTTTGAAAACCATTTATCATTTTCCTTTCACTTCACAATTATATGCCACTTTGTGTTGGTTTACATAAAATCCCAATAAAAGGAATTTATGCTTTTGGTTGTAACATGGCAAAATGTGGAAAATTTCAAGGGGTATGAATACTTTTTCAAGGCACTGTATCTAGCCCTGTAAATAAAAAATATGCATCCGCTCCTGATGAAGTGGATCGTGTCCACGAAACACGTCAAGCCTATCTAGAGGCATCAAGTTGTATTGACATTTGGACGGCCGCACTCTAATATAATACCTTTATTGATATAAATGGATCCATGCACCAACAGAGACACAGGTACAGATGATAGCTGACAAGTTTTGCACCATTAGTGGTTCTTAGTCATAGCTGTAGGACCACCGACTCCAATCTGTTTTTATACGTATAAACCATTGGTCACCTGACCAATCATATCTAATCTAGATTGCGATCAGGTGCAATGCTCTAAAGCTGTCACACACATAAAAAGATGGATGGGTGTTGAGCTGATCAGAGCAAACCATATGTTTAGAAAATTGAACATAAAGAGAAGAACAGAAATTGAAGATACTTCATAAATCTAGGGTCCAATAAGTAAGCTACAAAAGTGCCAACCCACTCCAAATTGTATACGATGCACTTATATACCAAAATATGATACACCATGCCTATGTATCTAATAAACACCTAATAAAAACATTTAGTGAATATTAACTATAAATATGTGCACATAAATGCATCATTATAAATATGTGGAAATCTAAAAACATATACACATATGTATATGTGATTAACACTCGCCAAATGGTGTCAAAAGAGGAACTCTGCCCAAATGGCAAAACGATGGAAGACACATACATATATGCATAGAGACCCTTACATGTAATCAGAAGAACTATACATGAGTAGAACTGACTGTATTCAATTAAAGCGTATTTGCCTCAACAAAATGTGTACATTAACCACTTCAGCCCCAGAAGATTTGGCTGCTCAATGACCAGGCCATTTTTTGCGATACGGCACTGTGTCGCTTTAACTGACATGGTCGTGTGACGATGTACCCAAACAAAATTGACTTCCTTTTTTCCCACAAATAGAGCTTTCTTTTGGTGGTATTTGATCACCTCTGTGTTTTTTATTTTTTGCGCTATAAACGAAAAGAAGAGCGACAATTTTGAAAAAAACACAATGGGGGTTATTTTATGAAAGGCAAATCCACTTTGCACTATAAGTACACTGAAAGTGCAGTCGCTGTAAATCTGAGGGGTAGATCTAAAATGAGTGGAAGCACTGCTGATTTTATCATCCAATCATGTGCAAGCTAAAATGCTGTTTTTTATTTTCCTTGCATGTCCCCCTCGGATCTACAGCGACTTTACTTCCAAGTGCACTTGTATTGCAAAGTGGATTTGCCTTTCGTAAATAACCCCCCAGTATCTTTTACTTTTTGCTATAATAAATATCCCACAATTTTTTTTCTAAAAAACAAATTCTTTCCTCAGTTTAGGCCAATAAGTATTCTTCTACATATTTTTTGGTAAAAAAAAAAAAAAAAAAAAAAAATCGCAATAAGTGGATATTGATTGTTTTGTACAAATGTTATATCGTCTACAAACTAGGGGATAGATTTATGCCATTTTTATTATTTACTAGTAATGGCGGCGATCTGCAATTTTTATGGGGACTGCGATATTGCGGTGGACAAATTGGACATTTTTGACATTTTTGGGACCATCGACAGTTATACAGTGATCAGTGCTATAAAAAATGCACTGATTACTGTATAAATGTCGCTGGTAAGGAAGGGATTAACACTAGGGGGCGATCAAGGGGTTAACTGTGTTCCCTCACTGTGTTCTAACTGTAGGAGGGATGGGATGGTCTAGGAGGAGAGAGAGATCAGTGTTCATACTTAGTATGAACACACGATCTGTCTCTACTCCCCTGAAAGAACTGGGATTTGTGTGTTTACACACTCAGATCCCGCTTCTCGCTCTGTCATGAACGTTCGCGGGTGTCCTGCGGTCATTACGCGCCCCTAGTGACCAAAAGGAAAAGCAACGTAAGGTAGCGTCGATTTGCCCAGTCGAGCCAACCTGCTGTTACGGAAGTGGTTAACTGACCATACTATCCATCTGTATTGCTGGGTCTCTATGCATATATTTTGACCCTTCACTTTATTATGAACCAACAAAGTAACTACTTTGGGAGTTTTTCTAAACATTACCTTCACCTTGGTGTCTTCCAGGAGTATGTATGTATTCATACATTACAATCTCCTTTGTTCTGGCTTTTATGTCTTTTTGCTCACTCCCTTTCTTATCCGCTCCACCCTGATACTTGGTTTTATTTGACACCTTTTTATCACTGTCCTTATCTATATTAGTCACAGGTTCTATTTCAGTTGTTCACAGTGGCCATGGGCTCTATTTCACTACTATCACATAATTAGAATCCAGAGTCCCCTTAGACCACTATATGAGGATTTTCCACACATCTCCCCCTCTGGGGGTTGTAGTTGTGCTCCCGTCTTCTCTATTAGTTCCCTTTCCACAGCTCCTGGGACAGACATGTTTGCCGACCAATGGTTTGTGGTACCACATGGCTTTGATTTCAGCCAATATATGAGTATGTTTAGGCATGGCCAACCATTTCTTCCCACTGATTTTTAAATTAGATTTTTAATCTGGTTTCAATATCAGATTACACAGGTTATTTAAATCCCCTTTTTAGATTAATTATAAAAAGGATTGTGTCCACGAAACGCGTCAATCTAGATGCATCAAGTTATATCGACATTTTCTTAGATTGTTTAACTACCTCTACCAGACCATATTCTAGTACTCTGGGATTCTGCAAACCTCATGACATGGAGAACTATTATTTATATTTTATTGTGTAATGTGCCATGTTGTCTTTACAATTTTAATGTACATTTGTGCTCAAAAGTTTGCATATCCTGGCAGAAATTGTGAAATTTTAGCATCAATATTGAAAATATGACTGATTATGCCAAAAAAATGTCTTTTATTTAAGGATAGCAATCACATGAAGCCATTTATCATCACATTGTTTTTTTGGGTCCTTTTTAAATCATAATGATAACAGAAATAACCCAAATGGCACTGATAAAAAGTTTACATACCCTGGAATGTTTGTCCTTGAAACAGACACAGAAGGTGGCACACACAGGTTATATTGGCAATTAAAGGTTAATTTCCCACATTTGTGGCTTTTTAACTACTTAAGGACCGAGCTTCTTTCTGAGATTTGGTGTTTGCAAGTTAAAAACATTTTTTTTTTTTGCTAGAAATTTACTTAGAACCCCCAAACATTATATATAATTTTTTCGAACACCCTAGAGAATAAAAAGGCGGTCGTTGCAATACTTTATGTCACACAGCATTTGCGCAGCGGTCTTACAAGCCCACTTTTTTTTTATAAAAAATAGACTTTTTTGAAATAACAAATAAGACAACAGTAAAGTTAGCCCAACTTTTTTTTTTAATAATGTGAAAGATAATGTCACGCTTCAAAATTGCGTCCGCTCGTGGAATGGCAACAAACTTTTAAACTTAAAAATCTCCATAGGTGACGTTTAAAAAATTCTACAGGTTGCATGTTTTGAGTTACAGAGGAGGTCTTGGGCTCTCGCTCTGACGATCGTGGTGATACCTCACATGTGTGGTTTGAACTCCGTTTTCCTATGCGATCGCGCTACTCACTTATGCGTTCGCTTCTGCATGCAAACTCGGCAGGACGGGGCGCATTTTCTTATTTATTTAATTTTTTATTGTTACACTGTTCTTTTAAAAAAAATTAATTGTGTCACTTTTCTTCCTATTACAAGGAATGTAAACATCCCTTGTAATAGAAAAAAAGCATGACAGGACCTCTTAAATATGAGATCTGGGGTCAAAAAGACCTCAGATATCATATTTACACTAAAATGCAAATAAAAAAAAAAAACTGAAATGTCATTTAAAAAAAAAAAAAAAAAATGTCTCTTTAAGAGCTATGGGCGGAAGTGACGTTTTGATGTCGCTTCTGCCCTGCAATGGTATGGAGAGGGGTGGGGGCCATCTTCCCCTCACTCATCTCCATACCACACATGGAAGAGGACCCGATCGCCACCACCACTACCGGCGGCTCCAGTAAGTGGCGGAGGGCACTGGAGCGGGGGGGGGGGGCCCTCTCCCGCTGCTGATATAAAAGTAATCTTGCGGCGAATCTGCCGCAGAGACCACTTTTATCTAAAAGCGGACTGCCCGCTGAAGAAGAGGATACTGGGGTTATGGTAGCTAGCTGCTGCCATAACAACGATATCCCTCCTCAAAGTGCCGACGTATAACGAAGTGGTTAAAAAGCCACAAATGTGGGAAATTAACCTTTTAACCTGAGTGTGCCACCTTCTGTGTCTGTACCAGGCCAAACATTTCAGGGTATGTAAACTTTTTTTTATCAGGGCCATTTGGGTGATTTATGTTATCATGATGATTTAAAAAGGATCCAAAAAACGATGTGATAATAAATGGCTTTATAGTTACATAGTAGGTGAGGTTGAAAAAAGACACAAGTCCATCAAGTCCAACCTATGTGTTTGATTATATGTCAGTACTACATTGTATATCCTGTACGTTGCGGTCGTCCAGGTGCTTATCTAATAGTTACTTGAAACCATCGATGCTCCCCGCTGAGACCACCGCCTGTGAAAGGGAATTCCACATCCTTGTCACTCTTACAGTAAAGAACCCTCTACATAGTTTAAGGTTAAACCTATTTTCTTCTAATTTTAATGAGTGGCCATGTGTCTTATTAAACTCCCTTCCGCAAAAAAGTTTTATCCCTATTGTGGGGTCACCAGTATGGCATTTGTAAATTTAAATCATATCCCTCTCAAGCGTCTCTTCTCCAGAGAGAATAAGTTCAGTGCTCGCAACCTTTCCTCATAACCAATATCCTCCAGACCCTTTATTAGCTTTGTTGCCCTTCTTTGTACTCACTCCATTTCCAGTACATCCTTCCTGAGG
Source organism: Lithobates sylvaticus (assembly GCA_028564925.1). NCBI lineage: Eukaryota > Metazoa > Chordata > Amphibia > Anura > Ranidae > Lithobates > Lithobates sylvaticus. Next base: position 304,190,716 of record CM053028.1, on the reverse strand, counting down.
ACTGGTGCCCAGAACTGGACAGCATACTCTAGGTGCGGCCGGACCAGAGTCTTGTAGAGTGGGAGAATTATCGTTTTATCTCTGGAGTTGATCCCCTTTTTAATGCATGCCAATATTCTGTTTGCTTTGTTAGCAGCAGATTGGCATTGCATGTCATTGCTGAGCCTATGGTCTACTAGGACCCCAGGTCCCTTTCCATCCTAGATTCCCCCAGAGGTTCATGTGATTGCTATCCTTACATTTTTTTTATTTTCTTTGGCATGATCAGTCATATTTTCAATATTAATGCCAAAATGCCACAATTTCTGCCAGGGTATGCAAACTTTTGAGCACGACTATATATACTGCTATACTCTATCATCATGTATGTACTACTGGTACATGTCATGCCATTTACTGGTTTAGTAAATAAACATATAGAATTTTTACTCCTATGTATTCTCTTGGTTTCGCCACACACACTTCATTTAAAGTCCCACCATGCCCCCCTTTTTTTTGCATAATATAGGGATGGAGGCATATACATTCCCATTCATCTCATTTAAAGTTCCAATGTATCCCCCCTTCCATGTGAATGAATGAACTACAGGTACCGACAGCCTTTGTGGCTGACAGCTTGTAGTTCTTAATGAACTACCAGGGCGCTAGTGAGCGCTTTAGGTAGTACATTGAGTCTTCCTGTCATTGTGTTCCTGTACAAGGTGTAAGCAGACAAAGGCAATGACAGTCTGCAGGAGCCTGAGAATGCACCCGTGATCTGCTAATCGTGGGTGCAATGCTTTACAGGCTTCTAAAAATAAATAAAATTAAATGCACATTTTTTTTAACTGCAAATAAATTTGCATTTATTTATTTTTAGAAAGGTGAACTTATCCTTTAACTAGGAGCTCTTGTGCTAGAATTATTCCTCTCACCCTAATGTTCGCAGCGATGCGTCACATGTGTGGTGCGACTATGGTTTACATGCACATTTGTATTTACAGGTGTGTGCACATGTGTGTATTATAATGGTGTGTGTGTATTATAATATTTTTTTAGTTTTTAAACTTTTTTCTTTTATTTATTTATTTTTACTTTTCTTTTATCACAAAGGGTTAATAAGCCCCCATGTGATAGCATTGGCCTGTGACAGGTAATCTTTAGTTAATCTGTGTGCATGAACCCCTAATGTAGGTGTAAACCTCAGACATGAAATATTAACAAAACATATCCCTCTATAGTGTGTACTTTTCTCAATGAAGAGCACTAAAAGGTTGATATACTAAAGGCAATTAGGCTGTGCACTTTGCAAAGTGCAGTTGCTCCAGAGCTTAGTAAATGAGGTAACATTTCACTTTACAAAGAATACCCAATCACATGCAAGGAAAATGAAAAAAAAAGCTCCCCTTCATTTACTAAGCTCTGGAGCAACTGCACTTGCAGAAAGCAATTGCACTTTGTAAAGTGCACTGTCTATTGGCCTTTAGTATGCTTAACCACTTGCCCTACAGCCACCGCAGTTATCCTATGGCAAGGTGGCTACCGGTATGGCGCTTCGTGCACTAGCTTCTGTGAGCGCACGCGATCGCGGTGAAGAGAGGCAAAATGGGGATCTGCTTATGTAAACAAGGCGGAGCCCCGTTCTGACAGGGGAGGAGAGAGAGATCAGCTGTTCCTAGTGATCAGAAACAGCGATCTCTCTCTACTCCCAGTCAGTCCGTCCCCCTGACAGTTAGAAAGCACCTCCCTAGGGAACACTTAACCCTTTGATCACCACTAGTGTTAACCCCTTCCCTGCCAGTGCCATTTATACAGTGATCAGTGCATTTTTATAGCACTGATCACTGTATTGGTGTCACTGGTCACCAAAAAGTGTCACTTGGTGTCAGATTTGTCTGTCGTAATGTCGCATTCCTGCTAAAAATCACAGATCGCCGCCATTACTAGTAGAAACAATAAAAAATAAATAAATAAAGTCCCTAAATCTTTCCCCTATTTTGTACACGCTATAAATTTTGCGCAAACCAATCAATATACGCTTATTGCAATTTTTTTTTATCAAAAATATGTAGCAGACAGTTAGAAAGCACCTCCCTAGGGAACACTTAACCCTTTGATCACCACTAGTGTTAACCCCTTCCCTGCCAGTGCCATTTATACAGTGATCAGTGCATTTTTATAGCACTGATCACTGTATTGGTGTCACTGGTCACCAAAAAGTGTCACTTGGTGTCAGATTTGTCTGTCGTAATGTCGCATTCCTGCTAAAAATCACAGATCGCCGCCATTACTAGTAGAAACAATAAAAAAATAAAAAAATAAAGTCCCTAAATCTTTCCCCTATTTTGTACACGCTATAACTTTTGCGCAAACCAATCAATATACGCTTATTGCGATTTTTTTTATCAAAAATATGTAGCAGAATACATATTACCCTAAACTGATGAATAAATTCGTTTTTTATATATATTTTTTGGCTATGTATTATAGCAAAAAGTAAAACATTTTTTTTCGTAAATTGGTTGTCTTTTTTTGTTGATAGCGCAAAAAATAAAAACCGGAGAGGTGATCAAATACCACCAAAAGATAGCTCTAAAAAAGGACATCAATTTTGTTTGGGTACAATGTCGCACAGACGTGCAATTGTCAGTTAAAGCGCCGCAGTGCTGTATCGTAAAAAATGGCCTGGTCATTAAGGGGGTAAATCCTTCCGGGGATGAAGTGGTAACATATTCCCTAAACAGTGTTTAACTTCTAACCTCTATTCTTGTTATGGACACAGGGTGGCAGTATTGACCTAATTTTGACAAGTAAAATAGTTAAACAAGGCTTGACATTGTAGATTTCTCAGCCGATAAACTATTTAATATGAAAGCAAAGTGTTGTAATGATATATTAGATTAGGATACTGCAGGGGGCATGAGAAAAGGCCACATGGCCCCATTTTGATAAGATTTTGGCAACCACCAACTGTCACTGATCTTAATGTAAAGTTTGTCTATATAGGGGGCAGGTAGCAGGAAAGCTGTCAGCATAGTCATTACATTATGACCGGTGCAGTATTAACTTTTAACAAAGAGTTTCTAGCTCTAGTACTTTGTCCTCAGCATCTCCCTAGTCTGCTTCAGCATCACAGATCTCAAAGCCTCAGTGTAAATTCTAAGTCCTCCCACCCAGTGCCGATCCTGACCTCCCTGGGGCCCTAAGCAAAATTCTGCTAAGGGGCCCTCTACTTGACCTGTGATGTCGTGAGCTATGTAAACTATTTGCCATTGCCACACAGTCACACCTGACACTTCAGTGCTCCCAAAACAATCCTCCCTCCTTTAAACAAAACAGTCAAAGAATAAGTACAACAATATAGAACAGAATGAGGTCCCCAGAGAGCCCTCCTTACATCAGGGTCCTCAGAGAGCCCTCCTTACATCAGGGTCCTCAGAGAGCCCCCCTTACATCAGGGTCCTCAGAGAGCCCCCCTTACATTAGGGTCCCCAGAGAGCCCCCCTTACATCAGGGTCCCTAGAGAGCCTTCCCCTACATTAGGGTCCCCAGAGAGCCTCCCCCTACATTAGGGTCCCCAGAGAGCCTCCCCTTACATCAGGGTCCCCAGAGACCCCCCTTACAGCAGGGTCCCCAGAGAGCCCCCCCTTACATCAGGGTCCCCAGAGAGCCTCCCCCTACATTATGGTCCTCAGAGAGCCCCCCCCTTACATCAGGGTCCCCAGAGAGCCTCCCCCTACATTAGGTTTCCCAAGAGCCTCCCCTTACATCAGAGTCCCCAGAGAACCTCCACTTACATCAGGGTCCCCAGAGAGCCTCCCCTTACATCAGGGTCCCCAGAAAGACCCTGCTTACATCAGGGTCCCCAGAACCCCCCCCTTACATCAGGGTCCCCAGAGAGCCCCCCCTTACACCAGGGTCCCCAGAGAGCCCCCCTCCCTTACACCAGGGTCCCAAGAGAGCCTCCCCTTACATTAGTGTCCCAAGAGAGCCTTCCCTCCTAAATTAGTATCCCCAGAGAGCCCCTCCTTACACAGGGTCCCCAGAGAGCCCCTCCTTACACAGGGTACCCAGAGAGCCCCCCCTCTGACAGTAGTGTCCCCAGGGGGCCCCGTCTTTACATCAGTGTCCCCAGAGGGCCCCGTCTTTACATCAGTGTCCCCAGAGGGCCCCGTCCTTACATCAGTGTCCCCAGAGGGCCCCGTCCTTACATCAGTGTCCCCAGAGGGCCCCGTCCTTACATCAGTGTCCCCAGAGGGCCCCGTCCTTACATCAGTGTCCCCAGAGGGCCCCGTCCTTACATTAGTGTCCCCAGAGAGCCCCCCTCTTACATTAGTGTCCCCAGAGGCCCCCTTCCTTACATTAGTGTCCCCAGAAATCCCCCCTCTTACATTTGGGCTCCCAAACAGCTGACTCCCCCCCTTGCAGAGGTTCCCCTGTACCTGGCTGGTGGAGGTGGGAGGCGGCGATCGGCAGATATATGGTGTCCACATGCAGGGGGATCTCCCTGGGGCTAGTAGTTCTATCTCCGAATGTATACAGCGGAGAGGGGAGGGGCCTCTGACCCGGGCATCAGCAACAGTGTTCAAGCAGAGTGAAAGTGAAACTGATACCTGCCTGGGTCAGAGGCCCCTCCCTTCTCCTCTCCACTGTATACCCTGAGAGTACTACAAACCCCAGGGAGATCCCGCCGCCCACTCAGGCACCATAGAGCTGCCGATCGCCGCCTTCCACCTCCTCCCACCTCTCCTCACTGCACTGTAAATGGCCAGCCAGAGGTGCAGGGGGATGCTGGGCTTTGGGGGCCCCCCACAGCGGCGGGGCCCTAAGCAGCTTGCATAGTGTGCCTATAGGGCCGATCGGCTCTGCTCCCACCCCATCAGTCAAAAAGGAAAAAAAAAAAAAGACGCGTAGTGGCAATAAGAACGAAAGTTCTAATATTTTAGATCACAACTTTGTTGTTAGTACTCCTGCATACAAATGCTCTTTGACCCGAATACTAACATCTTCAAACTTTTTTTTTTTTTTAGGATCTCAGTATAGGGAAGGTTTTTCTTTGCTTTCTTGTATGACCTTTAGGATAGGAAGTACAGACAATGGAGTTGATTTATTAAAGATAAATAGACTGTGCACTTTGCAAAGTGCAGTTGCAGTTGACCCAGAGCTTAATAAATAAGCAGAAGCTCTGCTGACTTCAATCATCCAATTATGTGCAAACAAAAATGCTGTTTTTTTTTTTCTCCTTGCATGTGATTGGATATTTTTTGCAAAGTAAACCTTTACCTCATTTAATAAGCTCCTAAGCAACTGCATTTGCAGAGTGCAGTTGTAAAGTGCACTGCGTTGTTTTAGCAGCGGTTTTCGGCCGCTAGCGGTGCGGTTTTAACCCCCACTAACGGCCGAAAAAGGGTTAATGGGCGCTTTGCCGGCGGTATAGCCGCGCTGTCCCATTGATTTCAATGGGTAGGAGCGGGTTAGGAGCAGTGAATACACCGCTCCTTCATCGCTCCAAAGATGCTGCTAGCAGGACTTTTTTGACCGCCCTGCTAGCGCACCGCTCCGGTGTGAAAGCCCTCCGGCTTTCACACTGGAGTGAAAGGGGCCAGATTTTTTCAGGTGCTATACAGGCGCTATTTTTAGCGCTGTAGCGCCTGAAAAACGCCCCAGTGTGAAAGGGGCCTAACATTTAAAATTAGAAGTGAAAGTTGTATCAAGAAACGTTCCACAATGTATTTAGTTCCCTTACAAAGGACTCAGATCCCAATGGCACCTTAAATTTGATCACACAATACACTTGCTTTCCATTACATTTCAAAAAGTGGTGATTGAAAAAGCTTAGCACATTTTCTGTCTTCATTTCTTAGCATAAGAGTGATGGCAAATTCTTACTGACTCAAAAGTAAATCGTCAGAATACAATTATACATGTTTTAATGCCACTGGTCAAATTTTCCAAGTGATTAGAAGTTTACACAACCTCCACCGGTTAACAAGCCTAAATTTGACACATTTCTGGAAATTGTAATGCACAATTACTGTTTATTTTCTTAATTTATCAGATTTGTATAAAAATAAAAACAAACTATAAAATGCAGCAGGCGCACTTGTTAGGGCACCTTGTCAATTACTGCTTTTGGAGAAATCAAAACCTAACATTTTATTCTGGAATTAGTAATTTTTCCGCTCAGGTTCAAAAAAATGTCTTAATTATTCCTTTTTTAGACTATTGGAATCTCTAGTCTTGAAGCCCATTACAATAAGGGCTGCCCTTGTCTGTAATAGACCCCTAAATCTCATTGGCCAGATAATGGCCAGGGTACTTTTAGTGAATGGAACTACCCTAGCCATATTCCAGATCTGTAGGCAGTACCTGATGGTACCTCATCATTCTGGTGTAGAGGTTTCATGAAAAGTAACCACTGAGCACCAATGGAAGAGGACCCTTTTCCTACTGACATCAATGAATATGGGGCACCTCACACAATAACACCAAGATAACAGGGCACTTTACTAAAAACCAATGTAACATGTGATTTTTCAGGTTTCTATGATATGATCTATCTGTAGAAAGTCAACTCTGGGTTCCCCAGGGCATGGAGTCCAAGCCCCAGCCTGCTTCTTCACTCGGGCCTCTAATGGTGGGGATGGACTTGCAGCAAACTGGAACCATGTTGCCGCCCCCAGGTATGTCTGGCTGACAGTGAGAAGACCACTCGCATTTGCAGAATTCAGACGGCAGGAGACAGAAGGGAATCTGAGAAATTAGTCAAAGTTAGGGCGGGTAGCAGTCGCAGGAAGATGGTAGACGAAGCCAGGGTCCGTACTTGGGTAGTAAGGCACAAAATACAAGGAATACTAGGCAGACCAGGAGCTCAGAGAAATTAGAAGGTTGCTCAGGCAACCTGGGCTACACTGAGCATGTCTGTATATAGGGAAGCAAACTGGAAGGTGGACTGGGAAGTGATAGAAGAGAAAAGAATATTAATCCATAGTAGAGCAGGTGACGAACATAGGTGAACACAGAAGCCAGCTGCACATTTGAATAGAATCACAGATCTAGCAGAACCACTGCAGCAAGGAGGTAAGAATTTTTACAAACAGAAAACTGACTACCAATGTAACGGATATATTTATAATGAGCTCTAATGTACACTGACCACCGATGTAAAGAAGGAATTTACACTGACCATCGATGTAATAGGGGAATTTAGAATGACCAACAATGTAATGGAGGTATTTACACTGACCATCCTTACTAGACATGTGCTGATTGAGTCTCATCATCAGCCCCATAACACGGATAGCACTGACCAACTGTGGCTCGGCACCCTATCCTTTGTTGAATAGATATTCAACCAATTTTAAATACCTTTATATAAATATATTTTTACATTTTTATATATTTATATATTTATATATCTTTCTACCCGGACCCGCCCGTGGTTTATAAATTGGTATTTATTAATATGGTTTTATCTATGGGATTCAATGCGTTTTTTTCCATTTTATATACAAATATTTATATGCGTTTTTATATGCGATTTTTATATGCGATTTTAATATGCGATTTTTTAGGCGTTTTTTATGCATTTTTATGCATGTAAATCCGCATTGCATATTTTACAATTTATATCTATCCGCATATTTTAACTTAGACTCCAAGGAGTACATTAAATGTATTTGTTGTTAATATCTATGCATTATGTATATATGCTCATAAGCTGTCATTACAATATAACTGAGCCATAGCCCTCCTCTTCATGGAACCACACTCTGAATCAGATTTTGTCATGAACAAGGCTGATCACTCAAGGGTTAATGTAAGGAGGCACGCGCATGTATGCGAGGAATCTTTAAAAGTTAATCATAAAGTACGGCAGTCCATCTCTTTATTGTCACACGATACATATATGAGTATTGCCTATGAAGTTTTGAATAGCCTTCCGCAATAACATTTTCTTTGTATACAATCAGACAGAGCGGACTGGCGCTGTATGAGTTCCTATGGCATCCATGCGTGCGCGCCTATTGGCTAAATTAGCGATCCATCACTATAAAAGTGACACTTCCGGTTCTCTGGTCACGCCCTCGTGAGGAAGTCCGACAGGACGAAACGTACGTCAGGGACGGAGACCAGAGAACACAGGAAGTGACGTGTGCGCCCCAGCCTGCGTGCCAGCCGACCAGGAAGCCCTCGGAACGCTGAATACACCGCTCCACACAGCGGAAATTGGCAAGAGCGCGACCGGAAGGCACCTTACAGGCAGAGTACACAGACCTACATTTATCCTAATGCTTGTATTTACATTTGATCTGGTACGCTTATTGTACAAAGGGGATTTTTTACTTGATTCTAGTAGGGGGGTAAATAAATTGTTTATGCAGTATCACGCTATGTGGTGAATTCCTTTTTCAATACATGACCTGTCTGGGGAGCTATTGAATCAGAGGCGGAGGAGAAAATTTTGGAGAATTGAAAGAGGATTAAAGCAGCACCTAGATGAGACAGTGTATATGCCGTTTTATTATTTATTTCTGGTGAGTGCATCCCCAAAGGGGAATCTTCCTATCACGCGGTGGAGTGTACTGGTGGATGGACTTAACAGATATGTGGCACACTTAATCATTTTTGGAGAAAGCTGGACTATCACTATCACTATCACTGAATGATTATTACTCACCGATTCACTTATCAGGATTGGACTGCTTGATCTATTTCATACTACCGCACCTTATATTTATTATTCATACTCATTGATCGATTTATTTATTTATTTATTTATTTATTGATACATACATCCAGATCTAGTTATTGATCTATTTATTTATGTATTTATTAAGTGATATTCTTTCCACCTGATCAGTTTTTTCTGATACCTAAGCGCTGCTACAATATTGGTACAGGTTGGATACATGTAATTGTTTTATTCAATTATTTATTCCGTGATACTTGTTATTTATTGTACATCTATATACGACATCCTTTTTAAGCAGCTGCTACAGGTGCACCAATTCTGGGTTGCACATTTAACCAAGTATATATATATTCATTTATTAGTATACTGTAGAAATCTACCCAAACATATACTGAGACAGTTTATCCTTTTGAGCGCAGAGAGTTGTTTGATAGAGGCGGGCCGAAATACCAAAACAACCTTATTTACATCAAATTTTTATTATTCGTAGATTCGGATGTATTCAAATTTCTAAATCACAACAGTAACGAAATTTAAACAAATCCGAAATAATGTTGTTACGGTAATTAATATGAATTGTTTTTACAACATAATATGGTTTATGTATAATGTTTTATCTCATTTTATGTTCTTGCAGTGTTCTGTGCTATTGTAATCTATATTCTTGTTGGATGGTATAATATACAGTTGCCGGTTGATGGTATTTGCCATTGCGCTGTTATTTACATAGTTTACTAATGGCATGATACAGAATAATGTGCTATTGCAGTGCAATGTGGTACTTTTACATGGCAGTGACATAATAGGGTTGACTTGATAAGGTAGGCAAGTTATTTTAATCACATTTGCTATTTTATTTTATGATCATTTTTCCTTAAAATGTTCATTATACAAACATAATTTATTTAGAAATGTATTACAGGTACTTGTATAGCACCATCAATTTACGCAGTGTATTACATATATTGTACATTCACATCAGTCCCTGCCCTCAAGGAGCTTACAATCTAAGGTCCCTAAAATTTATACATTTCCTGGGGCAAATTTAGACAGGAACCAGTTAACCTACCAGCATGTCTTTGGAGTGTGGGAGGAAGCCAGAGTACCCGGAGGAAACCCACACAAGCACAGGGAAAAAGTGCAAATATTAATATCATTTTGGATGTGGATATAAATTATCTATTGTCATTACGATAGTGGTAATTGAGACCCAATTATTACCTTTGCACAGGGGCCTCTTGTTGACTTTGTAAGGACAAACCTTCCTCATGACATATACAGTATCTCACAAAAGTGAGTACACCCCTCACATTTTTGTATATGTATAATATTTTATTATATCTTTTCATGTGACAACACTGAAGAAATGGCACTTTGCTACAATGTAAAGTAGTGAGTGTACAGCTTGTATAACAGTGTAAATTTGCTGTCCTCTCAAAATAACTGTTGTCTAAACCGCTGGCAACAAAAGTGAGTACACCCCTAAATGAAAATGTTCAAATTGGGCCCAAAATGTCAATATTTTGTGTGGCCACCATTATTTTCCAGCACTGCCTTAACCCTCTTGGGCATGGAGTTCACCAGAGCTTCACAGGTTGCCACTGGAGTCCTCTTCCACTCCTCCATGGCGACATCACAGAGCTGGTGGATGTTAGAGACCTTCTGTTTGAGGATGTCCCACAGTTGCTCAATAGGGTTTAGGTCTGGAGACATGCTTGGCCAGTCCATCACCTTTACCCTCAGCTTCTTTAGCGAGGCAGTTGTCTTCTTGGAGGTGTGTTTGGGGTAGTTATCGTGTTGGAATACTGCCCTGCGGCCCAGTCTCTTAAGGGAAGGGATCATGCTCTGCTTCGGTATGTCACAGTACATGTTGGCATTCATGGTTCCCTCAATGAACTGTAGCTCCCCAGTGCCGGCAGCACTCATGCAGCCCCAGACCATGGCACACCCACCACCATGCTTGACTGTAGGCAAGACACACTTGTCTTTGTAGTCCTCACCTGGTTGGCGCCACACACGCTTGATACCATCTGAACCAAATAAGTTTATCTTGGTCTCATCAGACCACAGGACATGGTTCCAGTAATCCATGTCCTTAGTCTGCTTGTCTTCAGCAAACTGTTTGCGGGCTTTCTTGTGCATCATCTTTAGAAGAGGCTTCCTTCTGGGATGACAGCCATGCAGACCAATTTGATGCATTGTGCGGTGTATGGTCTGAGCACTGACAGGCTGACCCCCCACCCCTTCAACCTCTGAAGCAATGCTGGCAGCACTCATACATCTATTTCCCGAAGACAACCTCTGGATATGACGCTGAGCATGTGCACTCAACTTCTTTCGTCGACCATGGCGAGGTCTGTTCTGTTAAAGCACTGTATGGTCTTGGCCACCCTGCTGCAGCTCAGTTTCAGGGTCTTGGCAATCTTCTTATAGCCTAGGCCATCTTTATGTAGAGCAGCAATTCTTTGTACAGATTGGTACAGATTTTTGGATATATGTATGTATGTATGTGTGTATATATATATGTGTATGTATGTGTGTGTGTGTGTGTATATGTATATGTATATATATATATATATATGTATATGTATATATATATATATATATATATATATATATATATATATATATATATATATAGCGGGGACACTTTCACAAGGTGTCCGATATATGTGGAAATTTAGTTTTTTCCCTCAGAACAGTAATGGGGTTCTGAGGGTTAATTGTGCAGGTTAACTTTGGCATCAGTTTGGCTGGGCTGTGCTAGGGTTCTGCCTGGTCATGTGTACAGTGAGGTACACATGCTTAAGGTGCTGAAGTCACATGTTCGGGGTTCGGCCGTAGCTGTCTGTTCCTGGTTCTGGACCGGGGTAGCCCCATGAGGGGTCCCGGGCCTGGGAGTGTTTGCCGTCCCACAACATGGTAAGTTTGACTAGCCCCACAGACTCGCATGGTCTGGGGCAAGGATCCGTCTGTTCCCGAGTCTCGGAACTGGCTGGTCTGAGGCGCAGTAACTGAAGGAGGATTCAAGGTCTCCGGGTGTGCTCTCAACCTTGGAGGGGCACCACAGCTCGCATAGGCGACCGGGGGAGGACTCTTCGGAGGAGGGCCAACAAGCTGACATCTCAAGAAGAGCCTGGTTGCTGGGTTGTTATGGACACTAAAGAATCCGCAATTTCACAGTACTGCCAAGGAGACAGAGAAAGTTCCAGGTACTGGGGAAAGGTTCCTATTCACCTTCGGTTGCAAGTTCATTCTGTGTTAGAGACTTTTAACAAGTTTCCTGATCACATTGTCAGCTGCCATACCTCTGGCTAGAGGTTTGTCTGGCATTGAAGTACCCAGCTGCGAGTGGCTACTCTCTGGGTTTTATTAGAGACATTCTATTGTCAGCAGTTCAAGGTGCCTGAGTTTCTTTATCCTTGCCCTCTATTCCCATCTAAGACTGTGTTATGTTGGATGTTAGCACTGCAAGAATAAAAACCTTCAAAAGGACTTTTATTGTGCCAGCAACCAAAGTTGTTGGGTACTAACCCTGGGTACCCCTGGACATTCATTGACAAGCCAAGCGGAGGTAACCGGTGAGCCCAAAAGTCAAGGCCGCCCCATCGAGGGTTATGGCCGCTACACACATATATATATATATATATATATATATATATATATATGGTATGCTGCTTTTTAGATAAGATGGTTGGCTAAAGATTTTAAATAGCCATATATTGATGAGATTTTTGGCATTATATTATCATATTATAGCATCATATTTTATGCTTAAAATTAAACTTTGTCTTTTCTGTATACAGAAATACCTACAGACATTCAAACAATGACATGGACTCATTCAGCGCTTATATATTTAACTTTGCATTAGTTGTGGTAGAATAAAGTCATTTGTTACTATGGAAACTGATAAAACCCCAACAAGACTGAATGGTCAAGGTAACATTGTTTATCAAGGTGCTTTGCAGGGAGGTATATTGTATGTACTGTAATACATTTTTTTAAAGGTGTAGGTATGTAATACATTTACCACAATAAACTATATTTTAGCAGGTGTTTTTAAGATGAACTTCAATATAAATAAAAAATTTTGATTAGTGTGGGAAAGGCGTAAAAAAATTTTGATTAGTGTGGGAAAGGCGTAAAATCGCTGTCAATTTTTATTTGTCTATATATGGGGCATATTAGGAAACTAAAACCAGACTGTGTATGATTAATGTAAGTTGATTAACAATGAAACAAAACCCATCCAAACACCAGCAAACAGAATAAACAGCAAAAGTGAAGATACATGTGAACCACCAATAAAGTGACAAAATATAAGCAGCCTAACTAATTAACCACTTGCTTACTGGGCACTTTAACCCCCCTCCTGCCCACACCAATTTTTAGCTTTCAGCGCTGTCACGCTTTGAATGACAAAACTTTGTAACAGACAGTATTGAAACATAGAAGAAAATAGGTTGGGCAGGTAGGTGGAACAGCAATTGGTCTATCGCATCCCAGAAATTTGTAGAATAATTTTATCAGTAGGCCATGATGTGCATAAAACAAAGGCCAGTACCCCTGGGGGATGCTTGGAGTGAAGATAGACACTTATGAGAAATGTATGCATGTGATAAAGTAAATATTTATTCAAAATATACAAAGTGAACAAGGGAATGCTCAGTAAGGCATGGTATGTTTAACACAGAATAGAATCAATTGATACAGTTTATAGCATGTCAAAGGAGCAAAACATACAAAGCATTATGACAAAAATATAAACTTGCTTGGTACATATGGTAAGGAAGATGCCAACATGTTTCGGACTTTAGTCCTTTGTCAAGGCAACTGGGTATCCTTTAAATTCTCATCTAAATATATGAGGGATCATAAGGTTAATCTCGGTATAGTATAACATATTTGCACTGTCAACATATATATTGCTAGATGTGATTAATATCATAAATAGATAATCAGTAGGGTACTCACATGTCCTGCCAATGCTCAACTGTATGCCATATGGGGGAGCCACTGAGCGTGGTGTCCAGGGTATCAAGGTATGTGAGGTAAAAACAAAAGTGTGCTTAGCCACTTAGATATAAAGAGCCTGCTGAAAGCCCCCTCAGAATACAAGGTCCAAGATACAGGGTTGGGGCGGGGAGCCCGAGTTCTGTATGAGGCACAGTGGGCCAACCAGTGTATCACTGTAGGGCAAAGTAAAAAAGAGAGTGATGAAGGGAGGGTATCTAAAGTAACAATGAATGGTTGAATAGGGTAAGCCATGTATTTACCTGAGTATAAAGCATAGACAGCAAATAAGAGGTCATCTCTGGTCAGTCAGCAGCATGTACTGAGGCCAGAGTGTGAGGAGTTTATAAAGGGTCAAGTAATGAGCTACAGCTGAAGAGAGGTGTGTATCATCAGCTGGAGACATTACGCTGGCTGGCTTGTGTGTCTGTAGGAGGCGGGCGCCAGAAGGCGCTGAGATCAACCTCCTAGTGTGGACCTCTGACGGGGCGGCGCCGGGCGCGGCCGCCGCGTCATTACGACGCGGTCACGTCCGGCGTTGTGACGTCACCGACGCGGGAAAGACAGGCGCCGGCCTCTCGATGCGCTCCATGATGGAGCGCAAACAGGAAGCGGACCAGGGATCTGGTCAAGGTGGAAGGCGGTAAGGTGACGCATGCGCAGTGGAGCAGACGCGCATGCCCACCAGGTCTTACCCGCGCCGGGTATTACGTAGAGGGGGGAAGAGGCAGGCTGTATATAAGGATGTCAGTCCATATGGAACAAATGAGCAGCGGGGGACATGCGATTGGCCAATACAGCACAGAAAAAATATTGCATATAACAACATTAGAATATGTATGGCTTAAAGATATTGGATTGAAGGGAAAGGCATGTGATATTGCATACATAGTATATAATACATAGACATATGGTATTACAAACTGTATAGTGCATATGATATAAGTAATACAGATCAAAGAATTAGGTGTGGGTGCTTAGACGCGGGGGACCAATTTAAAGGTCTAATTCACACACTCCGGTCTCGAAGCCCTCAAGATAAGGTTTAAAATTGAAGGCTTCGTTGAGGCCGGGGGGTAAAGTGGCATTAAGATGGAAAATCCATCGAAGTTCGCTCTGGAGGAGCGCTTTGTTGTAGTCACCCCCTCGATTGGGAGGTGGGATATGGTCCAAAGCTCTAAACGAGATTTTGGGGATAATGTCAGGGTGAACTATAGAGGTGTGTCGTCCCAATGGTAAATCGGGATCTCTCTGGTTTATACTGGTGACATGGCCATAAATTCGTTTCCAGAATGGTAGTTTGGTCTTGCCCACGTAAAAGCACCCACATTCACACTCCAAAAGATAAACAATACCAATAGAACGACAATTCACATAATGTTTAGGGAAAAGGCGTTGACCATTGGGTAAAACATTGTGTAAGTTGGATTTTGGTAGATACTTGCAATAATTGCAATTGCCACATGGGAAGGTGCCCTTGAGCTGTCTCTGGGATTTGTTACTACTTTTGTATTCACTAGTGATAAGTTTGTCACGGAGGGACGGAGCGCGTCGATAAGTGATCAAAGGTTTGGGCGGGACAAAGGGGGAAAGTGCCCTATCTGTAGAGATGATGTGCCAATGTTTAGAGAGTATTTGAGTAATTTCAATGTGTTGTTGGCAATAATTTGTTATGATTCTTAGGGGTGGTTGTGTGGAAGGCCCACTAGGTTTCGGGATAAGTAAGGCAGAGCGTTGTTTGGATTTCGCTTTTTTGTATGCGTTTTTTAAGACGCTGTTTTTATATCCGCGTGCGCGAAGTCTGTCCCTCAATACGGAGGCCTCGTGTTCAAAGGAGGTATCCGTGGAACAGTTGCGTCGGGCGCGTAGATATTGGGCAAAAGGAATGGATTTGAGTAGAGGTTGGGGGTGAAAGCTGGAGGCCGCAAGAATGGTATTACCTGCAGTCGGTTTTCGGAAGAGTTGGCTTTGTAGTTGGCCATGTTGGTCCTTGCTAAGGGTAAGGTCAAGAAAAGAGATGGAACTATAACTGTATGTCATTGTGAATTTAAGATTAAGAGAATTCGAAGTGTTGAGGTATACAAGAAAATGTTGTAAAATGTCAGTGGGGCCTTGCCATAGAATCAAAATGTCATCTATGTAGCGACGAAAGGACGCTATATATTTGGTAAAGGTGCTGGCAGCATCAGTACTGAATAGGTCTCGTTCCCACTCCCCCAGGTACAGATTGGCGTACGTCGGTGCGCAACAAGTGCCCATGGCGACGCCCTGTACCTGGAGGTAGTGGGAACCATTGAAAGAGAAAAAGTTGTGAGTTAAGATAAATTTGAGTGCTCTAATGATGAATAGAGATAGCTCTTGAGAGTAAAGATTGACGTTGGACAGAGTATGTTGGATGGCTATAAGCCCTAAGGAGTGGGGAATGGAACTGTAAAGGGCCTCGACGTCGATGGCGACCAGGACAGTGTCGGCGTCGACGTGGAGGTCCGAAAGGTCCTGAAGTAAGTGTGTGGTGTCACGTATGTATGAAGGTAATGCCTGTACTAGAGGCTGGAGTAATTTATCTATATAACGGCTTAGGTTGTCAGTGAGACATCCCCGTCCTGAGACGATGGGTCTGCCTGGTGGTCTGGGAAGGTTTTTATGTACCTTGGGTAAGGCATAAAAGGTTGCTTCTCTCGGAAATTTGGTCCTGACATAGTCTGCAGTCGGTTTGTCAATGATGTGTTGTCTAAAGGCATCATCGACAAGAGTGTAAAGCTCCTGTTGGAACGACCTGATTGATGTACTGGGAATTATGGCATACCATTCACGGTTACGTAATATGTTGAGACACATTTCAAGATAGTCTAATTTGTTCAGGACAACAATGTTTCCACCCTTGTCCGCCGGTTTGATCACTATCGAGGGGTTAGTTTTTAAGTTTTGTAGAGCTAGATGTTGATTGTATGTAAAGTTTTTTTGTTTGGGATGGGTAGAGGTAGTTTTCAAATGTCGAATTTCGTTGGTCACTGACTGTAGAAATAGTGCAGCACGTGGATTAGTGCTGGGTGAAGGAAAAAAACTTGATTTTTTCTTGAGCGAGATATGGTGTGGAGGATGTGAGTTGTGAGGAGGGATGTCATCCTCAAAATTGTTAAGCAAATTTTCAAGATCGATAGTGTCAATCAAATCTGGTGGGTTGTTCTCCTCCAGAAGTTCAATGAGCTGCTGGAGAGCAGTGGTTTCAGTGGAGGTGTGTAAAGCATTATCAGAAAAAGGATTGGGAGTGTACATACTGTGCAAAAGTAGCTTACGGATAAAGAGATGTATATCTTTTATAGCTGTAAATTTGTCAAGCTGTGAAATTGGACAAAAGGTAAGTCCTTTTTCAAGAACTGAGATTTCGTGGCAAGTGAGTGTATGAGAAGAAAGGTTGATGATGTTGTTGGAAGAAATTTCTAGCGTGTTGGTCGTTTGGATTTTGGATTTAGGGAAGTTTGTTGTTGATGTGTGTGCAGTGAGGTTCGCATCTTGTCTAAAAAATCTGCATGCTGAGATGCAGATGGGAGTGAGTGCGATCTATGTGTCTTGGCATTGGAGGGGGCTACCGGCGAGTCCCCAAGGGGGGAGGCGCCGGGGGTCCCCTCCATGTCAGACACATCGTCACTCGAAAAATTTGGTGTGCGTCCACGTTTGGGCTTGCGTGAGCCCAAGGGGAGATTGGGTTTGTGAGGTAAGTGGGTAGAGGTGTAAGTCTTGTCAGTGGTAGAACGAGAGTTGGATGCCCTAGGGCCAGGGCGTGTGGAAGTATCGGAGCGATTTGTACGATTAGTGTCGCTCCATTTGTATGCACGTTCCTCATGGAAAGCTTTCTTGTCGCGAAATAATTTTTTATCCTTTTGCGCAAGAATCTCATGATTAAATTTGTCAAAACGAGCTTTTAGCTGTTCATCAAGTGAAATATATAAAGGGTGTGTCTGAAATTGCTCGAGCTGTGTATTAATCAGTTCGAGTTTAGTATCTAGAACAGTCATTTGGGACTCATATTCAGTGATTAATAGTTTCATAAGTTCATTAGAACAGTTTTTCAGGACATTTTCCCAAGAGGCTTTAAAATCTGGGCGAATGTCCTGAAAAGTAGGAAATATTTGTACCCGGAGGCCAAAAGGGTTAATACCATGGGCAATATATTCTTTAAAGGATTTTATGTGCCAGAAAAGAGAGGCTTTCTTTTGAACGGTGTGTGTGAGGTTTAGAAAAGTATACTTGAGTTGTGACTGAACATACTCATTGGACTCAAAATGATGCATGGTTTTGGACATGCGTGTATCCCATTCATCTCCAAGATATAAAGCCATGATTAGAGCGGAGTATAAGATGTACAAAGGAATTAGCAATAATAGATGACTGCACAGATATATGATATACAGAAAAGAAGTAAATGTTTGTTTTAAACGATAATTTGTGTGGAACAGGAAATACCTAATGTATGGAATATAGAATAGGTAAAATGTCAGGTAAGGTGTCACCTAAACTTGCCCGGTTGGGGATTTGGATGGGGTAACCATCGGTATATGAAAGAAGAAAATAGGTTGGGCAGGTAGGTGGAACAGCAATTGGTCTATCGCATCCCAGAAATTTGTAGAATAATTTTATCAGTAGGCCATGATGTGCATAAAACAAAGGCCAGTACCCCTGGGGGATGCTTGGAGTGAAGATAGACACTTATGAGAAATGTATGCATGTGATAAAGTAAATATTTATTCAAAATATACAAAGTGAACAAGGGAATGCTCAGTAAGGCATGGTATGTTTAACACAGAATAGAATCAATTGATACAGTTTATAGCATGTCAAAGGAGCAAAACATACAAAGCATTATGACAAAAATATAAACTTGCTTGGTACATATGGTAAGGAAGATGCCAACATGTTTCGGACTTTAGTCCTTTGTCAAGGCAACTGGGTATCCTTTAAATTCTCATCTAAATATATGAGGGATCATAAGGTTAATCTCGGTATAGTATAACATATTTGCACTGTCAACATATATATTGCTAGATGTGATTAATATCATAAATAGATAATCAGTAGGGTACTCACATGTCCTGCCAATGCTCAACTGTATGCCATATGGGGGAGCCACTGAGCGTGGTGTCCAGGGTATCAAGGTATGTGAGGTAAAAACAAAAGTGTGCTTAGCCGCTTAGATATGAAGAGCCTGCTGAAAGCCCCCTCAGAATACAAGGTCCAAGATACAGGGTTGGGGCGGGGAGCCCGAGTTCTGTATGAGGCACAGTGGGCCAACCAGTGTATCACTGTAGGGCAAAGTAAAAAAAGAGAGTGATGAAGGGAGGGTATCTAAAGTAACAATGAATGGTTGAATAGGGTAAGCCATGTATTTACCTGAGTATAAAGCGTAGACAGCAAATAAGAGGTCATCTCTGGTCAGTCAGCAGCATGTACTGAGGCCAGAGTGTGAGGAGTTTATAAAGGGTCAAGTAATGAGCTACAGCTGAAGAGAGGTGTGTATCATCAGCTGGAGACATTACGCTGGCTGGCTTGTGTGTCTGTAGGAGGCGGGCGCCAGAAGGCGCTGAGATCAACCTCCTAGTGTGGACCTCTGACGGGGCGGCGCCGGGCGCGGCCGCGTCATTACGACGCGGTCACGTCCGGCGTCGTGACGTCACCGACGCGGGAAAGACAGGCGCCGGCCTCTCGATGCGCTCCATGATGGAGCGCAAACAGGAAGCGGACCAGGGATCTGGTCAAGGTGGAAGGCGGTAAGGTGACGCATGCGCAGTGGAGCAAACGCGCATGCCCACCAGGTCTTACCCGCGCCGGGTATTACGTAGAGGGGGGAAGAGGCAGGCTGTATATAAGGATGTCAGTCCATATGGAACAAATGAGCAGCGGGGGACATGCGATTGGCCAATACAGCACAGAAAAAATATTGCATATAACAACATTAGAATATGTATGGCTTAAAGATATTGGATTGAAGGGAAAGGCATGTGATATTGCATACATAGTATATAATACATAGACATATGGTATTACAAACTGTATAGTGCATATGATATAAGTAATACAGATCAAAGAATTAGGTGTGGGTGCTTAGACGCGGGGGACCAATTTAAAGGTCTAATTCACACACTCCGGTCTCGAAGCCCTCAAGATAAGGTTTAAAATTGAAGGCTTCGTTGAGGCCGGGGGGTAAAGTGGCATTAAGATGGAAAATCCATCGAAGTTCGCTCTGGAGGAGCGCTTTGTTGTAGTCACCCCCTCGATTGGGAGGTGGGATATGGTCCAAAGCTCTAAACGAGATTTTGGGGATAATGTCAGGGTGAACTATAGAGGTGTGTCGTCCCAATGGTAAATCGGGATCTCTCTGGTTTATACTGGTGACATGGCCATAAATTCGTTTCCAGAATGGTAGTTTGGTCTTGCCCACGTAAAAGCACCCACATTCACACTCCAAAAGATAAACAATACCAATAGAACGACAATTCACATAATGTTTAGGGAAAAGGCGTTGACCATTGGGTAAAACATTGTGTAAGTTGGATTTTGGTAGATACTTGCAATAATTGCAATTACCACATGGGAAGGTGCCCTTGAGCTGTCTCTGGGATTTGTTACTACTTTTGTATTCACTAGTGATAAGTTTGTCACGGAGGGACGGAGCGCGTCGATAAGTGATCAAAGGTTTGGGCGGAACAAAGGGGGAAAGTGCCCTATCTGTAGAGATGATGTGCCAATGTTTAGAGAGTATTTGAGTAATTTCAATGTGTTGTTGGCAATAATTTGTTATGATTCTTAGGGGTGGTTGTGTGGAAGGCCCACTAGGTTTCGGGATAAGTAAGGCAGAGCGTTGTTTGGATTTCGCTTTTTTGTATGCGTTTTTTAAGACGCTGTTTTTATATCCGCGTGCGCGAAGTCTGTCCCTCAATACGGAGGCCTCGTGTTCAAAGGAGGTATCCGTGGAACAGTTGCGTCGGGCGCGTAGATATTGGGCAAAAGGAATGGATTTGAGTAGAGGTTGGGGGTGAAAGCTGGAGGCCGCAAGAATGGTATTACCTGCAGTCGGTTTTCGGAAGAGTTGGCTTTGTAGTTGGCCATGTTGGTCCTTGCTAAGGGTAAGGTCAAGAAAAGAGATGGAACTATAACTGTATGTCATTGTGAATTTAAGATTAAGAGAATTCGAAGTGTTGAGGTATACAAGAAAATGTTGTAAAATGTCAGTGGGGCCTTGTCATAGAATCAAAATGTCATCTATGTAGCGACGAAAGGACGCTATATATTTGGTAAAGGTGCTGGCAGCATCAGTACTGAATAGGTCTCGTTCCCACTCCCCCAGGTACAGATTGGCGTACGCCGGTGCGCAACAAGTGCCCATGGCGACGCCCTGTACCTGGAGGTAGTGGGAACCATTGAAAGAGAAAAAGTTGTGAGTTAAGATAAATTTGAGTGCTCTAATGATGAATAGAGATAGCTCTTGAGAGTAAAGATTGACGTTGGACAGAGTATGTTGGATGGCTATAAGCCCTAAGGAGTGGGGAATGGAACTGTAGAGGGCCTCGACGTCGATGGCAACCAGGACAGTGTCGGCGTCGACGTGGAGGTCCGAAAGGTCCTGAAGTAAGTGTGTGGTGTCACGTATGTATGAAGGTAATGCCTGTACTAGAGGCTGGAGTAATTTATCTATGTAACGGCTTAGGTTGTCAGTGAGACATCCCCGTCCTGAGACGATGGGTCTGCCTGGTGGTCTGGGAAGGTTTTTATGTACCTTGGGTAAGGCATAAAAGGTTGCTTCTCTCGGAAATTTGGTCCTGACATAGTCTGCAGTCGGTTTGTCAATGATGTGTTGTCTAAAGGCATCATCGACAAGAGTGTAAAGCTCCTGTTGGAACGACCTGATTGATGTACTGGGAATTATGGCATACCATTCACGGTTACGTAATATGTTGAGACACATTTCAAGATAGTCTAATTTGTTCAGGACAACAATGTTTCCACCCTTGTCCGCCGGTTTGATCACTATCGAGGGGTTAGTTTTTAAGTTTTGTAGAGCTAGATGTTGATTGTATGTAAAGTTTTTTTGTTTGGGATGGGTAGAGGTAGTTTTCAAATGTCGAATTTCGTTGGTCACTGACTGTAGAAATAGTGCAGCACGTGGATTAGTGCTGGGTGAAGGAAAAAAAAAAAAAAAAAAAAAAAAACTTGATTTTTTCTTGAGCGAGATATGGTGTGGAGGATGTGAGTTGTGAGGAGGGATGTCATCCTCAAAATTGTTAAGCAAATTTTCAAGATCGATAGTGTCAATCAAATCTGGTGGGTTGTTCTCCTCCAGAAGTTCAATGAGCTGCTGGAGAGCAGTGGTTTCAGTGGAGGTGTGTAAAGCATTATCAGAAAAAGGATTGGGAGTGTACATACTGTGCAAAAGTACATCATGGAGCGCATCGAGAGGCCGGCGCCTGTCTTTCCCGCATCGGTGACGTCACGACGCCGGACGTGACCACGTCGTAATGACGCGGCCGCGCCCGGCGCCGCCCCGTCAGAGGTCCACACTAGGAGGTTGATCTCAGCGCCTTCTGGCGCCCGCCTCCTTTGAACACGAGGCCTCCGTATTGAGGGACAGACTTCGCGCACGCGGATATAAAAACAGCGTCTTAAAAAACGCATACAAAAAAGCGAAATCCAAACAACGCTCTGCCTTACTTATCCCGAAACCTAGTGGGCCTTCCACACAACCACCCCTAAGAATCATAACAAATTATTGCCAACAACACATTGAAATTACTCAAATACTCTCTAAACATTGGCACATCATCTCTACAGATAGGGCACTTTCCCCCTTTGTCCCGCCCAAACCTTTGATCACTTATCGACGCGCTCCGTCCCTCCGTGACAAACTTATCACTAGTGAATACAAAAGTAGTAACAAATCCCAGAGACAGCTCAAGGGCACCTTCCCATGTGGCAATTGCAATTATTGCAAGTATCTACCAAAATCCAACTTACACAATGTTTTTACCCAATGGTCAACGCCTTTTCCCTAAACATTATGTGAATTGTCGTTCTATTGGTATTGTTTATCTTTTGGAGTGTGAATGTGGGTGCTTTTACGTGGGCAAGACCAAACTACCATTCTGGAAACGAATTTATGGCCATGTCACCAGTATAAACCAGAGAGATCCCGATTTACCATTGGGACGACACACCTCTATAGTTCACCCTGACATTATCCCCAAAATTTCGTTTAGAGCTTTGGACCATATCCCACCTCCCAATCGAGGGGGTGACTACAACAAAGCACTCCTATACTCAGGTAAATACATGGCTTACCCTATTCAACCATTCATTGTTACTTTAGATACCCTTCCCTCATCACTTTCTTTTTTTACTTTGCCCTACAGTGATACACTGGTTGGCCCACTGTGCCTCATACAGAACTCGGGCTCCCCGCCCCAACCCTGTATCTTGGACCTTGTATTCTGAGGGGGCTTTCAGCAGGCTCTTTATATCTAAGTGGCTAAGCACACTTTTGTTTTTACCTCACATACCTTGATACCCTGGACACCACGCTCAGTGGCTCCCCCATATGGCATACAGTTGAGCATTGGCAGGACATGTGAGTACCCTACTGATTATCTATTTATGATATTAATCACATCTAGCAATATATATGTTGACAGTGCAAATATGTTATACTATACCGAGATTAACCTTATGATCCCTCATATATTTAGATGAGAATTTAAAGGATACCCAGTTGCCTTGACAAAGGACTAAAGTCCGAAACATGTTGGCATCTTCCTTACCATATGTACCAAGCAAGTTTATATTTTTGTCATAATGCTTTGTATGTTTTGCTCCTTTGACATGCTATAAACTGTATCAATTGATTCTATTCTGTGTTAAACATACCATGCCTTACTGAGCATTCCCTTGTTCACTTTGTATATTTTGAATAAATATTTACTTTATCACATGCATACATTTCTCATAAGTGTCTATCTTCACTCCAAGCATCCCCCAGGGGTACTGGCCTTTGTTTTATGCACATCATGGCCTACTGATAAAATTATTCTACAAATTTCTGGGATGCGATAGACCAATTGCTGTTCCACCTACCTGCCCAACCTATTTTCTTCTTTCATATACCGATGGTTACCCCATCCAAATCCCCAACCGGGCAAGTTTAGGTGACACCTTACCTGACATTTTACCTATTCTATATTCCATACATTAGGTATTTCCTGTTCCACACAAATTATCGTTTAAAACAAACATTTACTTCTTTTCTGTATATCATATATCTGTGCAGTCATCTATTATTGCTAATTCCTTTGTACATCTTATACTCCGCTCTAATCATGGCTTTATATCTTGGAGATGAATGGGATACACGCATGTCCAAAACCATGCATCATTTTGAGTCCAATGAGTATGTTCAGTCACAACTCAAGTGTCATGAAGATCCTGCCAGAAATCTAAACCCGGGCCGTCCTGGCCCTCAGATTCCATTGCGCATGCGCATGCGCGCCCGGGCGCGGGCACGTGCACAACCGCGCACAGGGAGACGGGCGCGCGCCCTAGTTAGCACCAGCCGGCCTATTTAAGCCTGACTTGAGCAGACGGTCTTTGCTGTCTGCTCTACAGCGTTGTGGTGTAGTAAAGAAACCTGATCCTGTTATACCTGTTCCTTTGACCCGGCTTGCCATAAAGACTATCCTGCTTTCTGCCTGTACCCGACCCCGGCCTCCAGTGACCATCCTCCTGCCTGATCCATTGTACCTTGCTCTAGTTCAGATTCATTACCTGACTTCTTGATGAACTTTGGTTCCTTGTTTAGCCTTTATCCAGTCTGCAGTCTGACCCTCTGTAACGAGCCGGTTCACCTGCTGGTTCCAGTCCAGTCTGTGGTTCCGTTTCCTGTGTTCAGTTCCTGTCAGCTCTGCGATCCAAGTGTACCTGTGAACTTACTTGCCAAGCCGTTGTCCAGTTCCTGTCAGCTCTGCTATCCAAGTGTACCTGTGAACTTACTTGCCAAGCCATTGTCCAGTTCCTGTCAGCTCTGCTATCCAAGTGTACCTGTGAACTTACTTGCCAAGCCGTTGTCCAGTTCCTGTCAGCTCTGCTATCCAAGCTTACCTGTGAACCTGCTTGCCAAGCCGTTGTCCAGTTCCTGTCAGCTCTGCTATCCAAGTGTACCTGTGAACTTACTTGCCAAGCCGTTGTCCAGTTCCTGTCAGCTCTGCTATCCAAGCTTACCTGTGAACCTGCTTGCCAAGCCGTTGTCCAGTTCCTGTCAGCTCTGCTATCCAAGTGTACCTGTGAACTTACTTGCCAAGCCGTTGTCCAGTTCCTGTCAGCTCTGCTATCCAAGCTTACCTGTGAACCTGCTTGCCAAGCCGTTGTCCAGTTCCTGTCAGCTCTGCTATCCAAGTGTACCTGTGAACTTACTTGCCAAGCCGTTGTCCAGTTCCTGTCAGCTCTGCTATCCAAGCTTACCTGTGAACCTGCTTGCCAAGCCGTTGTCCAGTTCCTGTCAGCTCTGCTATCCAGTTTACCTGTGAGCCTGCTTCCTGTGATCCTGCCAGCTCTGCTATCCGGTTTACCTGTGAGCCTGCTTCCTGTGATCCTGCCAGCTCTGCTATCCGGTTTACCTGCGAGCCTGCTTCCTGTGATCCTGCCAGCTCTGCTATCCGGTTTACCTGTGAGCCTGTTTCCTGTGATCCTGCCAGCTCTGCTATCCAGTTTACCTGTGAGCCTGCTTCCTGTGATCCTGCCAGCTCTGCTATCCGGTTTACCTGCGAGCCTGCTTCCTGTGATCCTGCCAGCTCTGCTATCCAGTTTACCTGTGAGCCTGCTTCCTGTGATCCTGCCAGCTCTGCTATCCGGTTTACCTGCGAGCCTGTTTCCTGTGATCCTGCCAGCTCTGCTATCCAGTTTACCTGTGAGCCTGCTTCCTGCGATCCTGCCAGCTCTGCTATCCGGTTTACCTGCGAGCCTGCTTCCTGTGATCCTGCCAGCTCTGCTATCCAGTTTACCTGTGAGCCTGCTTCCTGAGATCCTGCCAGCTCTGCTATCCGGTTTACCTGTGAGCCTGCTTCCCAGAGATCCTGCCTGCTCAGCTAACCTGTTTTCCATCCCACCGGTCTGTTGATCCTGCCAGGCACCCGTGCTCCTCCTCACTCCTGGCTCTCCTGTTCCCACACCAGGGGACCAGGAGTGGGAGACGCAAGGGAGGCCTCTCCCTGCAATCTCGGGCTCGCACCACCAGGTACGTGACAGTAGCAGACAGCCATGTCTGAGCCCGAGCAGGGAGCCCCCGCCATGGAGGGGCTATGCCAACACCTGGCAGGTCTGACCGAAGCGGTGAAGAACCTCCAGCAGGGTTATACCCGGCTGGAGGAACGGGTACTGGCCCTGTCTGGTCCATCCAGTACCCAAGGAACTCCTCACCCAGCAATACCCCCAACGGGGCCTGCACCTACCCAGACTATAGTGATGCTACCACCTGAGCCCAAGGTACCTACTCCAGAGAAATTTACGGGTGCCCGTGGTAGCTTCAGAACTTTCCGTAACTCCTGTGAACTCCATTTTGCCCTGCAACCTAGGACCTTCTCTTTAGAGACCACCAAGGTGGGTTTTGTGGTAGCCCTACTGACTGGGGATCCCCAAATCTGGGCCCACCGTCTCGTGGAACAAAAGGATGCAGCATTGACCAGTCTCTCCACCTTTTTTGATGCCATGGCGCAGCTTTATGAGGACCCCCAACTCTCAACCACTGCGGAGGCCGCCTTACGTTCTCTCCAACAGGGTCGAAGACCAGCAGAGGACTATGTGGCTGAGTTCAGGCGTTGGGGTGCCGACACCGACTGGAACGATGCTGCCCTCCGTCATCAATTCCGCATGGGCCTCTCAGACGCACTCAAGGACGAGCTCGCCAGAGTGGGGGTACCCCAGACCCTGAATTCCCTCATAGACCTAAGCATCCAAATTGACCGGCGCCTACGGGAGCGTAGGGCCGAACGAACCTTGGGGTCCCCAAGACCTACCTGGATGCTTCCCAGGGGTCCTAGTCACTTCCGCACTGCTCCCCCCGTTAAACCTACTCATGCCTCTTCAGCATCCGAACCCATGCAACTTGGACTCCTGCGGCCTTCTCTCACCCCAGCAGAACGTCAGAGACGCCGCAGCAACAATCTGTGCCTGTATTGTGGAGAGCCTGGTCATTATGTTCGGAATTGCCCGGCTAAACTCCGTAAGTTCCCCACTATTCTCTCCAGTTATGTGGATCCTGTGACCGGGGTTTCATCTCATCTTGCCCTTTCTGTTTCCTTCCAGTTCTCAGGAAGGACCCTACAAACCACAGCTATCATTGACTCTGGTGCCTGTAGTTGCTTTATGGACTCTGCTTTTGCTGCCCGGCATCGAATTCCTCTCCGTCTGAGAAAACAAGGCCTGTCTGTCCACCTGGCGGATGGGTCCACCATCAAATCTGGCCCAGTGACTCAGGAGACTGCCCCATTGCACACAGTAATCTCAGAGTCACATCAAGAACTGTTATGTTTGGACATAATTTCTTCTCCCTTGTTTCCAGTCATTCTAGGGATCCCCTGGCTGCAAGCACACAACCCGGTCATCAACTGGTCCACAGGAGAGGTGGCCTTTTCTTCTCCCTACTGCCAAAGGTCCTGCGGCTCCTTGGCCCCCGCAGGACCCTCTGCTCTGCTCTGCCTCGAAAACGAGGCAGGTCTACGTCAGTCCATCCCTGAAGTCTACCATGCATACCTGGATGTGTTTAGTAAACAAAGGGCAGATGTGCTGCCACCACATAGGCCCTATGACTGTCCCATTGAACTCCTTCCCGGGGCCAAGATTCCCTTCGGTAGGGTTTTCCCGTTAACAGAGGTGGAGCAGGGAAAACTAAAGGACTATATTGATGATAACCTGAAAAAAGGGTTTATCCGCCCATCTACGTCTCCTGCAGGTGCAGGAATATTTTTTGTAGAAAAGAAGGACCATTCTCTCAGACCCTGTGTGGACTACCGTGCCCTAAACGAGGTCACAGTCAAAAATCGCTACCCGCTTCCCCTGGTACCTGAACTGTTTCAGAGGCTTGGCACGGCCTCCATCTTTTCTAAACTGGACCTCAGAGGGGCATACAATTTGATACGTATAAAGCAGGCATGTCCAAAGTCCGGCCCGCGGGCCAATCGCGGCCCGCGGTCCGGTTTTGAACGGCCCGCCTGGTTATCTAAACCAGCCTCTCACAACTAGTGTGCTGCGGGATCAGGGCTGTCAGATGAGCGATCCCCTTCCGAACATCGGCACTGTGTGAGAAGCTCCGTCAGCCTCAAAAGTGAAAGTAAAGTGCAGAGGAGTGTGCTGTGCTCTCTGCTTCCCCCTAGAGTGCAGTACCCGGCTGAATGAGGAAGCTGGAAAGGTACAGTACTATGCTAGCTAGAAGCTAGATTTGTTTTAAAAGGGCTTTATTCATGTGTCTGTCTGTGCATGTGTGTTTGTATGTATGTGTGTGCATGTGCATGTGTCTGTATGTGTGTCCATGTACATGTGTCTGTATGTGTGTCCATGTACATGTGTCTGTATGTGTGTCCATGTACATGTGTCTGTATGTGTGTCCATGCACATGTGTCTGTATGTGTGTCCATGCACATGTGTCTGTATGTGTGTCCATGTACATGTGTCTGTGTGTCCATGTACATGTGTCTGTATGCATGTGTCTGTATGTGTGTCCATGTACATGTGTCTGTATGCATGTGTCTGTATGTGTGTCCATGTACATGTGTCTGTATGTGTGTCCATGCACATGTGTCTGTATGCATGTGTGTCCATGTACATGTGTCTGTATGTGTGTCCATGTACATGTGTCTGTATGTGTGTCCATGCACATGTCTGTATGCATGTGTCTGTATGTGTGTCCATGTACATGTGTGTGTGTATGTGTGTATGTTACTTTTAATCCGGACCCCCCCCCCCCCCATTCCTGTACCATCAGAACTGCATTTGTAGGTCTTGTTTGTGATATCAGCCAGGACTGCTGCTCCTCTGAAAAGCAATCCATGCACAGATCGCTTTTCAGAGGCATTTGACAGGCGGTAAAGAGGCATTATTTTGCCTCCTCACCACCTGTTTTAAGCCTATAAAATCCAGCATCACTCTATGCCGCAACTGTGCAATGCACACAGTTGCGGGTAGTTGCAGTGCAGCCCCATTCACCCTGGGTGTACCTCCAGCTGCAGCCACAGCATGTTTATACCCCCAGCTGCTCCCTCTGCAGCTAA
This sequence comes from Lithobates sylvaticus, assembly GCA_028564925.1. Classification (NCBI taxonomy): domain Eukaryota; kingdom Metazoa; phylum Chordata; class Amphibia; order Anura; family Ranidae; genus Lithobates; species Lithobates sylvaticus. The sequence continues at coordinate 304,161,727 of CM053028.1, read as the reverse complement.
AGGGGGAGAAGTTGGGGGTGGTAAAAACAGCTTAACCATGTGGTTTTACTGCCCCCTCCAACCTGACATGCGAACAAGCTCTTGGTTCACATCTGTGTGGCTGCGTGCTGCGTGTAGATCAGCCCATTCATTTCAATGGGCTTCCCTACCCACAAAACTGCAGGGAAAGAAGTCCCCAACCTTTTTTTTTAAATTGCACTGCACCAAAAGCACCCCACGTTTTCCAATGTGTGGGGTACCATTTATAATTAACAGTACCCCTAAAGATCAGAGCATTCGTCTGTGTGTCAGGAGCGAGTGCGACAAAGGCAAGAGAATTCTTGTTGGGCAATGTATTAGCGCTCGAACAAACACACTTAGACCAAATTTTATTGGTTTAAAGAATGTCAGGCAAAATGGTCGGCCCTCACGCATGTTCACTTCATCAAATCTGGCCCTCTTTGGAAAAAGTTTGGACACCTCTGGTATAAAGGATGGGGACGAATGGAAGACGGCATTTCGGTCTCGATTTGGGCACTTCGAGTACCTGGTGATGCCGTTTGGACTCTGTAACGCCCCCGCTACCTTCCAGGCCTTTATAAATGATGTACTTCGGGACTTCCTTGATGTTTTTGCTGTTGTTTATCTTGATGACATACTAATTTTCTCTTCCTCCCTAGAGCTGCATCGTGGACATGTTAAAAGTGTGTTGGGTCGTCTCCGGCAACATGGCCTCTATGCCAAGGCAGAAAAATGTCTCTTTGAGGTAGAAAGCATACCCTTCCTAGGGTTGATCATCTCCAGTAGAGGCATCCGGATGGACCCCCAGAAAATCTCAGCCATCCTGGACTGGCCAGTTCCCGCAGATAAAAAGGGGATCCAGCGATTCATTGGCTTTGCCAATTTTTATCGCAAATTCATCAAGGGATTCTCGGCCATAGTGGCACCCATTACTCAACTCACCAAACAAGGTACCCGTTTTCATTGGTCCCCTGAGGCCCAAGGGGCCTTCGAGGCCCTCAAGGGGCTCTTTACCTCAGCCCCTATCCTGAAGCATCCAGATCCTTCTCTGCCCTTTGTCCTCGAAGTGGATGCCTCAGAGATAGCTGTAGGGGCCATCCTGTCCCAGAGACAGGGCATCAAAGCCCTGCTACACCCCGTGGCATTCTTCTCACGGAAACTGTCCCCAGCCGAGAAGAACTACGATGTGGGGGATCGGGAATTATTGGCCATAAAGACCGCCCTCGAGGAATGGCGTTACCTGCTAGAAGGGGCTACTCACCCAATCCTGATCTTCACAGATCACAAGAATCTAGAGTACCTGAAGACTGCCAAGAGGTTAAAACCTAGACAGGCCCGTTGGGCCTTATTTTTCTCTCGTTTTACTTTTCACGTGACATATCGTCCGGGTTCCAAAAACGCGAAGCCGGACGCTCTGTCTCGTATGTATCACAAATCCCAGGATGGTTCCCCTCCAGACACTATCCTTGCCCCTGGAAACTTTCTCCTGTTACAGGAAGACCTACTGTCCCAGCTCAGGCGGGCTTCCAGTGGCCTCATACCCACTCCCGGTCCTGGGTTGCAGGCCAAGGATGGGCTATTGTGGCATGGGGATAAGATTTTCATTCCCGAGGGTCTGCGGGTAACCGTCCTGGAATTGTGCCATGATCACAAGCTTGCCGGACACTTTGGTGTCACCAAAACCACTGAATTGGTACAACGTACCTTCTGGTGGCCTCAGCTAAGGGAAGACTGCAGGAAATTTGTGGAAACATGCACTGTGTGTATTCGGAGCAAGAGTCACAGAACCAAAGCCTGGGGCTTACTCAAGCCATTACCAGTCCCAGATCGCCCCTGGAAAAGGCTGTCCATAGATTTCATTGTGGAACTGCCCCCAGCAGAGGACCACACTACGATCTTCGTGATAGTTGATCGTCTGTCAAAGATGGCACACTTTGTTCCCATGAAGGGTACCCCTTCTGCCTCAGAAACCGCACAAGTGTTCATCCGAGAAGTCATCAGACTCCATGGGGTACCAGCCAACATAGTGTCCGACCGAGGGGTACAATTCACCTCTCGGTTTTGGAAATCACTTTGCAAGACCCTCAATATTGAGCTATCGTTTTCTTCCGCTTATCACCCTCAAACCATTGGGCAGACCGAAAGAACCAATCAGACCCTGGAACAATATCTTCGATGCTTTTCTTCCTTCTCCCAAGACGATTGGATCTCCCTGTTACCAGTTGCCGAGTTTGCATATAACAATGCTATCCACTCGGCCACCCAACAGACACCCTTTTTCGCCAACTATGGCTTTCATCCTTCATTTCTGCCCAATTCTCTTCCTGAATGTACTGTGCCCGCAGTCCAGGAGAAGATTGACTTCTTTGCTTCCAATAACCAACTCCTGCAGGACACCATGGCCCGGACCCAGGAACATAACAAAACAGTCTTTGACCGAAAGAGGCGTGGAGAATTGGTACTGGCACCGGGTGACACAGTGTGGCTCTCCACCTTGAATCTGAAATTGGCTTGTCCCTCAAAGAAACTGGGCCCTAAGTTCTTAGGTCCCTTTCCAGTCAAACGAAAGATTAATGAAGTAGCCTATGAGTTGGAACTTCCTGATTCCCTCAAGGTCCATCCAGTCTTTCATGTTTCCCTGTTAAAGCCCTCCACTTCCAACCCCTTTTCCAACAGAAGGACGGTACCCCCGGACCCAGTCTTGGTAGATGGCGAGGAAGAATATGAGGTAGAGGCCATACTAAATGTTAGAAAAAGGAGAAATCAGAACCAGTTTCTGATCAAATGGAAGGGATATGGTCCTGAAGAAAATTCCTGGGAGCCCGAGTGTAATATCCATGCTAAGAGTCTAGTTCAAGCCTTCAAAAGAGCTCACCCTGAGAGATTTGCCCAGAGGGGCACCCGGAGGTTGCCCCTAGGAGGGGGGCAATGTCATGAAGATCCTGCCAGAAATCTAAACCCGGGCCGTCCTGGCCCTCAGATTCCATTGCGCATGCGCATGCGCGCCCGGGCGCGGGCACGTGCACAACCGCGCACAGGGAGACGGGCGCGCGCCCTAGTTAGCACCAGCCGGCCTATTTAAGCCTGACTTGAGCAGACGGTCTTTGCTGTCTGCTCTACAGCGTTGTGGTGTAGTAAAGAAACCTGATCCTGTTATACCTGTTCCTTTGACCCGGCTTGCCATAAAGACTATCCTGCTTTCTGCCTGTACCCGACCCCGGCCTCCAGTGACCATCCTCCTGCCTGATCCATTGTACCTTGCTCTAGTTCAGATTCATTACCTGACTTCTTGATGAACTTTGGTTCCTTGTTTAGCCTTTATCCAGCCTGCAGTCTGACCCTCTGTAACGAGCCGGTTCACCTGCTGGTTCCAGTCCAGTCTGTGGTTCCGTTCCTGTGTTCAGTTCCTGTCAGCTCTGCGATCCAAGTGTACCTGTGAACTTACTTGCCAAGCCGTTGTCCAGTTCCTGTCAGCTCTGCTATCCAAGTGTACCTGTGAACTTACTTGCCAAGCCATTGTCCAGTTCCTGTCAGCTCTGCTATCCAAGTGTACCTGTGAACTTACTTGCCAAGCCGTTGTCCAGTTCCTGTCAGCTCTGCTATCCAAGCTTACCTGTGAACCTGCTTGCCAAGCCGTTGTCCAGTTCCTGTCAGCTCTGCTATCCAAGTGTACCTGTGAACTTACTTGCCAAGCCGTTGTCCAGTTCCTGTCAGCTCTGCTATCCAAGCTTACCTGTGAACCTGCTTGCCAAGCCGTTGTCCAGTTCCTGTCAGCTCTGCTATCCAGTTTACCTGTGAGCCTGATTCCTGTGATCCTGCCAGCTCTGCTATCCGGTTTACCTGTGAGCCTGTTTCCTGTGATCCTGCCAGCTCTGCTATCCAGTTTACCTGTGAGCCTGCTTCCTGTGATCCTGCCAGCTCTGCTATCCGGTTTACCTGTGAGCCTGCTTCCTGTGATCCTGCCAGCTCTGCTATCCGGTTTACCTGCGAGCCCGCTTCCTGTGATCCTGCCAGCTCTGCTATCCGGTTTACCTGTGAGCCTGTTTCCTGTGATCCTGCCAGCTCTGCTATCCAGTTTACCTGTGAGCCTGCTTCCTGTGATCCTGCCAGCTCTGCTATCCGGTTTACCTGCGAGCCTGCTTCCTGTGATCCTGCCAGCTCTGCTATCCAGTTTACCTGTGAGCCTGCTTCCTGTGATCCTGCCAGCTCTGCTATCCGGTTTACCTGCGAGCCTGTTTCCTGTGATCCTGCCAGCTCTGCTATCCAGTTTACCTGTGAGCCTGCTTCCTGTGATCCTGCCAGCTCTGCTATCCGGTTTACCTGCGAGCCTGCTTCCTGTGATCCTGCCAGCTCTGCTATCCAGTTTACCTGTGAGCCTGCTTCCTGAGATCCTGCCAGCTCTGCTATCCGGTTTACCTGTGAGCCTGCTTCCCAGAGATCCTGCCTGCTCAGCTAACCTGTTTTCCTTCCCACCGGTCTGTTGATCCTGCCAGGCACCCGTGCTCCTCCTCACTCCTGGCTCTCCTGTTCCCACACCAGGGGACCAGGAGTGGGAGACGCAAGGGAGGCCTCTCCCTGCAATCTCGGGCTCGCACCACCAGGTACGTGACATCAAGTATACTTTTCTAAACCTCACACACACCGTTCAAAAGAAAGCCTCTCTTTTCTGGCACATAAAATCCTTTAAAGAATATATTGCCCATGGTATTAACCCTTTTGGCCTCCGGGTACAAATATTTCCTACTTTTCAGGACATTCGCCCAGATTTTAAAGCCTCTTGGGAAAATGTCCTGAAAAACTGTTCTAATGAACTTATGAAACTATTAATCACTGAATATGAGTCCCAAATGACTGTTCTAGATACTAAACTCGAACTGATTAATACACAGCTCGAGCAATTTCAGACACACCCTTTATATATTTCACTTGATGAACAGCTAAAAGCTCGTTTTGACAAATTTAATCATGAGATTCTTGCGCAAAAGGATAAAAAATTATTTCGCGACAAGAAAGCTTTCCATGAGGAACGTGCATACAAATGGAGCGACACTAATCGTACAAATCGCTCCGATACTTCCACACGCCCTGGCCCTAGGGCATCCAACTCTCGTTCTACCACTGACAAGACTTACACCTCTACCCACTTACCTCACAAACCCAATCTCCCCTTGGGCTCACGCAAGCCCAAACGTGGACGCACACCAAATTTTTCGAGTGACGATGTGTCTGACATGGAGGGGACCCCCGGCGCCTCCCCCCTTGGGGACTCGCCGGTAGCCCCCTCCAATGCCAAGACACATAGATCGCACTCACTCCCATCTGCATCTCAGCATGCAGATTTTTTAGACAAGATGCGAACCTCACTGCACACACATCAACAACAAACTTCCCTAAATCCAAAATCCAAACGACCAACACGCTAGAAATTTCTTCCAACAACATCATCAACCTTTCTTCTCATACACTCACTTGCCACGAAATCTCAGTTCTTGAAAAAGGACTTACCTTTTGTCCAATTTCACAGCTTGACAAATTTACAGCTATAAAAGATATACATCTCTTTATCCGTAAGCTACTTTTGCACAGTATGTACACTCCCAATCCTTTTTCTGATAATGCTTTACACACCTCCACTGAAACCACTGCTCTCCAGCAGCTCATTGAACTTCTGGAGGAGAACAACCCACCAGATTTGATTGACACTATCGATCTTGAAAATTTGCTTAACAATTTTGAGGATGACATCCCTCCTCACAACTCACATCCTCCACACCATATCTCGCTCAAGAAAAAATCAAGTTTTTTTCCTTCACCCCGCACTAATCCACGTGCTGCACTATTTCTACAGTCAGTGACCAACGAAATTCGACATTTGAAAACTACCTCTACCCATCCCAAACAAAAAAACTTTACATACAATCAACATCTAGCTCTACAAAACTTAAAAACTAACCCCTCGATAGTGATCAAACCGGCGGACAAGGGTGGAAACATTGTTGTCCTGAACAAATTAGACTATCTTGAAATGTGTCTCAACATATTACGTAACCGTGAATGGTATGCCATAATTCCCAGTACATCAATCAGGTCGTTCCAACAGGAGCTTTACACTCTTGTCGATGATGCCTTTAGACAACACATCATTGACAAACCGACTGCAGACTATGTCAGGACCAAATTTCCGAGAGAAGCAACCTTTTATGCCTTACCCAAGGTACATAAAAACCTTCCCAGACCACCAGGCAGACCCATCGTCTCAGGACGGGGATGTCTCACTGACAACCTAAGCCGTTACATAGATAAATTACTCCAGCCTCTAGTACAGGCATTACCTTCATACATACGTGACACCACACACTTACTTCAGGACCTTTCGGACCTCCACGTCGACGCCGACACTGTCCTGGTCGCCATCGACGTCGAGGCCCTCTACAGTTCCATTCCCCACTCCTTAGGGCTTATAGCCATCCAACATACTCTGTCCAACGTCAATCTTTACTCTCAAGAGCTATCTCTATTCATCATTAGAGCACTCAAATTTATCTTAACTCACAACTTTTTCTCTTTCAATGGTTCCCACTACCTCCAGGTACAGGGCGTCGCCATGGGCACTTGTTGCGCACCGGCGTACGCCAATCTGTACCTGGGGGAGTGGGAACGAGACCTATTCAGTACTGATGCTGCCAGCACCTTTACCAAATATATAGCGTCCTTTCGTCGCTACATAGATGACATTTTGATTCTATGGCAAGGCCCCACTGACATTTTACAACATTTTCTTGTATACCTCAACACTTCGAATTCTCTTAATCTTAAATTCACAATGACATACAGTTATAGTTCCATCTCTTTTCTTGACCTTACCCTTAGCAAGGACCAACATGGCCAACTACAAAGCCAACTCTTCCGAAAACCGACTGCAGGTAATACCATTCTTGCGGCCTCCAGCTTTCACCCCCAACCTCTACTCAAATCCATTCCTTTTGCCCAATATCTACGCGCCCGACGCAACTGTTCCACGGATACCTCCTTTGAACACGAGGCCTCCGTATTGAGGGACAGACTTCGCGCACGCGGATATAAAAACAGCGTCTTAAAAAACGCATACAAAAAAGCGAAATCCAAACAACGCTCTGCCTTACTTATCCCGAAACCTAGTGGGCCTTCCACACAACCACCCCTAAGAATCATAACAAATTATTGCCAACAACACATTGAAATTACTCAAATACTCTCTAAACATTGGCACATCATCTCTACAGATAGGGCACTTTCCCCCTTTGTTCCGCCCAAACCTTTGATCACTTATCGACGCGCTCCGTCCCTCCGTGACAAACTTATCACTAGTGAATACAAAAGTAGTAACAAATCCCAGAGACAGCTCAAGGGCACCTTCCCATGTGGTAATTGCAATTATTGCAAGTATCTACCAAAATCCAACTTACACAATGTTTTACCCAATGGTCAACGCCTTTTCCCTAAACATTATGTGAATTGTCGTTCTATTGGTATCGTTTATCTTTTGGAGTGTGAATGTGGGTGCTTTTACGTGGGCAAGACCAAACTACCATTCTGGAAACGAATTTATGGCCATGTCACCAGTATAAACCAGAGAGATCCCGATTTACCATTGGGACGACACACCTCTATAGTTCACCCTGACATTATCCCCAAAATCTCGTTTAGAGCTTTGGACCATATCCCACCTCCCAATCGAGGGGGTGACTACAACAAAGCGCTCCTTCAGAGCGAACTTCGATGGATTTTCCATCTTAATGCCACTTTACCCCCCGGCCTCAACGAAGCCTTCAATTTTAAACCTTATCTTGAGGGCTTCGAGACCGGAGTGTGTGAATTAGACCTTTAAATTGGTCCCCCGCGTCTAAGCACCCACACCTAATTCTTTGATCTGTATTACTTATATCATATGCACTATACAGTTTGTAATACCATATGTCTATGTATTATATACTATGTATGCAATATCACATGCCTTTCCCTTCAATCCAATATCTTTAAGCCATACATATTTTAATGTTGTTATATGCAATATTTTTTCTGTGCTGTATTGGCCAATCGCATGTCCCCCGCTGCTCATTTGTTCCATATGGACTGACATCCTTATATACAGCCTGCCTCTTCCCCCCTCTACGTAATACCCGGCGCGGGTAAGACCTGGTGGGCATGCGCGTCTGCTCCACGGCGCATGCGTCACCTTACCGCCTTCCACCTTGACCAGATCCCTGGTCCGCTTCCTGTTTGCGCTCCATCATGGAGCGCATCGAGAGGCCGGCGCCTGTCTTTCCCGCGTCGGTGACGTCACGACGCCGGACGTGACCGCGTCGTAATGACGCGGCCGCGCCCGGCGCCGCCCCGTCAGAGGTCCACACTAGGAGGTTGATCTCAGCGCCTTCTGGCGCCCGCCTCCTACAGACACACAAGCCAGCCAGCGTAATGTCTCCAGCTGATGATACACACCTCTCTTCAGCTGTAGCTCATTACTTGACCCTTTATAAACTCCTCACACTCTGGCCTCAGTACATGCTGCTGACTGACCAGAGATGACCTCTTATTTGCTGTCTACGCTTTATACTCAGGTAAATACATGGCTTACCCTATTCAACCATTCATTGTTACTTTAGATACCCTTCCCTCATCACTTTCTTTTTTTACTTTGCCCTACAGTGATACACTGGTTGGCCCACTGTGCCTCATACAGAACTCGGGCTCCCCGCCCCAACCCTGTATCTTGGACCTTGTATTCTGAGGGGGCTTTCAGCAGGCTCTTTATATCTAAGTGGCTAAGCACACTTTTGTTTTTACCTCACATACCTTGATACCCTGGACACCACGCTCAGTGGCTCCCCCATATGGCATACAGTTGAGCATTGGCAGGACATGTGAGTACCCTACTGATTATCTATTTATGATATTAATCACATCTAGCAATATATATGTTGACAGTGCAAATATGTTATACTATACCGAGATTAACCTTATGATCCCTCATATATTTAGATGAGAATTTAAAGGATACCCAGTTGCCTTGACAAAGGACTAAAGTCCGAAACATGTTGGCATCTTCCTTACCATATGTACCAAGCAAGTTTATATTTTTGTCATAATGCTTTGTATGTTTTGCTCCTTTGACATGCTATAAACTGTATCAATTGATTCTATTCTGTGTTAAACATACCATGCCTTACTGAGCATTCCCTTGTTCACTTTGTATATTTTGAATAAATATTTACTTTATCACATGCATACATTTCTCATAAGTGTCTATCTTCACTCCAAGCATCCCCCAGGGGTACTGGCCTTTGTTTTATGCACATCATGGCCTACTGATAAAATTATTCTAGTATTGAAACATATTCCCAATTATATGAGGCCTTGGAATGGGACAAGTTGGCTTTTTCCCCATGTTCACAATCCACCTGAACTCCGCCAGTATCTGCAGAACTTAATTTCAATGTTTTTACCAGAGAGCTCGTCTGACCATGAATGAGTGGCCCATGATTCTGGCATTGAACCTAACCAAGTCTGCTGCAATTTCAGCAACAAACTGCAGAAATCTTCAGAGCCTCCAGACCTGAACTCACTGAATCCTCACATGGCCTAGACTCAAGGGCCAACTTGACCTCACTCTCATGACTTTGGAAATTGAAGTAATTATGCAATTGAAGGCCTACAAGTGGTTCCTGCTGTGGAAAAAACCCCTCTGGAGGTCAGAATCTGCTCCTCCTTACCTAGCATCCTTAGGAGACGGACTCTTTCAAAGGCAGAGTAATATGTCTCGCCAGGTGTTGCAAAGAGGCGTCCACCTTTTGGAGGCGTTTTTCAAAACTCCAGGTCTGACAATCATAATATATAATGTTTTTACCCTGTTCTAAACCAATGGCTTTCTATATGGCTTAGCCCATTTTTCCTCCATAAGTTCCTTGATCTCCAGCATCAAACGGAACTTGGGAAGCTTTCGCTTTAAGCTTGAATAGCATTTTTGTGCGCTTGTGACAAAGGAGGTTCCTTTTCCCATTTGATTGCTTGCTTCACTTCTGCTATAAAGGAAGGAACGAGGGCAAAATTAAACTAGAAAGCATCTAAATCATCCTCTGCAGAATCAAGATCTGGATTTCATGAATCAGGTTTCCATCCACTTTAATGTACAATTTATATATTTTAACTATTTCCTTGCACAGAGCATAGGCTCCACTCCATAGAGTCTAATTTCCCATGTCTATAGGATATATCTGGTTAGCGATACTGAGAGGAAGAACTCAAAGAGGCAGACAAAGAATGACAGTGCATATAATACCGCCTCCATCTAGCCTTAGGCTCGATTCACACTAATGCGTTTTTTGTTGCACTTTGCAGAAATGCAGGGGCATTTTTTTAAATGGATTCCTATAGAACATGTTCACATTAATGCATTTTTGCATCGAAAGGGTCAGGGACTTTTTTTCCCGCAAAATGCAGCGTTTTGCTTGTAATAGAATTAAATGGAACGGCATCCAAAACGCAAGTACCGTGTTTTTACCGCAACACTGTATATAGCTGGTTGCTAAGGAGGGGTCCGGGAAGCCGGCCGCCGCGTCCTTAATAACCGATGAGTCACCAGCTGTCAGCTCGCTTCCCACTCAATGTAAAAAAAAAAATGCTGGCTAAAAAAAAAATGGCGTGGAGATACCCCCAAAATCCATACCAGACCCTTATCCGAGCATGCAGCCTGGCAGGTCAGGAAAGGGAGGGGACGAGCGAGCGCCCCCCCCCCCGAACCATACCAGGCTGCATGCCCTCAACATGGGGGGATGGGTGCTTTGCGGCAGGGGGGCTCTGCGCCCCCCACCCCAAAGCACTTTGCCCCCATGTTGATGGGGACAAGGGCCTCTTTTTGACAACCCTTGCTCTGTGGTTGTCGGGGTCTGCGGGCGGGGGGCTTATCAGAATCTGGAAGCCCCCTTTAACAAGGGGGCCCCAGACCCCCCCCATGTGAATGAGTATGGGGTACATTGTACCCCTACCCATTCACTAAAAAAAGTAGTGTAGTGTTAAAAAATACAGTAGACAGTTTTTGACAAGTCCTCCGCTCTTCCTCCATCTTCTTCCGCATCTTCCTCCTCCGGTCTTCTCCTTCTCCCCCTGCTTCTTCTTCCACTCTTCGCAGAGCCCCCCCTGCCCCAAAGCACCCATCCCCCCATGTTGAGGGCATGTGGCCTGGTATGGTTCAGGAGGGGGGAGCGCTCGCTCGTCCCCTCCCTTTCCTGACCTGCCGGGCTGCATGCTCGGATAGGTGTCTGGTATGGATTTTGGGGGGACCCCCACGCCATTTTTTAAATTTTGGCATGGGGGTCCCCTCCGAATCCATACTAGACCCAAGGACCTGGAATGGACCTGGGGTGGGGACTCCACGCCTTTTTTTACCTGGCAATTCTCGTTTTTTTTACATTGAGCGGGAAGCCCGCTGACAACTGATGACTCATTGGTTGTTAAGGACGTGGCGGCCGGCTTCCCGGCCCCCTCCTTAGCAACCGGCTATATACAGTGTAAAAAAAACGCAAAATGCAAATCGCGGTAAAAACGCGTGTCAAAAAACGTGGCAAGCACCGCAAAAAGCACTGCAGAAACGCTCAAAAGCAACATACATAGATGTGAATCAAGCCTTAGAATGGGAGGCATGGGGAGGGGGCAAGCGCTGATCATTGAAGTAGAAATAACCCTGTTACAGCCTTTGTGCTCAGAACTTTTCTCCCTGATAACATAGGAAAAGATAGGATGGACTCATCAGTAACAGATTTAAGGGGCCCCTTTGTCAGAGTAGTTCGCTTGCTGTCATAAATCTACCTTACAGTCAACGTCATTGCCTAATCCTCATGAGCAGGTGAGCTCACTCTGGGCTAAAAGGAGGAGAGACAGATAACAAGATAACAATAGTGTCATGAAAAGAAAATAAGTGACATAGTAGGACTATGAAACCACACTACAAGCAGTCAGGCAGGTAGAGGAGGAAGTGAAGCAGAGATAGGCAGCAACTCCAGGCAGCTCAGAGGAGCAACAGCAGGCAATGGCTGAAACAACAAGCCAGTGTCAACACAATAGAATTCAAAGAGAGTAAAAAGCTGAGAAGAATCTAAATCACTTAAAGCGGTTCTGCACCCATTTCATTTAGTAAATCTCTTTGCCTTCCAAATCAGGCAAAGAGTACTAAATGAAATGTGTTTTTTTTTTTTTTTTACTTACCTTGTAATTGATGACTTCCTGTCTTCTGTCTCTTCGGGGGGTGGGCGGGGTCTCTGCGTCGATCGTCGTCAGGCCGCACTGTCTCCTGGGATCTGGTGTCATTGTTCCCAGGAGTCAGTGCGGACATCTTCCGAAATCTCCCGAGATTTCGGCCACATCTTCCGAAATCTCGCGAGATTTCAGACACATCTTCCGAAATCTCGTGAGATGTCGGCAGATGTGCCGTTACTGCGCGCGCGCGAGTAACGGCGGTGCATGCTGGGCCATCTAAAGTGCCTGTGGGGTTTCACATGCCCACAGGCAAGATGGACCCCAGCAGACAAGAAGAAGATGAAGATTTTTATCGGAGGAAAACCGGCGGCGATCGAGATGGAAGATGGAACAGGTAAGTCCCCCAATTGAGCTATATGGCCTTTGCATATAGCCCAAAAAAAAAAAAAAACGAGTGCAGAACCGCTTTAAGTCACACTCATTGACAGCATAGGAAGCAGGAGAGCCTGCAGCCAATAGTCAGAGAGGAAGCAGAGAATTCGCCCATCCCAACTGTGTACAGGAGCTGTCCGCCATTCGGGACTATGGGGAATGCATCCAGGGGAGGAGCCTGTGATGTCAGCGTCAGGCAACAGCCTTGTGGATCACAGTTAAATGGGGGTGGAACGCAAGCCATACCAGTCCCTGCTATGGAAAAACATGCTGCCTAAATAGCCCGCTTATGGGCCCTAACCAGGAGAAAAGAAGGAAAGAAGGAAGACACAGGATGGCTGCATTCCTACCAGGATACTGCATTCAAGCATAATATGTTAATTGCACAGCCCTGGTACCTTCCTTCAGGAGGATTTACCTCCAAGCAAAAAGCCTTCTACTTAGTGGACCAAACGGTAGGAAAGACACATAAAGACATCCAGGGCGAGGACAAAAAAAGGAATGCTGTCCTCAAGTACTTCCTACTTTTTATTCATTCTATTCATGGATGTCCTATATGGGGTCAAGGGGCACAGTAGTGTTGCTGGCATGATGCAGCCTTGCCCACGTTTAAATTTTGCGCCACCGAGATAGAATGAGCATGTGTACTCGTTTGTACTCATCTCGGCTCGTCTCGCAGTCCCGCCCAGTCTGGGCGGGACTGCGAGACGAGCCAAGCCGAGTACACAGTACAGTCGGCTCTGTCTTTTTTGGCAGCGCTTGCTCAAGAAACAGCAGGGAGGCGGGACTGCGAGCGGAGCCGAGCACTCGGCTCTGTCTTTTTCGTCGGCGCTCTGTCTTTTTCGGCGGCGCACGGTATTTTTCGGCGCCGCTCACTATTTTTCGGCTCCGCTCGCTATTTTTCGGCTCACAGACAATGGGGATCGGCGTATAACACGCACTCACGATTTCCCCCCGATTTTAAGGGGGAAAAAGTGCGCCAATAAATATGGTATACATATATATATATGACATTGCTTTGTGCACTGGTGAGCAGTCATGTTGGAACAGGAATGGGCCAGCCCCAAACTGTTCCCACAAAGTTGGGAGCATGAAATTGTCCAAAATGTCTTGGTGACACCTTCAGAGTTCCCTTCACTGGAACTAAGGTGCCAAGCCCAACCCCTAAAAAAACAACCCCACACCATAATCACCCCTCCACCAAATGATTTGAAGCAGTGCACAAAGCAAGGTCCATAAAGACATGGATGACCGTGTTTGGGGTGGAGGAACTTGACTGGCCTGCACAGAGTCCTGACCTCAACCCGATAGATCACCTTTGGGATGAATTAGAGTGGAGACTGTGAGCAGGCCTTCTCGGCCAACATCAGTGCCTGACCTCACAAATGCGCTTCTGGAAGAATGGTCAAACATTCCCATAGACACACTCCTAAACCCTGTGGACAGCCTTCCCAGAAGAGTTGAAGCTGCAAAGAGGGGGCCAACTCAATATTGAACCCTACGGACTAAGACTGGGATGCCATTTAAGTTCATGTGAGTGTATAGGCAGGCATCCCAATACTTTTGGTAATATAGTGTGTGTGTGTGTGTGTATATATATATATATATATATATATATATATATATATATATATATACAGTGTTGGTCATCTTACTTTAAAAAAGTAATTTAGTTAAGTTACAAATTACTTCTCACAAAAAGTAATTGCATTAGTAACTCAGTTACTACATTGGAAAAGTAATTAGTTACGCAGCAAAGTAACTGACTTTTTTTTTTAAATATTCTATACGTGTAACTAAGGGGCGGGTCTAGTATTACTGTAACCAAGGGGCGCATTTATTATTATTGTTATATATCGTGTAACCAAGGGGCTGCTCTATTATTACTCTAACCAAGGGGCAGATCTGTTATAGCGTGTAAGCAAGGGGCGGGTCTATTATTATTATATCGTGTAAGGGGTGGATTTCTACAGAAGAGGGCGAATGTTAAATTAATGGGCAGAGCTCGATATATAACAATAATAATAAATGCGCCCCTTGGTTACAGTAATACTAGACCCGCCCCTTAGTTACACGATAGACGCCCCTTGCAGAGTAGCACGAGCATCAGGAGCGTGCGGCATCGCCTCGTACAATATCATGTTAACTGCGCCTGCGCGGTGTAGAGTTCACTCAGAGCTGTTTAGGTTCGGCAATTTTCGGAAACTCCATAGTCCTTCGTACTGCGCAAGCGCTGCGCCTGCGCAGTACAGGGGGTCCTTATCCGGCGGGGGAACTTTTTTGGCAGGACACCGGAATTACACTACTGCCATCTAGTGACGATAGATGTAATTGGGGTAACTAAGCCAAAGTAATGGGAACTGAGTTACCATGAGGGGAAAAGTAATCAGTTAGATTACTCGTTACCCTCTAAAGTAACTGCGTTAGGTAACTCAGTTTATTTTAACTCAGTTTCTTACATCACTGTATATATATATATATATATATATATATTGAATGTCTTCTTATCATTGAAGAAGCAGCATCAGTTGTTACACAAAATATTGTTTTCATGTTGATTCCTTCTGCTTGAAAAAAAAAAAAAAAAAAAAAAAAAAAAAAAAATATATATATATATATATATATATATATATATATATAGACAGCTGCAATATCCTTTCCCTTTATAGTTCCTGCCATTGATTTCAGGCAGCAGAGATTTTCATAAATGTGGTCATTATCAGAGTATGTTGCAACAAGAGCAAGGCGAGCGATATCATTATGTTATCATGTGCGACACAATACAGCGAATCTTGCTTCAGAGCAGTGTCTTGCTTCTTTCTTATATTTTGTGCCATATCAGACACATGTATCTCAATTGTTCCTACAGATGAATGGATGTCTTGTATTCTTACTAAGATAGTACTCTTGCTGGGCAGATAACTAAATATGTTTCAGAACATTTCAGGGAAGCTTATTTTAAGTATTTTCCATCTGTAAATGGCTTTCCCTTCTTTGCAATACATATTGCAATCAGTTGCTTGATTTCTTATTCCCACAATCTGATGGAAATTTACCAACAGGGGTAAAGTTCAAGCATACATAAAGTGCGTTGTAGCCCATAAGGGCTTTAGTTATAGCTAACTATATAATAAAAACAATAAATATTCTCTCCCTGAAGAACTCAAAGGGTTGGGAAACAAAAACTTAACCCATTCAGCCCCAGCGTCCATCTTACAATATAAGATGGAAAAGGAAAGCAATAACAAAAACAAAGCAAGGTACGAACGTAGAATATACAAAATATAAAACAAAAATCAAAAACAGGACACATACTTAAAACAACTGGTAAACTACTATAGAACAAATATTGGTAACTACTGTACTAATAAACTATAAGCCCTGACTACATGTCCAGTGGATATATTCTGCTTTCTTTTATTTTGAGTTTGCTATTATTTTTATAGGGGTGGGTTGGAAAAACAATTTGCAACAGCATATTTTCTTAAAGTGGTTGTAAACTCTTACATATACCCTGTGAAGTGACTGGCCTCATAATACATGATAAACAGAGATGAAACAAATCCTCCTACATAGGTTGTACCTGTCTATCTGTAGCCCTTCTCTACATCTGTTTAAAGTGCTGAATTTTAAAGCCTGTCTGTGAGTTCAGAAAAAAGGGTGTGGATAGCTGAAGTTACACTGTGCAGAGCTCAGTGAGGAAAGCTCTGTCAGCTGATTGGAGGGAAGATAGACACCCCCCTTCACATAGCACGCAAGAACAGAGATGAGATGTAAATCAGCTGGAGGTTCCTCCCCTGTCACCATTTTTCTCTTGGTGTCAGGAAATCTGGTCAGAAGTGATTTATGCTGATAGCAGAGGAACGAAGAAGACCAAAGTGACATTTTAAGTCTGAACTGTGTAAAAATGTTATATTTTTACACACTTTAAGTAAGTTAGCCATAATAATAAGTATATTAGGTGTGGACAGCTGCTGCTTGTGTAAAAGTAATATCTTGCTACAAGCTGGCTCATACACAGAGCACTGCATTTCAAGATGCTGAGGGGAGGATAGCAGTGGCTGTTACCCTGAAGTGCTCCAGTCACATCACCGTCCCATTCTCTCTCCTTGTCTATTCCCAGAAAAAACTTTTCCCCCCACAGAATACAAGACATTTTGTGAATGCACCCTACATGATTGGGTCAGTGTATGCTCCTAATGCACATCAGCTAAGATTTTTCCGCAAACTCCACAAGAAAGTGTTGGCAGTGCAACAAGGCTCAGTAATTTGGTGTGGAGACTTCCCTGACTCCCACATCCCTGACTAAAAGAGATAAACCTGCTTTAAATCCACTGCTATCCTCCTTCCGCCTCTACGATGTATGGAGATGCCAGCATACAGAAGAGCGTGACTTTACATTTTTCTCCTCTTCTCACAACTCTTACTCCCGCATCAACCTATTCTTACTAGACCTTACTAGACCAATGGACCGTGAAAAAAGTTTCTTCTTCTTCCATACTCACAGCCACCTGGTTGGACCACTCTCCAATTTGCATCACCATTGAGGACAGCCCTAAGCCCTCTCCCACCTTCTTATGGAGAATGAACACCCGGATCCTTCGGTCTGACCCCTACGCAAACTCCTTACGTGAATACCTAGAGCAGGGGTCTCAAACTGGTGGCCCTCCAGCTGTTGCAGAACTACAATTCCCATGAGGCATTGCAAGGCTGATAGTTACAAGCAAGACTCCCATGGACAGAGGCATGATGGGACTTGTAGTTCTGCAACAGCTGGAGGGCCGCCAGTTTGAGACCCCTGACCTAGAGGAATTCTTCAGACACAACAAGGACTCAATATCTAACCCTCACATTATCTGGTCTGCACATAAAGCCTATATGCGAGGTCTGTTCTTACAATATGGGGCATGTGATAAGCGGCAAAGGAAACAGTGCATTGGCAAGCTACTAGCCGATATTCAGACCACAGATTCTGTTAACAAACAGAGGCCTTCCAAGGAGCTCAAAGCCAAAATTCTTACACTACGCACTGAACTACGCTCTATTCTCTTAGAAAACTTTGACAAATATCAAAAGCACCTCAAAATGCAATCCTATGCAAGTGGTAATAAAGCAGGCAAACTATTAGCCCCACAAATTAAAGGGACCCATACCAAAATCCACATTCCCGTCCAGTATCACCCAATTACTAAACAAAAATTATTCGACCCGCAGGCTATAACGGATGCCTTCAGTGCTTATTATGGTACTCTATATAACCTGAAAAGAAATAAAACCCTCGATCAACCAGATACCGCCTTTATTCAGGCATTCCTTGACTCTGTCCACCTCCTGTGCCTATCCAATCACCTATTGACAACCCTCAATGCTCCATTCACAGTATTTGAAATTGGGAAGGCCATTGATTCCCTTCCATACAATAAAGCTCCTGGCCTTGATGGTTTTGTAGGAGAATACTAAAAACAGTTCAAACTTTTACTAGTAGAACACATAGCCCAGGTATTCAATGCCGCGGCTTCCTCAGCCTCTTTTCCTTCAGAAATGCTAAATTCCTTAATTATCACTTTACTGAAGCCAGGTAAAGAACCCACTTCTCCCTAAAACTTCAGGCCAATCTCTCTGCTTAACCATGATACAAAACTGTACGCCAAAGTTATAGTGAACAAATTATTTGGCTTCCATCCCTTATTCATCCAGACCAATCAGGGTTCACCAAAGGGTGGCAAACATCAGATGCCACACGCAGGATGATTATTTATCATTCACCACGCTGAAAGCCACAGACTGCCTTCTCTGCTGTTATCCCTAGACGCAGAGAAGGCATTTGACAGAGTCCACTGGTTATATTTGGACAAAACCCTGCGTAAATTTGGATTCAAATGTCACATCCTCTCAGCAATCATGGCCCTATATTCCTGCCCTTCTGCACAAGTATACTGCTCATCAATCCACCCTGAGCACACAGGCATTGGCCCGGACCTCAGTATTCCCCAGCCAGTATAGAGGGGTGGGGCCTGAAGCCCCACTGACACTCCCACTCCGATCACTGCTCTCACTACAGCTGCTCTGCTCTGTTCCGAACATACAGGCTGCATAGGGTGGGGTCAGAACGTCAGTGGAGCTCCCGGCCCTGCCCCCTTTCTGCTGGCTAGCTTGGTAATACAGCCTCCCGTGTCCTCTGTGCGCTCTGCAAAGCGTCATCGGGGCGCCAATTCGTGGGTAGCGCAGGCTCAATGCTTTGGGTCCCCCAACAAAGATTGGGCCCTGGGCAGGTGCCCCGTTTGCCCCAAGTTAAAGGCGGACCTGCTCTCCGCATATTCATGGCAAAACATGGGTATAAGACAGATCTCAAACCTATACACCGGCAATCTCTTGAAACCATTTACATGCCTGCAAGAAGAATTTTCTATTCCTGCCACAGACTACCTTAAATTCCTCAAATTCATGCAGATAACCTACTGTATATAATGCGCAATCCAGGAGGAACTGTGGTTAACTAGGCAGCTTAATGCATATACTTTGGAGTTTCAATAAGCTTTCAACCTTCTTGTCAGAAACATTCACACTTATCAGTAACGTTACTAAAACTTCACTCGAAGTCCACTGACCCGATTCTACTATCCAAAGTAATAACCCTGGTGCACAATCCCTGTTCTTATGAACGTATGTTTGCAGAGTCTGAAGGCCGCCTTTTCCCCATCAGCGAGCATTGGTCAACATGGTTCGAATGGTGTCAGCACAATTCTTGATGTATTTCGTACATAGATCGAAGAGGTGCTCTCTTTTGTACTTTATTATTATTGCAAGTGTGTTATGTTTTTCTTTGAATTACACTGTTCTCCACTATAATCAGCTCTCATGGTAACCATCTTATTTGTCTCTGCATAGTTCCATCTTTTATGTTCTTCTATTTGACATTGAATAAAAATGTATTGAAACCAAAAAATTGCCCAGATTATGCACATTAAAATAGTTACTATATGCTAAGAAGCAGTAAAAGCACTTGAAAACAAGTCCTTATTTACATCTGTAGCTATAGGCATTGTGGAAAAACGTATCTTCAACATTAATGTGTTACTTCCCACAACAGTAAAATCAGTCTGTATATGCAGTAAAGCATGCTTGTTATACTTACTGTGGAAGCTAAGCGGTTAATCCTCTGCATTGTGTAAAAAGGCTGTTTGACCCTGTCTTCTCTGATCTTCCCCTTCTTTTATTCTCCCCAATCAATCTTTGATAGTACAGAGCCACATTTACCATAATGCATTTTTTTCTGAATTGGCCCTAACAGCAGAAAATGTCCTCTTTCATTTAAACCCTTCTAAAGTACATAGGTTCAAAGGGTATTTTTGACCTTTCAGTAGGCGGACCAGGGAGGGGGGTATGATATCAACACTACAGAATGCAGAGAGCTGAGTGTAATCTGACACCTGAACAGAGGGAATGGCCACACCCCCTCCACACAGTGTCATAGGAAACATGAGCATCTGTGGCTGTAAATCACCTGCTTTGTGCTGGAGGGGGGGGGGGGCATCTCTAAGGATTGCCTTGTGTAGGGAAAAACTGTCAGAAGTAACTCATGCAAATAGTAGAGGGGAGAGAGGGCAGTCAAGATCCACACTAAGTGCTATATATTGAGGCAAGTTCACACTATGAAAGGATATGCTTTGTTAATTTTTTTTTTTTATTTCAGGGGTTTACAACCACATTAAGGTGTTAGAAATTGACTAAAATCTAAATCTTCTTCATCTCTAATGTTGGCTGGATGGCACTATGTACTGGATTCCCGATAGTGAAAACAGTGTACCATGATCAGGAGACCAGCTGGAGTGACGTTAAGTACGGCGCATGCGCAGATCGCCGGATGCACTGATGGGAGGCATTGTAAAATGCGGGAGGCATTATTCGATAAAACATAGGCATGGTGTTTGGGCAGAGCTCTGCGCTCTGTCATAGGTGGAGGGAGGGGAGTCTGTGCGGTCCTTATAAGATCCATATCTATAGCTGAGCCATTAGAGAGGGGCACGGGAGTCCCAGAGGGATTACAACTCCCAGCATGTCTTGTCACTGCCCCCTAGAGGGACTACAACTCCTAGCGTGTTCTACCGCTGCCCACTAGAGGGACTACAACTCACTGCATGTTCATTCACTGCAGCTGGAGTGACGTCATCACTGTGTATGCGCAGTTCGTCTGAGGCATTTTCCGACGGGAGGCATTATTCGATATTACACCTGCACAATATGTGCCCTCATGGATGCTTATAAGCTTCACTGGAAGGCAGGATATGACAGAGGTGACAATGAGGAAGAGCAATTGGGAAATAGCTGTCACCCCATAACAAGAAATGCTTATACAAGGGCCTTCAAGATAGGAACACCATCCATTCTTTCATAGCTGCAAATTAAACAAAAAAATAACTATAACAACTCGTAAAATTACATTAACATGTGAATGCTTATAGTATATGGGATTTTTGTTATTGGATTTAGATCTTTTAAATTGGCTATAAGAGTTAAGTGCCTTAACTTTGATAAGAAATATTTTTCCACTAGATCTCTATCCCACTGCCTGTCAGAACCAAGGGAATTCACGAAAAGTCAAGATATTGTAGTATTTGTAACAAGTGAGGAGTGTTGTTGCGCCCTTAGTGGTAGAAATAGCTTCCGACACTACAATGTGACTAATTGTAAAAGGATGAATGTGAAATAAAGTGTAGCGCTCAACGTGTCTCTGTACAGTAATGAGTACTAAAGAATGAAATTCAGTATCCACATATAACTGTTCAGATTTTTCTGAAAAATGATTAAAGAAATACAAATAAAGTGACTGGTTAAATCACCTATGGAAAGGTGAAGTACCTCTGTGGTGAGCAAACATATATTAATATTAAATGTGAACTCAATGTTATAACACTACAAACATGTATGTGTGTGCTTAAATATAAATCGATAAACACATAATGACCACAAGATCATATATAAACCACCTGTATAGGTACTCATAAAATAGAAAAACAGTGCTAGTGGACAGAATACGAAATACAAATACCCCAAATTAGTGTTATTAGAGTGCAAAAATCTATATACAATAATGGTAGTGTATATGTAAATATCAACAAGCATATGATGCTAAATGTAACCCAAAGATGAACACAATAACATCTAAAAAAACGTTCACAAGGAACTACAATAAGTGATAAGAACGGAAATTCATAGGAGCTATATCTGACAGTCCCGATTCATATTAAAGAATATTGGTATCCGTTTTACACAGGCAATCCAAGTATGTCAAACTGTTGCTCAAAGCTCCGTATATTCAAGGTAACATTCAGATACTATGTTCTCACTTGTTCGGACGGCATCATGAACATAAAGGAACTTGGGGTATTCAAATGCGCTTACCGTGTAAGGTGGACCCAATAACCAAGGGTAGAGGGTCAAACAGGCGTGGTAGGCTACCGCCAGGTGCCAAAGAAATGGGATCAGTCGATGGAAATGGAGACTGGATCAAACCAAGGTCAACAGCTTAGTTGATACTCACCAACCACGTGAGGACACTGATCAAAAGGACTGGTACTTTAGATTATTCAATCGTGGATGGTCGGTTTTCCTCAGTCAAAATCAGCATGGATCGAGGTGAAAAAGAGAAAAAAGAAGAAGAGGGACTCCTCATAGTGTAAAAAAACCCATGGGCAGGGGTTTACATTTTTTCAAGGAGCATATACTTCCATCAAATAATTTTCATAAAAGGAAGTATTTCCATAAACTATTAAAAGTATCAGGTAAAAAACGCAGTAGGCAATATAGCTGCGTTAAGAACAGCACTTCTATATATAAAATATTCCTTCAAAAATACTGACCATCACATTTTAGACCCTGTTGATTGTACCTTGCAATTCTTTCTATTTATTTTTAAAGTCAGATTCCAGGTGCCAAATAATAAAGCATTTTATATAAAATGTCTAATAACAACAGTATTTTTTATTTGGTATTGTAAAATCTCCCTAGTTAAAGTGTATCTTTAGGTAAATCCTTTCGTTTTTTTAGTTTTGGATAGGGTGGCGAAGGGTTTGAATTTTTGGCAAGTCTTTATTGTTCCCCATTGTTCCCCATTGGGGAGATTTACTCCTCTGTCTTTACAGCTGATCATTGTCAGAGAAAAAAAAAAGTGAAGGAGAATCCAAAATTTTAGAGTTGTCCCCAGAAGAAGTGAGGGACAATCTTCTAAAATGGACACTGGTTCCAGAGATAACTATCTATAAATTACACTTCTTTAGGTGATTAAAGTAGAATTCCAGCCTTAAAGTAGAACCATAGGCAAAACCTTTTCCATTTTGGATAGAGTAAGGGAGAGTTATAACCCCAGTTTTACCATCTGTGTCCCATTGCAGAGATTTCCCTTCACTTCCTATCCCATAGCCAAACAGGAAGTGGGAAGAAATACTGTACCTGCAAATTAAGGAAATTCCTTGGGGACCCCCAGGTCACCAGAACTAGTGTCCCCATTGGAAGATTTCCCCTCTATTACTTTTCAGGGGACAACCCAAAATGTAGGATTTTCTTTTACTTTCACTTTCAATGATAATAATGAACAGGACAAATAGAGAGGGTGAATCTCCCTAACGGTGACACAGACAGCAAAAAAAAAAACTGACAGGTGTTCTAATCCCTCTCCACTCTATCCAAAACTAAAAAAAAAAAAAGTTTTGCCTCTAGTTATACTTTAAGCCCGGTACACACTACAGCCATTGACTGAGAGCGCTGATCGGGGTTGTCGGTCGTCTGCTGGTTTTCCAGCATGCCTGTTTGACAGAAGCCGGGCGAATGGCCAGCTTCTGTCGGACAGACCGACAAACACACGGCCAGTGTTGCCAACCGCCGTTAATTTACGAGCAGCCAGTAATTTTAGCCCATTTTCGGGCTGCTTATAAATGCCTGCTACGGGCAGCGGCGCGCGGGAAAGCTGCCCATTTGTGGCGGGGCGGGCACATGTGTAGTGGTGCCATGTTTTGAATGGGGGACACTCGGCGGCAGGGCTGCCAGTTGCCACAGCACACTCATCATGTGAGGATGGTAATGTAAAGGGGGCAGAGGAGGACACTCACCTGCCTGCCGGGGTCGGGAAAGCTTGCCCATTTTTGGCCAGGTGGGCGAATGCGCAGTGATGTGGCGCCATTTTTTGAATGGAAGACACAGAACACTCATCATGTGAGGATGGTAATATAAAAGGGGCACAGGAGGACACTCACACTACTGTGGGGGGTGAAGGGGGCAGAGGATACTGATGTGTAGATGTTGGGGGACAGAGAAGGATGTGTTTGCATTGACAGGTAAAGCATGTGCACTCAGCAATATAAACCTTTTTTTATGACTGGCTTATGCAGACCATACACAGAGCAAATTTCTTTCCTTTAACCACGGGCTGCATACGGGAGGACAGTGACTATTGCTAGCCACTATACCAGCTGCTAGTGATAATTGCATGTAAAATCCGGCAGGCTGGTTGTACCCAAGTTTATCGATCAACTTGGTACATTCAGCCTGCCCATACACGGTTCAAATCTTGACCGGTTCCTGGTGAACCGGCTTGAGATTCGAACAGTCTATGGCCGGCCTTACTTTTAAACATTAGATTGGCTCTAATCTAGTTCAGCTGAACTGGAAGCATCTTCATTGCAAATTCAGAAAAAAATGTCAAATGTTCAAACATGTTCTCAAATGTCAGTTGTTATAGTCAAGATATTTGGGGGCAGTGTGCATAACCTGCATTCTAATCAACTATTTATTTTCTTGTAAAAAATTGACAGATTTATTTTTAAGCTCCTAAGAAATGGTTCAAAATCTAAACCCCAGACCCGCTGTCTTAAATTCAGTTACACATTTTTTTGATTAATAGTTATTTTTGGCTTTCATCAAACTTAAGCCTCGTACACACGATCAGATTTTCCGATGGGAATTGTGTGATGACAGGCTGTCCATCGGACAATTGTTGTTGGATTTTCCGCAGACAAATGTTGGATGGCAGGCATTAAAAATTTTCACGGACAAATGTCTGTTGTCGGATTTGCCGAGCGTTTGTACACAAGTCCGTCGGACAAAAGTCCAAAGTACAAACACGCATGCTCAGAAGCAAGGACGAGCTGGAAACAGTCGTTTTTGTAAACTAGCATTCGTAATGGAGAATTAACATTCATGACGTGGCAAATTATGAAATCTCGAAATGCAGCGCTTTCTCTACTTCTTTATTTAATGGGATAACAATGAAGCTGCTTTGCTGGTGATACTGATGGAGTTATGGCAAACTAATTTTTAAAGGCTATTTTTTTCTAGTGATATCAAGAATAATATTATTATGCTTGTTGTTTTTTTTTTTTTTTTTTTGGTGCAAGTTACCACAACACCATTATCCCGTCGTTTTTAAAATCAAACTATGTTGGTGTCCCTTGTCAATTTTACGTTGTATTTTTTAAAATGTAACTGCCTACTCCCAAACTGTGATTTGAAGTAAGACACATAGCCAAGTTTTATTCTCCACAATTTTTTTATTGTGTATTAAAAAAAGAAAACAAATACAATTAGACATGCTATCTGCCAATAT
Source organism: Lithobates sylvaticus (assembly GCA_028564925.1). Taxonomy (NCBI): domain Eukaryota; kingdom Metazoa; phylum Chordata; class Amphibia; order Anura; family Ranidae; genus Lithobates; species Lithobates sylvaticus. The sequence continues at coordinate 304,136,469 of CM053028.1, read as the reverse complement.
AACTTAACCAAAAAGTGCATTCTATGCATCCAAAAATATAGAAAATATACCAAATCAAATCATTATTCAGCCAAAAAATAAAATAAAAGCCTCATGCATGTGTCACGCTTCTTAATATAGGGGTCAACAATGCCAAGAGTTGGTGACAGCAGGGGTCCGGAGATAATTTTGAAAATCATCTGGATTATTCTCCTGGAGCAAAGGCATATGACATAATTGGTCATGAATAATAAAGCAACTAATTTTTGGTCCAGGAAATCCTCCTCCTCCTGTTCCTGAATTGGACTTGGGTCAAAGCAATAACTCCAAGGCCAATAATAAATAACACGTTATTTCCTCTGATTCCGCAACATGGCTGGTTGACGAATGGCCGTTCAGAAATGAACTGAAAAGCGCAAAATGAAAAGCGCGAATCAACACTCGCCAAACTTCTACTAACACGAAATTAGCAGAAGGAGCCCAAAGTGTGGCGCTAAAGAGCTGAAAAACCACGTAGTACGTCACTACATTTGTGTTTGTTGACCGACAATTCCTTGCTGTTTGTATGCAAGACAAGTTTCCGGCCAACGCCCTTGGGACAAAAGTCTGAGGTTTTGTCTGCGGAAAATCCGATCGTGTGTACGAGGCTTAAGAGTTTGAGGCTGGGTTCACACTAATGCTAATTGGTTGCGGGTTTTGCCCGCATCCAATTTGCATGACAGGAGAGTGTGACTGACTCTCAATGGAGTCGGTTCACACATCTCCAAGGTGGCCGTAGAGTGCACAGCAGAAGGATTCTGTGGGTCTTTGGCTCAGTTTCAGGTCCGAATTCAGGCAAAAATTCAATCCTAACATGGACCTGAATGGTGAATGGGAACGCACCAGACCCCCTGCTGTGCCCTGCAGCTGCACGTAGTATGAACCCAGCCTAAATGTTAGAAATACCTTGAGCCACTTCAAAATAAATTAGAATTTATGTTTTGAAATAAATTGTGAAGTGTAACTATAAAACCGATTGAAAGCCAATTGTGTAGGAATATAACTATACTGTAAATTGTATGTGCTAACACTAATATGATATAACCAGATTATACATTATACAAAACATTTCATGCAGGTATTTCTAGTGCCGGGCAAAGTCGCAGCTTTAAACTATTTTGTACTTATGATCTATTAAATCAGTATTACACTATATTAGTTCCCCTTCTTTTATTAAAGGAGATTTAGATACCCAGGCATTTTTTGACCCTCTCTTTAGTTAGGTCATGGTTCACTGGTGAGTGTACATCTAATTGAGCACTATCGGGTGAGCAAACACTAAGCTGGTGATGGTTTTCCAACAACACACCATATTGAAGATTAATCCCATTGATTGAGAAGATTTTACGAACTGCATTTAAAAAGGACTTTCATTTACTGTCACTTTTTAATGATTGGAATCTAGCACTTTGCCGTTTAAGTATTACATTTTGTATTTTGTCCCACAGTTTGATGACATTTTGTATTTTTATATATTTATTTTGCTTTACAGCTTATGAATTTTGCACTATATTGGCATCTGGTTATATCATATTATTAGAGTTTGTTTCCTAGCGCCACCCTATGCACATACAAACTAAGAGCTTGTTCACACATGCAGTTCCCCCTGAAGAACATTCTTTTTTTTGGATTGCTTTTCAGAGGGTATTTGACAGATCGTGGGAAGGCAATATGTAGAATTCCCACCACCTGATTTAACCCTGCAAATGCCACACTGCTGTGTTGCAAGCACATGCATTGTTTGCTGATGCAGGGAGGTTGCGGTGTGGACTTGCATTGGTCACATTTGGCAGTGGTAATACCCACCGAATGCAACATGGATGTCAGTGTTCAGGTTGGCAGTCGGGGAGAAGTAAACCTTTGGCTCCCCCACCTGGTTTTACCACCTCATGGCCGCTCGTGTGAACAAAGCCTAAGACGTTTAACTTTAAGCCATCTAGCAGTTAAAATATAATATAAAAACTTTTTGGTCACAATGAAGTAAAGTTTAATAAAGTAGGTCAATGGACTCTATCTACAATTGCTTTTTGAAGTGTTGATATGGTTATGAATCTCATTAAAATCACAGAATTAAAAAGAAAATGAAAACTGTGGGAGAAAGATACTGATGGGTAATCTCTCTGGCCTGAGGTAGTTTCCACAGTAGTTTCTCAGGGGAGTCATGCCTTATTCTTTGGAAAAGATTAGGAACCAGTCATTTTCGAGAAAGATATACATTTCCTCTGAAATCAGCAACCTCCAGATGAAGCAGATCTTGAGAAGGTAACCTTTTAAAGTGACATTTTGTATTTTACAAGTAATTCTTAAAATTTCATATAAAATGTCTTACAACAATGATGATTTTAAAATCATCAAAACATTTATTTTTTGTTACTTAAAACCGCGCAATGCCATTCTGTCATTTGCTACAGGAATAATCTTAATAATAAAAAAATGCAATTGTAAATTATTACTACCTCTTGAGAGTCATGCTGGCTATTCTTTAATAGCCCCTCAAATCTTCTAATTGCTGAGATTCATAGTATTTATTTTACGCGCTATCACTTGGTGGAGTAGCAAGGTCCAAACCATTAAGGACCATGTAACACTGGCAATCTCATTGAAAGCAACATCTAGTCAGCGACAGGATCACTATCCAGGGCAGATAAAACACTTACTTCTGTCTAGATGATCCAGCCATCACACCATGGCTTCAGAATGTAATTTCAAAGGCCATGTTTCTTAACACTAACATGCCGCACATATATGTCTGTGGGCGACAGAGCTTTCTGTGCATGTTCCTGGCATAGTGCCCGAGCTCTTAAAGATTGCTAATGATAAGGAGTCAGTGGGACCAGCTCCTGATAGCGTGACCTCTTTGACAGCCAATCACATTGGTCATGGGATCCTTTGATCCTTCCCACCCCCTGGGTGTATAGATGCTAATAAAGGGACTGGGCCGGTCGGAAAAGGGTTAAATTACACTGATTGATTCACCTGCACTAAATGTTTGGCGAATGTCATATTCATGGTCTTTTAAATATGGCCCTGAGGTTTTTTTTTTTTTGGTTCGGCAGATGTTATCATGAATATTGGAGATACACAATATGGCCAAAAGTTTGTGGATACCTGACCATTAGATATGAAATTCAGACTTGCTGCAACCTTGAGAATTTGCACGCATGCTCCGAACGTGCGCTCTTCCCCACTCTCTCACCATCTGGAAGTGACGAGTCCAGCCACCCCTGAGCTGAATCTGAGAATCAGGAAGCGTTGGGAGCCACCAGCGCAGCCGGGAACATCAGCTGCCTGTCCACCTGTGAGCCGACCGCCCTTCCCTAGGAGTGGATGAACTTCCTATAAATAAAAATAAGAAAAAAGTCGCGCTTCACCCAGTAGTTGGGTTGATAGTGACTACGTGATCAAATAATCATACCTCAACTGATGAGCATAAACACTAAAATAGATCATAAACCTGTGCATATATACAATACAATTAAATGTGAATATAGGGACCAAAGAGTTTGGTCCTATATATAAATAAGTAATCAAACTCCACAAATCAAATTAATATAAACAGTGAAAATAAAAAATTTCTGAGCCTAGACAGCACAGAGATGTATAATGTGAGTCCAAAGTGAGTCCAAAATACAAACGTATCTGAATGCGTTTTGCAACGCATCTAAGTGCGTTTTATTAAAGTGTTGCACCCGTGCAAAAAATAATGAATCAGTCCAACTTTCCAGTCAGATCTTCAAAGGACAGCCACAAGTGATCCACCACCAAAATTGTTGAGATTTACTCCTTACCAGCTGCACATGACACCCCACTACAGAGTGTCATAATGTGCCTGTATGCAAATAGCCTTCCTTAGGACCCTCAGGAGATGCGGTAGACACCAGCAGCCTCGATAGATCACTCCACATGCCAGTAAACACGGATCAGATATCATACATATGGATCAGCACATAAAGGAAGAGAAGGGGGCTCAAATAGTGTGAAACCCGAGATTTTTATTAAAACATAAATAATGGTTGCACTTACATGAAAAAAAGTCAGTTCAAGCCTTAAGTGTAGTGCGCTGGCTGGCCACACCAAACACAGACCCGTCCTTCCCAGAGTAACCAATAGCATAGACAAGGTGACGTCAGCGCGTCGCTCCGAAGATGAACTTCCTATACCATTTCACATGCGCTGTAATCTCTACAATCTTGTGAGTTTAAAATTGTCTGCTCTCTTCTTTGTTTTTAACCTTGAGAATGTAGCCAATCCTGTGGATTCAAGATTCAGATTTACAGAAATCATGCACAAATCTGATGCACCAGCAGTTGTCAGAATACTCAAACAGTGGGTGCATCTGATTGGATGAAACTGCTGTTCGACTGACAACTATCCATCTAGCGCCTTCATTTTTTCAGTTGAAGAATGAGTGAGAGGGTAAAGACAGAGCCACCTACATAGCGAATTTCGCATAGCATATGGCTTATGGCATATGAGTACTGCTTAGACCATGAAGAAGGGGACACACCACGAAAGCTCGTCCATGAAAAATTATATGTTAATGCAAATAAAAAAAGTATCACGGACAGTACTCACTTTTCTCTGCATAGCATATGAATAATACTGTTTCATACAGGATCTCCTGTTAGCTATAATGATTTGTGAATACCATAGGAAGGCTGAAATATCCAATATTTTTTTATGTCACATTGACCAGTACATCTTAAATGAAAAAGTACTGTAAAATCTGCTGCTTAGGCACTACCATAAACCCAGTGGGGAAACAAGTCATCACAAAGCACATTGTCTTGCACTTTTCTGACAGTATGTATGACCATAGAATCTAGCACAACTATCCGGATAATACAAGACAGGAGATGATTGTTGGCACATCAATGCATGTCTGCATTTTAAAATGAATAAAGCAATTATCCTGCTTTTTTGCCACTCTCAGTTCTGTCCATGTTTACATTTATTGGGAAGGAGGTCATGCAAAATATGAAGGATCGTTTTCTCACTGTGCAATCAATACTTTTTGATATTCTTATTTTTTGTGAAAAAAATTGTTCTTTATTATGAGCTATTTCTGAACAGAATAAATGCCATATGCAAGCTGTTCATAACAAATCCAGTCCCTTGCAACTGAATAAGCTTTGATCTAGTAGTGGAGATATGGACCCCAGTCCTCCATGGAACAGCACATATAACTAATATAGACTCCCAAGTTCTGATTTTGTTATAAATGAAATATGTTTATAGGATTCACTTAATAATAAGGCCATTACAGGCAGTGCAATGCTAGTCTAAAGCTGGATACACACGGATCACAATTTGGCTGGTTCAGCAGGGACCAGCTAAATCTCAATCTGTGTGTGGCCTTTCATGTACTACAGATGTTGATTCGTAGACTTTTGTAGAACAGGACTGCTGGAAAACTTGAATTCAGCAGCTGCAGCCAATTGCCTGATCAGTGTATTCTGACAGGAGGGGTTCTGATGTCCGAATTCAATAGCATAGTGTAGAGGAGTCCTTCATGCAACCTGTTGGTGTGGATTCTGACTGAAACAAAAACAATGCATGTATAACGCAGTTTAAGACCATACAACAGACTTCAGGAAGGAAATACTAAAGAGGGTGTTTTTAAAAGGGTCCCTCATCACCAGGCTTAATGTCTTTATTGGTGTCATCCTGTGGATCGACTGACTGCAAAATCAATAGCAGGTTTGGGGTTTTACACCATTGTAGGTGGGCACAACCAGGAAAGTTCAAAATTGTACCTACCAAGGGTACTAATTCTTAATGGCACCCCATGCACTATAAACCACAGCACATTTTCCTGTGCTAGGAACCACATTTCACTATGCAGTTTCCCTGTGGCTGTGATTTTGGAAAAGGTGCAGGGACCTTTTTCCTGCATTTTTTAATAGATAGAGCAACCCATTCAAATGCATGGTCTGCTGTGCCCATGCAAACACGGTTGCAGGGAAACTGCAATAGTGTGAACCTAGTCTAAAAGCATAAAAAATACACAAACCAATTAGGCGCACTACAATGTCCAGGAAACAGTCACAGGGACAAGGTACTTTAGATCAAGGCTATTCCATATACCAGAGGTCCTTCAGCTTGCCAAAATGGATCCGGGAAGATCACAGGACCTCAAACGACTTTTGACAAGGAGGAATGTTCCTCTGAAACGCTGTACTGCCCTGTTTCAGCACGACCCCCCACTATCCACCACGAGGCAGGCATTGCAATGCAGAACGCTGAACATTGGTGGGACTTTTGACAGCTCCCAAACCCAGGTTCTGTGAGGCGGCGGGATAAGATACACACCAATGCCTATCCACACTGAAAGCTTTGCATTTCACAAGTCTCTGTACTGCTGATACATGTTGACAGTCCTGCGGTGCTCCTATCCAGTTTCTATGCTGTATATCAAAAATGTATTATGTAAGTGGACTATAAGCATAAAAGCAGTACTTTAGCACTAGGGTCTAATAGACCCCAATTTTTTCAAAACAAAGAGTACCTGTCACTGCTTATTGCTATCATAGGGGGATATTTACATTTCCCTGAGATAACAATAAAAATCATATAACAAAGAAAAAAAATGCTGTAAATAAAAAAATAAAACCTAAAAAAAAAAATCAAAAATGTATTATGTAAGTGGACTATAAGCATAAAAGCAGTACTTTAGCACTACTGTAGTGGCTTTGCTTAGGATGAGATGATGTCATCAGTCTACTACAGGCAGAAGAAAGCATTGCTGGAAGTAGAACTATGGCCTTGGGTAAAAATAAAGGTGCTGCAAAACTAAATTATGCACTTATAGTTTTCTATTAGTCCCCCTGAAACATCCCACAAATACCTCAGGAAGAGCTGAATTGAACGCTAATATCACCTCATCCTGTCCTGAAAGTTGCAGACAGGAAGGAACTATTTACTGTGCCATGTAATGGGTGGGCTGAGTGTGTGCAGAGCACAGTGTGCAGAGCAGTCAGTGGGGTGGATGTAAATCATGTAATGCATTTGCAATGTAAAGGCTCGGGGGTCAGTGCTCAGTTGTGTGTATAGGGCGGCATTTACAAAAACACCAGTCTCTGTATTTTCCTCCACTGGTGTCTCCTTACACACGGGATCTGCGACTCTCCCCAGCTAGGACTTTATATGTGTGACTGTCAGTGCTCAGGATGAGTGGCTGGGCGGAAGACACTTCCAGGCTGCTCTGTGTATTGTTCCTAGGAGGGGAGCGCAGATCGCTCCCATACACATGTACTGCAGAGCGGCTCCACCAAAATTCTTCTGCTTTCTTGAGTTACTGAGCCGCGCCGTCTCTGCACTCCTCTCCTCCTCCTTGCGCTTGTCTGCCCTGTTATACTGACACCCGGCTCTACACACAAGGCTGTGTTACCTCCACACTAGAGAGCCTGCCAGTAAAGTCCACCTAATGCAGCTTCCTATGGAGAGGTGGCAACAATGCTGCCCTGCTCCTGAATTCAGAGCAGAGTTGCCACTATCATGTAGGTGGTGAGTGCTTGCACTGCAGTATGATTAGAAGATGTCTCAGAAAGTGTTGCTATCAGCATTGTCACTTCTGATTTACAAGCCTCATTTTATAATGCCTGCAAATCACATATTAATTGTACTTCAAATCTCTTGAACCTCAGGGCTCATTTAGACTGTAATGCTGTCACTTTGCAGCAAGTCACAGGTAGCTGTAGCTAGGGTTGATTGGTGTCAGGCATTTGTGAAAAAACTCCACAAGTGCCAGAATTTACATACATAAATGTCATCTTTGAGTCAGTATCTCAGTTCAAAAAGTGGATAACAACTGGGATAACATTTGAAAAAATTAACATTGATCTTGTGGAGAGGAAAGCAGATGAAGGCATTGTCAGTGAAGTTCTGTGATCTCTATAAATACTTGTAGGTGTCAAACTTACACATTATTTAGCCAGTATCAGCATGTATTTGAGGCTAGGCAAATTTTAATATAAAAATGTGCAGCTGTAATAGTAGCAAGTATAAACTGTTTATTAAAAACGTTGTTAACCTGTAACAAAAATTACAATCATGATAGAAATATTAAAGTATAACTAAAGGCTCCAGTATGACAGTCTTATCAACTATCAAATGCAGGTACAAGCCTCATAAAGGAAATAGACTCTTCTTTTACCTTCCCTGACTAAGCCAATTCCTGCTTTATTTGTGTCTCATACACTTTACCTCCCAGGCACTGCAGCTCACAGTGGGAGGTTTCAGCAACAGAGGCAGCACTGTCAATCCAAAAAAGTAGTGGGAAGAACTAGATGTGGCCAGGCACTGATTGACGTGGTGTAGGCTTGTGAAACAGCAGTGACAACGCTAATAGCCACACCCCCTGCAACATCTCATCTCACTGTAGTGCAAGCTGGCAGGCCCGGACTGGCCATAGGGCAAGCCGGCACTTGCCTGGTGGGCCAGGGCCGCAAGTCCTTGCTGGGCCCGAGGCAGCTGGGCTGCTCTTTGAGCCCGCAACACTCAAACGGCCTCTCCGTGGCCACCCGGCTGCTAGTTCGCTCAGCCATCGGCGCCGGGGAGAAAGAAACATGCTGGGGGAGGAGCTTTCCGCAACTGCACGTATAGTGAAGCCGTCTGTACTGGGGGGGCGTGACCACGAAGGGGGAGGATCTAGATGAGACACCTCCACGGCCGCACGTATAGTTCAGCTGTCTGTGCCGGGGGCGTGACCATAAAGGGGGAGGAGCTAGAGGAGACCTGCTGCAGACACCTTGGAGCCAGATCATAGAGATGGTGAGTGCAGGCCCCTTGTAACCTGGATAGGAGGAGCAGTGGGGGCAGCTGCATATAGAAGAATCATTCTCTCCATCTTCCTCCTCCAGCCCCCAGTTCCCCACTGTTGGCCACCTCCCCCCAGTGCTCTTCACCCCTCAGTGCTCTCCAGCCCCCCAAGTGTTGTCCGCCTCCCCTTGTGCTCTTTGCTGCCTCCCTCTTGTACTCTCTACCCTCCCTGTGCTCTCCTGCCCTCCCCGTGTTTTGCTTCCCCCTGTGCTCTCCAACCCCCCACCTCCTGTGCTCTCCGGCCCCCCTGTAGTCTCCTCTTCTTCCCTGTGTTCACTGCCTCTCCCCTGTGCTCTCACCCCACCCCATGTTCTCAAGGTTTCTTCCTGTGCTCTCCACCCCCCTTCATGCTCTTTCCCAGTCCCCCCTCGTCCCCCTCGCACCTCTGCCGTGTACCCCCTCCCCTCTCCCGGGGGATCCATCAGGGTGGAGAGTGGGGAAGGGGCCGGTTAACATGTCATGGGCTTAGGGTTGCCACCCATACGGGATTGACCGGGACAGTACGGGTTTGGCAACTTGTGCCCGAGTTTCTGTCCCCTGGAAACCAGGGCACAACTAATATCCAGCGCCCCTGTCTGTGTCCCGTCCCGTGCCCCGTAGCTCTATATTTATTATGTGGCCGGGGGGCGGCTGTTCGGCCCGCCCCTCTCTGCTCCATATCACAGACCGCTGGTGTAGCATGTCTGTGTAAGAGGCGAGCAGCCGCGAGCTCCGACCGACCTCACGGTCCTCATCTGATGGAGCCTCGCCCTCTTCCTGCTCCTCCACAGCTGGGGACGTGGGAGACACGAGGTGACCGGGGAGCCCGAGACCGTGTCAGCACAGCGGGATGCAGGAACACAAAGGTATGATCGCAGCGGAGCCCTCTCCTCTGTCAGCCCCATCCTCTCCTCTCTGTCAGCCCCCCTCTCCTCTCTGTCAGCCCCATCCTCTCCTCTCCTCTGTCAGCCCCATCCTCTCTTCTCCTCTCCTCTCTGTCAGCCCCATCCTCTCCTCTCCGTCAGCCCCATCCTCTCCTCTCCTCTGTCAGCCCCACCCTCTCATCTCCTCTCCTCTCTGTCAGCCCCATCCTCTCCTCTCCTCTTCTCTCTGTCAGCCCCATCCTCTCCTCTCCGTCAGCCCCATCCTCTCCTCTCCTCTCTGTCAGCCCCATCCTCTCCTCTCCTCTCTGTCAGCCCCATCCTCTCCTCTCCTCTCTGTCAGCCCAATCCTCTCCTCTCCTCTCTGTCAGTCCCATCCTCTCCTCTCCTCTCTGTCAGCCCCATCCTCTCCTCTCCGTCAGCCCCATCCTCTCCTCTCCTCTCTGTCAGCCCCATCCTCTCCTCTCTGTCAGACTCATCCTCTCCTCTCCTCTCTGTCAGCCCCATCCTCTCCTCTCCTCTCTGTCAGCCCCATCCTCTCCTCTCCTCTCTGTCAGCCCCATCCTCTCCTCTCTGTCAGCCTCATCCTCTCCTCTCTGTCAGCCCATCCTCTCCTCTCTGTCAGCCCCATCCTCTCCTCTCCTCTCTGTCAGCCCCATCCTCTCCTCTCCTCTCTGTCAGCCCCATCCTCTCCTCTCCTCTCTGCCAGCCCCCTCCTCTCCTCTCTGTCAGCCTCCTCCTCTCCTCTCTGTCAGCCCCCTCCTTTCCTCTCTGTCAGCTCCCTCCTCTCCTTTCCTCTCCTCTCCTCTCTGTCAGCCCCATCCTCTCCTCTCCTCTCTGTCAGTCCCCATCCTCTCCTCTCCTATCAGTCCCCATCCTCTCCTCTCCTGTCAGTCCCCATCCTCTCCTCTCTGTCAGCCCCATCCTCTCCTCTCTCCTCTCCTCTCTGCCAGTCCCCCTCTCCTCTCCTTTCTATCAGTCCCCCTCTCCTCTCCTCTCTGTCAGTCCCCCTCTCCTATCCTCTCTGTCAGTCCCCCTCCCCTCTCCTCTCCTCTCTGTCAGTCCCCCTCTCCTCTCCCCTGTCAGCTATTCTCTCAGCCCCCTTCTCTCTCCCACCCCTCCTCTCTCCCACCCCTTCTCTCTCCCACCCCCCTCCTCTCCTCTCTGTCAGCCCCATCCTCTCCTCTCCTCTCTGTCAGCCCCATCCTCTCCTCTCTCCTCTCTGTCAGCCCCATCCTCTCCTCTCTCCTCTCCTCTCTGTCAGTCCCCCTATCCTCTCCTCTCCTCTCATCTCCTCTCTGTCAGTCCCTCTCTCCTCTCCCCTGTCAGCCCCATCCTCTCCTCTCCCCTGTCAGCTATTCTCTCAGCCCCCTTCTCTCTCCCATCCCTTCTCTCTCTCTCTGAGTCGCAGTCTAATGTGGGTCTTTAGGGGCAGGGGACACTGATGGGGGGGGGAGTTCCCTGATCTAATAGAGGTCTCTAAGGGGGGTGCTGATATAAGGGGTCCTAATGGGGGACCCCTAAATTATGGAGGGGGTAACACTGACCCATATTTTATGACGGGGGGTGACAATGACCCCTGTGTTATAGGAGGTAACACTGTCCAATAAAGCGTGACGCATTATTGCTCTCCTTAGTGTACCCAAAGGTGTCCCAGGTCTTTACAATCCTATAGTGTATAATACAAAAAAATTTGCCATGCATCGCTAAAGTGTTCGGGTTTGGCTTGAAGAAAAGGTGGCAACCCTACATGGGCTGCTCAGTTGAAAGTGCCCGGGCCTATTTTTTGTCCCAGTCCAGGCCTGCAAGCCGGCACAGCTTACACGAGAGTGCCAACTCAGCTCTAATTCAGGAGCAGTGAAGGGCTGATGCCACCTGATCACAGGAAGCTGCATTAGGTGTTAGCAGGAATTTGTGGGATGTTGCAGGGGGACCAAGAGAAAACTAAGTGCAGAAGGACTAATAAATAATACTGCAGCTCATATTTTGTTTTCTGAGAGGCAATAGTTCTATTTTATATTTTCAAATTACTATATATATATATATATATATATGTATATATATATTTGTTTTTGTACTGTAATGAACAATATATCTTAAAGAGGAAGTAAAGCCTCTGTAAAAAAAAAAAAAAAGACACCCTGCAAGGCAAAGGCATAATGAGCTAGTATGCATAGCATACTAGCTCATTATGAAAAACTTACCTGAAAACGAAGCCCCCCAAGCGGTCCTTATCTTCAATCTTCTTCGCCGCCATGCAGGGCCGGAGTGACTTCCGGGTCTCGCCGCTCTAGCGCTATCATTCGCTGGAGCGGTGATGACGTCACTCCCGCGCATGCGCACGAGATCAGCATATTGCCGTGAGAGCGGCATACTCAGTGCGCCCTCAGTGCGCCTGCGCGCCGCTGTCTACGGCGCATGTGCCGTAGACAGCGATGCCTTTTCATCACTAAATATCTCCTAAACCATGTAGGTTTAGGAGATATTTATTGGACCTACAGGTAAGCCTTAATCTAGGCTTACCTGTAGGCCAAAGTCATGTGGAAGGGTTTTTGTCTAATGCTGTCATACATTTTAAACCCCACAGGGCTACAGACATATTTTGGCACACTGAAAGCTACACAGACGCTAAAGATTTCACCAATATATATATATATATATATAGAACATAGTAGGTAGCAAACTTATACATTGAAATTCTATGGTTATGTTAATGTTAGCTATTTTTTTATTTTTGTTTTAAACAATACATTAATAGAAACTGTCGTGCTGCATGATTGTCAAATTTATTCCAGCCCAGCTGAATGCTTGGGGCTCTACAGCATCACATTTTTTTTATCAGACAAGCTGCCTTAATTAGATGGCTTGGATGGAGACATCTTTACAATTTTCTTACTGTCTTGCTTTGGTACAGATAATTATTATACCATGTCATTTTGATTGGACTGATTATCAAGGCTGAAGAAGCATTTTATTCGCTTCTGCTACAATTTACACCTATTATGATAATCAACAGGTGAATAAGAATGCTTTTACACTGGTATTATGTATACAGTATGTATCAATTAAAATTGTATAATGTTTCATAGAGAATAAAGATAGAAACTAAACAAATAAAATAGCCATAGATAAGTATGAGTTATGCGGCGTACACACGCTCGGACCTAGTCCAGCGGACAAACCGCCGGACTTTCCAGCGGAGGTCCGCCGGACTTTCCGAACGTGTGGACTTGCCCACACATGCCCGGACCTTTCCGGCGGACAATCCGCCGGAGTTTTGGCCAAAGTCCGCGGGACTTTTGAAATGAACGGACTTGCCCACACACGGAGGAAAGTCCGTTCATTTAGAAAGAAACTCCGGGTAGACGGGACTAGCGAAGGCAGTCAATGCTGCCGCGCTAGCCCCGTCACCTGGTATGGATTTAAAGGGGAATCCCTACGCCGAAAAAAACGCGTGGGGGTCCCCCCCAAATCCATGTCAGACCCTTATCCGAGCACGCAGCCCGGCTGGTCAGGAAAGGGGGTGGGGGCGAGCGAGCGCCCCCCCCCTCCTGAGCCATACCAGGCCGCGAGCCCTCAACATGGGGGTGCCCTAGGGAACGGGGGCCCTGCGGCCCCCCCCCACTCCAAAGCACCTTGTCCCCATGTTGATGAGGACAAGGGCCTCTTCCCGATAACCCTGGCAGTTGGTTGTCGGGGTCTGCGGGCGGGGGGCTTATCGGATGCCGGGAGCCCCCTTTAATAAGGGGACCCCCAGATACCGGCCCCCCACCCTATGTGAATGAGTATGGGGTACGATGTACCCCTACCAATTCACCTAAGGAAAAAAGTGTAAATAAAAAAAATGACACAATTTTTTTAAATATTTTATTGCACAGCTCCGGGGGTCTTCTTCCGTCTTGGGGGGTCTTCTCGCCGGATTCCTCCACTATCTTCTGCTCTTTTACTAGCTCTTTCACTAGCGGAGGAGCCCGGCTTTCTTCTTCGTCGCCGCCGCCGTCTGGGGGTCTGGTTCCCCCTTCGGGGGTCTTCGGGGGTATCTTTTGTTCTTCTTGCCGGGCCTCCGCTTTCTTCTTCCAGCTCTTTTACGATTCCCAACCAGGACACTATTTGCATGAAGTTTGCATTTTCCCTCTGTGCCTGCATGGGTTGCCTCTGATTACTCAGGTTTTCTCCCACACTCCAAAGACATGCTGATAAGTTAATTGACTAATTGACTCCTGTCTAAATTGACCCTTAGATTGTAAGCTCCATGAGGGAAGTAACTGATGTGAATGTACAGTATTTAAAGTACTGAGTAAATTGTTGTGCTAAATAAATATCCGTAATATTAATAAGGTTTAAATTTCATTTACATCTGCATTCCTTTACCTGTGGACTTTTCATGCATTTACTTTCTACTGTGGAATGAGGTCATACAAGTCTGTGCATCTCTGACTGAGTTGTACCTTCCACAAATATATTCTACAATGTTTAAAGCGGAAGTAAACCCATCGATTTAACAGTCTAAAAAAAAAAGGCATGCCGTGAATGCTAACTGCACATTGGCTGTGCTCTCAACCAAACAGTCAAACCATCCAATGGCTGGTGTCATAACGGATCACATGTGCAGCACTGTGGCAGTTGAAGATTAAACAGAGGCAAAGATGGCAGCTTCCTTGGCTGAAAACGATAGGGGGGTTTACTTCCACTTTAAAGTACCCTTACCTTGTAAAACAACCCAATAAGTGTAAAATAGAAATTAAGGGCAAAACATTTGTGTGTGTACAGTGTATATATATATGTATATATATGTAGCGCCGGTACTCCTGATGAGTACCCCGCTATGTTTTTAAATTTCGTTTTTCCCAAGACTATAGTTAAAGTCTTGGGGTCAATTGTGCTAGGTTATGCTTTGGCATCAGTTTGGCTGGGCTGTATTGAGGTTCTGCCTGGTCATAGGTGGGTTTGCACCTGTGAAAGGCCGTAGAACGCAGTCTGGTTGGACGCATTGGGTACCAATCTTTTCTCTAAACCAATCAGTGGGTGCGTTTGTCTTGCTGTGTATTCTGGGAAAGGGTACTTAAGGTGCTGAGATCACGTGTTCCAGAGGGGTTCTGTTCCGGTCCAGGAGTGTTGCTGACTTCGTGCTCCTGGTCCTCCTGACCAGCCCCAGAGGCCCTCATGGCCTGGGGTGCGGATCCATCCGTTTCCGAGCCTCGGAACTGGCTAGTTCGAGGCACAGTAACTGGAAGGAGGATTCTGAAGTGTTCCGGTGCCATCTCGGGTTTTGGAGAGGCCCAGCAACTCTACATGCAACCAGGGGAGGACTCTTCAGAGGAGGACCACGCACGAGGCTGGTTGCTCGGTAAGAGCCTGGAAGCTGAGCTGTAAGGACACTAATTGAATCCGCATTTCTTACGGTATCGCCGGACCGGCTGCAAGATTCTGGTACTGTAAGAAAGTTCCTAACTTTATCCTTCAGTTGCATCTAAGTTCCTGTGAGAGAGACTTTTGTGCTCATCTAAAGTTTAGATCTACAAACAAGGATTTATCCAACAGTTGAGTTATCCAGTTGCGAGTGGCTACTCCCTGGATCATCTAGAGAGAGACATTTACTGAATATCAGCAGTTCTAAAGTGCCTGAGCTTCTACACCCTACCCTCTATTCCCAACTGAGAGACTGTGTTTCTGTTCAACTGTTTTATGCAAATAAAAATCCTGAAAAGGAATTCAAGTGTCGGTCTCTAGTTACTGGGTATCAACCCTGGGAACCCCTAGACAAGAACAACGAGTATGAGATGGAGGAGGTAATTGGTAAGCCCAGAAAAATTCAGCCGCTCCTTCTGGGGTCAGTGTTATCTCTCTCTCTCTCTCTCTCTCTCTCTCTCTCTCTCTCTCTCTATATATATATATATACACACACACACACACACACACACACACACACACACACACACACACACACACACACAGTAAATACTTCTTTTTTTAAAAGTGACCACATAGTCTTTGTTCTCAGTTGCATAAGTAGCTTATAGAGATGGGGGTAGAGAAACACCAGTGCACTGATATTCCCAGTAAATGGCTGTTAAGGGGGAGGGAGGGTTTGTCAGCTGAAGCCTAATCATTGGAGGACATGCAGGCTGCTCTCCCAGCACAGCCCAAAAGCTGGCCACGCTGCAATGGGTGAGATTTTATGCTTAGCATGGTCAAATTGAAGAACACATATTTAATTTTGGTGGATTCCAGCAGGCTAAATCATCCTGACTTGTTGTTGTGACTTGGTGTTACTTACTTCTGAGCTCGGTACCCTGTGTGAGTCCTATGTTCTTTTCGATACACGTTCTTGAGTGCTGTGTGTTACACTGACCCCTGTAGTAGATATACAATCTGTTCTACATTTCATTCTCCTGACCACTGCACTCTGCATGCGGGCCCTATATATGACATACTCCTGACCACTGCATTCTTTATGCTATATATTACATACTGTATGTTTATAATGCATACAATACTTCTGACCAAAGTGTTTGTCTCAACAGTCGCTGGTTGCTAAGAAGTTACTGACTATTTTATAAAGTCCCTCCTTAAGGTAGGCTGAAAAGAATATTTAATGGAAGAGTTACATTTTTTAAAGTGATTATGCTAAATGGTGTACATGTCTGTAAGACTCTTGCTTGTGGCACAGTAAGTAAAGCATACTGTGCAGTTACAAGGACTGCAGCATGTATGTGCCACCTACAGCAAGTAGACTCAGGTTTTATTTAAGACCCTGCCATTGTTAGCCAATTTGGCCACACCCACCAATCAGCACCACCGCTATGCTTCCCTCTTGGGGGCTGAGTACCTGCACCTATTGTCTGACTAAAAAAAGCTCTAGTTATCAGTATAATGAGTTAATTTAAATGTTCACACCAGCCCAAACCTTCAGTGTTAGAATGACACTTTAAATGGTAATTCAGAAAATGGATACAAGAATGTAATAATATTACAAGGCCAATATTCCAATATACCAGGAATCATGATACGTGTGACTTTTATCATACATCATAATTCATACCCTAGAACATAGAATTACTTTATAACCACAAGGTATATGCATAAAGACGAAAAGAAAGGCATTCCAAATTCTACCTTCAATACTTTCCTCTGAACTATTCAAATTTAGCTGTTTACATTAGGAAATAACAATGATTGACTCAAGTAGATCCATAACTAATAAATATGAATATTTTAAAGTCTTTGTTTCTTTTATCTTATTTGTTGATGTCATTTTTAGAATGATGCATTTTCAAAATTGTACATGAGATTTAACTTGGTAATATTTGTGTGCCAAGTACTTAACCCTCCTACTTTCAATATGCTTCCATTTGCAGATAGACAGGAGACCCTTCCTAACCATCTGGTGTTTTGGCAAATGTATGAAAGGCCAGTGCACTTCAAGAGAATTTGGATTTGCATACTTTGAATCATCCAGGAATTGGCAACCACAGAAATGACTTCTGAAGCCTGTGGCATATGTCATGAGAGCAGCACAAATGGGAATCGATCAAGACATTTATCATTCGCTCAATGGAAACCACAGTAAAAATGCTAAAGTGTTAATTAAAGCCCAGCATTACATTGCACCCTTGTTCTGCTTAGCTAAAATAAATAGTGTAGGAAAAGAGACAGCAGATGTAAGGCTTGCTACCCCACCAAGAGCTCAATGGCCCAGCTGTTTTAATTAATGTAGCCTACATATGTATCTCTCTTTCCTTTTGACTGTAGAATCATTGCAATAGATTGCTCAGTGGTAGAGAGTTTGTTGTTTCTAGCAGTATTTTTTGAAGTACTATAAGTAGTCGGAAAAAATTTGTGCAAGCAGCAGATTTGACTGGCCAAAGATGCCCACTCACTTGAATGTGAAAAATTTTCGATATTTCAGTTGAATCTAAGAAAAATCAAAGGGCAGGAAATCAATAGGATAGTTTGCAAGATTGTCTTTAAAGGTTTTTAAATGCGTGCTGTATAATACATTTAAAACCATGTAAAGTCAATCTTTTAGAGCGGTGGTCTCCAAACTGCGGCATGGGGAATGGCTTGCTTGCTTTTATCTGGCCCTTGGGGAATTATTCCCCCCACTGTCAGAAACAGTGGGGCATAGTTCCTGCCATTGGCACCAAAAACAGGACACTGTTCCTCCCACTGACACCAATGATGGGGCACTTTTCCTCCCACTGACTCAACGTTGGGGAACTTTTCCTCCCACTGACTCAACGTTGGGGCACTATTCCTCCCACTGATACCAATGATGGGACACTATTCCCCCCACTGACACCAATGATGGGGCACTGTTCCTCCCACTGACACAACATTGGGGCACTATTCCTCCCACTTTCAACTTTCAGCTTTTAACCCCTTCATGACGGAGGGTAAAACAAATCAGTCTTAACACAATTTGTGTTAGTAAAACTATACATATCATCGCAACTACTTTGTGCATCCAGGTGGAATATACCTTGGTGTTTTTTCAGGACAAATTGGGCTTTCCTTTGGTAGTAAACAGTAACAAATATCTTCAGTTTTTTTTTATAATCAAAGGAAAACTGGTCTAAAATAGTAACAAAAAAAAATTGCAACAATACCACATACAGGGAGGAAAATAATGATTTGATCCCCTGCAGATTAGAGATAGGCCGAACACCCACCCCTGGTTCGGTTCATGCCAGAACTCTCGAACATTGCAAAAGTTCCTATTGAAGTCTATGGCACCCAAATTTGAAAAATCAAAAGTCCCCATTTTGAAGGCTTATATGCAAGTTATTGCCCATAAAAAGTGTATAGGGGCCCAGGTACTGCTCTAGGGTACATGTACCATTTTTTTTTTTAAATAATGTTTTTAAAGGAGCAGTGATTTTAATCATGCTTAAAGTGAAATATTAAAAATGAAAATTTCCTTTAATTATAGTGCCATCCCCTTTAGTCTTCCTGTAAAGTGTTGCATTTGTACCGTATATAGAACCTGCTGCAGCAAAACTGCTATTTATAAATTGCTGGCAATACAATACCATTGCCGGCAATACAAAAATGTTTAAAAAAAAAACACGTGGGGGTCCCCCCCAATCCATACCAGGCCCTTTGGGACTTAACAACCAGCTATTCACTTAGAAAGCACTTGCAGCACGCAGTGCATTGTTGGGTATTCGGCAGGCGAACATCCTACTGAGCGCCCCGCAAATTCAGGTGTTCGCTGAACGGGCGAACAGGCGCTGGTCAGGCCAAACTTTTGCTTGACTAAACTGTTCGTCCAACTGTACTGCAGATTTTGTACGTTTACCCACAAAGAAATTAAGGGTCTATAATTGTTATCATAGGTGTATTTTAAATGATAGAGACAGAATATCAGCCAAAAACTCAGAAAAAACACATGATACAAATGTTATAAATTGAGTTGCAGTTCAGTGAGTAAAATAAGTATTTGATCCCCTACCAACCAACAATAATTCTGGCTCCCACAGACTGGCTACAGTATGTGCTCATGTGGTACACAGATTAGTCCTGTCATTTTAGGAAGGTGCTCCTAACGACAACAGGTTATGTGTATAAAAGACACCTGTCCACAGAATCTCTCTTCCATTAAAACCTGACCATCATCAAAGAGCTGTCAAAGGACGTCAGGAACAAGATTTTAGACCTGTACAAGACTGGAATGGGCTACAAGACGATCAGCAATAAGCTTGGTGAGAAGGAGACAACTGTTGGAGTGATTATTCACAAATGGAAGAAATACAAAATAACCATCAATCACCGTCGGTCTGGAGCACCTTGCAAGATTTCATGTCATGGGTTAACCACTTCAATACAGGGCTTTTAAACACCCTTCCTTACCAGAGCACTTTTTGCGATTCGGCACTGCGTCGCTTTAACTAACAATTGCGCGGTCGTGCGACGTTACACCCAAACAAAATTGACGTCCTTTTTTTCCCACAAATAGAGCTTTCTTTTGGTGGTATTTGATCACCTCTGCGGTTTTTATTTATTGCGCTATAAACAAAAGAAGAGCGACAATTTTGAAAAAAAACACAATATTTTTTACTTTTTGCTATAATAAATATCCCATTTTTTTAAAAAAAAAACTATTTTTTTCCTCAGTTTAGGCCGATACGTATTCTTCTACATATTTTTGGTAAACAAAAAAAGCAATAAGCGTATATTGATCGGTTTGCGTAAAAGTTATAGCGTCTACAAAATAGGGGATAGATTTATTGAATTTTTTTTTTTTTACTAGTAATGGCGGCGATCTGCGATTTTTTTTTTTTCGTGACTGCGACATTGCGGCGGACACTTCGGACACTTTTGACACATTTTTGGGACCATTCACATTTACACAGCGATCGTTGCTATAAAATTGCAATGATTACTGTGTAAATGTGACTGGCAGGGAAGGGGTTAACACTATAACACTAGAGGGCGCTGCAGGGGTTAATTTGTTCCCTAATAGGAGTGATTCTAACTGTGGGGGGAGGGGACTCAAGGGGAGAAGACCGATCATGTGTTCCTCCGTACTGGGATCACATGATCGGTCTCCTCGCCGCTGACAGGACGTGGAGCTGTGGGTTTACACACACAGCTCCACGGTCCCGCCCGGTCCCGTTGTTTTAACGGGCAATCGCGGGTGCCCGGCGGACATCGCGGCCGCCGGGCACTCGCACCGGGTCCCGAGCTATGCCGCGGGCGCGCGCGCGCGCCCCCCAGGCGGCCGGGACTGCGAGGACGTCATATGACGCCCACCCAGGATGGTAGATCCACCTTGTGGGCGTCATATGACTATGACGCGGTATTGAAGGGGTTAAGGACGATCATGAGAAAAGTGAGGGATCAGCCCAGAATTACACAGGAGGAGCTTGTGAATGATCTCAAGGCAATTGAGACCACAGTCACCAAACAAATAATTGGTAACACAATACACCGCCGTGGATTGGAAATCCTGCAGTGCCCTCAAGGTCCCCCTCCTCAAGAAAACACATGTACAGGCTAGTCTGAAGTTTGCCAATGAACATCTAAATGATTCAGAGAAGGATTAGGAGAAAGTGCTGTGGTCCGATGAGACCAAAATTGAGCTCTTTGGCATTAACTCCACTTGTCTTGTTTGGAGGAAGAGAAATGCTGACTATGACCCTAACAACACCATCCCACATTATGCTTTGGGGTTGTTTCTCTGCTAAAGGTACAAGCTGACTTTGCCACATTGAGGAGCCAATGGACAGGGTCATATATTGTAAAATCTTGGATGAGAACCTTTTCTCAGCCAGAACACTGAAGATGGGTCATGAATGGGTCTTCCAGCATGACACTGACCCAAAACATACCGCCAAGGCAACAAAGGAGTGGCTCAAGAAGAAGCACATTAAGGTCATGTAGTGGCCTAGCCAATCTCCAGACCCATATTCGATGGAAAATTTATGGAGGGAGAATAAGTCACATGGAAATGCTCACCTGAAGTATACAGATATGTGGATTATACTTCTGGAGAAATAAAATACCAGAGACTGCTTGACTGCCGAGTTAAGACCCCGGACATTGCAGGAAATCACATTAAGCTGGGACATAGGATTTTAGGTAAGCATAAAAAAAGGGGAGCTAAGAACAAGACAGCAGAGACTACTGGCTTCAGGGAAACAGATACAGATGGCAGACAGGCAACATAAAGTGCAAATTTTAAGACAAACTGTACTGGATACTGCATTTGAAAATAGCTTATGTCAGTAAGTGAAATATAAAGCACCAAACAAACTAAAAACAAGGAAATTAAAACATAATGTAAAACAGCTCCCCTATCACCCCTGAGAGCAAAACAACCCCCACTTCTGGGAATCCCCCACCCCGCATCTCCATCCCAAACATGGAGAGCATGAACCCCCAAACAACCGGACAACCAGTCAGGTAACGCAAAAGCGGTGGGGCGCAAGCCAGGTCGATCGGCTCACTTGACTGAGCACCTTGAGAACCGTAGAGGTGCTGGCAAAACTAACACAAGGAATATGTGGATATTAAAAGTACTCCTGGGCACAAACCTGGGTGGATCCTATGCAAACAGGTGAACAACAATGTAAGCCACTTTGCCACCAGAGGTAGATAAGTCAGTTCCAAAAAAGGGTAGAAGTTCAGTACAGTAGTCATAAACATTCCCCTGCCACAGCAGCGGCACAAGCTTGAATAAAAAAGAGCTGGTAAACTTACAGGCACAAGGATGCTGGTGGAGGGGGAACACACTCCTAACATGAACAAGATGTAGCAAAACCTCGCAATGAAGAAAGGCATCCAGGGCCGAGAAGAATTTTAAAGGAAAGGAAAGATAATGCTGCTCGGTCAGCAGTGGAGAGGCAGGGTGTCGATCCTAGAAGAGGCCTCAGGTCAGGAGATGAATAAGCGAACCGTCTCCCCATCCTGGACCCAGAGACGAGCAGAAAACAGAACGCCGTAACGAATGTTGCAAGCCCACAACGCAGCCTTCACTTGATCAAAGGATTTCCTGAGTTTCTGTGTTTCCACCGAATAATCAGGAGAAATATGTAATTTCCATTTTGGTATAGCCATTCTCCTTGAACTCTGGCAGCACATAGCACCTCATCACAGTCCTAAAAGTTGAGTGGAGACCCAGCAGAACCAGGCTTGGGTGGAATGCGTTGCACTCTCTCAACTGTGTAATATGAGGAGAACTGGGCATCGGGTAGCAAGGTGCGTAGCAAATCTGTAGGTGAAGAGCTTTCCACATTTTTTGCTAGCCCCACAATGCAAAGGTTATTCCTTCTGTTTCGGTTCTCAGCATCATCCGCCTTGTATTCCAAAGCCTGCAGCTTAGTTTGCAGGGTTCCGAGGGCAGAGGAATGCTCAGAGACTGTATCCTTAGCCTGGCCCACGCGCTGCTCCGTCTCTGACACTCGAGACCGGAGCTTGTCAATGTCCTGTTGGAGTAGGCCCAAGTTGAGCTGCACCACCTCAATCTTCACTGTGAGGGTAGCCTGGCATCCGATTAGAGCAGCTCAGTTAGCGATGCCATATTAACTCTCCATGTAGTGTGGGATTCCACGTGGGCAAGAGGGGACAGGGTCTGTACCTCCTCGATCGGCCAGAACCAGAGCTTCTTTCCTCTTCCAGTGCCCGCTCCGGATGAACAACATCTCATCAGGGCAAAAAACAGCCATCAGCAGGGTGTGGAAGTATATTTTTTATGCCGGTAGCTGAGTGGTAAAATTGTTCTGGTCCACAAGAAGTAAACATCTACTAGTACTAAAGTGACTAGAAACTCTTTCTGCAATAAAAGTAACCTTTATCCAGCTGATCTTGTTCTCTTTACATAGTCCCCTTTGTAACTACTACTTTTCTGTCTGCTTATGTTCTTTTTTTTCTCAAGAAGTCATGGCATCCCACAGAGGTATTATTAGCCTGAATGTGTTAGCATCCACCAAGTATCTGTTTTGGGTAAACTTAGCTTCTCATTTGCTTTAACAGAAGAGAGACTTGGCCACAAGAAACATTTTGGTCTTTTCATCTTTAAACATCATAATTGTCGAAGGCATGTATGTCAAATGAAATATCCTCTGAGAAAAAGCAATTCACACATTAATTTGTGTTAATAAGGATTTGCAGGGTGGTGCTCAATTTAACCTGCAATAACCTTTCTTCATTTCAAATGCAAAATGATAAGTAGTGACAGTTGCTTAGTACAGTGGATCTGTCTGCAGGCTTTTGTCTCAAGAGGAGGACATCATGTACAACAACATGTATATGAATTTCATTCAAATGTTCACAAAATGAACAAACCTCATTTACTGTACCTTATTTATGTAGACAATATGTAAGTTGTACTGTAATATGGAATAACTTTTAAACAGCTGAAGCAAGAAGAAAAAGTACATGTTAGAATTGGTTTTAGCTCACTACTAATAAAGATGTTTGAAACAAATACTTGTCATCGTACTATATTTTTTCAATGTTATTTTTTAGTACTGACTAGAAGTGATGTTAGGGTTTGCCACTTCCATGGGTTCAAGGCACAGATTTGCCCTGGAAACTTCTCTTATCTTTAAACTTTTCTTTAAACCATAACCACTTCCGGACCGTCTCACAACGATATACGTCGGCACTTTGAAGTGGGATATCATTGTTATAGTAGCAGCTAGCTACCATAACCCCAGTATCCTCTTCTTCAGTGAGCGGTCTGGTTTCAGATAAAAGCGGTCTCAGCGGCGGATCCGCCGCAAGATCACTTTTATCGGCTTACCGGAGCCGCCGGCAGCGGCGGAGGTGATTGGATCCTTCTCCGTGTGTGGTATGGAGCTGAGTGAAGGGAAGATGGCCCCTACCCGTCTCCATACCTTTGCAGGAGGGAAGCAACGTCAAAACTTCACTTCCGCCTATAGCTCTTAAAGGGACATTTTTTTATTTTTTATTTATTGCATTTTTGTGTAAATATGAGATCTGAGGTCTTTTTTACCCCAGATCTCATATTTAAGAGGTCCTGTCATGCTTTTTTTCTATTACAAGGGATGTTTACAATCCTTGTAATAGGAATAAAAGTTACACCATTTTATTTTAAAAGAACAGTGTAAAAATAAAAAATAAAAAGTAAAATAAATAAGAATTTTTTTTTTAACGCGCCCCGTCCTGCCGAAGTCGCGTGCAGAAGCGAACACATACATGAGTAGCGCCTGCATATGAAAATGGTGTTCAAACCACACATGTGAAGTATCTCCATGATCGTTAGAGCGAGAGCAATAATTCTAGCCCTAGCCCTACTCTGTAACTCAAAACATGCAACCTGTAGAATTGTTTAAATGTCGCCTATGGAGATTTTTAAGGGTAAAAGTTTGTAGCCATTCCACGAGTGGGTGCAATTTTGAAGCGTGACATGTTGGGCATCAATTTACTCGGTGTAACATTATCTTTCACAATATAAAAAAAATTGGGCTAACTTTACTGTTGTATTATTTTTTAATGCAAAAAAGTGTATTTTTAAAAAAAAAAAGTGCGCTTGGACGACCGCTGCGCAAATACGGTGTGGCAGAAAGTATTGCAACGACCGCCATTTTCTTCTCTAGGGTGTTAGAAAAAAAATATATAATGTTTGGTGGTTCTTAGTAATTTTCTAGCAAAATAAAATGTTTTTAACAAATCTCAGAAAGAGGCTCGGTCCTTAAGTGGATAATGCACTGCATGGAATTTGAACTATGGCTATCAGGCTTAGAAGCGGCAATAAAGGGGCTTTTGGATAAGCCACTCCCCTCAAATTTTGAACAAGATTCAATGAATGTAAGGTGAATCGAACCTGGGCAGATTAGCCCATCACTAGCCCTGACCATAATAAAAAAGCAAAACATTTGCACAAAACCGCTATTCTGTTTACATTTTAAAAAACTGTTTTATCATTAAGCGCCCAGCATTTATTTTCACTAATAATGATAACATTAGCTAAATATTGTGAATTTTGTTTTATTTTTAAAATTTGCATGCAATTTGCCTTCAAATAGATTTCAGTTTTTTTAGGCCTGATTCACACTTGTGCAGGTTGCAGTTTGCATATTACAGGTGCATTTTGCGTTTTTTAAAAAGGACTCTGCAAAATTGAAAACGCACAAAAAAATGCATAGGTGTGAACCAGGCCTTATAGGTATGCAAGTAAGACGTTCTTGATTGGCTGCAGCATGCATATGTTGGCTGGGTATCTCTGCCGCTAAAACTCAAATATGACAGTTGTGGCTGCACATCCTCTGCACATTAACTTATTTTGTATTAGTTTGAAGGTAATATAAATAAGAGTTAAAAATGGAATACTTTAAACCGAAACAAAGATTCCTCAAATACCTTTTTTTCAGCTTTTATTCTGCTAAAAATTACAACTAGGACTGACTACCATTATTTATAACTTCAGTGTAAACTACATTTTTTAGACAGTGGGCACTTAAACACCTTCCTGCCCAGACCAATTTTGAGCTTTCAGCGCTCTCACACTTTGAATGATAATTGCGCGGTCATGCTACACTGTACCCAAATGAAATTTTTATAATTTTTTTCCCACAAATAGAGCTTTCTTTTGGTGGTATTTGATCACCTCTGTGATTTTTATTTTTTGCTAAACAAATAAAAAAAGACAGATTTTTGAAAAAAAAAATATGTTTTTTTTGTTTCGGATTGGCACGGTGATGCGGCACTGAGTGGCATGGATTGGCAGCACGGATGGGCATGGATAGGTGGCACAGATAGGCATGGATAGGCGGCACAGATGGGCATGGATGGGCACTGATAGGTATGGATGGGCACTGATAGGTGGCACGGATGGGCACTGATAGGTGGCGCGGATAGGCACTGATAGGCAGCATTGTTTTGTATTGATGGATGCCAATCAGTGCCAAACAATAATGCATGCCAATCAGTGATGCCCATTGTGAGCACTGATTGGCATCCATTGTGGGCACTTTGTCATCCCTGGTGGTCTAGGGTGGCATACCTTGTGCTGCGCATCCCTGGTGGTCTGGTGGCGTCCCTGGTGGTCCAGTGTGGGCATCCTTGGGGGGCTGTGCTGATAATCATTCAGCACAGACACCCCCTGTCAGAGGAGCAGCCGATCGGCTCTCCTCTACTCGCGTCTAACAGAGGCGAGTAAGGAAAAGCCGATTATCGGCTCCTCCTATTTACACTGTGATCAGCCGTGATTGGACACGGCTGATCACGTGGTAAAGAGTCTCCGTCGGAGACTCTTTACCAAGATCAAAGTTGCGGGGTGTCAGACTGACACCCCGCAACAACGATCACCACGATGCGCGCCCCCGGGGGCGCACTGCGGCTCAAAATCCTGAGGACGTCCTACGACGTCCAGTCAGGATTTGACAACCACTTTGCCGACGTCTATTTACAATGGGCGGGCGGCAAGTGGTTAATAAGTGACAGTGGATTCCCTATGGGTTAGCTAAAGATACAGCATACAAGATGCTGCTTGCTTTGCAACTCCCTCTGTCTGAATGAACCTCTGTGTTTAGCTATTTGATAAGAAATGAATCCCTGCTTAGGTATATGATTGAGTTCAATAAACAAAGGGTTTCATTCAGGCTTTATATTTTTTAAATACAGTGACATTCTGGATAAATGAAAGAAGACTAGAACGGCACCTGTTGGATCAAAATGAGACCACAAAATATGGATTTTCAATTTAAAAAATTTGATTATTGGGGGGTTTTAGTCATCCTTATCCTGCTGCCTGAGATATTGATACAGTATATAACAGTCAGCTGAGTGTACTCCTTTAGGACATAGCATGCTTAAACTTTAAAGGTACCGATCCCCTGTATGCAGCAGCTGAAAGACAGCTTCGCCTCCTCTTCCCTCCCCATACAGGGGATCCACTCCTCTAATTGCCCTCCTGCTGCACCAATCATCCTCTTGGTACTGATCACTCCTGTGCCCATCCATAACGGAAGCATAGTGAACTGTGTTTACTATGCTTCAGTTTATAAATGAACAGGAAGGCTATGCAGAGCTCTTTGTTCATTCATTCTGTGATGTTGCAGAAAGGAACTGGGGAATGTGCTTCCCTAGTCCCTTTCTCTGCCTCAGAACTGATAGTTCACCAAAGCTCCCCCCAACTGCTTGTGAAAAAATGTAAAAAAAATTGCCACAGATAGAATTTTTTTTAAATAATCAAATGTAAAAAAAAGAAAAAAGGACTCATTCACGCTTTGTTGATACAGTTGCTGCATCCCCATAGACAGAGTAACATAGAATAACATAGGCTGCCTGCACACAGCTTCAGCCACAGCCAAAAAAATCTGGTTTTCAGTGTACAGGACAAAGCACCTATGTTCTATTCTATCATTTATTCTAATAGCTTACTAAATTTTTTAAGGGGCAAACACATCAGTTTATATGCTAATACAGGGGATATGTACGTTTGTTCTCTAATTTACTTGTATTTCCTTTATATTTTAGTGGATTTTGGTCGATTTTGGTATCACTATTGCTGATTCCCTGTAAGGTATTACATCACTGGGATAAACACTGTTCCTCTTTTTATAGCTATTCTAAAATATCAATATGAATATGCTTATTGCTTAACATCTTAGGCTTCCAGTCACTCCTAACAAAGTAAATTGTTATTGTTCACCATAGCTGACATTTTGTTTCTTCTGTAGTATTTCTTGGAACCTGCTTTTAGACAAGCTGCATTCCCATGCATTTGTGTGTGAAATCAATAAAATTCTTTATAAAAGAAAAATGTTCTGACAACTGTACCATAGAAACAGTTGTCAAGGTAGAACTTAACATAGATCGCAGTATAAAAAAAATCAGTAAATGGTAGTTAACTCTGTAAATGCAATCCTTGCATTATCATAAAAAATAATAATTGTCATAGTTAGCAGCTCATGGGGCTCTATTCTGCTCTGTAACTGGGAACACAGATACTGGAGTGTCAGTCATTCTGGAGTACATGCACTTTTTGTGAAAGTTTGTGAAAGCAATGCTCATGCAGCATCCATATAATCCCCACACTTAAAGTGGTTGTAAATCTTGCATATACCCACTGAATTAACAAGCCTCAGGTGATACACAGAGATGGAACAAATCCTCCTATGTACGTTGTACCTGATTATCTGCAGCTCTCTCATCTCTTCAGATTTCTAAAACACACAGATCAAAGGCTATTTCTGAGCTCCAGCAGGTAGGAGGCAGGATCTGCCATTACACACGTTTTTTTTTTCTTCTCAACGAAACTAGAGTTGCTCTTTAAAAAACACTTTGGATTACAATTGGGTCAGAATGGCATTACGGCAGCACAATATACATTCTTTTGGAGGCCCCTCCAGTGCCCTTTGTCTAATCAGGATGAAGATACTAAAATTGGTGCCTGGAGTCTACCTAGTCAATATAGGTAGAAGTCCATTGGCTTACCAGCATAGCTGCGCATGGATGAAAGATGAAGGATGGTATTTTACTTTGAAGAACAATATACAATATGGAAGTCATCCTTCTCATGATACAGTTTTGTCCATCCTCTCAGTGATAGGGTAACGTAGCACCCTGCAGTTACTAGTGTCTATAAATAGTTAATCGTTTTGATTTTTGGTAGGCAGGGCAGACCCAGGTGGGCTGGCTTTGCTAGGTCCCCCTCAGCAGCCTTGGTATAAATCTACAGGGTTTCCCCAGGGACTCACTGGTCACTGCTTGGCAGTATTGTGGGAGCCCTGGCCAATCCCAAACTGAGAGCATGATGGAGCGGGCACCACATAAATACTGCTGGGGCCTGCCATGTGGGTAGTCATGTGGAGAGATGGAGATGAAGTGCTGAGCCAGGAGGGGGCCCCCGGGTGGTAGGGGGGGGGGTGCTGCCTCTGGCTGGATGTGTGGTTGAGGTGACCACTGCTGTTCCTGCACCACAGCAGTCAAGACTGGCTGCTGGCATTCCTAAGGCTGGTGAAAAGCAGGCACCCCAGCGAGCTGTACTGTGAGTAACCACCCCCCTTAGAAACAAGGATCACAGAAGGTGATCTATTCATTTGAACCTCTATAGCCAGACTAGAAGGAGAGCAACCAGGCACAGGGTCCAGCTAGTTTCCAGAGATCCCAGGAGGGATTATACCCCTTCCTATAGGAGAACTGTGAGATACTGCAATGTGAGACTGTGTGAAAGTGAAGAGGAGTTGAAATACAGTTGATGCAGTGTATGTGAAATTTTGCTGTGAAAGAGACTGTGCCACATAAGAGAGGCTTCTCTTGGGCTGTCTGAAGATCACCTAAAGTGACAGAGTCCTCAATGTACAAAGTTAATGGATTAATGGGGTCCTGGACCTTTCCCATACCCTAATAATTTAAAATACCCTAATATATACAAAACAACAATTCCATTGACTGTTCTCTGACTGCAAGTGACTGTTACAAATGCTGGTTGATTGGCTGTAGGGCTGGAATGCCTCCCAGGGTGAACCTTTTTAAATCAAGCGGCCCTCAAGGGAGTAGCGCTACAGTAATGCCCTGTACACACAGTCGGAAATTCTGACGCAAAATGTCGAATCGGATTATGTTGTTGGAAAATCCGATCGTGTGTGGGCACTATCGGACTTTTTCCGTTGGAAATTTGAGGGCAGGATCTAAAATTTTCCAACAAAAAAATCCAATCTGACTTTTTCTGATCGTTTGTAGAGTATTCCGATGGACAAAGTGCCACGCATGCTCAGATCAAATTACGAGACCAAAGCTATTGGCTACTAGCCTCTACGTAGTTCCGTCGTACGCAACGAACGTCACCACGTTCCAAACGATCGGATTTTCCGACAACTTTGTCCGACCGTGTGTATGCAACACCAGTTTCGGACAAAATCCGTCAGAAAAAATCTGACGTATTTTTTGGTTGGAATGTACGATCGTGTGTACAAGGCATAAGATGAAATAGAAGCAGCAAAAGATCAACAACATTTACCAAAAAATCTAAAGTATTTGAATGGATTGTTTTGATAGGCCCCCATTATATAATCATTGGTCCATTCTGTTGACCCATCAGATGAAATTTGAAACAAAATCTTACCGAGTGTGGTCAGCGTTGTAGCTAACACAGGGAATTAGCCTGAACGTTGGTGGGTTCCAGCATTATATGCATATTTGTGAATGCTATTACTAGGTGTTCAACATAATGTAACTTTTTGTGTTTCATTGGTCCTTTAAATGAATAAACCATGTATTATTTTACGAATAACCCTAAAAGACACTTATATGTTTTGTTCATTATGTAAACATTTAGAATATGTGTCCTCTAAAATGCATTCATGGAAAATGTTATTGAAATGACAGCTGCATAAAAGATGAATGACAAGCTGTCTCTGCAAATTTAAACAAACTGTATATGAAGCTGTTGAAGTTCTTAGATTTATATAAATTATTTAAAACTGTGTGAAGGGCTTGACAGCTTCATTATACAGCTTAAAAGATAAATATACATAATCATTTGCAAAGCATTGAGTCTACCATACAAAGTTGTAGCACTGATGATACTCTAAGGGATGGACTGACAAATAACTCTTCCAAGTGTTTGGATGAGTATAGTCCTCAAAATATAGATATGCAGAGCAAAGCATTTTGGAATCGTTAAATATAAATCTGTCTGTATATGAAATATGCACAATGCATTTCTGTCTGCTGGGAGTTAGCCTGACGAATACTGAACAGTGGATGTCAATGAAGGGTGAAAAAAAAATTTTTTTAGAAATACTTAGAAGCCCTGGTGTATGAGTCTACTTGGACAATTTAGTGGAAGAGACCAAAAAACACATATACTGTATATAGACAGCACAACATACATTCTCCTGCAGCTCCCTCCTCTCCATTATCCTTTGCCCAAACAGGATGAAGGTACTGGCCAACTGGTTCCTAGAGTCCAATGGTGAGGACAAATCAAGTTCACATCGTGTCCCCTCCTATTACTTGTTGTCCAGCTACTAGTGAATAAGGCTGTCCAGAGACAACTGCGGGTTGCAGGAAAGAAATTTCCTAGATTCTCCTATCAACACAGACAGCGTTGACAGGGGAATCCCTTCTGCTGAGCAGGGGGGCGGGGGTAAGTGGGGAAGCCGTTCTTGCTGGGAGAAAACAGGGATTACCACTAGCGGCTATAGCAGCCACTTGCAATAATCGCAAGTGAATCCAGCAGGCTGGTTATGTTTATTATTTATTTATTACAGGATTTATATAGCGCCAACAGTTTACGCAGCGCTTTACAATATAAAAAGGGAGACAATACATTATAATACAATAAAATACAAGAGGATTAAGAGGGCCCTGCTCAGAAGAGCTTACAGTCTAATAGGGTGGGGGAGGTGATACAAAAGGTTGTAACTGTGGGGAATGAGCTGATGGAAGTGGTAGAAGATTAGTTGGAGACATGATAGGCTTCCCTGAAGAGATGAGTTTTCAGGGATCGCCTGAAGGTAGCTAGAGTAGGGGACAGCCGGACAGGTTGAGGCAGCGAGTTCCAGAGGATGGGAGAGGCTCATCCTGGAGACGAGCATGGGAGGAGGAATCAAGAGAGCTTGACAGGAGGAGATCTTGAGAAGAGCGGAGAGGACGGTTTGGGTATGTTTGGAGACAAGATTGGCAATGTATGGTTGTATCAAAGTTGATCAATTGATCAGCTTGGTACATTCAGCCTGCCAATTAATGGTTCAAATCTTGGCTGGTTCCTGCTGAACTGGCCGAGATTCAAACCATGTATGACTGGCCTTAGTAACAGGCATGTGAAGCCCTGCGTGATCTACCTTGCATGCCTTTGATATAATATTGAACCATAATGTATGCACACCATTATTACATTGACATGCACAGCTCTGTATTGACATCTGGTGGAGCCTATTACTATGTAATGATATAAACATGTAATAATTTGAAAGAGTGTTTTCCATTGCTTATTAGTACAAAAATGTGTAAAACCATCCAGACTTTAGATAAAAACAAGCACAAAGGAAGGGCTACGCAAACTCCTCTGCAAAAACCATATCTCCTGAAATTATTGGAATATAGAGAATTATTAATATCATGTAGGAGTTGCCACTAATATATTCAAATCAGACATAGCTTACTATAGGTAGTTATATTTACAAATAATGCCTAATGCGTTTTGCAGGAATTGTGGCCTGCTTCCTCAGAAGATGAATAAGGAAGATACAGCCTGCAGAGCAGACCTATAAATGATAATACAAGCAATTAGGTAACAATATAATAACAATAATATAATAACAAGTAATAACATTATGTCCCTTGGATGATACCCACCTAACATCGTAACAGACCCCACTACAGAACGAGGATCGTGGCAATAGGTACCCCTACATGTAATTGTAGGGACAACTTCAAAGAGGATGCTGTGGCCTCTTTGAAGTGGTGCCTACACTTGTACATAGGGGGTAACCTATGGCTGCGATCCTCATCCTATAGTGGTGTCCGCTCTGAGGTTGGGTGGATATCATCCATGGACATACTGTTGTTAATTGTTATATATTGTATTGATAGATGTCACTATATTTTTGTGTTCTGGATAATGTTCATATATATATATATATATATATATATATATATATATATATATGTATATATATAGTTTTTGTATACGGATAATGATTGCTTGTTTTTGTCATTTATGGGACCAGTTGGTTGCTACCCAAGATGGAGTAAAGGCACACAGAGACCAAAGAAAGTGGCACCGCTATTATTTGGTTAATTAGAGGTAACAGGGAAACAATATATTTCATCCTTAATACCTACCCTCTTAAACGAAGCCAAGAATCTAATACCGGTGAAGTGGCGAAGGCCGGATGGCCCGACGACACGTGATTGGATTCTTGGTGTTAATGCGATTCAAAGACTAGACAGCACCGAACATCAAACGGGGGGGGCAAAGGGAAAACGGGGAATATAGAAACAAGTGGTCAGAATGGAACGACTTTAGAAACTCATGGAGATATTATATAGAGATTACCCGATAGAAGGCCCACACGTTGTATGTCGGAAAGGTCGGAAATATAGGTTTAAACTAGGAGCAAGGGAGATAGCCTAAATATAAGTCATACAAAGAGGGGAGGGTGGGGGGGGGGGGGGTGGGGAGGGGTGCAAAAGGGATCTAGATACAAAACCATAATTGTGAATTCCATGTACTTTTGTTGATATGATGTACTGATTGATCTTTGTAAAAATTAATTAAATAAAGATTTAAAAAAAAAAGAAAAAAAAATTAGAGGTAACAAATAGCATGTGGAGGATAGAGGCAAGGTGCTTACTCTACAGTAAAAAAATATGGCATCAGCATCTTGAAACCACAAAACAACAGCACAGGGTACAGCAGTTCTCAATCTTTTAACATAGCCCCCGAATTTGAGGTGTCACTTTAAATAGGTTTACATTATCGGAGCAGTATCTGAGTGAAAGGGGTGGATGATAGGCAGAGCAGCGGTGCAGGTGCACTTATCAGTAAACTGATAGACAGATCCTGGTCCCAGTTCTCTAGAGTCCACAGATAGCGAAGCCAGCAGTGGAATCTCTGCTTTGTCCCTCCTCAACAGCAACCTCTCCCTAGCATTAAACACACTGTCCCTAACCAGTGTGGATCCTGTCCCTACCTTATTCACTTTGCAAATGCACGCCAGCTGGTCAACCAGTGTTGTAGCATTCAATCGGACAGCTGCTACCCTGATGACACCTTTGGAAGCATCAAAGGAACAAAGGGCCCTTTCAGCCTCTGTTCCCTCAGCTAAGCTTTGCCACCTACAGAGGATAAAAGGGCCCTTTCAGCCTCTGTTCCCTCAGCTAAGCATTGCCACCTACAGAGGATAAAACCTTGAAGCAGGCCACAATTCCTGTGAAACGCATTGAGACATTATTTGTCATTTTAACTACCTACAGTAAACTATATATTCATCAACTGTAAGGGCATATGCCCGATTGAAATATATTAGTGGCAACTCCTATATGATATTTATAATTCTCTATATTCTAATAATTTCGAGAGCTATGGTTTTTGCAGAAAATTTTGTGTATCCCTTCCTTTGTGGTTGTTTTTATTAAAAGTCTGGATGGTTTTACAAATTTTTGTACTTATAAACTATGTAGGGGAATTACCCCATTTTTATATTTGTTGTGTCAAGTGTATGTTTCATGAGCACCTCTAAACATCGAACATAATATAAATAACAGATAATATGAGATGAACATTTATTAGCAAGTCAATGGACCTGCATTTAGTGATGCCTGAACATTGGAAATCACAATACCAAAACTATTTATGTTAACAAAGGTGCATTAGTTTGAGGATGGTTCAGTCAGATGATCCATACTTTAAGAATGTTTTAGGACAACCCCTCATTAGATATAATCTCTATTTGGTGTTCCTATTATTAATAGCAGACTACAGAAAACCATTTTAGTTTTATTAAGAGCAGCAAACCATAAGCATGTTCCTTTTATTAGTTGCAGCCTACAAAAAAACAATTTTCCTGTTATCAGAGCGGCCTACCTAAAGCTAATTCCATTTCATTAGTAGAAGTCTGCCAAAAGCTTTTTCCCTTTTAATAATAGAACTTAACCAAAAGCTAATTCCACTTTACTGGTAACAGCCTACCAAAAGCCATTTTATTTTTAGCAGCCCTCCAATAGTGATTTCTCATTTTTTAGTAGCAGCCCACAAAAGCTATCTCCCCGGTGGCAGACCTCAGTAAAGCCTTTTTTTTTACTTTGACTACAATAGCTTTCGGTTCCTAATAGATGCAGTAGTATGCAGAAAATGCTGCACAATATACCTTTGGTACACAATGGGCATATAGGCAAGTAGGTTTTCGATGTGTTTTCTGTTGTAGGTAATTTAATAGAAACAGGGTTTCAGGCAAGCATGTATGTTGCAGTGAATTGTAAAACAGGCATCAAGAGGTCTGTGTGCACCAATAGACTGGCTCCAGGACTAGGTTCAGACATTAGTGGATGGAGCTACTGGTCCTTTTGGGCAGTAGAATAGCAGAAGCAGGTTAAGACAAACTCTTCTAATATAGAGAACACATCAATGAACCCCATGCAAGTGCTCATAGCATTGGGCTATGAACTCCCCTTTCTGGGAAGCTTCAAGATTGTTCCCTAATGGAGAGGGGAGGAAAGTATGATTTGTTACCCTTTTGTTGGGATGTGGATATGGAACTTTGTGAACATACAGAAGGTCTCTTTATTGGATC
Source organism: Lithobates sylvaticus (assembly GCA_028564925.1). Classification (NCBI taxonomy): domain Eukaryota; kingdom Metazoa; phylum Chordata; class Amphibia; order Anura; family Ranidae; genus Lithobates; species Lithobates sylvaticus. The sequence continues at coordinate 304,101,059 of CM053028.1, read as the reverse complement.
TATGTTAACCGGACAGGTTATAAACTACAAAAGTAAATGTGAGGTAACGGCTGCCTCTGTTGAAGTTGGATTTTGTGCTGTTGAACATGTTCGCGTTACAGTTAAATAGTAGGTAAGGTTGAATAAAGACAATAGTCCATCCAGTTCAACCTGTGAAGGTGTACATGTGTCAGTGTCGATAATTATTTCCCATGTCCCTGTATGTTGTGTTCTTTAAGATGCACGTCCAAGAGTCTTTTAAAAATATCAATACTCCCTGGTGACACCACCAATTGTGGAAGAGAGTTCCACATCCTTATCGCCCTGACAGTGAAATAACCCCTGCACAGCTTAAGGTTATACCGCTTCCCCTCCAATCTCATTGTGTGGCCCCTTGTCCTCCTACACTCCCTGAGGCTGAATATTTTTTTCCTATGCTGGGATCACCATTGAAGTATTTGTAAATCGATATCATGTCCCCTCTCAAGTGTCTCTTCTCCAGCGAGAATAAATGTAGTGCTTGTAGTCGTTCCACGTAATTGAGGTCCTCCAATCCCCTTATTCATTTCGTTGCCCTTCTTTGGACTCTCTCCAGCTCCAGAACATCCCTTCTGAGGACTGGTGACCAGAGCTGGATGGAATACTCCAGATGTGGCCTAACCAGAGTTTTATAATTTGGCAGGATTATAGTTTTATCTCTGGATTATATCACCTTTTTTTATGCATGCTAATATTCTGCCGGCTTTGGTAGTTGCAGCTTGACATTGCATGCTATTGCTCAGTCTGTCTTCTACTTGGACCCCCAGATCTTTTTCCATCTTTGATTCCCCAAGAGGTTCTCCCCCAGTAAGTAATTAGCATTTATGTTTTAGGCCCCCAAGTACATTACCTTACATTTCTCCACATTATCTACTTCCAGATCGCCCACCGCATATATACTGCGGCAGGGCAGCCTGGCTGTGAGAAACAACGTACCTGTACGGTGTTCGTTTCTTCCGGGTCTGGGGTGCACGTTTACTTCTTCTGGGTCTTGGGCAGTTGCTAACTGTGTGGGGGATGGTTTTACTGGAGGAAGAGAGAGATCTGTGTTCCTGCTTGGAACAGTTTTATTTCTAGTACAAGGAATGTAAACATCCCTTATAATAGAAATAAAGATGACAGTTCCTCTTTATGGAGTGATCTGGGATCAAAAAGACCCCAAATCTCTTCGCAAAAGATAAAAAACATTTTTTGGATCTTTTTGCTTTAAAGAAAAAAAAAAAGTTTATTTCCACCCTGGACCGGAAGTGACATCATGACGTTGCTTCAGTCCTCCAAGGGCATAGAGATTATCAATTTTTTTATTGCCTCGGTAACCAGCTGGCTGCACCATCGGATTGGCGTGCCAGTGAAAACGGTAAGCCAGAGAAAAAACGGCGAGCAGTGGGAGGGGGGGACCTCCCCTCCCGCAGCTTCTGAAAGTGTTTCAGCAGGTTCTGAGCACTACAATTCCCCAGTAGCGGAGTGGGCCCCGCCATGCACTCTGCGTGGGCTCCACACATGCACTTAACTTGACTCTTAAACTTCCACACCTCTGTACAGTATGTCTGCACATTACTCCACCCTACGCTGATGTCTCTGTACACCAAAGACTCACTGGTTAACTGTGTGTGTGCCGGTAACTTATGATACACCTCTTTAGTATCTTCAGACCAGACAGGGACAACATTTCAATACTTTACTTGGCAAAAGTGCAAAAAGTATATAAAGAGAAAATACTGCGCCAAACTAAAAAACGTTGTTTAGCTGCTGCCACGACAATCAGACACAATTGTACAAAACATAAAAATCAAAACGTGCAGCGCTGATATGTGATTGAAATTTTTTTATTAATCAATGTCCCTGTTTTACATAAAGTAACACTGGGATTTACAGCCCTGTGGGCAACAATGTATGACAGGTCTATCTATACTGAGAGAAAACACTCGTGTTCAGTGAGTAAAGAGCAATTTGACAACTTATATCAATGAGAATGCCCAATAATGAAATGGGTCGTATTCTCGTAAGTGCAAATCTCAAAAACATATAATAAAATTAATCATCAAATGTGGTGTAAGTGTTCAGTGTATGATCTCTTCCCAGGGATCTCCACTGTATAAAGTGTTATAATAAAGTGTCAAGTGCAATCCAGAGAGATCGTGCGATCTTTTAGAAATGCATAAAAAAATGAATATCAAATGAGACAAGACAAAGCAAAAATGAAACAGCTTATCACTCTGTCCTAACTCTGTCCTATACCGTGTAGTGAAACTAATTATCAGATATGGTGTGAGTATTCAGTGTATGATCTCTTCTCAGGGATCTCCACTGTATAAAGTGTTAGAATGAAGTGTCAAGTGTACTCCAATGGGATAGTGCGATTTTTTTTAGAAATGCATATAAAAATTGGTATCAGATGGGGAAGGAACAGGCCAAAAGGAACAACTGATTGCTCTGTCCTACCAACCCAGCGCAAGCATAAAGATCTCTGTGTGCAGTGGGAAGAATGGAAAAGGCCTAATCAGGCTGCATAAAACTCATATAAAACTGGGGGAGAACATACAGTCACCTGCTTGAAAAGTAACAAGTATAAATCTATAGGGAATATAGATTCTAAACTCGACTATGCGATTTTGCACAAGTCGCACAGAACAAACAAAGAGTTTGTAAAGTTTAGAAAATCATACAATGTAGTACATATTTGTAAACTTTATCCAGTGTACTCCAATGGAGAGTGTAAATTATAAATCTAATGTAATCAGAGTATGTGATTAATAAAGTCGCATAAAAATATAAATGCACATAAATACTATAAATGAGAAAAACTTCTAGATGAGACAATAGGCCCTGAGGTGAGGGCAAAAGTCCTCTATCTGGAATCAACGCAATATATTAGATGTAACAGTCTGTGGGTTAGGTCCTCATGGCAGAGGCGACCCCAGGGGCTATATTCCGCCAGTAGTGCTGCACCAGTCCACCCGATTACACGGTACGGGTTTAAATTAGTCCTCAATAGATCATAATGGAAGAACCAATATAACCAGCAGGGAATATATGGGAGAAGAATGGATTGAATAAATGCAGTCCCCCAAAGAATAACGAATGGTGGGTGCTACTTCTGACTTCAGGGTGGTTCAATCTTCTCTAAAGCATTTTTTTTCTCTTTAGATGTATAGGCAATAAAGTAATCAGGGTACCCTTACCAGATAAGGTGTACTCACAGACCTCTCGGTGGTGAGTCAAACGAGCTTGTACCGGATCCACCGGATATGAGGGGATAGTGGAGCAAGCAGTCGTATCTTCTGGAGAGTTTACTTTCCGTGGGTAACAAGTACCTCTAATACTCACCCCCAGTAGGTTGTCCAATCCCGGGGAGGGGAGATGAAGAAAGGCCTTGGTTGTACTCTCTGCCATGGAAGGCTCAAAGAAGGAGATAAAAATATGGGAGGCAACTCCTCATAGCGTAACTCCGAAAAAGGGGAAGTTTTTTATTTTATAAGATATTCAAAATCTTAAACAGCGATAAAATAAATAAAAAAGGTTTTCTAAAAATAGGCACAAATTCGGTGAGTGGCTCAGGCAAGCATTTACTGGGGTACATGCCTGCCACAGGCAGGGAATACCAGAGGAAACATTTTTTGACTTGTCAGACTAGATTTGTCGTTTACCTCATAACCTGCCCTTGCGGGAAGCAATATGTAGGGAGGACGATTCGCACCTTCTCTGTGAGGTGCAATGAACATATTGCAGGCATAAAAAAAGGTCGTACTGACCACAATGTTCCCAAACATTTTCTCCTCCATCATAACAAAGACCTCGAAGGAACCAAATTTCAGGTTATTGATAAATTTGTACCGCATTGGAGGGGGGAATCAAAAATTAGGGGTGTGTCCAAACTGGAAACTTTTTGGATCCATCAATTGAAGAGCTACACGCCCCATGGCCTTAATATAGACTGGGACATCAATGCATTTATCAACAGATCATAGACATTATATCAACTATTGTTTATTTTACTCCTTATGGTCCATTATGCTCTCTTTATATATGTCAGTCATTTTACATATTTTAATCCAGTAAACCTAGACTCCTGTTATATTGAGTTGTTGGCTCCGTCAGGGCGATATCTAGACCTACCCAGTTTATGATATAAGATCGAAGGTTTTATAGGGATGCATGGTGTTATTATTGTTCCTCTCTGGGGAGTAGATTGAGTAATAACATATAATGATAGGAATATATAATGCTATATGTTTCTGGGCAGTCTAATGTTCCTGGGTTGGTAGATTCCCAACTTCTGGTATTCACTAATAATTGGTTGTTGCTAACGCTACATGCAATTTTTGAACACATTATTCATTCAATTGTTTCTAAATCCTAGCGCTTCATAACCCCTCCCACATGAGACAATACAATTGCATTCACATTGTTAACTTCCTGATTTTTAATTGCAGCCTCACCACACCTATATAGTTTTGCCTTATTATCTTTTAACTTTCTCTCTCCAACTAATACCATTTTTGATGATCCTTTTTGATACCAGGATTGGTAACATGGATCGAATAGCATAAGATTGAGAGTACCTCCAATCTTATTCCAGCTCCAACGGAACATGATATTATATATACACTGTTTTCAATAAAACGGTCCCAGCTTAGTATATTTTTTCCTTTCAGATTTTGAGCACATTACTAACGTCCCCGTCTATAATAGACGCCCCTTTTTTAGTTAGGCGTGCTGTGACACTAAGCGTCCAGTTGCCATGGTACTCCGGACGGCGCCGCGGGTTAGGTATAGGAGCCGCGCATGTTAAAACATGATGACGCACACAATGTAGAGCCCTCCCCCTCCCTGACAACGTGGCGCGTCACGGCCCCCAGGACTACCCGGGTAACAGCGTGGGGAGGACGGAGCAACTATAGGCATAGACATACGGTGACGTAGATCACGCTGTCACCGCCTATGATCGTCGCTTATCAGATCCCCTAATTACAGACACGCTTCTAAGCCCCGCCCCCCGACGCATGATGTAGGCACTAGAATCTGATTGGCCTAAACAAAAACGAAACTGAGGCATGGCTAGGAGTGACCATGAACCTCACTCTAGAGGTTTTTACTCTAACAATACACTTGTAACAACTTAACATTAACTAATTAACTAATCCCTTTAAGCAGCCAATGTGAATTACCAGGATTTCACTACAAGTCAGACTTGTTGTCACCGAGCTAAACACAGTTGATTATAAATTATCATAATTACCACCACAAGACATTTCATCACAATAGCAGGAGACCACCAGTAACAGACGGACCGTCTCCTGCATTGTACAGAGGACAAGGTGATCAGCTCTCTCAATTAACATCTTGAGTTCATGACACTAGCATCTGAGAGTGTATGTCCCAACAGCATGAGACCACACACACATTATATATACACATATATACAGCATTGAATCTGACTAGGGGTTGGGGTTCTCCTTCACCCTGTGCCCCTTAAAATCCAGGGCCCATAATCGGTTGGCAGGAGGCTCGCATTTAGTCCTCTCAAAAAGCCTGTGTCCCAGCTAGGTCTGTCACAGGGGGTTACCCTTAAAATCCATACCAGACCTAAGGGCCTGGTATGCTCCTGGAGGGGGAACCCATGCCGGTTTTTTATAAAAATTTGGCATTTATTTCCCCCTCAGAAGTAGTACAATGAGTTGCGAATTTATGTTAGCCGCTGATTCGCACCTAAAACGTTGACAAACCGCAGAACAACAGACGTTTCAGTGCGCAGTCACGCCGGGCATTCAATTCGCACCGCACTGGTCTGAACCCAGGCTAAAAGACCGGGCAAACATTAACCCCAACCCTCTCAGCTGGGACAGCACCTGCAACCTGCTTACATGTTTTTCTGCAGTGGTACAGTAAACTCAGAAAAAACAATAGTGATTACATTTTAGTTAAAATTTCCTTTTACTAATTAGATTAAATAACACAGTGTGTGAGGTCAAGAGTAAGAATAAAATAGGGGCAGGCTTAAGGTTATGAAATGAGTAGCACTGGAGGAGGTAGAGATAGTTATCATGTCTTGTTTTGAGGTGAGTAAATAATTGAAACACAGACATAAAAGGAGAGCAGAATAAAAAATTAGAACATGAAAGACATCTGCATTTGCAGGTGGACAGATTCAACTTTACTTAATTATTTAACAAAGGCTTTAGAACTGGCAAAAGACAAAGTATGTTAACATGATTGATTTTGAAGGAAATAGTGTATGAAATTGACCTGCCTGTTCTCAAAGATTTCACAGTATTGGTTTTTCTGGGATTCTGCCCGACCTCTTACTTTTTGAATAAAACCTGTACTAACAGAAATATTGATGCTATCATCGCTGACCTTTCTATAAAAAAAAAAGAGTTGCCTGGCTAAGTATACCCTCATTACATTCTGAATCAGGAACAGGCATGCAGCCTGAATATAATGTATTTGTAATGTATTTGTTCCAGCACAAAGTATGATAACTAATTAATCAGAGTGACAGCCAGGCAGCTAGCATTTTCAGATGACGAGGTTAGTAATGGTAGCCTCCATAATTCTCTCAGTATGTGATAGGTAACTCTGATCAGAAAAATGTAAATCATATTATTTTATTTGAAGGTTTAAAAAACTTGTTTCTGTGTTTCTGTGTTTCTGTGTTTCTATGTTTCTGTGTTCATATTTCTAATTACCTATGGAGTTCTGTACAATGTATATCTTTGCTCCTGTATATTGGTGTGAGTCTACGGGTTAGCTCTGATGTGACTGATAGTAACAGACTCTCTAAGGATTACTTGACCAGTCTTTAACCTGTAGCCGACCGCCCACTGTCAATTGACGGCGGAGCGGTGCGGCTCTTGTGGCGGGACGCCGTCATATGACGTCGTCTACATTTTGGCCACTAGGGGGCGCGTGCGCTGTGGGAGGCGCGCGCGCGTGCCCGCCGCGTCGCTGAGGACCGATGCGGGTGCCCGGCGGCCACGATGTCTGCCGGGCACCCGCAATTGCCCAGTAACTGAGCAGGACGTGGATCTGTATATGTAAACACATCTACGTCCTATCACTGGAGAGGAGACCGATGGTGTGTCCCTTGTACATAGGGACACCGATCGGTCCCCTCCCCCCACAGTTAGAATCACTAACATAGGGAACATATTAACCCCTGCAGCGCCCCCTAGTGTTAACCCCTTCCCTGCCAGTCACATTTATACAGTAATCAATGCATTTTTATAGCACGGATCGCTGTATAAATGTGAATGGTCCCAAAAATGTGTCAAAAGTTTCCGATATGTTTGCCGCAATGTCGCAGTTATGATAAAAATCGCAGATCGCCGCCATTACTAGTAAAAAAAAATAATAATAAAAATGCTATAAATCTATCCCCTATTTTGTATAACTTTTGCGCAAACCAATCAATATACGCTTATTGCGATTTTTTTTTACCAAAAATATGTAGAAGAATACGTATCGGCCTAAACTGAGGAAAGAATTTGTTTAAAAAAAATTGGATATTTATTATAGTAAAAAATATTATGTTTTTTCAAACTTGTCCCTCTTCTTTTGTTTATAGCACAAGGAATAAAAACCGCAGAGGTGATCAAATACCACCAAAATAAAGCTCTATCTGTGGGGAAAAAATGATAAAAAATTTTATTTGGGTACAGCGTTGCGCAATTGTCATTCAAAATGCGACAGTGCTGAAAGCTGAAAAATGGCTTGGTCAGGAAGGAGGTGTTCGTGCCTGGTAGGCAAGTGGTTAAAGAGAGTCAATACATAAATGGGGATCCTACCTTAGCTGGACTTTTTTATGAGTTGCATGCTCCAGGGCTCCTCTATTTAGGACACCTCACACTTGCCCCTTTTCCTGCAATAAAACGCATGAAAATGCACTCCAAGTGGAAATTCCATCCATAGCTAATATCTATGTGCTAAAGCTTAGAGCATTTTTTTAAAGATGTAGATGTATGTACAAAATTCAAAAAATGTGCACAAGCAAAGCACCTTGTCCCCATGTTGATGACAAGAGCCTCTTCCACACAACCCTGGCCCAGTGATTGTGGGGGTGATTTATCAGAATATGGAAGTCCCCTTTAACCACAGGATCCCCAGATCCCAACCCCCCATATGAATGGGTATAGGGTACATAGGACACAGTTGTTGACCAGTCCTTTATTTTTTTATAAAAAATGCTCCCAATGTAGATCCATCATCAATCACATCATCCAGTCAGTGATGTGCTGTAAGTCCACTAAAGCACAATAAATGATGGCCACCAACCCTCAGAAAATAAATACACAGACACTGCCCCCACATCTTAAATAAACAAAAGGGACAGTGTCAACTATGTCACTGGGTGGCCCCATCTCCTTGTGTCCAATAATAGTCAATGACGGCATGAGTGGCCCTGCCCCATTGTGATGTCATTGACCCTGCCCCTTTATTTATTTAAACAGAGGGGGAAGCAAAGCAGTCATTTAGGAGAGGCAAGTGGCAGGTGCGGTCCGGCAGGTTGGAAGCCATCATCTATTGTGATTAACACCGATTTACATTGCTGGACAGCATGATTGATTATGGAGCTACATCAGGGGCCTTCTTTTTTTTTTTACGTAAAGGACTTTTTTAGTACATTTCACACATATTGTATGTGGTTTAAACAAACTGACATTATTTCAAGTAACATTTCATGCAATATTGTATTCACGCTATAAGTATTGGGGTCCCAAAACTGAAAGGAGATGCTCTGTTATGTCATGTGCACACAACCTGGGTATGCACACTGGGGCAATGGAGTCCCCTAAGGCCTCATGTACACTGTTGCTGGTAAACGGACGTTTAGGAGCCGTTGGGAATTTTTTGCAGCTGCCCCTGAACTCTCCTCTATGTTATCTTATCAGTACATGTACACAGGGTCATTTATAGTCATTTCTAGGTAGTTGAGTTCAGAAGTATTTTTCGTAACCCAAAAAAATGTGTTCAGGGCGAATGTTCAGAGGCATTTAAAATGCCAAATGTCTGTAACAGCTTGTAAACGCGTGCAAACACGGTAACTCACATTTAGTTGCGTTTAGTTTATAGGCGTTTTTAATAGAGATACATTTGACCATTTGCAATGCAAAAAACGCTTCTAAACGCAAACGCGGCATAACGGACATTTTTAAATGTTGGTTGCTAGCTGTCAAGTTCCATCGTTAAGAAGAGGTTTTAAAACGTCCAGTGGACATGAAGCCTTATTTGCAGGGATTTCCTCTTACTTCCTGTTTTGGCTATGGGAAAGGAAGTGAAGATAAATCTCCTCAATGGGATAAAGAGGGCAAAAAACTCAATCTCCCTTATCCTATTTAAAATGGAAAAAAAAAAATAATTGCCTAAAGCTTTACTTTAGGCATATTTGTTTCCAATGAACTGATGAGATGCTCTTCAGGGATTGGCAAGCCAACAGACATGCAGGGACAGCCCCTGCTGCCTCTCTGGACCACCTAGCAGAGTTTGGTAGATGATGCAACATAATAAAACCCTCGCTTGCTCGTCCCCACCCCCTTTCCTGACCGGCCAGGCTGCGTGCTCGGATAAGGGTCTTGTATGGATTTTGGGGGGACCCCCACGCCGTTTTTTCGGCGTAGGGGGTTGCCCTCAAAAGCCATACCAGACCTAAGGGCCTGGTATGCTCCTGGAGGGGGAACCCATGCCGGTTTTTTTATTTTAAATTTGGCGTGGAGTTCCTCCTCAAGGAGACACTGTCGCGTCCATATAGATGGAGATCCGACTTGGAGGCGACTTCCATTGAAATCAATGGGTACAAGTCGCCTAGAAGTCGGATTGAAGTAGTACAGGAACCTTTTCTGAAGTCGGAGCGACTTCAGTAGTGTTCATTAAGACGGCTCTCATTCACTTGCATGTAATTTCTGATGTCAAGTGACTTGGGGCGACTTGTAGTCTGACAAGTCGCCCCCCAAGTCACGGTAGTGTGAACGGGCTCTAAGTCGTGTTGCCCCAGTGTGAACCGGCACGAACCTTTTTTGAAGTCGGAGCGACTTCAGTAGTGTACATTGAGACGGCTACATAGATTAACATTACAGCGCGACTTGGGACGACTTGGGGCGTCTCGGGGCGACCTGAAGTCGGATCCTGAGTCGCCCTGGTGTGAACCGGCTCTAAGGAACACATCACCACATTACCATAAAGATACAAACACCTGTCACGTTTCTGATTAATTACAACAGCAAGATTTACTTCACAAGTTTTTGGATGGTATGGCTAAATTGTATCTGCATTTCCTTATACCACTCTGTTTCTTTAAAAATGAAGATAAAGCATGTTCTCTTTCATGTAACACAGTAAAATAGTCCTAGTGGTGCTTCATTTTTTATGCATTTTAAAAGGAATTCTGGAAAGCTACCAACAGTAACATAATGGAATTCTTTCCAGGCAAGAATGTTGCAACGTTGCATAGCTGAATGGAAATTTTTCATTTTTTTTAGAAAGAATGTAAAAACTTTCCACGGTTATATGTTATTTATTGTGGTTATCAATTTTTAATTATCTGTGTTTACTGATGAATACAAAAAGGTTCAATGTTCCCAGACTTGAATAAAATTGAAAACGTAGATAGGAATCTAACATACAATGCATGAAAAACAACCAAAGAACATATCTGAGAATAAGAGAACTCATAGTGCAACAATAAGGGCTCTTCCACATTTCTGTATTTTTGCCCATAGACAAGCGTCACAAAAAATGTTTACATGTGCATGCATATGGACATATTTTTTAATTGTGAAATTTAACTTTTGGAAAATGACCCCCAAATGTGAGTGCTGGCATTTATGTGAGCTGCGTACAGCCTTTTTTGTCACACATATCTATGAGCAAAAATATGATGCAATTGTGGCTCTACAACTACATATGTAATTCGCTCTGTATGCCCTAGACATGTGCAATTCGTTTCGTTTTCCATTAAAATTCGTTATATTCGTTCATTCGTTATCGTACGAATGAACGAATGATTCGCTAAAAATTTTAACGATTTGTCGAATCGAACGAATATGAAAAACAACGAAAATCCGAAATAACCAAAAATTAGAAACAACTACGAAAGAAGAAAATCCGAAAAACAAAAACAGGAACAACGAAAATCAAAATGAACGAAAAAAATTCATACATTGGTAACTTTTTTTTTTGTGTTGAATTGGTAATTTTCCGTGTCCCTTACAATGGCGCTGCTTAACGTGCTTCGAATGGATTGAACGAAAAAATTCGTACAGTCGTAACTTTTTTTTTCTATTCGTAATTTTCCGTGTCTCTTACAATGTAATAATAGCATACACATTACATAAAATTATGAATTATGCTCCGATTACGAATCTACGAAAACAATGTTATGAAAGTACGAATAAATCAAGCTTACGAAAGTACGAATGTAACTAAATCTACGAAAATACGAATGCGTCCGAATTTCGAATAAACGAAAATTAAACTAACGGAAAAACGAATCAACGAAAAAATAACTCTTACGAAAATACGAATCGTTACGAATACGAACACCGACGACTTACAAATTTACGAATCGTTACGAATACGAACACCGACGACTTACGAAATTACGAATCGTTACGAATCAACGGAAACGAACAGAAACGAAACGAAAATAAACACATTTTTCTATTGTGCACATGTCTAGTATGCCCATAGGTCTTAAGTAAAAGCCATGTGCAAGAGCACTAACATATATGCTGGCTGACTACATTAAAGCGGAGTTCCAACCACATATATGAATTTTTTTTTTAAATCTATCTCTTACTATTACATAATGTATATTTACCATTGATTAGTCTTGTCATTAGCGCAGCACTTATTAATATTTTATTTCAAAAGTTACCTTTGATCCATCCTGCTCGGGCATTCCCATCTTAATTGTGGGAAGGCGAAACCCACAAGCATAAACTTCTGGAATACGGTGCTGCTGTATTCCCAGCATGCACCGCCAGTTCTCACGCATGCGCAGTAAAAGCACGTATCGGCGCAGGAAACTACACAAGTTGCCATCACAACGGACGTCATCGGCGGAAGTGCCCGCCCCTGTGATGGCAACGAAGATAAGCCGCCCTTGCCCGTGTCACTTCCGGTTTTGAAATACCGCGATTCTAGCCCTCAGCGCTGCCCACTGACTCCTGGGAAATTATGACACATATCTCGCAGGAGCACTAGCAAGCACAGGCACCGAGGGAAATGATGTCCGTGCCACGTAGACCACATAGCAACAGGCATGAAAAAGTAAGTAAAAAAAATGCGATGTGAGTAGCAGCAGCAGGTTGTCCATAATCACTCATTGGAATTCATGCTGGATCTACATCACTGGACAACGTGATTGATGTGGAATTTACATGACGAGACATTTTTCTAACCACCACTCTATACAGTATGAAGGCCAGGCAGTTCACTCCTAGGGATGAGAGGGCATATTAAAATGTCTCTGTCTCCCACTTCTTGAGTGCTCCCTCTAGGGCACACATGGACATGCACTGCAGTTGCTATGTCCTTTGGATAATCCAAATCACAGATTGGGATATAGGGCTGTTGCTGTTGTGGCTAATGAGCAGGTATAATAGTTGACAGCAGTACAATTTTTTTTCCCCATTATTATTGGTTGAACTAGATGGACTTAGGTCTTTTTTCAACCAGACTAACTATGTAACTATCTAAAAATGTCACTCAACCAGAGCAGCCAATCATAGTGTCCCTGATCACTGCCACACCTGTGCTAGTGTCACAATACTAGTGCAGCCAATCACTGTGTTCCTGATTTCCACCAAACCAGACCAGTGCAGCCTGCAACAGTGTTTCTGATTACTGCTGCTGCCACACCTGTCCCAGTGTTGCCAGACCAGTTTAAGCCATCAACAGTGATCCTGATCATGGCCACATCAGTCCCAGTATCACCAGACCAATTTAATCCATTAACGGTGTTCCTGATCACCTCCATAACAGTCAAAGTGTCTGCAGACCAGGGGCAGATCCAGGGGGGCAATGGAGAAATTGCCTCCCCCGAAAATATTACTAACTGACTCCGGGGCCTCTCTCTCTTACATCAGTATCATCAGCAGCAGCGGCACCAAGGGAGAGACCCTATTGTTGTCTTCATGCCAAGCTGGAGCCTGGAGAAGATGGAGGGAGGAGGTGGGTGGAGCCGTACCACTGGCGTGGCCTCTACTGTTCGCTGCACTGGTTGCTAGCCCCTGTGCTGTCTGGCATCTAGAAACCAGTGACGACAGTCACGTCAGAGCCACTGCTGAGGAGGAGGAGAGCCCCAGCATTCAGAGCAGAGCCTTCTTCCTTCTCCGTGCCTAGTGAGAGTGTTGGCTCCACCCACCTCCTCCCTCCATCTTCTCCACACACCAGTGCGTCGTGAACACAGGATGAAGCAGTGGCTGTGTGTCACTGTCATTTGATGCTGCCTGCAGACAGTGCAATCCTGTATCCCTCTCATCTCCATTGCTCATCCATGAGAGCCCCTCCCCCCCACCAGAGCACCAAAGTATTTGAATAAAAGTAAGTACAAAAATGAATGAATGTGTAAAATTGCAGAATACATGTATGCCATTATTTATGAAAATAAAAAATGCTGCCCTTTTAGTATTGACATGTTAGTCTTTTTCAATCTTAACCACTTCAACTCTGGAAAGTTCCCCCCCCCCCTTCATGACCATGCCATTTTTTTGCAATGCAGTGCTGCATTACTTTACCCGACAGACAATTGTGCGGTCGTGTGACGCTGTACCCAAGTAAAATTTATGTCCTTTTCTTCTCCACAAATAGAGTTTTCTGAGGGTACTTGCTAACTGTGTGGGGGATGGATTCACTAGATAAACAGAGTGATCCATGTTCCTGGTTAGCAGGAACACAATATCACTCTGTTCCTCTCTGACAGAATGGCGGTCTGCCTTGTTTACATAGGCAGACCGCCGTTCTATCTCTGTGGGGAGTGTTTGCGGGTGGTCGGTGGACATCGCTTCCGCCAAACCCTCTGATTGGCTCCCCCTCTGGCCAATCAGCGTGCCTTCGCTTGCTATTGCACGAAATGGCGTACAGGTATGTCATTTTGCGCATTAGGGCCGACCTGCCGCAGTATAAGAGGCTGGTCAGCAAGTGGTTAATCTGATTATAATGCAGGATATTGATTTAAATGTGGAGCTACAGAAGAGCAAACAGCTAATATGGAAAGAAGGATTCAAAGCAATTAGGTGATGCCTAATTTAAAAATATGTCTAGCCAGAATTTATGAAAGTGCTAGGAACACTGTACGTGGCACTTTCATAAATTCTGGCTACGCTCACCTTCTCAGCTACTGTATATCACGCATATATCATATTTGAACTGCCATTTAGTCCAAGAATGTATTTACTACAACATTTTCTAGACATATTTTTAGATTATGCATCGCCTAATTGCCATGAATCCTTCTTTGTACTAATTTCCAGTTGAAATGTCATATTGAGTCCCTAGCATCTGTGTCTACACTGACATGGCACAGAATATAGTCTCCATATCCCTAAGGCTGCATTCACACCTGAGCGTAGCTTTTCAGGCAGAAAATCGCGCGAATTGCAGCATTTTTTGCGGCGTTTTTTACCGTGATTTGCGGCGTCTTTTACCGCGATTCGCGGCGTTTTTTTACCGCGATTTGCCGCAAATTTTGTGCAGAGCAAAAGGTCACCAATGTAAAAAGAATAAAAACGCCCAAATCTGCCCGATTCGCGCGAAAAAAGGGTCCGGAACTTGTTTGAGCTTCAGGCGTAGGGCTTCAGGCGTTTTGGAGTGGAGATGTGAACCATCTCCATAGAGAATAATGTATTTTTTCCCCTCTAGCGTTTTGTAGCTTCAGGCTTCAAGCTACAAAACTCTCAGGTGTGAATGGGATGAGCAGGGAATGGTTGTTTTTTTGGTTTTTGTCAGTGTCCCATTAAGGATATTTTCCCTCACTTCCTGTCCTAAAGACACAACAGGAAGTAAGAGAGTCACTAATATCATTCAACTATGTTTTAGAAAGCAGGAAATAGACACAGAAAAATGAAAGCAGGGTCTTAAAGCGGAACATAACTCATTACAACATTTTCTTATTTTGTCCCTCTCTCCTATACAAATGGTAAAAATATGTATTTTTAGGTTTATCTTCTGGTTCATTTTTTGTGTTGCAAGACAACAATTCCTAGCTTTCAGCTTAGGCTGGGCCACTGCCTCCTGGGATTGCTATGTCAAAGATGCAACTTTTTAGCATGTATGCGCACATGCTGCAGATTTCGAAGCTTGCACACAAATGTCACAGGTGGCATGATGCCCATCTGACAGAAGCTGGCAGTGTTTGTGCACATGTGCAGAAATCTGCTGCACGTTCACATATGGGCCACCGGTTCCTGCCAGGTCCCAAATACCTGGAAGAGACCGCAGACGCATCTGTACACACAACATATTTTGTAAATTGGAAGCACGGAAGAGGAGAGGGCATCTATTTAGTGGTTAAATTGCGCTTTAATCTGGCCACCTGAATCTCTTTTAAATATATATTTTTGAAACATTTGTTAAATTAATAAATCTAACACTGAATTTTAAACACTGACATGGCAATTGAGCAAAAATTTTCAGGGTTTCTGTGCAATATTTGTGGCATTTTATGGTAAAACAAATTTATAGCCTAAAGGAAACAGAACAGGTGAGTTTATAAGGAAAACAATGTAACCAGTCAATGTTGCTGTTATTTTAGGAAGAACCTTAGGCCCATTTCACATGGGGTGGATTCTGTTTCAATCAGCATGTGATCGGCTGACAGATCCCCTGTTTATCAGAGTAGAGCTGGCGGATGACACATCTGTATTCGCCAAATTTCTGTAGAGCAAACACAGACTAAGCCTGCTGTACTCTATGGGCGGCTGGGTGTAAATGGACTCCGCTGTCTGTTTACACCCAACTAATTCTGATCAGATTTGCCTACACAGAAGAGGACAGATCCCTTTCTGTTTTTTTTTTTTTTTAATAGCAGATGGTATGTGACCGGTCAAAATATATTAATGAATTAAAGTGTTTGTTCACCAATGCCAGAAGTCTGTCAGGCAAAATAGGTGAGTTGGAAGCTCTGGTGCATCAAGAGAGCTATGATGTAATCGGTATTGCTGAAACTTGGCTTCATTCCTCACATGTCTGGGCTATTAATATTCCTGGCTATGCACTCTTTCAGAAAGACAGAGTAAAAAGGAAAGGTGGAGGGGGTCTGTCTGTATGTGAGAAGTGATCTCAAAGCGAGTGTGAAAGAGGACCTGGTGGATGGAGAGTGTGATGAGTCTGAAGCATTATGGGTGGAACTGCATACAGATGTGCGTAGTTCAAAGTTAATCATTGGAGTTTGTTATAGGCCACCCAATGTTAATGAGGAGGTGGAGACTCAGCTCCTTGCACAGATGGGAAGGGCTGCAAGGGCTGGGACAGTGATAATAATGGGGGATTTTAACTACCCAGAAATTGACTGGAGTAATGGCACTGCTGGGACAGTTAAAGGGCAAAAATGTATAAACAATTTTATGGTCCAGTTTATTGAGGCCCCAACTAGGAATGATGCTCTGTTGGACCTGGTAATCTCAAACCATGCAGAGCGTATTACTAATGTTCAGATAAAAGGAACACCTGGGTAGCAGTGACCATAACATGATTTCATTTGATGTTAGCTGTAAGCAAAAATCACATACGGGAAAGATAAAAACACTTAATTTCAAGAGAGCATATTTTTCAAGGATGAGGGCTGCTCTCCAGGACTTAGACTGGGAGAGAATACTGGCATCAATGGGCACAGAACAAAAATGGGAATTCTTCAAAAAGACTGTTTGTAAACTCAATGCAAAGTATATTCCTATGGGCAATAAGTTTAACCACTTGCTTACTGGGCACTTAAACACCCTTCCTGCCCAGACCAATTTTCAGCTTTCGGTGCTCTCACACTTTGAATGACAATTACTCAGTCATGCAACACTGTACCCAACTGAATTTTTTGTCCTTTTTTTCCCACAAATAGAGCTTTCTTTTGGTGGTATTTGATCACCTCTGGGTTTTTTATTTTTTGCGCTATAAATGAAAAAAGACGGAAAATTTTGAAAAAAAAAAAAAAAACATTTTTCTTAGTTTATGTGATAAAATTTAGCAAATTATTAATTTTTCTTCATAAATTTTGGCCACAATTTATACTGCCACATATCTTTGGTAAAAATAACCCAAATTAGTGGGTATTATTTGGTCTTTGTGAAAGTTACAGACTCTACAAGCGGTGGTGCGAATCATAAAAAATTTAGCACACCTGATGTACTGGTGGCCTATCTCATTTCATGCGACCCAAACAAGCCAGGAAAGTACAAATACCCCCCAAATTACCCCTTTTTTGAAAGTAGACATTCCAAGGTATTTAGTAAGAGGCATGGTGAGCTTTTTGATGTTGTAATTTTTTTCCCACAATGCTTTGCAAAATGAAGATTTTTTTTTTTTTTTTTTTTCACAAAATGTTCATTGTAATAGGTAATTTCTCTCACATGGCATGTGTATACCACAAATGACACCCCAAAATACATTCTGCTACTCCTCCTGAGTATTACGATACCACATGTGTGGGACTTTTACACAGTCTGGTCACTTACAGAGGCTCAATATTGAAATAGCACCATCAGGCGTTCTACAAGCATAAATGACACCTCTCATTTCTCAACCACCTATTACACTTTTGAAGGCCCTGGAGCACCAGGACAATGGAAACGCCCACAAAGTGACCCCATTTTGGAAAGCTAACACCCCAACGTATAATCTATGAGGCATAATGAGTCTTTTGAACGGTTCATTTTTTTCCAGAAGTTTTGGGAAAATGTGGAAAAAAAATGAAAACGCATTTTCTTTACGCTAAGTTGTTCATTTATAAGATATTTCCAACACATAGTATGTACATAGCAAAAATTACACCCCAAAATACATTCTACTACTCCTCCTGAGTATTACGATACCACATGTGTGGGACTTTTACACAGTCTGGTCACTTACAGAGGCTCAATATTGAAATAGCACCATCAGGCGTTCTACAAGCATAAATGACACCTCTCATTTCTCAACCACCTATTACACTTTTGAAGGCCCTGGAGCACCAGGACAATGGAAACGCCCACAAAGTGACCCCATTTTGGAAAGCTAACACCCCAACGTATAATCTATGAGGCATAATGAGTCTTTTGAACGGTTCATTTTTTTCCAGAAGTTTTGGGAAAATGTGGAAAAAAAATGAAAACGCATTTTTTTTACGCTAAGTTGTTCATTTATAAGATATTTCCAACACATAGTATGTACATAGCAAAAATTACACCCCAAAATACATTCTACTACTCCTCCTGAGTATGGCGATACCAAATGTGTGAGACTTTTACACAGCCTGGCCACATACAGAGGCCCAATATTGAAATGGCACCATCAGGCGTTCTACAAGCATAAATGACACCTCTCATTTCTCAACCACCTATTACACTTTTGAAGGCCCTGGAGCACCAGGACAATGGAAACGCCCACAAAGTGACCCCATTTTGGAAAGCTAACACCCCAACGTATAATCTATGAGGCATAATGAGTCTTTTGAACGGTTCATTTTTTTCCAGAAGTTTTGGGAAAATGTGGAAAAAAAATGAAAACGCATTTTCTTTACGCTAAGTTGTTCATTTATAAGATATTTCCAACACATAGTATGTACATAGCAAAAATTACACCCCAAAATACATTCTACTACTCCTCCTGAGTATTACGATACCACATGTGTGGGACTTTTACACAGTCTGGTCACTTACAGAGGCTCAATATTGAAATAGCACCATCAGGCGTTCTACAAGCATAAATGACACCTCTCATTTCTCAACCACCTATTACACTTTTGAAGGCCCTGGAGCACCAGGACAATGGAAACGCCCACAAAGTGACCCCATTTTGGAAAGCTAACACCCCAACGTATAATCTATGAGGCATAATGAGTCTTTTGAACGGTTCATTTTTTTCCAGAAGTTTTGGGAAAATGTGGAAAAAAAAATGAAAACGCATTTTTTTTACGCCAAGTTGTTCATTTATAAGATATTTCCAACACATAGTATGTACATAGCAAAAATTACACCCCAAAATACATTCTGCTACTCCTCCTGAGTATGGCGATACCAAATGTGTGAGACTTTTACACAGCTTGGCCACATACAGAGGCCAAACATGCAAGGAACACCATCAGGTGTACCAGGGACACATAGCATGCACATACACCCCAAAATACATTCTGCTTAGCAAAGAGTAAACAAAAGCTTACCTGTGGTTTTAGTAGCGCAGTTGTCCACAGGAGGATAGAACTGGTCCAGGTAGCAGGCAGGAACTCGGTCAGCAAAAGTGAACACAATTTTCCAGGCAACAGGCAGGAATACTGTCCATAGTCAATACAGGCAGCAGGCAGGGATACTGTCCATATATATTCCAGGGTCAGTGCAGGCAGAGATTGTCAGCAGTGCCAAAATATTGGTCCTGGTAGTAGGCAGGAACATGGTCCATCCACGTGGTGTGGTCAGTTCATGCGACAAGCAGAGGCATGATGGCATAGGTCCTACAGGCAGCAGGCAGAAGTAGGGCCTCGTTCAGGACAGAATGGGGACAGGGGTAGAGGCTTCTCCCACCCAAATCTCTTTGAAGCCTCCGAGCCTCCAGACCCTAATCTAGGAATGAGAAAACAAATGAAAGTTTTCTTCATCCAGAAAAACATTTCTGGAGCCCCTCACATATGTGAGACCCCTGTGTTATGAACCCCACTAGTCCACTGGCAGGGTACAAGATCAGTCCAAGAGGCAGGCAAAAGGCATGGTCAAACAGTCCAGGGTCAGTTCCAGATCAGGCAGAGGTATGTACAGAATCGGTAGGCAGAAGCATGGTCAAACAGTCCAGGGTCAGTTCCAGATCAGGCAGCGGTATGTACAGAATCGGTAGGCAGAAGCATGGTCGAATAACAGTCCAGGGTCAGTTCCAGATCAGGCAGAGGTATAAACAGAATCAGTAGGCAGAAGCATGGTCGAACAACAAGCCAGGGTCAGTTACAGAGCAAGCAGAGGCATAAGGGGTGTGATGGTAAATGGCAGGAAGTGAGGGTTATGTTTACCATACTTCACTAATAATTCAGTGACGTATGGTAACGGCGGAAACAGTTAACTACGCAGAGGCCTGGTTGGGAAGGACAATCTACACAATGATAAGTGGTGTCTCTTCTCAATCCTCGTTTGGAGCACACCCGGCATCTTTTCTGGCGTTTTTGGCCTGTTGGAGTGGGAGGGATTTTATCGGGAAAGTGGCGTTCAGAGAGTCTGCTTATGACATCGGATCGAATATTTTGTGGTGGGCCGTTCGGGAATATAAGGGCAGTGGTGATTATCTCCTGGTAGCCAAGGAAGGGTCTGGGTCTTTCAGTGGAGTTGCGGTAAATTATATAACTGTTGTATGTGGCCAAATTAAAGAAATAAATAGCAACTTTTTTATACCACTGGTATGTTCTCCGTGTGGCAAGATAAGGTTCGAGCATCTGGTCGTTGAAGTCGACACCTCCCATGAACTTGTTGTATTCATATATACACATTGGCTTTTGTACGACTGGGCCAGCCCTCCTGGTGATCTCAACAAATGTGTTGTTGTGGATCGACGAAAGCATATACACATCCCTTCTGTCCCTCCACTTCACAGCCAGAATTTCCTCATTTCGTAAGCTCGCCGTCTCCCCTCTTCTCAGCTTCTTGTTGACGAGGCTTTGAGGAAAGCCCTTCCGGTTCGTTCTTACGGTGCCGCATGCTGGCGTGTTCTTCCTGTGAAGGTTTCGGAACAGGGGCAAACTTGTATAAAAGTTATCCACATAGAGATGGTAACCTTTCTCCAGGAGTGGGTTTATGAGTTGCCAAACCACTTTCCCACTCGATCCGATATAGTCTGGGCAATTAGGGGGATGTAGCTGCGTGTCCTTCCCTTCGTACACCATGAAGGAATATGTATAACCTGTGGCTCGGTCGCACAACTTGTACATTTTCACCCCATAGCGGGCCCTTTTGGTGGGGATAAATTGTTTTAAGCCCAGCCTGCCAGAAAATTTGATCAGGGACTCATCCACACATATGTGCTGGTCTGGGGTAAACAACTGGGGGAAGATCTGAGAAAAATAATTTATTAGCGGCCGAATTTTATAGAGCTTATCAAAATTTGGGTCATTTCGGGGAGGGCACTGGGTATTATCATTAAAGTGTAGGAATCTCAAAATCATGAGATATCTGGCTCTGGGCATTACATAAGAAAAGATGGGCATGTGGTAGATGTGGAGGGTTGACCAATAAGCACGGATTTCGTTTTTGTTGTTTAGTCCCATACAGAACGTGAGGCCCAAAAAAATTCTAAACTCCTCCACTGTCAGGGGTCTCCACTCATAGGGACGGGCATAACAGGACGTGGGATTACTTGCAATAAATTGTTGTGCATATAGGTTGCACTGGGCCACGATCGATGCAAGCATGTCATTGGTAAAAATTAAATTGAAAAAATCCATCGGGGAAAAATTTTCTGTGGCCACCTGGACTCCTGGGTTGGCAGTGAAAGGGGGAACGTTAGCTTCTCCTGAATTAGGAGGAAGCCACAAGGGGTTCTGAAGGGCATAGGGAAGGCTTGCATGGGACCTAACCCTTTGGGGCCGAGATGACACCCCACTGGAACTTGGCCTTTGCCGAGGTACTGAAGTGCTGGTGGATGGCACTGCGGTACTGGTGGATGGCACTGCCTCATCAGTACGCCTTCGTCTGGCGGGCGGACTCTCATCTTCCTCCTCTGAGGCTGTCATTGTCCCGCTACTTACGACAGGCTCGTAGTCGATGTCAGAATCGGAACCTGCATAGGAGGAGGAGGAATCCGAAGCGGAGAGCTCCCCGTTGCTCTCGTCGGCCGCAAGAATGTCATAAGCCTCCTCGGCTGAAAATAACCTTTGTGACATGCTGGCACTGACAGGTGATACTGATGTGGCAGGTGACACTGATGGGTGACACTGATGTGGCAGGTGACACTGATGTGGCAGGTGACACTGACGGGTGACACTGATGTGGTGGGTGACACTGATGTGGCGGGTGGCACTGATGTGGCAGGTGGCACTGATGTGGCGGGTGGCACTGATGTGGCGGGTGGCACTGATGTGGCAGGTGGCACTGACAGATGACACTGATACGTGGCACTGACGACTGGTGGCACTGACGACTGGTGGCACTGACGACTGGTGGCACTGACGACTGGTGGCACTGACAGATTGCACTGATACGTGGCACTGGTGACACGTGGCACTGGTAGATGGCACTGGCACTGGTAGATGGCACTGGCACTGACGGATGGCACTGACGGATGGCACTGACGGATGGCACTGACGGATGGCACTGACAGATTGGGCTGGCAGATGGCACTGACAGATTGGGCTGGCAGATGGCACTGACAGATTGGGCTGGCAGATGGCACTGACAGATTGGGCTGGCAGATGGCACTGTATATGTACTGATTGAACTGGAAATGTGTTTTACACTCACTTTCTTTTTGGTGACACAGATCGCTCTCTCTCTCCTCACACGCTGTCTCTGTGTGAGGAGAGAGAAAGCCGGCAATGAGAGATGATCTCATATGTTTACATTTGAGATCATCTCTCATTGGCTGCTGAGATCGCGCTGTAAACGGCCGCTGTGATTGGCCGTTTACAGTGATCTGTGATTGGCCGTGTCCGACGGACACGGCCAGCACAGATTTTCCCCGCTGCGCGCCCTCGAGGGCGCGCGGGGAAGATGTAAACAGGAGGACGTCCAGGGACGTCCTCCCTGCAGGGAGCGTCCGCGCTGCAGCCGTCTTTCGGCTATAGCGCGGGCGCGAACTGGTTAAAAGGCTAAAAATAACACCTATGTGGCTCACGGCCAAAGTTAAAAAAGCTATAAAGTATAAGAAAAGAGCTTTTAAAAAATATAAAAATAAAGGAACACTAGTGTCATTTAAATGTTACAAAGAATATAACAGAATATGTAAAAAGGAAATCAAGGATGCAAAAATTCAAAACGAAAGACAGATTGCAAAACATAGTAGGACAAACCCCAAAAAAATCTTCAAATATATTAATAGTAAAAAGGTCAGGTCTGAGCACGAAGGCCCTTTCCAAAATAATCTAGAGTGGGTGACTGGCTAATTTATTAAATACTTTCAAAGGAGCATGGGGGAGCTCATGTCCATAATGGGGGTGGTAGTGACACAGCCCCAAATCCACAATGGCTCAAAAGTGATATGGTCCAGAAATATTTAGACAGAATAAAGGTGGATAAAGAACCTGGACCTGATGGCATCCACCCATGGATCCTAAAAGAACTGAGCTCTGTAATTTCAAAGCCATTGTATCTAATTTTTAGGGACTCATTAATGACAGAAATAGTACCACTGGATTGGCGCAGGGCCAATGTGGTGCCTATATTTAAAAAGAGAACAAAGTCTTTACCAAGTAACTATAGCCCTGTTAGTTTAACTTCTATAGTTGGGAAGATACTGGAGAGATTAATAAAAGACCACATAGAAGAGTTCTTGCAGGAAAAAAATATTTTAAGCAACAGACAGCATGGATTCATCAAAGACAGAAGTTGTAAGACAAACCTGATTTCTTTTTATGAAGAGGTAAGTAAAACCTTGGACAGAGGGGTGGCTGTGGACGTGGTATGCTTGGATTTTGCAAAATCGTTCGCTACAGTTCCACACACACAGCTCATGTGTAAGGTAAAGTCTACAGGTTTGGAAATATCAGTTTGTAAATGGATAGAAAACTGGCTAAAAGACAGAATTCAGAGATTAGTGGTTAATGATTCTTACTCTGACTTGTCTAAGGTTATCAGTGTTGTACCCCAAGGTTCAGTGCTGGGACCCTTACTTTTTAATATCTTTATAAATGATATTGGGTCTGGGATCAAAAGTAACATTTCCGTCTCCCGCTGGCCGCCTCTTAAAGGGCAACATACAGGTACGTGATTCTGCCTTTACGAGCCCTTCTGCTGACTAATATCGGCGTCATTTTTTTGGGGGGGGAAGTCGGTACCCTCTTTTCAGAGGGTCCCAGCTCCCACTTCCTCCCGGCATACCGCGGCACCGGAAGGGAGATCACCTCTCCCCCTCCCTCTTGGCAATCATCTGGGACACGTCACAGGTCCCAGATGATTGCCCGCTCCGGATCGCGCATGCGTAGTGGGTGCCCGGCTGTGAAGCCACAGCCAGGTGCCCATACTTACAATGCTGGCGCCGCAGAGAGGAGGGGGAGATGAGCGGTGCTTCATTCCCCTGCATCGCTGGACCCTGGGACAGGTAAGTGTCCGATTATTAAAAGTCAGTAGCTGCAGTATTTGTAGCTGCTGACTTTTAATAATTTTTTTTTTTTTTTTTTTTTAGCAGAACTCAGTTTTAAGTGGTTAAACCTCCCAAAACAATCTGCCCAGTCATTGTTGATCCGTGGTTGTTGCTGCAACAATTCCAAAATATTGATGGTCAGTGTCCCTTTAACTTCCCCACATTGAATTGCAGCCTGGAGGCTTTAATGAATGGATTCCAACATTAAATCATCTTCAGAATACACAGTCTTGGTCCTATCAGCCTGTGCTTATTGCGATTTTTTTTTTTTTTTATTGTGATTTTAAAAATGTTTTTTTAAAATGGGGGATATTTATTATAGCAAAAAGTAAAAGATATAGTTTTTTTTTTTTAAAATTGTCGCTCTTCTTTTGTTTATAGCGCAAAAAATTAAAAACGCAGAGGTAATCAAATACCACCAAAAGAAAGCTCTATTTGTAGGAAAAAAAGCATGTCAATTTTGTTTGGGTACAGCATTGCACGACCACGCAATTGTCAGTTAAAGCAACGCAGTGCCGTATCGCAAAAAAAAAAATGGCCTGGTCATTGAGCAGCCAAATCTTCCAGGGCTGAAGTGGTTAGACTGCTTGCATTAAAACAAAGCTATATTAAACCCCAAAACAAACATTTAATATATTACAGCTTACCAATCCTTAAATGTGTTTGCAGCATTAGTTTTAATTTTTGCTTTTTTCTCACCTGGTGATCTGGCCAGTAACACACTTTCTTTCTTATGCCGCATACACACGGTCTTGCATACACACAGTCACACAAAAGTTCTCTGAACTTTTGACCGTCAAGAACGCGGTGACGTACAACACTATGATGAGCCAAGAAAATTAAGTTCAATGCTTCCGAGCATGAATCGAATTGTTTCCGAGCATGCGTAATTTCTTGCGCGTCCGAATTGCATACAGACAATCGCATTTTCGGATAGGAACTTTTCCCGACTGAAAAATAAAGAACATGCTCTCAATCTTTTGCTAGGTGGAATTCCGCCAGCAAAAGACTGATGGAGCATACACACGGTCGCATTTTCTGACAAAAAGCTCTCATCTTAGTTTTGCTGGTGGCATTTCCGATCCTGTGTATGGGGCATTAGAGTGGCTCAACCCTGGATAGAGGAGCAACAGAGACACTTTTGGATAGCAGCAGTGTCAATCTGGGTAGAGGGTAGTGATAGATATAGATGGATTTGACTAACAAATTAACTCCAGCTTTTTAAGCAGTTTCAGCAACAGAAGTTGGAAGAAAAAATGCCTCTAATGTTGCATTCGTATGCATGTGTTTAGGCATGTTTATATGCATTTATGCAGCTTTTAAAGCCTATTGCCCCCTACACACGGGCGGATTTTCCATCGGAAAAATCCTTGGTGTTTTTTCTGACGGAATTCCGCTCAAGCTTGGCTTGCATACACACGGTCACACAAGTTTGCTGAACTTTCAACCGTCAAGAACGCGGTGACATACAACACTACGACGAACCGAGAAAATTAAGTTCAATGCTTCCGAGCATGCGTCGAATTGTTTCCGAGCATGCGTAGGAATTTTGCACGTCGGAATTGCTACAGACGATCAGAATTTCCGATCGGAACTTTTTCCGACCGAAAAATTGAGAACCTGCTCTCAATCTTTTGCTGGCTGGAATTCGCCCAGCAAAAGTCTGATGGAGCATACACACGGTCGCATTTTCCGACCAAAAGCTCTCATCGGTCTTTTGCTGGCCGAATTTCCGATCATGTGTACGCGGCATAAGAGCATAAACTAATTCTGTTGGCTAGAATATAAATTTATTCTAGCTACTAGAATACATTTACAAGCATATGCATGTGTTTAGGTGCATTTATGTGCATTTACGTGCATTCTGGTGTAAATGATGCTTATAAGCTCCTCTCCAAATGCAACTTTGAGGCATATTTTTTCATGCTTCTGTACACTGCTCTTAAAATATCTAAACGCCTAGTGGGTATGGCCACGTAGACTAACACTGAACTGAGTTTAAAGGCATAAAAAAATATTGGCTGTCCATAAAAGCAGTGTTTTTTTAGTCCTGTGTGCATGAGTCTTAAAATAAAAAATAACAGACTTTGTGGCAGGATCAGTGAAAAAAAAATAAAAAAAAAAAAAAAGCCTTAAAAAGAAAACTAAAGCATCCACCACATCTAAGTGGTAAACGACAATATGATACATTTTTGTTCTTTCATTTATTACCACTAAAAGGATGCATTAGAGGACTGCAGTGATTTGTGTCTTTATACCTGCCCAGAGTTCAGCTTACGGTTTGCTCCTTGTAAATGTTGTGTTAACTGCTAAAATAAGCAAAACAGATCAGTTTCTAAAACATTCACATAAAACTAAAGGCCGTTTAGGTAACTTTATGTGGGAAACTTTGATCAATAAATCATGTGAAGTTTTTCTTTATTGTAATTTATTTGTATTGTTTAATTCATTGTTTTTTTTTTTGATTCTACAAACTATGAGATTTTTTTTTTTTTGTGTACTGAAATACAGCGTTGAAAATCGGCCAGCATGCATTTACTGAGAACCTTTTTTCTCTTCTTTTTCTTTATAAAATATTTTGGCAGAACTTTGTAAAGATTTATCAACACACGGGTGTGCATTTGTGGAAAGGTCACTTAGGCCACGGCCTTGGACAGACAGCAAAAGCACAGTTGGTAGCAGATCACTGTAGGTTTTATTATCCAATGTCTTTTCTTCTTCCTTCCTCATGTATGCTTGAAACAATAAAACAAAGTAAAACTGACATTTAAAGCGGAAGTAAACCCATCGATTTAACAGTCTAAAAAAAAAAGGCATCATGCACAGTTATGCCTGTGCAGCACTGTGGCAGTTGAAGATTGAAAAAAAATGGTTTAAATGGAATGTACAATAGTACAATTTTCTCTATTTCTTTATTATGGCCAGGACTAAACAAAAAACTTTCAAAAGTATTTTCTTTTTTTTAGTCAGGTAAATATGACATTTATCTTGGTATTTTATTTTTTATAGTCAGCATTTGGAACCCTTTGCTCTTTTTCAGCACCTGCTGTTTACAAATGATGGAAATTGACCAAACCAAGTCACTCTTCCCTTAATGCCTCAGTGTAAAGTTTCATTCAGAAAAAAATAGCCACTAGGCAGGTTGCTATTGTGTTTTGCCTACTTAGGCCTCATGTACACTGCTGCTGGTAAACGGACGTTTAGGAGCAGTTGGGCATTTTTTTCAACTGCTCCTGAACTCTCCTCTGCTATCTTATCAGTACATTTACACAGGTTCGTTTATAGTCGTTTCTAGGCAGTTGCATTTAGAGGCTTTTTTTGGAACCCAAAAAAATGTGTTCAGAAGCTGTGTTTAGAGGCATTTCAAACGCCAAACGTGGCTAAACGCAGCTACCCACGTTTAGGTGCATTTTCGTAGCGTTTTTCAAGGGAAACTTTTTATCTATTACTTTTGAGCCTGGGAAATGCAAAAAATACACCAAAAACTCAATTATCACTATGCAAGCTTGATATACCATGTGATATTCCCCTCATCAGCCAGTTATGCTGTACAATACACAACTTGCATTACTTGATGCTGAAATTTAATAGGAATTTCACTCACCCGTCAACCATTGAGAATTTGGGAACTATACGGGGTCTAATCTTATTATTGTGTTTTAGACTATTGCTTGTGGTACACTAATTAAAGCATGTTTTTGGGGTACAAGGGCTTTGGCATACCTTACTGTATTCACAATGAATAGGCTCAATTTTTAAGCCCTTACCACTGTTAGCACAATTTTGTCACATCCACAATGCGCTGCAGTGAGCGGTGTGCACCACATAATCATTGTATGCATGCCCAAGGCTGACCCCCCCAACGTGAAATAAACTATATATAGCTTTGACTCCATCTTCTTTGACTCCTCCGATGCTCAGGGACTTCCCTATGGCTTTCCCCATGATATCAGAGGGGGCAGGGTCATCCGTTTATGTAAACAGTGACCCCGCCCCCTCTGACATTATGGGGAAAGCCATAGGGAAGTCCCTAAGCGTCAGAGGAGGGCGGGGTCACCGGGTGGCCCCGCCCTCCGTTATTTAAGAAGTGTCAGAAGAATCAAAGCTTCACACGGCTGAAGACTTTCACAGTGGCGGATCATGAGGACGGAGTGGAGAATAAGCCTGGAGCAAGATGCTGGACGAGAAGAGCGGAGGAAGAAGAAGATGGAGAAGAAGAAGATGGAGGAACAAGAACAACACCGATGGAAGACCAGAAGAAAGAAGATGAAAGAAGAAGAAATTAATAAAGGACTTGTCAAAAACCGGCTCTTGTGTTTTTAACCTTTTTGTCACTTTTTTTTGTGAAATGGTAGGGGTACATTTGTACCCCATTACCAATTCACACAGGCGGGCTGGCATCTGGGGATCCCCTTGTTAAAGGGGGCTTCCAGATTCCGATAAGCTCCCCACCCACAGACCCCCAAAACCACCAGGCAAGGGTTGTGGGGATGAGGCCCTTGTCCCAATCAACATGGGGACAAGGTGCTTTGGGGGGCTACCCCAAAGCACCCTCCCCATGTTGAGGGCATGTGGCCTGGTACGGTTCAGGAGGGGGGGCAATCTCTCGTCCCCCCTCTTTTCCTGCGGCCTGCCAGGTTGCGTGCTCGGATAAGGATCTGGTATGTATTTTGAGGGGGACCCCCACGCCATTTTCTTTTTTAATTTTAGCGCAGGGTTTACCTTAATATCCATACCAGACCTGAAGGGCCTGGTATGGAATTTGGGCGGACCCCTACACAATTTATTTTTTGAATTTTGGTTTGGGGTTCCCCTTAATATTCATACCAGACCCAAAGGGACTGGTAATGGACTGTTTTTTTCAATGACTTTTATCTGTATTGCCTAGACCTGACAATTCATTATAGCCACAAGTACTTTTAAATGACTTTTTTTCCTTTAGAAATGTAATTTTGCTCTCGGACTGTTCTAAACACGGGAAACATGCGCCACTTTACAGGCATACTATAGACACCCCCAGGTACGAAATTTAAAGGAATATTTCCCTTTTATTGTTTCACTTTAAGCATTATTAAAATCACTGCACCCGGAAAAACGTTAGTTTTTAAAACTTTTTTTGCATTGATACATGTCCCCTGGTGCAGGACCCAGGTCCCCAAACACTTTTTATGACAATACCATGCATATTATCCTTTAAAATTAGCACTTTTGATTTCTCCCATAGACTTTTAAAGAATGTTCTGCGGCTTTCGAATTTGCCGCAAACATCCCAAATTGTTCGCTATTCGGCGAACGGGCAAACAGCCAATGTTCGAGTCGAACTCATGTTCGACCCAAACATAAAGCTCATCCTTAGTGAACACATGGAGGAGAGTTAAGCTGACAAATATTACTGCATAACCATGACATTTCCACAGTGACTCATCTGATATCCTGTTTGTCAGTCCTGCTGGTTACTCAAGCCTTTCAGTTCAGTTCCTCTCCGCCTTCATCTTGGTCAACACATCCAGAGACTCTCTCCTGTGTACCTGTTAAAGACTTGCTTGGCTGAGGTCCCTTCTGGTTCCTGCTCCTGCTTGCTGTTCCACTACGCTAATTCTCTGGTTTCCTGATTTCCTGGCCTTTCCTGAAGTACACTGATCTCTGGCTCCCTGGCGTCCTGGCTTGTCTGACTATCCGTTCCAGTTACCGAATTCTGGCTATGATTTAACTACGTTGTTCTGTTTACCTTTTACTATTATTATTATTATTATTATTATTAATAAACAAGTGTGATTTTTAACTGCACTTCTGTCTCGGTCTGATTCAGGGTTTCTGACAAGTTTTCAGCAAATTAACATGGTAAGATCACTTTTTTTTATCATGAGGAGATGTCACTGATTTGCAAGGTAAGTGTGGGAGATGTCTTGGTGTTCCCAACACACATCACTTCCTGATTCTATGCACAGTAGACCGCCTGCATTTGTACATGTACAACGCTTCATTTCTTGCTGGTTTGTAGATATTAGACATAGGAGCCAGTAAGACACAGGAAGGTATTCATCAGCTGACCTCATTAGCACAAACCTGTGGCTGCGTTTTCTAATACAATTAAGCAGTGATCACTGGTCTCACTAAATACAGATGTCTTTTTTTTGTCTTAAATTCATCTTGCATAGATCTCTGTTAATTTGGAGAGTACAGGAAATGAGAGATCAGATAACAGCCTATATGGATAGAGCTGTAGTAGCTTTAGTATTGAAAACAGGATTGTCCTGGGTTCTATAAAGCATAGCATACACTTAGTCACACAATCAACATAGTTCATGGATCAATCTCATAATACCCTCCCCACAAAAAAAATAAAAAAAAATGTTAGGGATATTCTATAGTCTCCCCCCTCTCCTATAGGAAAAAAAAAGACCTCCATACTTTATAATATTTTTGTGTGCCTATACCGTTTCCCCTAAACTTTAGTGACCCCCCTCCCTTGTTACTTATTCCCAATTATTTTTTACCCTTTATCCCATACTGTATCCCTAATATTCTTCCCAACCTATTGTTTATTTTGAAGAGGAGATAGTCACAACTCTCTACCAACATTGTATCACTCCTTTGTTGATTGTGTGACTATGTGTTGTGTTTTTTTATATATATATATATATATATATATATATATATATATGTTAAAGCATGTTTGCTTATAAGGTTTTGTAATGAAATGATATGGAATGTTTTTATGTGAAAAATATCTTAATAAAAATAATTAAAACAGAAAGCTCAGCATACACTATACAGTCTGATTGTACACTCTCCTTTAGATCTGCCATCAATTATGTAGTGCAAGGGCCTTCCTGATTGCATACAGAGTGATCGAATAGCTGGTGTGTCCTCCCATTATATAGTTTTGGTAAATCTAAAGGAGATTGTACAGAGCTTGTACAATCAGATTGTATAGTGTATGGCCACCTTTAGCCACCTAAAACAAACTAGTTGCTTACTACTTCTAATACTTGTTTACTTTGCAACAACATTTTCAAAATACAAATCCACTTTAGTAACATTTAGAAGGTTAGAGGTAGCTTCTTATTGTGTCCAGGAATCTCTACATAGCTTTGTGGAGTTGAGTTGTGCTGCCTGCCACAAGTGGGTGTAACAACACAAATTTGATCGGAAAGTAATCAGAGTGGGGGTCCGCCCAATCCAAACCAGGCTCTTAGGTCTCTATTATATGATAATTAATTGTTAATATCTAAATAGTATTTTATTAGAATGTTGACTTCTGGTTATATATGTTTATGCATTCATCATGGTACTACTATATAGTCTAGGTAGAAATCTGATCAACACAGTGGCTTAGTGGTTAGTGCTCTTATTTAGCAACAGTCAGGTCATGGATTTAAATCCCTACCTGCCACCTTCCTAAAGCATTGATGGCGAATGGATATGTGCGTAGGAGAAAGCATATTTGCCATCAGCGTGATACAATTTATCTCTCGCTGATGGCACTTATGCATTCGCCAAAGCACATATGAATTTGCCATTGCAAATCTATTGAGGTGGTGGCATGGGTGGGATTTGAACTCATGACCTGAGTGCTAAAGATAAAGCCACTGTGCTGAGTACAATTATACCTAGAATATAAAGAAGTGTACTATGATTACAGAATGAACATATATAAATAGAATTTAACATTTTCATAAAATACGAATTAGACATAAAAAAAAGTTTGACATATATAGAATAAAGATATAACTCTTACATCAATGATAATAATATA
Organism: Lithobates sylvaticus; assembly: GCA_028564925.1. Taxonomy (NCBI): domain Eukaryota; kingdom Metazoa; phylum Chordata; class Amphibia; order Anura; family Ranidae; genus Lithobates; species Lithobates sylvaticus. The sequence goes on along the minus strand of CM053028.1, from coordinate 304,068,829 downwards.
AATATCAGCAAAAGAAGCAAAACAAGTCACATCTACAAATTTTGGACGATTTAGCAATGATTTTGCATTTGTATTTTAGGAGAATATAGATTCTCTTGATCTATGTTCATTCATTAATCATTGTACTATTCTAAGCATAATTGTGTTCATCTCAATGGCTTAGTGGGTAGCACTCCTATCTAGAAAGACTCAGACCATGGGTTCAAATTCCAAGCATGGTATCACCTGCTTAAAATGTAAACAGCATAGTATGCTGAAAATAGGCGAACGCCACCACTGCCACATCAGCATGGTTGTTTCCATAATTTGCATGCTCAATTGCATACAATGGTACGTTATTTAGAAAAAATATTATTGTATGGAAATAAAATAAAATAAAAACTATAGTGAACACGCAGGGTGTTAGCATGGTAGGGATTTGAACTCACGACCTAAGTGCTTTTGGTTTATAAGGGAAAACTAGGCCAATGTGCTGAGTATAATTAGACTTGCATAATAGTTTACTATGGTTAAAGAATGAACATAGATAATTAAAACTCTATAGTTTTCTTAAAAATAAATGTAACATGAAATTTTTTTTTTTACCATATAACAGATATGTAACTGTAAATGATAAATACATGTAACCTCGTGGAATAGCAGACATTATTGTGTAATAATCATTCAGAAAAGCATTGATTAGCAAAAGAAGAAAACAAACTAACTATGTACAATAATTGTAATATAAATAAATAGCCACACACAAGGTAGAATGTTTTTTTGGCATACATGTACACTACACACATGATCATAGCTAAATACTGCAGTGCAGTTCCATATAGGAAACTCTTTTGTCAATTGTCAGTTATGGAACCATGACTATGACGAAATGGAATTTACTAATGCTCACTTACTTTTCTGTTTGCATGTTCACCTAGTTGAGGTCTTAATTGACTTAATTGGCAGTAACTAGATGTAGAGTGACTACTTTTTCTCCTTATTCTTAGTAAATTAGGCCCAATGCAACAAAAAATGCCTCCCTCTCAAAGCCAGAGTCCACCCCCAACAATACAGATCTTCCTCAAGTACAGATCCCCCTCTAGTATAAATCTTTCCCCAGTTCTTCCCAGTACTTAACCCCCCCCCCCCCCAGTACAGATATCCACCCGTACAGCTCTCCCCCAGAACAGATTTCCTTTGTACTAATCTCCACCAGTAGAGATCTACCCCAGTACATTGCCCCAATAAAGATCTTCCCACTACAGATATTCCCCAGTACAGCTCTACATCAGCACAGATCTTGCGAAAGTCTTTATATTTTTTTCTTATATTGTACATTCACCATTCCTTTCCATGGTTAAAAATGTTTACTAAGCCATCATAAAATGAATATGGTCCTTTATTTAAATATGTTGTTTAATTACAGTGTGAATATTATGTTGTATGTTTAATTATTTATTAATCAAAGATTTATAACTGCTCATGTTTTATTTTCTGTATAATAATTTTTTAAATCAGAAGATAGAAATCTTAGTCAAATGTTAAAATTCTAAAGAACAATTGTGTTGTCCTTTGGCTACCAGTGTGAGTTAAGGCCCACACAGAACACAGGCTTTAAGATTATCACTGTAAGTTGAAAGTGCTTTCACAACCTTTGCCTGATATAATAATATCAGTTTTTCTCTATAATGTAATTACATGGTACATGTGCAATGCTATCAGCACAATAGCAGATCAAAAAACTGACAAGCAAAACTCTCCTGAAGTCTTTCAAACTCCTTTTGGCTGGAGGAACCTGCAATTTAAATGCATTTCTGAAAAAAATCAGACAGAGGTTGCCTTTATAGGGTATTATTTACTGTACTATGCCAATCAACTCAATCTGGAAGAATACTATAATTTCCCACCAGGTAGAATGCAATTTGATGGAGACTGAAGTGAAAGTCGAACTTACATAATGCCATTTACTTTTTGGTCTAATTTGCTAAGTAAAGCTAAGATCTAATTATTTGAAGTGTTAAATAAAACCTTACATTTTATAATAAATTACAGCACCTTACATCAGCACTTACCTTGTTTGCTTCTTCTTCTTTAAAAGCATGCCCTTCTTTCTAAATGTGCCTGTCTAAAGATTCATGTTGTAAGTTTCCTATTCTCAGGTGTCTCCATTGCTTTGCATGGTTCTAGGAAGCCACCAATTCATGTGTGCTGCCAAGAGAGAAGACTCCATGTTGACTATACAACACTGTGCAAACATGCAAAGGCTGCCATACAAAGCATACCTATGCAGTGGTGCTTCCAACACTGATTGGAATTCAGTGCACAAAAGGCACTGTGTTGTCAGCCCAAATCCTGCACAGCCTTCCCAGGCAACATACCCACATAGCTGACTTGGTTTTTCTCAAATGCAGTTAAGCAGATAGGTCACTTCCCTTCCCCAGCTTGGACAATGAAGCCTGTGATTAGACAGTGTAGTAGCAGTCTAACCCCTATACTACAGGGGTATCAAACTGGTGGCCCTCCAGCTGTTGCGAAACTACAAGTCCCATGAGGCATTGCAAGGCTGAGAGTTACAAGCATGACTCCCACAGGCAGAGGACTTGTAGTTTCGCAGGGCCGCCAGTTTGAGACCCCTGCCCTACTATCTCCTCCTGCCAAGTGACAGGGTGCAGGTTCAGTTTATTACTAAATATTTGGATGATGATCTTTCACATGAATGCATGTGTTATAACAATAAATATCACCAGCAAACCACAAGTGCTACAGTGGGAGAAACATTTGCTCTAAGTTTTAAGAAAACAAAGTTTGTAGCTTATCGTGGTTTTGTTTTTCTTTTTGGCTCCTTTTGTCCCCTTCACCATGACTTTTCTGGATACCCTATCTTTTGCACACATTGCAGTCTATTTATCAATGGTTTCACCAAAACACACACAACTTTCATTTAAGATTCATTATAATTTACTTCTCTATGCGACAAAGCTTTTCACTGCAGCAGCCTAGGGTGTAACTCTGCTCCTTAATAGCACAGAGAGTAAAGCCTAGTATACACGGGCCAAATGTCAGGCGGCATCGGTCGGTGCAATAGAAACCGGCCAACATTCAGCCCATGTGTATGGCAGCCAGTCCAACCGAAGCCAACCTGTCCTGACCAGTGCTCTCAGCCAATGGCAGGGGGGTCTTCCCCCTGTCAGAACACAATAGCACAGCAGGGGGATCGCTGTACTAACATTGGATTGTTAGTGCAGCAGTTCTAACCTGAGCTGTCAGGTTTTTTTGTTGTTGAATCTGGCAGGTTGAATGAAAAAAAAAAAAAGTGTGTATGAGTCTTAAGTGTTGTCATCTTAGAACAGGAAGCGTCTAGTAGGATGACCAGGTAAACGCCAGTTTAAAATAAAGAGGAAAAAATAAAACAAATGCAGCTACCTCATATAAGGACATATAAGGACTGGTAAGATGAAATATATTATGTGTTTGTTCTTGGGTTTAAATACACTTTAAAGCAGGGGTGCCCAACCAGTGGCAAATGCAGAGCGGACACGGACATGCCATTCACCCGCTCCACTCATTGTGGCCCGCGACCAGTTACCAAGTCGCTCACTCACTCTTCAAAAGGTTGGGCACCCCTGCTTTAAAGCATATCTAAAGCAAAATCTTTTTTCTTTTTTTTTCATGTTGGATATCTAAAGCAACATTATTTTTTTTTATGTTGGATAATGAAGAAGAGATATAAAGCTACTGACAGTTTTTTTTTGCCATATGTATCTTAAAAATAAGATTTCCCTTCCTGTCCTGTAGACTCAACAGGTAGTGAGAGGCTATACGAAACAATTCCCTCTTTCAGACAGTTCTCACGGGAACGAGTTCCCTCAGTGGAAGGTTTCCCTCCTATTCCTGTTCTGTATTCTGGCGGCGACTCAAAATTTTGGATTTATCCCCACTTTTACTCCTTGTGATATTGGTTATCAGGATAATTATAGAGATTGAATCTACCTAACAGGGACACAGACAGCAATAAAACCTGACAGTAGTTCTAACCCCTTACCACCTTATTCAATTCTAAAAAAAAAAAAAAAAAAAATGTTGCCTTTGATATGCCTTGAAGCGGAACTTCAGTAATTTTTTCATCTTTCCATCTATTAAATCTCCTGCACTTGTTGGTTTAACTTTGGATAGTAAAAATTTTTTTCTGCCAGAAATACCTTATACAGTCCACTTCCTGTTTCTTGTCTGGTAGAAAGCCTAGGCTTATGACATCATGCACAGCTCTCTCTCTCTCACTCTCATGAGAGTTTGCTAGGAAAGGAGGGGGGATGAGTCATATATCTCTAGTCGCATATGACATCATATAATTGTTTAGTTGGGTTGCCACCTTTTCTTCAAGCCAAACCCGAACAATTTAGCAGCGTGTGGCAAATATATTTTTTTTGTAGTACATTAAATTCATTACCTCTGCACAATGCAATGAACTGCAATTTTTATGTAGTATACAATATACATATAGTTTATATATATATATATATATATATATATATATATATATATATAGTTATATACATATAGAGTGTGGAGTGTTATGTACAGGAGAGGAGTGCGGAGGGTATTATGGGGGCAGTATGTACAGGAGAGGAGTGCGGAGGGTATGATGGGGCAGTATGTACAGGAGAGGAGTGCGGAGGGTATGATGGGGGCAGTATGTACAGGAGAGGAGTGCGGAGGGTATGATGGGGGCAGTATGTGCAGGAGAGGAGTGCGGAGGGTATGATGGGGGCAGTATGTACAGGACAGGAGTGCAGAGGGTATGATGGGGGCAGTATGTACAGCAAAGGAGTGCGGAGGGTATGATGGTGGCAGTATGTACAGGAGAGGAGTGCGGAGGGTATGATGGGGGCAGTATGTACAGGAGAGGAGTGCGGAGGGTATGATGGGGGCAGTATGTACAGGAGAGGAGTTCAGAGGGTATGGTGGGGGCAGTATGTACAGCAAAGGAGTGCGGAGGGTATGATGGTGGCAGTATGTACAGGAGAGGAGTGCGGAGGGTATGATGGTGGCAGTATGTACAGGAGAGGTGTGCGGAGGGTATGACAGTGGGCAGTATGTACAGGAGAGGAGTGCGGATGATGGGGGCAATATGTGCAGAAGAGGAGTGTGGAGGGTATGATGGGGCAGTATGTGCAGGAGAGGAGTGTGGAGGGTATGATGGGGGCAGTATGTGTAGGAGAGGAGTGCTGAGGGTATTATAGGGGCAGTGTGTGCAGGAGAGGAGTGCGGAGGGTATGATGGGGCAGTATGTGCAGGAGAGGAGTGCGGAGGGTATGATGGGGCAGTATATGTAGGAGAGGAGTGCGAAGGGTATGATGGGGGCAGTATATATAGGAGAAATATGTGGAGGGTATGATGGGGCAGTATGTTCAGGAGAGGAGTGCGGAGGGTATTATGGGGGCAGTATGTACAGGAGAGGAGTGCGGAGGGTATGGTGGGGGCAGTATGTGCAGGAGAGGAGTGCGGAGGGTATGATGGAGCCAGTATGTACAGGAGAGGAGTGTGGAGGGTATAATGAGGGCAGTATGTAAAGGAAAGATGCTTGGAGGGTATGATGGGGGCAGAATGGGGAGGGATTTCTTGCAGTGTCTATAGAGTGATTATGGAATGATGTCCCTCAGCTGCGGGGAATGTCTGTCAGCTGGATGTATGAAGTGGTCTCGGGGTGATGTAAGCTGGGGGGAGTTGGGGGCTGAGAAGTGGTCAGATAGTAATGTCTATAATAAAAAAGCTATTGTGCTCACCTACTAATATAGACAACAATAAATCATACAAAAATACTACTCAATGTAAACAATCTCCTGTTATAAGGTGCCAGCCCCTAGCACTCTGTATGTACAGATGACGTGAAGGCAATTGATGACCATGCATATAACCCTGTGTTATCCAGGCTCTGAGTCTGTGCAATCAGAGGTGTAAACTCACCACATAAACACAGGGTTAAGTGAATGGCCATCAATTAACTTTTCACATAATCTGGACAGAGGATGAGGGATGTTTGTATAGATATATAAGTGTGCTGCTTGGGAGATACTGTGAGTGGGCTGTGATCGGGTTGCAGACTCCCCCCTCCCCACCCACACTTGCTTGCTGTCTCTTCTGATTTTACTTATCTTAACCCTTAATGACACTGCTTCTGTAACTGTCTCCACAGTGGCAAGTATGCTAATGGAACTCCCCTGCCCGAATGGTCTGTCCGGGTTTCAGGCAGTCTGAAAACCGGGCAGATGATTCAGAACCCGGACTGTCCGGGTGAATCCCGTACAGGTGGCAACCCTATTGTTTAGTTCAGAATTCAATTAAGACAGATCAATGCAGTAAATTAATAGCTATCTATCTAAACAAGAATCTACCTTTTATATATTATATATATTTTATATATTATATATATATATATATATATATATATATATATATACACACATTTATGTAGGGTCGCTAGTATATTTGGTGCTCTTTTCAATAGTTGAACATTATGGTTAATCTACTGCTGATGGGCCTAATATCAGCATAATGATATGGTTTGTCAACCAACTATAGTGGAGTTTACCTGAGTTAAAAAGGTAATATGAAAATAAGAAAGTATAATTTTCAACCCCCCCAAGATTGCTAGGAGAAATTCTCCCTTAGATTGGTAACCCCTTACTTACAGCTAAAAAACAACATTAGCATTTCAAGTTAGTGGAAAGGTAAAAGTAGAGACTCCATTGGTCCTATGTTACTGGTTCTGCCAAGTTTGGTACTGGAGCTATGCTGGCACCATCAAGTAGGGGATCAGCATAATGATATGGTTTGTCAACCAACTATAGAAGTCAATTTAATAATCAACTTCAGTCAAGAACACACTAATCTTCCTTGATCTTGCCACACTGAATTCACAAAAAATAAAAAATTACAAAAGTTGCCATCACCCACGCTGGATCAAAAACATACTCAAAAGCCAATTTTGCCACCTCAAACACAATTGTACCAGAGATGAAGATTACGTCACACATGGTCAACTTCTCAAGCAAAAATTATCAGATAAAGGTTATCCACCCACCCTCATTGACAAAGCTCAAGGCAACCGTTGAGATTTACAACCACGTTTCATACTAAATTTAAAAACAGGGAACGCATATTCCAAAAACATTGTTCTATACTACAAGCAGACCCACACTTCAAATCTACAATCACAGCTCGACCCCTAATATCTTATAGATGCGCTAGAAACCTAAAACCAAGAATTGCACAGAATAAAATGAAATCAGCTGCTTTCACTCCCAGTGCCCCTCTCTTTTTCTTCGATATTCGAGGCATGACTGACCTGTTCACACATTACCCACAGACAAAAATAATTTAATTCGAAGGGCAAAACTTACCTCTTATCTGATTTCTACACATGTTCATCAGAATTCGTAGCATATTGTCTGTCCTGTGGCTTACTATACATAGGCCGCACAATTTGTACTTTTTCAGAAAAGATTTAGGGGAACACAGGCACCTAGTGGACGCAGAGTCTGACAAACATAGTGTCCCGAAACACTTCCTTACCCATCATGCACATTCTTCCCAGGATCCTAAAGTTTGGGTTATCGAAGTAATACCAAAAAACCTTCCAGCAGCTGAACACTTTAAACGCCTGTGTGCACGCAAATCCTATTGGATATACCAACTGGATACTCTTGCACCGGGATGATTAAATGAGGAGTTAGAAATCAATCCCTTTTTTAGCACAATTAACATCCAATAATCATGTATTTATATATATATATATAGATATATATAGATATATATATATGTGTGTGTATATATATATATATATATATATATATATATATATATATATATATATATAAATATATATATATATTTTATAAATATAAATATATATATTTAATTTAGGTTATGGACCTTTATGACACGCTTCAATAGTAAACTCTTCAATACTAAGTACCTCCAGTGCCCCCCCCCCAACCCCCCCCCCCCGATGGCTGTTCATATTGCTTCTAGTATGTCCTCTCCCCCCTTTTTTTTCACAATCCATTCCCTCCCACCTTCCTTTTCTCCTGTTTCTATTTACTTTTATCTGCAAGTTTATTTTTATCTTTATTATTTTTTTCATGTTTACTTTTATTAAAAATGTTTTAATTTTTTATTATTTTTTTATTTATTTATATTTATTTTTATTCTTATTTTTATTTTCAGTTTTGGTTTACATCTAATTCTTACTTCTATTCTTGTCTTCATGATATTCCATGTTCATCTATCTCCCATTACTGCTGCTATGAGACCCTTTTATTGTTTTGATTGCTTAAATTGTATAATATGATATGTGTACTGTTTAACCACTTAAGGACTGAGCCTCTTTTTTACACTTGTTGTTTACAAGTTAAAATAATTTTTTTTATGCTAGAAAATTACCTACAACCCCCAAACATTATATATATTTTTCTAACACCCTAGAGAATAAAATGGTGGTCGTTGCAATACTTTCTGTCACACCGTATTTGCACAGCGGTCTTAAAAGTACACTTTTTAAAAGATAATGTTACGCCAAGTAAATTGATACCCAACATGTCATGCTTCAAAATTGCCCGACGTACGGTATGCCGATTTGCGTGAAGTGGATAATTCTACATATGTTTCATTATCTATTGTTATGTAAGCTATTGTCATTTTAATGTTTTTAGATTCATGATCATTCTTATTTTATATAAGTTCATCCTGCCCCCTGTAGTAATAATCAAGACAGCCTGTCACATCAGCGCGCTTGATATGCATTAGGACCACCTGTGAGCGGTTGCTATGGCACCGCATCCACACTTCCTCGCCGACCAGACCTTAAATATCACTTCCAATATGGCCACTGACATTGCCTGACAAAGGAGCACACGTGTTACGAAAGCGTGCTCCTCCCCACTCCTTCTCCAACTGAAAGTGACGTGTATTGCCGCCTGAGAGCCGTTATGAGAGTCTGGAAGCACTGGAAGCCACCAGCGTCAGCCGGACTACCAGCTGCCTCTCCACCTGCGAGCCGACTGCCTTCCCATAATGAGTGGCTGAACCTCCTTAAAGCGGAGGTTCACACAAAAATTGAACCTCCACTTTTCGGAACCCTCCCCCCCTCCGGTGTCACATTTGGCACCTTTCAGGGGGGAGGGGGGTGCAGATACCTGTCTAAGACCGGTATTTGCACCCACTTCCGGGCATAGACTCCCACCGGAGTCTATGACTCTCCCTGTCCCGGCGCGCTGTCTGCTGGGACACACACGGGTCCCAGAGACAGCACAGACGATTCTCATTGCGCTGCGTGACTCGCGCATGCGCAGTAGGGAACCATGAAGTGAAACCGCAATGCTTCACTTCCTGATTCCCTCACTGAGAATGGCGCTGGCAGCAGACGAGAGCCGAGCGATTGCTCGGCCTTGTCTGCCGACATCGCAGGACTCCAGGAAAGGTAAGTGTCCTTTTATTAAAAGTCAGAAGCTGCATTATTTGTAGCTGCTGGCTGTTAAAAAAAAAAATTCAGGTGGACTCCCTCTTTAAGATTACCATGTGCTGACAAAGCTATGATCTTGCGAGTTACCAATTGTCTACTTTGAAATAAATGTTTTTACATTGCTGCACTTAGATTGGCGCTGCTCTCTCTTGTGTCTTGTATTCAAACTTCTCATCAGTAAACAGTCTTATTAGCAGGGAGGGGCTGCTGGAGGAATCCCACCCCTTCCACCTAGACATACATCCCAAAATATACTTTTCTCCCAAGGCCGACAGACACAACAGAACAATGGAATACAATGGAATACAACTACACCCAAAGTGAATCCCGCCACAGTGACACTTGACGCAAACATGGTATGGTGCTGAGGAACAGTAGGGCAATTAGGGGAAGTAGGGTCCCCGTAACAGGGCGGTTCTCGTGCAGCTAGTTGGCGGCTGCTCGTGGACATAGAGACAGAGACTGTCAGTTTGCTTATAATCCAGCTTCGATTTCTGGACCCAGGAGAGCTGCCATAGCCTATACAGATGCACATTTTCTATCTACACAATGGGGGTTATTTATGAAAGGAAAAGTGCACTTGGAAGTGCAGTCGCTTTAAATCTGAGGGGTGAATCTGAAATGAGGGGAAGCTCTGCTGATTTTATCATCCAACAATGTGCAAGTTAAAATGCTGTTTTTTTTTTCCTTGCATGTCCCCCTCGGATCTACAGCGACTTTACTTCAAGTGCACTTGCAGTGCAAAGTGATTTGCCTTTCGTAAATAACCCCCAATGTGTACAATGATACTTTGTTCTTTTATTTCATTATTTAAACGGTGTTACTCTTTCTTTCTCTTATCACCTCATATAACAGTCTTCCTGCTGGTTGATGGAGCAGCATGGTCAACCTATCTACACCCAACTGCTTAACCCCTTCCTTTGAGACATCCAGATACTGATTTGATTGGTTTTTATATCACACATTATATATATATATATATTATATATATTTTTTATATATACATATATATATATATATATATATATATATATATATATATATATATATATATATATATATATATATATATATATATATTACTTTTAATTACTACAACCATCATTATTATGACTTCAATACCCATCTTGTCATCAGTTTCATTGCTCTCATTGATTTTTGGACTTTAGCGCTTTTTTTAAAAATCTTTTTTTTTTTTTTTTTTTTATCAAATTGGAGCATGATTTGCTGGGGTTTTTCGCCTTCCTCTGGATCAACTGGATCAACTGTGGGTGAAGGATTGTGTATATGGGATTGTATTTTTGTTTTTGCTTTTTGGTTGAACTAGATGGACTTTTGTTTTTTTTCAACCTGACTAACTATGTAAGGACAGATAATGTTTACCACCTATTGATGCTATAACCACTGATGTAAGTAACTGAGTTAAAATAAACTGAGTTACCTAACGCAGTTACTTTAGAGGGTAACGAGTAATCTAACTGATTACTTTTCCCCTCATGGTAACTCAGTTCTCATTACTTTGGCTTAGTTACCCCAATTACATCTACCGCCACTAGATGGCAGTAGTGTAATTCCGGTGTCCTGACGAAAAAAGTTCCCCCGCCGGATAAGGACCCCCTGTACTGTGCAGGCGCAGGCCTTGCGCAGTACGAAGGACTACGGAGCTTTCGAAAATTGCCGAACCGAAACAGCTCTGAGTGAACTCTACACCGCGCAGGTGCAGTTAACATGTAATTGTACGAGGCGATGCTGCACGCTCTTGATGCTCGTGCTACTCTGAAAGGGGCGTTTATCGTGCAAGTAAGGGGCGGGTCTAGTATTACTGTAACCAAGGGGCGCATTTATTATTATTGTTATATATCGAGCTCTGTCCATTAATTTAACATTCGCCCTCTTCTGTAGCCATCCGCCCCTTACACGATATAATAATAATAGACCCGCCCCTTGCTTACACGCTATAACAGATCTGCCCCTTGGTTAGAGTAATAATAGAGCAGCCCCTTGGTTACACGATATATAACAATAATAATAAATGCGCCCCTTGGTTACAGTAATACTAGACCCGCAACTTAGTTACACGTATAGAATATTTAAAAAAAAAAAGTCAGTTACTTTGCTGCGTAACTAATTACTTTTCCAATGTAGTAACTGAGTTACTAACGCAATTACTTTTTGGGAGAAGTAATTTGTAACTTAACTAATTACTTTTTTAAAGTAAGATGACCAACACTGGCTATAACACTCCTAAAAAGAAAAGGAGCATTTTGCTGGTGAGAGAACAATCTGTAAATTCACTGCTGGGTAGCAATCCGGTACAGGACTGGCATTACAAATTACATTAACGTTCAGTGTTTTTTGATGCATTGATTCTGAGAATCTTGAAGAGTTTCATAAACTGTGATGTTACTCAGACCTTTACTGGCTTTCTACTTAACAGAATCTCTGTAAAGTGCTTTAGCAAAGGGTACTTAATGGTCAAATTGTTTACCAGGCTCAGAGGGAATTGCAGTTTCTGCCTGTCACAGGCAAGTAGCTGTCTAATTCCTCTAGCAGTGCGATAAATGGGGATACTGCAAATCATCCAGAGAGTTTGTGGCCAAGATAAGTGTTTATTGAACACAAGGCCATGTTTATTTTTAGGTAAAGGTGTTTTCTACATTGCCATTAGATTTATCCAATCTTATCTTTTGTTTTTGTTTTTTAAGTTATAAAGATGTCTTTTTCTACAGTTTAGTTTTCTCTGCTATAATTAACCTGAAGAATATACTATATTTTTGTATACATTTCTTCTCTATAGAGGTAGCGCTGGTCATTTGAACTTGGTATGGCATGTGTCAGTGGCGGCTGGTGGGTTTTTCTTTCGGGGGGTGGCAAACAACCACCATGCCCCTGGGCAGCCAGCGGCGCGGCACTACTACCACTCCCCTGTCGGCTGGCAGTTCAGCCCTTACCTAATCTATGTGGTGGGCTGTGGTTTCCTCCAGCATAGTCCTTGCGGGTGGCGGGGTGCAGCCTGCGGCTCTGGTGTCTGCTCCTCCAGTGGCTTCCTCCGCCGTGTGTCTCCTCCCTCTTCGGCCTAAGCGCTAGGCATCCAACAGGATCGCCTGGCGCTTTGGCCAATTGGGAAACAGTTCTCACAACCTGCCTCCTGATTGGCGGGGAGGAACTTTAGTGTGACAACTGCGAAAATTAATTTGCTATTGTCACACAACTGGGTGGGCTCGAAGCACAATGCTCTGCGCTCCGAGCCCACCTTTTTGTGAAGCCTATTAGAGCCTCTGGCTCTAATCAGGTGCTTCAAAAAAAACACCCACCCCACATTGGAATCCATAGTCCGGTGCCCTGATATGTAAATCAGGGGGCCAGATGCATAGATAGGGGAGGCGGTGCCCGTGCACCCTCTATGGACGGGCCTCCACTGGCATAAGTAATGGCAGTTCTTTTCTGCTAATTAATGATCCTTAATTGTTACAGACCTTTAAAAACTCACTGTAATGATTATGGCTTTAGAATATCTAATGATGCCATAATGGAAAAGGCTGGCTGAGATAGGATGAGTTAAGATCTGAGACCGCCGAAAACAACAGCAAATGGGTCCCTGGTGTGTAATTATTCTTATATTCTGTATATTATCATGCAAAAGCTGCAACACTCTTGTATTGTTTAAAAACAACTTGGGTAAATGCCGGCATTAACTTTTTAAGTGATAATAGAAAATAATCTTTTTCTGGGAAACACTTTTAGTGTTTGTCTCTTCTTTATTTCATGCCCATACATGTTAGGTTTTCAGTGTTCTTTCTCTAAATAATTTAATTTTACTTGAAGGAAAATGCTTTTGTGAACTTGTTATCTTACCTTCAATAAGATCACTCTTATTAACCTTTTTGCAATTAGTCATGCTTCACTTGTATATAACATTTCACATTTTAATGTTTATGGTGGCAGAAGTTTAAACTGATTTCCTAACTGATGGAGCGTGTATGATGAAATGTTCAAGGGCCTAATGTGCTGTCACCTCGCCAAAGTGTAATTATGGAAGTGAAAACTGTTTTGTGGTAAACCCTGCATGAACATGGTTGTCTATCAAGCCCTATTCAGCTAATCTGCTAGAATGAAAGAGTATTTTTATGATATTTTACTGTGAGAAGCTAAAGTAAAATAATGTGCAGAGCAAAGCAAAAAAAAAAGCTTTTGAAGTCTAATGCCGCATACACACGACTGGACTTTCCGGCAGAAAAAGTCCGATGGGGGCTTTTCATCGGACATTCCGACCGTGTGTATGCCGCATCAGACTTTTTCTGTTGGCATTTCCGACGGACTTAGATATAGAACATGTTCTAAGTCTTTCCATCGGAAATGCCGACGGAGCTTAGTCAATTGGCAAGTCCGGCCGCGTGTACGCGGCATAAGTTTATTTAAAAGAATATACAAAATAAGCATGAGGAACATTACTTACCTTCAGTATGATGTGTTCCTTCTGCTCATGTCTTCTAGTTCAGTGGTGATCTTCCCCCTTCTTGCCCCACCACACCCACTACCATAATCTTCCAGTATGGCAGGGATTATTAGAACACAGGAGTTGTCACAGGCTCTTATCAAATGTGCCTGACTAAGTCTGCCCACTTCCTCCATTCATAGAAGCTGTACTACAGCTTCTTTAAATGAAATACGATCTAAGAATAGAGGACAAAAGGACATCCCCTCCATTCATAGATCCCGTATGATTGACACAAGCTGTAGTCCAGCTTCTATGAATGGGGGAGCTGGAAAAGGCAGGCATAGTTGGGCACTCATGATGCCTGTTACAGTCCCCCAATTCCATTAATGCCCACCATACTGGAAGATTACAGGAGCAGGGCCATTCGAGGAGGAAGATTACTACTGAACTAGAAGACAGAAGCACATGGGACACATCACACTGAAGGTAAGCAATGCCACTTTGTTTATTTCCTATTTTTTATTTTTTCTCTCTTGGTATAGGGGAAACATGTGACCTGCTCCCATGATGCAGTGCTCAAGGCTAGTATCCAATCATCAGGCCCAAAAAGTGTCATGTGAAGGAGAGTCTGACATTATCAAACATGTTTTAGGGCCAATACCATTCAACACAAAGCTTTCACATGGTAGGCACTCAAGCAATGTAACAACAGGGAAGCGCAAAGAAGGTGCGTATACACGATATTACCAAAAGTATTGAGACACCTGCCTTTACACGCACATGAAATTTAATGGCATCCCAGTCTTAGTAGGTAGGGTTCAATATTGAGTTGGCCCACCCTTTGCAGCTATAACAGCTTCAACTCTTCTGGGAAGGCTGTCCACAAGGTTTAGGAGCGTGTCTATGGGAATGTTTGACCATTCTACCAGAAGTGCATTTGTGAGGTTAGGCACTGATGTGGACGAGAAGGCCTGGCTTGTAGTTCTGCTCTAATTCATCCCAAAGGTGTTCTATAGGGTTGAGGTCAGGACTCTGTGCAGGCCAGTCAAGTTCCTCCACCCCAAACTCGCTCATCCATGTCTTTATGGACCTTGTTTGTGTACTGGTGAGCAGTCATGTTGGAAAAATGCTCCCCAAACTGTTCCCACAAAATTGGGAGCATAAAATTGCCCAAAATATCTTAGTATGCTGACGCCTTAAGAGTTCCCTTCACTGGAACTAAGGGGCCAAGCACAACCCCTGAAAAACAACCCCACACCATAATCCCCCCTCCACTATATGTTTTGGACCAGTGCACAAATCAAGGTCCATAAAGACATGGATGAGCGAGTTTGAGGTGGAGAAACTTGACTAGCCTGCGCAGAGTCCTGACCTCAACCTAATAGAACACCTTTGGGATGAATTAGAGCGGAGACTGCGAGCCAGGCTTTCTTGTCCACATCAGTGCCTGGTATCACAAATGCACTTCTGGATGAATGGTCAAACATTTCCATAGACACACTCCTAAACCTTGTGGACAGCCTTCCCAGAAGAGTTGAAGCTGTTATAGCTGCAAAGGGTGGACTAACTCAATCTTAAACCCCATGGACTAAGACTGGGATGCCATTAAAGTTCATGTATGTGTAAAGGCAGGCGTCCCAATACTTTTGGTAATATAGTGTAAGTGGGTTGGGGAGGTGAGCTAGAAAGGAACTGTGAAAAATCTAAAGGCTTGCCTAATTAACTAAGTTTATAGGTGTATTCAAGTGTGTGTAAAGGAGGGTACGTTTTTGACTTGGGTGTGAATTATGTCCCAGGGTTGCAGAAGACAGAGACATTTTTTTTACCAGACATTAGGAAAACTCCACTTTTGCTAAAAAAAAAATAAAAAAAATAAATAGATATAACACATAATTGCTATTTAACCCTTTCCCGTCGAGCGTACGCACATCTGCGTACTCGGCTTTCGAGGGTTATACCGGGATGATGCCCGCAGCTGCAGGCATCATCCCGGTACCGTTGTTTAGAGCTGGCGATCGGCTTTCCGAGGATAACAACCGATGCGGCTAAAAGCCACTCGGTTGTTATCCCGGAGGAGTGGGAGGGGACGTCCCCCCTCCCGCTGCCTCTCGCCGCTCTCTCCGGGCCTCCCGTTCAATCGGGAGGTCCGCTTCCGGCGGCTAGTGACAGACTGGAATGAAGTCGTAAATGGCTTCATTCCAGTCTCCTTGATGTAAACACGGAAGTGATGTCACAACGTCACTTCCTGTTTACTCGGCTGCCAATGGCGCAGTTTTTAAAAAAATCTAGAGTATTCAAATACACAGTTTTTGGTGATCTGAATACTTTGAAGTGTAAAGCAGGGATTTGGGGTCTTTTAGACCCCCGATCCCTCCATAAAGAGGACCTGTCATCACCTATTACTGTCACAAGGGATGTTTACATTCCTTGTGACAGCAATAAAAGTGATCAAATTAAATTTTTTAAAAAAAACACAATTTCATAAAATAAAAATAAATAAAATAAATAAGAAAACAAAAATATTTTTTCAAACCGCCCCGAAAACAGCAAAGAAAATGCATACAGAAGTCGCGCCCGCATATGTAAACGGTGTTCAAATCACACATGTAAGGTATCGCCGTGATCGTCAGAGCGAGAGCGATAATTCTAGCATTAGAGCTCCTCTGTAACTCTAACCTGGTAACCGTAAAAAATAATTTAAGCGTCGCCTATGGAAATTATTAGGTACCAAAGTTTGTCGCCATTCCACCAGTGCGTGCAATTATAAAGCGTGACATGTTTGGTATCTATTTACTATACAAAATTGGGATAACTATACAGTTTTGTTTTTTTAATTCATGAAAGTGGCCCTTTTCCCAAAAAATTGCGTTTAAAACACTGCTGCACAAATACCGTGTGACATAAAATATTGCAACCACTGCCATTTTATTCTCTAGATTCTCTGCTAAAAATATATATATAATGTTTGGGGGTTCTAAGTAATTTTATAGCAAAAAATTTTTACGATGTTTACGGACAGAATGTTCCCTGCTATTTACTGAAGTCTGCACTGGGCTCAAACTTCTGATATTCTTTTCAAAAGGAGTTTAATTTTTGATGAAATGCTGGCCTGTCCTCTTGTAAACCAATGAAGATGGTGCATCTTTCCTCAATGCAACATTAGAATTGCACTAGGTATTTATAATGAAGACAAGCTCTCTGATTCAGAAATCAGTCTGAAAAAGGATAAAGAAAAAGACAAACATAAAAAAAGAGACCAGCTCCTGAATTGCTAAAACCCCTTTTAATTTATTTAGTTTTCTTTGAATGAATTGTACTTTTTTCATAATACTGAAGTTAGTGATTGTGCATATATAGTTACAAATAGTTACATAGTAGGTGAGGTTATAAAAAGACACAAGTCCATCAAGTCCCACCTATGTGTGTGATTATATATCGCTTATTATAGCTTACATATATTTTCTTTATTATGTTTAGGACTAAAACAATACAAGAATAGAATATAGAAAATTTAATTAATACCGCGCTAGAAATAAAAAATAATGAGTGAAAAAATATGTGGCAAAAGCTGCAGCCAGTAACCGTACAATATCTACCAGGCAACAAGACATAAAAATAAATAAAAAGCTACGCTAAAGGACCCCACTGGTGTGAGCCCTCCAAATCAAATCATTCCTCAAGTGTTTGAAAACGTGAAGATAAATAAAATGAAATAAATGCCTTTATAGACAATGCTTGAAAACTAATATTCACCTGTTCATAATAAGATAGCATCTAAGAGGGTGATAAGGATATTAGATTCACTTTTTACTGAAAAAAACTAAATAATTTTTCTTTCTCTTTATCTTCTGCGACTAGCGGTAATATCTATATAGTGTGTACAGGAATGAATGAGACCCTAAAAATGTTTTTCAATAATGGAGAGAGGGAGTATATTAGTACATATATACCTTACACAATTACATCCTGCCCCCTTTTGATCCCATATATAAAAATTATAGTCTCAGACTAATTTGTCTCTATTTGTTGTTTTTTTTTTGATAGAAAATAATTCGGGTAAAATCTCGGTTTACTAACTATCACATTAAACCAGATGAGTTTAACAAGGAAAGTGATCCTTTATTAAATGGTTGGGTTCATTCCTGGACCACAAGAAAATGGTGTCTAAATGAAGCCGAGGCTTGGTTTGGATACAATGGTGTGAAAAACCAAGGAAAAATGGTGACCGAACCAAATAGAGGCTTGGTTTGGGTTCATTCCTGGACCACAAGAAAATGGTGTCTAAATGAAGCCGAGGCTTGGTTTAGATACAATGGTGTGAAAAACCAAGGAAAAATGGTGACCGAACCAAATAGAGGCTTGGTTTGGACCCAGTACTATTTAAGTGATGGATCAACATATCACCTGTGCTCCAGGAAGACGCAAGGTAGTGCGAAACATGTCGGGCAGGTTATGTTGATACCATCACGTCCACTAGATTCCCATGCACGGGTGTATATTTTGTTTTTAATTTAACTGTTTTTTTTAATGATTTTTTAATTTCTTTTATATTTGTGTACAAGTTAAGCTTATTTTTTAATACACATGTGAATAAGTTTTTCTTTGTACTACACTGTGACCTTAAGAATTGCATCTTGGGTTTATGTATATATTTTTTCAATAAAACATCCCCCTGTTCATAGCGGTGTTTCACTATTGGGGTTCGTTTTTTTCTTTCCCCTCACATCTCCACTCATGGCCGAGGGGCCTGAGTGCTGATTTTTAACTGCAGGTGCCATCTCGGAGGACCCCCGTGAATTTGCAGCTCTTTTGGGGAGCCCCCTAAGTCCTGGTGTGTTCAGACGAGGCAGGACTCCTGGGATTGGTCACCTGCGCTGTCAATCAATTTCGCTCCGCCCGTGTGCAGCGGCCGGGGGAATCTGAAGATTGGCATCTGAGTTCCGGGCCGCGTTCGTTCCCCTGGGGGGAGAAGACAGACTGGAACGGAGAAGAGCTGATGAATCACCTATATCCTTGCAGAGGATTGTTTTCTGCCTGCGCTGTAGACTCTGCTCTTAAGGGAGTCCATCAGATGAGGTAAGGAGCCTCACTCACTTTACCATTTGATGATCTCTCATCTTGGAATATAGGATTGGAACTTAAGTTGGAACATTCCCCTGATTTTGCTATTATTCTCAGGACTGTGGAATCAATTAACTGACTCTCAGATTTAAGAACCTTTTCATCTAGTTTCTTTTGTATTCATTATATACAGTCATTTTCACAGATATTGCTACATATCCTTTTCACTGTCACCTATATATATATATATGTGGTTTCGCGGATTTCTTTATGGGGGTTTATTTAAAATGGATATGTGTCACATGTAATCCTTTTTAAGATTCATTGGTTTGGTGCCATTGTCTGGGTTTTCTATGATTAAAAATAGGTGGTGCCTCTAATTAGTCTACACCTGGTCTTTATCTTCACGTTTTCAAACACTTGAGGAATGATTTGATTTGGAGGGCTCACACCAGTGGGGTCCTTTAGCGCAGCTTTTTATTTATTTTTATATAGAATAGAATATGTTTACTCAGACAACCAGGAAACATGGAATAAGGGTCAATTTTATTTCCATCTTCAGACAACAGGTGGAGATGTGGGCTCTTTTTAAATTATATCCTGGCTACTCTGACCTTTTATTGACTCAATAGGGTTGTTTTACTAAAGGCAAATAGGCTCATCCCTTTGCAAGGAAAGTTGCACTTTTCAAGAGAGTTTGTCCTTAAGCTTAATGAATGAGGTGAAGCTCTGCTCATTTCCATCATCCAAACATATGTAAGCAAAAATACAGATTTTTATTTTCTTTGAAGGTCATTGGGTATTCTTTGCAAAGCAAAACATTTCTGGGGAAAATTTCCTTGCAAAGTGAACAGCCTTCTTATGTTTAGTACATCAAACCCAATAGCTCAAGTTCCAATTTAAACACAATTGAATAAGTCAGATTAGTGTATACAGAGCTCCAAAGAAAGTTTTAATCCAAAGAAGAGAGACCGAAGGCAAACAGCTACTGCAGTGCTTTCTTGTTAAAGAGGAAGTAAACCCTGATGGGTTTACTTCCTCTTTGTTTCCCTGCAAAGGTAAAGCATAATGGACTACTATGCATCGCATGGTAGCCCATTATGTGTCACTTACCTGACACAGGAGCCAGCGATGTCACCGCTGTTCCCTGTAGCACAAAGCGTCCATCTTCTTCCAGGTATCGCTGCTCCAGTGCTGTGAGTGGCCGGAGCAGCGATGACGTCACTCCGGCGCATGCACACGGGAGCTGTAAGTGATGGCATGTTTGCCTTCACTTGTGGTGCGCCCAGTGCGCCTGCACCGTTGTCTACGGCTCGCATGCGCCGTAGACAGCGGTGCCCTATTTTTGTAAAATATCTCCTTAACCGTGTAGGTTAAGGAGATATTTCTTGGACCTACAGGTAAGCCTTAATCTAGGCTTACCTGTAGGTCAAAGTGGTCTGTATGGGTTTACAATCACTTTAAAAAAATAAATAAAAAAATCTATAAAGCTCTATGAATCATGTGTTATGGATGCATTATGTATTAAATATTTGTTTTTTAAAAGAATGATTGTATGAATAAAAATTACAACATCAGTTTAATTCAAAGCTCCAAGCAGATATAAGAGACACAAATGAATGCAGCTGTGCTTCATTTAAGGTGATTCTAAAGGAAGAAGGTTTTTTATCTTAATGCATTCTATGCATTAAGATAAAAAAAACCTTCTGCATGCAGCTGCCCCCTAATACTTACCTGAGCCCCATCTTGATCCAGTGATGTTGCATGAGAACCTAGGCTACCTGGTTGGCTGAGACACAGCCTGCTGCTGTCAAAGTCAGTCATCCAAGGAGGAGAGAGAGGGGGCGAATGGACACACAGAGCAGCGGCTTGGCTCGGGTGCCCCCATAGCCCCCATAGCCCCCATAGCAAGCTGCTTACTGTGGGGGCACTCAGCAGGAGGGAGGGGCCAGGAGCGCTAGCAAGGGACCTGAGAAGAGGAGGATCTGGGCTACTCTGTGCAAAACCACTGCACAGAGCAGGTAAGTATAACATGTTTATTATTTTTCACCAAAAAAATGCAAGACTTTAATATCACTTTAATTTTAAATGCAAGCAATATAAGTACCTACATTTTACTTTGTGTCTGCCTTTTACAGTCCGTCTACAGTCCCTTGGTGCCTGCCTTTTGCAAGATGAAGAAACAGTGGAAGGATCCAGTTTATATGCTGACATGGAGCATGCTGAATGGAAGAAAACCAGAGTGACAAAAAAGATAAGCACTTTGCTATGCTGATGCATCATCGCTGCCCATTCACTAACTGGAGCAGGTCCATGAAAGCCTGGGCTCTGTGGAAGTGGGTTAAGGCTTCATGTACACTTGAACTACTTTGACCACCGGCCATGAGAAAACGCAAAATGTTCCAAAATCGCACCGCGATTTTAAGCACTTTGCGTCCAGCGGTTAAAACTTTCCTATTCTGAACGTGATTCTTCCATGTTCAGGAGATGAAGGTTAGGGGAGGTTGAACTTCCTCTAACCTCAGCAGCACCTAAACAATTCCAAGAGCCTATGTGTACATGGACGAATAGGCTTTTATGGAATTGAGTTTAGGAGTTTTGGCAAAAAAACGCCAAAGGCTTCTAAACTCAGGTTTAGGAGCTGCTACTGTACATGGAGCCTTAACATGGAGCCTAAAGCATGCTGGCTGTCATTACAACCCAGGAGGCTGAGAACATCTAAGATTGGCAAAGGACATCAATGGATTTAAGGTAAATATTGTAGCAATAGCAGTTTTAATTTTGTTTTTGCGTTTTTGACTGGAATTCTGCTTTAAATATGTATATCCTTTAAAAATGCATTCTGTCAATACCATTAAAACAGTAGGGTTTATAGTTCTTACTTCGGATTTACTTAACACTAGTATGTAATATATGTGTATGGAATTAGCTTTTAATATTTTACTATTACTATTACTACTTTAAACATATTCATTTTAGGCTCCCTGTATGGAAACCTGTCAACCCTAAAACAGAAATGTAGGTTAGTTGTGTGTATGTTTTCAGTCTACCAGTTTTACTTTAGTAGCTTTATAAGGGCACTTGTTCCTTTTTATTTAATAAGGTCATCAGAACACCCACATACAACAGCTGATGACTTTGATATTTTCTAATTCAGTATTGAAATTTTATTACATGAATGAACTTTTTGTTTTTGCCACCCACATGAACACATGTCCATTTTTATCTTTTCCTATTACTTTACAAAATGTAAATAACATAGCAACTGCTGGGGGGAACAGTACATTTTGAGACTGTCATGTCAACCATGGCTTCCAGTATCTACTATATCATTTGTATAAGTCAAAGCTTTCTAAGCATATCACACAGCAGATACACTGCATACCATGTGTTGTACATATATAATTTGTAACCAGTAGCAAGCTATTATTCTACACAATCTGAGCAAAGTGCAATGTATAGTAAATGTACAAAAATATACAAGATAATTCTATGTTTGAGACATTAATGTGCTCTATGTAATTCTATGTTGTATCCTTAATGTGCTCACACCATGTTGACTACTTTGTAAAATAAGTGTATTCATTTTTACCATACCAACAGAATTTTTACTTTCCAGATATGGTATCTCTGAGCTCTGACTTAAAACACAAAAGACATTGAATACATTTAAGATTTCTAAAAATATTTTTATATAGTATTATTTACATCAGATACCTTAATCTAAGTAAAACAACGTATCCACAGAGCTCTTTCAGATTATGCTCCATTAAAGGATTGATGAACTTTCTTAAGGGACTTCTACCAGTATATAACTGTATGTGGGAATTTTGGTATAAAATGGGTACATCTGCTGTAAAGTATGGATGAAGACTTGGTTAGGCTAGGGTAATAACTGCAGGGCTCAAGTCCTGCGGGAACGCATGGGAACGGAGTTCCTGTACTTTTTCCACAACAGGAACTCAGTTCCCGTTAGCAGCTGTGTTCTGCAAGACTTTGAAGTATGCAAGCTGTCTGGCAGATGCTACACCAGCAGCGGCCGACACAGCTCATAATAGTAAGTGCCGCATACCTGACCATTCAGGCATTGCCAGTAGGGGGCCCCATGACAGCTTCCTCTTCGATCTACCTGTCAATCACAGCTAGCTGACAGGTAGATCAGGTCCCTGCTGCTAAGAGATTGTGTTTAGTCAGACCTCTCGTGATGCGCTCCTCCCCGCCGGCCCCTCCCGATTTTCTGTCTCCTCATCCTCCCCCCCAGTCTCCTGCATACTTGCTCTGTGTGTCCCGCTGAATCCCCCCCTCCTCTAACTTCTTTTTTTTAAATTATAATCTTTATTTATTTTTCCATCGATAAACAATGTTTACATCCCATTGCAATATTTAGCGAAGTAAAAAATGTCTTATTTACATACATGTTATTCTGGCACAAACACATACCCCTTTAATAAAGTGCTGTCCATACACCCTGAACTGAGAAAGAGGGAGCCGGTCCCCAAGGCGACACTTCTCAAAATAGTCCTGAATCGATGTCCCCCCCCGTCCCTACGGCATTTCCCTCCTACCCCCTGCTTGCCCTCCCACCCCCCCCCACCACACTCTACTCTCCTCTCGCTTTATCTATATCCGGTGTATTCCCTCTATCCAAGGTCTCCACATCCTTTCAAATTCCTTTATATTGTGTCTCCTTATATACGCGGCTCTCTCCTTCGGGAGGGTTTCATTCACTGTATCAATCCAGTTTTTTACTGTGGGTGGCGCCTGTGATTGCCATCTCATCATTATTATCTTCCTGGCTTGATATATGCCCCTTAGTATTGCCACAGTTGTACTTTTCATTTCTCCCTGTTCCTGCCTATACCCCAAAATGCAAAGTTTAGCTTCCTTTTCCAGTTCCTTTTTGAATATTCCCTTCAGTACTTCTATCACCCCTTCCCAGTACCGAAGGAGCTTGGGGCATCTCCACAACATGTGGATAAGGTCCCCTGACCCCTGGCACCTCGGGCATCTGTCATCGGGTCTTTTACCAAACTTGCATAACCTCTTTGGGGTGTAATACGCTCTGTTTAATAGCATTAAATGCGAGAATCTCTGTGCGGGCGAGACTGATATCATCGGGCTTAGTTCCAATATTCTCTTCCATTGTCCCTGAGGTATAGCCCCTATATCCTGTTCCCATTTTTCTTTCACCTCCGGTAACTTTTCTTCTCCTAGAGTTTCTCTATTCAATAGTTTATATATTACTGAGATTAATCCTTTAGTGGATCCTAGCTCCCCGATACGTTGTACCACTGGTAAATCCTCCCATATCAGAGGCTGGTTTCTAAACTGGGCTTCTAGGGCATGGTTAATTTGGAGGTACTTAAAATATGTATTCTGGGGAATATTAAATTCCCTTTTTAGCACCTCAAATTTTTTAAAAGCCTGACCCTCATAAAGTTGACTCACTCTTTTTATTCCCCTGTTTTCCCACTCCCTGATTTTTCCCATTATGCTTAATTCCTGTAGGTTACTATTATTCCAGATTGGGGTATATATGTTAATCTCTCTATATTTCAACTTTTTTTTTACGGCTTTCCATATTTTACTGACCATTTTTATTGTTGGGTTCTTAAATCTAAACGACCCTGCCTCTAGGGTCTCTATTATAGTCTCATGCAGGGCGCCCGTTAGAAGAATTTTTCCATTAGGCGAGCCACCCTCTTGGGCGCAACATCCTGCTAGTTGTTGTAATTGAGAAGCTAAATAATACGTCTCGGGATTGGGCAGTGCAAGTCCCCCTTCCCCTACCGGGAGCTGCAATGTGCGGAGTCGTACCCTTGCCTGTCCCCCCTTCCATACCAGTTCCCTAAAGAGGCTCTCTACCTTGTCAAACCATTTTCTTGGGATCCATATGGGTGTATTATGAAGCACATACAGCAGCTGATGTAGCCAGATCATTTTTATCAATAAGCATCTACCAGCTCTGGACAATGGAAGAGATTTCCAAATTGTAATTTTCTCCTTGAACTTCCCCAATAATGGTATTAAATTACTGTGCACGTATTGATTGGGGTCTCTTGTTATCCTAATCCCTAGCTATTTAAGGGAATCTACAACTGCTAGTTTAGGACTATCCCATGTCATCCCTTCCCTCATCTTAGCTATCGGAAAGAGCTCTGACTTTGCCCAATTGATTTCTAGGCCCGTAAAGCTACCAAACCTCTCCACAACTTTCATTGCTTCCTCCAACGAGTGATCCATATCTCCTAGAAAGAGCAATATATCATCAGCATATAATGCTATACGTTCCTCTCCTGAGATCCTGCAGAATCCTGTAATGTCCGAGCTCTTTCTGATATGCTCCGCGAGGGGCTCCATTGCTAACGCAAAAAGCAAGGGCGACAATGGGCACCCCTTGCCTAGTTCCCCTTTCCAATTTTATTTGATCTGAAAATCTGTTATTTATTTTTAGTCTGGCTACTGGTCTATCATAGAGCATTTTGATCCACCCGATCAGTGTAGGCCCAAATCCAAATTCTTCCAGAATGCGCCAAATATACTCCCAATCTATGGAGTCAAAGGCTTTAGTCACATCCAATGACAATATTGCCTTTAGCCCTTCGTTGTCTGTTGGCGTTTGTAAATTTAAAAAGGCTCTTCTTATATTTGTACTGGTTGATCTATTTGTTATGAACCCAGACTGATCAGGGTGGACCAGTTTTGAAATAACTTTGTCTATTCTGGCTGCAATGACTTTTGATAAAATTTTAGCATCAGCACATAAAAGGGAGATTGGCCTATATGAAGCGACATCTAGGGGATCCTTCCCTTCCTTATGGAGTACTATGATGGTTGCTTCTCTCATTGAGTTAGGGAGATATCCTACCTCCATTGCCCCCCCTAATGTTTTTAATAATTCTGGCAACAGAATATCCCCATAGTGTTTATACGTTTCAGTTGGTAGACCATCCGGGCCTGGTGACTTTTGATTTGCCATATCGGCCACTGCCTGTTGTAATTCAGAGAGTGTTATTGGGGTATCCAGTCCATCTCTTTCTTCTTGTGTTATCTTTGGGAGGACTAAATTCCCCAAAAAACTCTCCATTGTTATTCTCCCATCTCCCTTTACTCGTGCAGAATATAAGCCTTTATAGAATTCCGCAAAACTTTCCACTATACTCTTAGAGTTCGAGGTTACCCCCCCCCCTCTGGTCCGGATGGCTAGTACGTTACTGGGGGCCCTATTCGCCCTTGCCACCTGAGCCAACATTCTCCCCACCATTTCCCCTTCCATAAAAGCCTACTGCCGCTGTAGCAGTTGTTTAGTCTCCACTCTCTGTATTACACATAGTTTATATTCCTGTTGTTTCTTCAGCCATTTTTCTTTCCCATCCATTGTTGGAGCTAGTATATAATTATCCTCAGCTGCAACCACTTCTCTCCTTTTTCTTTCTTCCTGTGCTCTTGCCTCCTTATTATACTTCGCCACCTGCTGGATTAATAATCCCCTCAGAAAGGCCTTGAGGGTATCCCATAGGATCCCTGGCTCTGCTGTATTTACATTAATTTCAATAAATTCTCTCAGTGTTGGTGGAATAGTGTCTGTACTTCTAAGTATCTCTAACCAACACGGGTTAATTTTCCACCCCCTCTGTATTTCCTCCATCCCTATTTTAAGCGTAAGCGTAAGGGGGGAATGATCCGAGATCCCTCTTGACCAATACTTAACCTCTTCCACTAGCTCCAGTGCCTTATCATTTCCCATAGCCATATCGATTCTGGAGAGTGTGGAATGCGTGGCCGACCAGCAAGAAAATTGCTGAACGCCAGGGTTCCACACCCTCCAGAAGTCTATCCAGCCCACTTCCTCCATAAACCGGCTCAACTGCCCCTTCTTCGTAGTTTCCGATGTATTCTGAACTGGAAATCTATCCAAATTGTAATCTAATACTTCATTAAAGTCACCCGTTATTATAGTTGGTATTCCCTGTTTATCAAGCAGGAACTCATTTAATTTAAGCATAATATCCATTTTAAATGGGGGGGGGGGGGCATACACATTTGCTACTACCATCCCTCTATCTTCAATTTGACAACAAAGATAAACATACCGGCCCATTTCGTCTATACTGGCTTGCGTGCAGGAAAAATTCACTCCTTTCTTCACCATTATACTAACCCCTCTACTATATGAACCATAAACCGAGTGATACTGATATTGGTATACCCTACTTTGCCTTTGTAGTTGTTGGGCTGCATCCTTTGTTAAATGGGTTTCCTGCAGGCAAACCAGATCGACACCGTAATTCCTCATCATAGAAAACACTACTGCCCTCTTACCCGCCGTGCCCAACCCCCTTATATTCCATGACCCTATTCTTAGTGTTTTAGGTTGCATCTATTTTCACCCAGTATCTGTATATTTTTTTTAACAAATGGTGCTTTATCTCTAAAAAAGTGTTTTCACCCTTAGTTCTAGTGGTTCCCCATTTCAAAACTCTTTGTGTCTCCCTTTTTTCTTCCCTCTTATGTGTGTCTACCTTGATTCTCCTTATTATATCAGTAAATGTGCCCTTTTTTACTTGACCCTTTACACACCTTTGACCTTTATCAGTGCCAATGCCAATCCCTCCCACCTCCCCCCCTCTCCCCCCCCCCCTCTGTCCCCACCTCTCTAGGTGATCCCCCAGGGGACTACCAATGACCTTACCCATACCATTAACCCTTTCTTCACATACACCCATATCTTCACTTTTATCCTCACGTATCCACCCCCTGTGCAGACCCTCCCCCTCCTCCAATTTATCTTTCCCCTTCACCCAATCTATTCAGAATAACACAACATGTCACAATGCCAGCAATCTTTCCCTGTTCTCCTCCACCCATTTCTCCACCCCCCCTGGATCCTCAAAATACCGGGTTTCCCCCAGGGCAGTTACCCGCAATTTATCCGTGTAAAGAAGAGCATATTTGATTTTAAATTTTTGTAATAAACGTTTAGCCTGGATAAATTCTGCTCTGCGTTTTTGGAGCTCCTGGGAAAACTCAGAATAAAAAGAAACCTTGATCCCATTAAAAAAAATATTTCCCTTGTCCCTGGCCTTTCGTAGAAGTGTCACTTTATCCTTAAAATTAAGGAACTTCATTAGCAGAGTTTGCGGATAGCCTCCTGCTGGCGGGGGGCGGAACGGCACCCTGTGTGCTCTTTCTATACTGAATGACACTGAAAAAGATTCCCTCCCAAATGTCTCAGTCAACCAGCCTTCTAAGAATTTAGTAGGGTTGGATCCTTCGCTCTTCTCGGGCATTCCTACTATCCTTATATAATCTCTTCGGCTTCTATTTTCGATCTCCTCCAATTTAGCGGCTTGCCGGTGTACCTGCTCCCTCTTTATCTCTTTAACCAAAGGTAGAACGTCATCCTCTACCTGGCTGATCCTTCCTTCCAGTTCTGTAGTTCTCTCAGCTATCTTTTGCATGTCCTGTCTTACCAGTGCTAGATCCTCTTTAACTCCCCTTATCTGTTCGCATAGATCTTTGAGTGAGTCATTAGAGATCTTTACTGCCTTAAATACGTCCATTAATGTAGGTTCTTTCTCCAAAGGCATGTTAGGCCCTACCGCAGCATCCATTGTTTCTATATTTGTTTTTAAACTTTGGTCGGGCAGAGTAGTATTTTTACTTCCCTGTGCCTGTGCCTTTGCCCCCTGGGCCCGTGGTGTTACGGCGGTTGATTGACTCTGCCCTTGGCTTTTTCTCTCTCCTGTACCTCCTTGTTGTATTTTGGGCTGAGTCCCCTTTTTAGGGGGAGACTGTGGCATAGGTTGCCCAGGTATATGCCCTGTTGCCCAGGTATATGCCCAATCAAGTCTGCAGCAAGACTTGATTGCTCTAGTCTTGCTGCAGCAGCCATGCCTGTTTGTTGGGCATTTTTATCTTTATCTTTTGCCGATCGTAGTTGCTGCATTTTCCCTTCTCCTTTATTTTACACAGTATTTTATTTAATCTGACTGCGAGCAGGATATCCTTATAGGTATAACTTTCTCCCTTTTTCCTTCCTCTTCCCCGTCTCCTTCTCCTCTATACCTTATTATGCGTTTTTAAATATCACAGAGCTAAAATAAAAACAAAAAGGAGAAAGCACCCAAATATCCAGACAAGTGATAAGCAAAAGAAAAAAAAATGCTAGCGGCAGTCTTTCCTTTCCCCCTTTTTCTTTCCCCTTCTCCTCTCTCAACCAGCATCAAGCACAAGAATCAGTCCTTTGCTGAGCCCAGTGGGGTTTCAAAAAGGACCTTTTAAAAAAAAACAGAGACACCAACAGTCAGATAGATGGTTGCTGAAGGAGTCTTATATCAGCAGCAGTCCTGTATCAGCAGCAGTCCTTCTCATATAGGAGCACAAGCAAAAGCCACAAGGTGGGCTATTTTAACACCAACGGTCAGGAGCAGCCGAAGGGAGAAAAAAAAAATAATTTTTTTTTTCTTATGCAAGCATATGTACAGTCAGAATAAGCAGTCAGTTGACATGAATATATCAACGGTAGTTCTTCTCAAAAAGGAGCGTAAACAGCCAGATACGTATGTTCTTTTCTTTTACTTGTATCGGGGTGCAGGCAGCCAAGCACACAGTATTTTTTAAATATTATTTTTCATGTAGAGGCACAAGCAGCCAAACTTGCACGCAGCCGTATATTATGTCTGCACCAGTTCTCCAACCTATAGTCCAACCTATGGTCCTCGGCAGAGAGATCACACACTCCTCCTTATTTCATATACTTCTTATTTCATATACTTCACAGGGAGAAAAGTGAGCTATTTTAACACCAACAGCCGGAACAGCCAAAAAAAGGAAAAAAAAACTGTTTTTCTCGTACAGGTATGTACGGGTATGTAAACAGCCCGGTAGATGGTCAATTCATATTCATATGTCAGCGGTAGTTCTTCTCATAAAAGAGCATAAACAACCAAATAAGCCAGTTCTTTTCTACTTACTCATATAGGTATGCAGGTAGCCAGGCAAACAGTATTTTTTGTATAATGGTTTTCATACATAGAGGCACTCGCGGCCAGACATGCATTCAGCATTGTATTATGTCAGCACCAGTTCTTTAACATATAGTCCTCAGCAGAAATATAGATGTATTTCATATACTTGTATATTTCAGTTACTGTTTGTTGTTTTTTTTCCCCTGTTACTCACGTGGCCGACCCTGGTATAGCCGTCCTGCAAACCATATGCTGGTATACTGGTGCACGGATGAGCCGATGGTCCGTTATGCCTCCGAGGGGGGGGTGCAGTGCCTCTATGCCGTACCGCTGCCCGATAGTCTCAGGTTCCTCCACCGCTCTCTCCGCTCATAGCGGGCCGCGTGTTTGCGAGCGGCGTGTGACGTCGCTCCCGGCACTCTCCGTCCATACACTGCCAGCACAGACTCAGGGCTCAGGGGAAGCCGGAGAACTCCGTAGCCCACGTGACTCCTGCGTATCTCCTGCGTCTCTCGCTGCTCTATAGCCCTGTTGTGGAATACAACTGTACTGCAGGTGGGGGAAATCCTCAGGTTTCAAGGCATGTCAGGTAGGGCGGGAGGGAACACACAGGTGGCTACTCACTCCTCTCCCTCACACAGCACTCTGCTCCACTCGGCGCTCACATCCGGTCACACCCCCCCTCCTCTAACTTCAGTGCCATATGATGAGAGAACCCAGAGGAGGAGCATAGCTATTCCGCTTACAGGACATGCAGGGATAGAGGTGAGCTGAGGGAGGAACATCAGTTTAGGGTGGTAAGCTGAGCACAATACCTGGCAAAGTTTAATGCTAGGAGGGAAGTTTATGTGAAATAATGTGAAGGGTTGAAATAGCAGCGAGTGTGTGTTGGAGCCCTGCAGAGTTTGCAGCCCCCCAAGTTAACATACATCTCCTAAGCAGGAACACATCACTATCTCCCCAAGCATTCTGTCCAGATAATGTGCACAATTGAATGAATGCTGATTATTCAGAGAATTACCGTATTTATGTTTATTGACGATTGTTTTTTTTTAATGTACTAACAGTTAAGCTTCATACACACAATACGAATATTGGATGAAAAATACCACTTTTGAAGCGTTCGTGCATATGACCGTGTCATTTTTTTTTTTTTTGGTGGGGGATTGGATCTTGGGTGGGAGTTCCCACACTTTTTTCCCCAGGACTTGACCCCTGAATAACTGTGATATATTATTGGTTACACATGGACTACATACTTTACATACTATACCAATTTCTGTAGATCATTGTTAAGAATATTAAAGCAAAATAGTTTTTTTAGTTTTAGTTAGCATGAGGTGGTATGTAAACCCCAGTCAAGTTTTTATTTTAGTCTGAATTCACCTGGGAAAGATTTAGCTCTTTTATTAGAGTTCGAGATTCATGGGGAAATACAAAATGTTACAGTTGTTACCAATATGGGAACAAAGGCGAAATCTTCTAATGGGTACACCTGGGACCACTGGGGACTTTGTCTCACTTTGGAGAAATATTCCCTTACTTCCTGTTGGGTCTCTGGTATGGATAAGAAAATAAATCACCTCAAGCAGACACAAACAACAACAGCAACAGAAAAAATGGACATGAGGTTTTAACTACTGCCTACTTTTCCAAAATAAAAAACAAAGGTTAGGCTTTTTATATGCAAAAGCTATTTTTTTTAAAAATGTTTGCATGTGTTAAAATGCACATTTTAGGCCTAAAAGTTACTGAAAAGAAACCAAAACATTATATATTTTGGCAGTTGTAATTTGTCATGTCACTTCATATTGGCACAACTGTTTTATAAAACCCAAATTTTCATGAATATATACAAAACTCAATGAAAACACAATCACGATATATTAGACAATTTATTGAGATTGCAAAGGTAATTGATAGCACGCTTGTCAATCCTTATAATTGTGTGCACCAGTGAAACAGCCACGAACAATGGTACCCAAAACTGTCCATAAGCAATGTTTTAAAAGCCTTTACAGCTCATCATTTTATAGTTATAAATGAATGATGGGCCTGTAATTATTGCTCCCACTCTGGCGCACATGGCATTACCAAACATATGTGATACAATTGTCATTTTTGTACACAGGTGCACCCGATGCATGTATGTGGGATAGGGGGCTTAAACCCAGTCTTTAGGGTGTTTTATCATTTATTTTACTAAACCTAAATTTTCCTTCTTACTTGTTTTTCATTGCCATTGCAAGGGGGGTGATAAGCCTCATATGAGATAGCACAGCGCAAATGAGAGTGCTGAAACCGAGAATGATCAAAACAGGTAGCTACTGAGAGATTAGCAAATGAGTGTTTGCTCCTCTACCTCTGCTTTCTATCCTGGCATCCACCAAGCACCTAGGAGGAAAAGATGAGCTCAAAATACATGGTGGAGGGCGGTGGGGAAGGTACATTACCATAGATGTGGAAGTGAGTAAAGCTCTACCACTATCTCTGCTCTAGTGACTGGAAGTCTGTTCACAGGTTGGTGCCGCCACTGACATATATGCCTTATGCTGGAGACAACGAATGGGTTAATATCATTCTGGCACTCTAGTATACATTTGCTAATATATTTGGCAACCATATACCACTATCAAGGTGCCTCTGAAACAACTTTGACATATACTGCTCAGAGAAACTAATCTATATTGATTTTGAAACAACTTTTATTTTCATATTTTGAAACTGATATTTAAAAATTATTTTTTTTACAAATAAATTATTAATACAGAGTTAACCCATGGACTCGTGGATGTAGGAGGGGGCGTATATCCTCACTCAACTGCGTGTGAGCTTGGGTTTTTTTTCTCTGCAAACAGGCTTAAAGTGCACATCAAACTATAGGCAATAAAGTATTATCATATTCTTAAGGTAAAAAAAGTTTTAAAACAAAACCTCAGTGACTCCTCTATAGTACCTGCTTGTACTGTGAAATAATTTATTTACAAATATCCAGGCTTCCAGGATTCTGTTGCACTGGAAAGTTTTAGGAAAAAGATGGATTTCTTCACAATGACTGTAGCTACAGAGGTGAATGGGGGGCTTATTGTAAAGTATAGCTTTTATTTTGTGGTCAGAATGGGTAAACAATTGAGCGTGCAAAGGGCAAAGCAAAGGTTCACTTTAAGATTAGTTGTGTAAACATGTAAAATGGAACCCAAAGCCTTCAGCTGGAAAAATATGAAATGTTGCAATCTTTAATGTTTACCTAATGGAAAAATTTTAATTCGTTCTTAAAATGTATTTTAGGATACTAAATATTAAGGGAAGAAAATATAATAAAAAACGCCATACAAAGCACAGTGACACATGTTAGAGCCACACTCTGCCAAGGGTGTATATGTGCTACTGCATCCTATATCTCATGAATCCAATCTAGAGAAGTGTGTAACATTGTCCATGCTGAAGTCTAATGCTAACTGTTACTGGAAGTTCCTATTTCTCTGAAAAGCAAGGGCACAACCCCTCTTATGGATATCCACCAATTATGCTTATTACTTGTAGTATGTATTGCTCATAACAGAGATATGAACATTTATATTAAAATATAAAATCTTGTCTTTCACTTATCCTAAATACCCTTGTATTGGGACATCATTTATTCTGTAAATTTATCCTTAATGTGCTTCAATATACTACTCTTCACATTATGCTTTAATTGAGAACTGTTGGACTAATATCTCTAAGTGTCATCATTAGTTAATACTTGAACTCATTCCTCATTAAGCTGTTTTTCACAAATGTACTAGGCATGGTGACTACATTGATTAGTGATGGAAATTCCTCTTGATGTCTTTCAGCCATGTAATGACTACATTTTCTGTTACAGAAAGACTGCCATACGAGTGTCCGGTTAGAAGAGACTGTACTGCTGGAGATGCTATAGAGAAGGGATGCTTGTTATAGATAGCTATGTACAATATTGCCTAATATGAGAGACTGATCATTGAGAGGCTGTCTGTTTGAAGGAGACTGTCCTGTTAGACAGAAACACGCAAGTATCTTACTAGAGAGAGACTAGCATTTGAGAGATTGAAACTGTTAAGAAGGGCCTGCATTGTAAAATGACCCTGTTATTGAAAGAGAGGGAAAGAAAAAGGGATAGACTTCCCCTTTAGATATGGTAGAGATAGAACTAAATTGAGTCTGTTGGAAAGAGACTGCCAATACTGACCCTATTGGTGGGTATCGGCTGACAAAATTGTTGCTTTAAAGTCATTACCTTACAAGTAGAGCTGTGCCTTTTTGGGCAATGTCCTCTGGATGCCTTGATATGTCAAGCAGGAGATGCACAGACACTTAACAAGTGTATTTTGTATATCGATGAGATATGGACATGTTTTGATATTCCTTATGAATTGTACAAACAGCACCACCGGGAATAATATTCACTGAATGTCAAATCATGCTGCTGAGGATTTCTCTTTTCTGTGCCAAGAATTAAACAGATGGTAGAATCTACTATATGTGTCTGGTTAGTTATTTTTTGGTCACATATTCACTGTACTAAGCTCTGATAATTGCTTTAGCAGCATTGATTAAATTTAATTAAAGCTTATGGCATCAATGCAAGGAAACAACGAAAAAGTAACAACCTTGGGCTCTGTAAATTATTAAAATACATCTATACTGTCGTGCTTAAAAACTTAAACAAGTGTCAAATCCAGTTACTATGTGAGGCACAAGCCTCACAAAGTAAACAAAAAATTGCTTGACGTTCTCTGACTGAGCCAGATCCACCTTCATTTATGTCTCACATGCTCCCCGAGCTACATTGCAGCTCACAGTGGGATGGTTCCCGTAACAAAGATAGTGCTATCAATCCAGAATCAGTGGGCAGGGCTAGGTGTGGCCAAGTGCTCTGCAAACACAAGAAAAGACGGGGACCTCTAAGAGCCCATTTACACCATTTGAATTGGGCTGTGCTGGACATCCTTGCCTACTATCAAAGGGTCTTCTTCAGATGGAATTGCTGTTTGATAGGATACAACCCTCTAAATATAACTATTTGGATACAAAGTAACAAACACACCAGGAAAGACTCATGACCATGTCTATAGACCATCATGGCCACAGTGCCTTTTGTGATAATTTCTGCATTGGTGGAGGGATATAAAATCACAATTTAATAAGGATAAATAAAAAGCTCCAACTTTTCACAGCAAAGCTTCTGATCTGTCACTTATACTTACAGACCAGCAGACATGCTGATTCTGCTTTTACCTATTATTCCACAAGGCACGTGTTAAAAAACTAGAAATTCACCTTCTGTTGATTGATCAGCTACATGCCCATGTCCAGCCCAACAAGACTATTTCCCTTTCATTTTATGATGGACTCATTGCCTCAGACATTGCCTAAGCTACAGCTAATGTTCCTAACCCTACACCCCCCAGTGATTTTGAATTTCCTTGCATACCTGAGTTTCCAAGTTAATCTGAGTGACCCTGAGATTCCCCAAGATTATATCCATTCAGCCCTGCAGGCATTATCACAAAAATCGCTGTTGCCGTGAGTCACTAGGGCCTATGACATTAGACGTGCCCAGGTTTTCTGCTCAGGGCTGAGGAATTACAAAATAAATATTCTCATAACTTCTAAATCATCTTGTGGAATTCCCCAGGTAACCTAATTCATGAAACACTTAGTTACATTATAATCCATGCTATGATACTGAGCTAGCATGGTTGATAGCACTTGCCTCGCCCCTGCTGTTTGACCACACTGCTTAGAAGGAGATGAATTTTTTAAATGGTCCAATGACAGCACACACACAGAGGGGGCAGTGACAGACAGGACACACAGAAGAGAGAAGGCAGTGACAGTGGATTTGGGCTGGACTCACAGGGCTGTGGACTGGAATTGCTCAAACTCCCCTCTTAATTAGGGATGAGCAGAATGCCCCCCGGTTCAGTTCGCAGAAGAACATGCGGACAGGCAAAAAATTTGTGCGAACACCGTTAAAGTTTATGGGACGCGAACGTGAAAAATCAAAAGTGCTAATTTTAAAGGCTTATATGCAAGTTATTGCCATAAAAAAGTGTTTGGGGACCCGGGTCCTACCCCAAGGGACATGTATCAATGCAAAAAAAGTTTCAAAAACAAACATTTTTTGTGGAGCAGTGATTTTAATAATGCTTAAAGTGAAACAATAAAAATTAAATATTCTTTTAAATATCGTGTCTGGGGGTGTCCTTAGTCTGCCTGTAAAGTAGCGCATCTTTACCATGTTTATAACAGTGCCACAAAAAAATTACATGTCTAAAGGAAGAAATGTAATTTAAAACGGCTGTAATGTATTGTCGGATCCCGGTAATATAGATAAAAATACCAAAAATACTGGCGTAGATGTCCCCCCTAAAATCACCACTGTTTTGCATTTTTGTTTGCTATATAAATAAAATAAAATTTTGAAAAAATAAAATGTTTCACAATGTTATACAATTTCAAAAATAAATAATATTTCTTCATAAATTTAGGCCAAAATATATTCTGCTACATTTCATTGGTAAAAATAACCCAAATCAGTGTATATTATTTACCCCGTGTGAAAGTTATAGAGTCTACAAACTATGGAAAGTTATAGAGTCTACAAACTATGGTATATACAGTATATTTGAAAATTGATCAATCCTGATGTACTAACTGTATCTCATTAGACGTTACAATGTATTTAGTAAGAGGTATGGTGAGTTTTTAATTTGTAATTTTTATTCACACTTTTGTGGAAATTTATTTTAAAAATGTATTAAATTACTTAATTAAAGTAATTTTTTTTTTCAAATAGTTGCCATTTTTACTTGTTATTTAACAAGTTATTTCTCACACGTAGCATAGGCATACTTAGTTCCAAGGAGCACCTTTAGGCTTTTAAGGAGCATAAATTATGGATCTAATTTCCCCACTATCTATCATACTTTTGAAGCACCAGGACAGTGGGAACACCATCAAAATGACCCCATTTTGGAAAGCAAACACTCCAAGGTATTTTCTGATAAGCATAGTGAGTCTTTTGAATATTTAATTTTTCACCACAAGTTTTTGGAAAATACAGGAAAATGATATTTATATTTTTACACAAAGTTGCCAAGTAACAAGATATTTTAATACACATCATATGCATACTTAGAATTACACCCCCAAAACACATTCTGCTACTCCTCCAGAATATAGTAATATCACACGTTTGAGACTTTTTCACAGCCTAGCAATATAGAAGGGCCCAAAATCTAAGGAAGCACCTTCAGGCGTTCTAGGAGCATAAACTACACATCTATTTTCCTGACTACCTATCAGTAGAAACACCCACAAAATGACCACGTTGGGGAGTAAACATCCCAAGGTAGAGCCATGGTGAGCCTTTTGAATACATCATTTTATTGCCACAAGTTTTTCGAAAATAATTATAATAATAATAAAAGTTGGCAATTTAATAAATTATTTCTTACACACAGCATGGGCATACTTCACAAAACACATTCTACTACTCCTCCTGAGTATGACGATACCATATTTATGAGACTTTTCCACTGTCTGGACTAATTTTGTCCTGGACATTGTATCTTGTGTATGACATCTAAATAAACCAATCATGTCAAAGCCAATGTACTGTAATGGTCACCTCTGTATGAGTGGCTAAGGAATATAGTGTAGTATAGCGTCACTTACAGCAGTCCCAGTTCCTATTAGCCAAGAGAGCCTAGCCTATTGGTACATGACTGCCCCAGGGATCAGGGACATTAGGACTGGTGGTGGTGATCAGAGACACAGTTAATGGTGTGGTGGTGATAAGGGAGACAGCAACTGGTGTGGCGATAATCAGGGACAATATGACTGGTGAGGCAGTGATTAGGGATACTGTGAGTGGACTGTGGTGATTAGGGACACTATAAGTGGATGGCGGTGATAAGGGACATTGTGAGTGGACTAAGGGGATTAGGGACACAGTGAGTGGGAGACTGGTGACTCGTGCAGCATGGATTAGGGATACTGACTGTCAGCACTTATCTGTGGAGGTGATCAGAGATAATGGCTGGTGGGACTGACATAAAGTGTTATCAGAGCAGCCAGCCTTTGTACATGATCACTGCTACCGCAGTACAATGTCACCATAGTGACACTGCACTTTCTCTGGTGACAGTATGTACAAAAAAAAATTATATACATATTTTTTTAACTTTCTGTTTACATTTTAGGTTAGATATTGTCACTGTACTACTCTGAGGGGGAGGGGTCAGGGTTTATTTATTTTATTACACTCTGATTGCTTATTCCAGTGATCATCACTGGAATAAGCAATCTGTAACACTATTTAAAGGTTTCATTCATGGACTACTGTGATGCTGTGATTGGTCACAGCTATCACATGGTATAGGGTCATTGTGTTTGGCACTGGTAACATGTGATCACTGTGACCAATCACAGAGATCACACAGTAGTAAGCAAGGCATCATGAATGACTGCTTTGCTTACTACTTTACGATTATTGTTAATAGTCACAGCGATCGTATAGTACCAGGGCCGATCCGACTGAACATGGCGTTCACAGATCTAGTCACTGCATGCCCCAGGGAGTGCACATGGCACTTTCTTCTGGGAGGATGTATGGGTATGTCTTCCTGGAACTAGAGAGAATCCACCCAGCTATTTATCTACATTGGCTGGGCAGAAAGTGGTTAAAAAGGGCAGTGGCAAGTCTGTGAGCAGTTACAGTGGTGCCCAGAGTATAGGACCTGTGCTGGGAGTTGCCAGTATGCAGCAGGCCAACACATTGGCCTGCATCTTCCTGTGCCCTGCTTTTGGTCCTTTCATGAGATGAGCTTCCTAATTAACCAATGGCAGGGTCCAAGAGGAAAGGGGCTTTTTGACTTCCACAGAAGCTGTAGTGCTACTTCAATGAATTAAGGAGGTTGGTGGAAAGGACAGACATAGTCAGGATCTCTTGATGAGAGCCTGTGATAGGCTTTTAGTTGTAAAAACCCTCCCACACCAGAAGATTATGGCAGCAGGGGTGGGGGCAGGAAAGAGGAAGATTTTTACTAACAGAAGAGAAATCAGCACAAGGAGCACATGTCCCTTTTGCTGATTTTTCTGTTTGTGGTTTTCGCTGCATGCAGGCTTTAAGGCCTGTTTATGTTAGTGTGTTTACCTGCCATGTAATTTTTATTTTTTATTTGGGTAAATGGAGAAACAGTGAAAGATAAAGTAAATACGCAGCTCAGATGCATGCTGTATTACAGAGCTTCAGACCAACATGCTGTGCTGCATTGCTGTAAAATTTAAACAAAATCCTGTAAATTATGTCCCTTGTGCTGATTTTTTCTATTTGTGATTTTGGTTGCACTTAGGCTTTAAGGGTACCCCTACATGCCTGCATTTGACCTTGCAATTGAATAAACTTCATTAAACTCCAAACTACAGTTTCATCCTGGTATAGCAGACCTACCAAGTGACTATTCAGTAGGATGATGCACCCCCTCACAAATTATTAAGGGAAACCTCTTATTGTTTTGATTCAAATGTTAAATGAATAAAGCCAAAATACGCAGCTTGTCATTTTAATTATACCACAGATGTGGGGATCGAGATAAGACCATCTGACTACCAGATGGTGGTAAATCTATAAGTGGATTAATTTTTAATCAATTTTTCAGCTATTTGTAATTATAGTGTTTATGATTAAATTGTGCTTATTACTGGCATTTAAACTCAATTGTAGGAATGCATTCAATGTCTGAAAAACCAAAAGCAGTGTGTTATGTGCTTTAGGCTGTCTTAAGCTCTAAAATTATAAATACTGAAGCACTTACTGTATTCTACTGTGACTGTACAGAGACATGGGGAAGCACTGAAGATAATGTTTAAATACTTTCACATACTATATAACACAGAAATAACTACTTAATGGTCTTGCAATGACTTGGGACAGGAGAAACATTTATAGCTTGTACAATATTTAGGACCTTAGCATCAATCATTAACCTAAATCTACCCCTAAACTTGACCCTAAAACCTTGTACACACGGGCTGAAAATTGTCTGAAATCAGCTGCTTCGGCAGGAACCGGGCAACATTCGACCTGTGTGTACAGCTGTCTTTTCTACAGAAATGTTTACCTACAGGAGATATGTTGTGCCGCCAGCTCTTTTTCTTTGATCTGCAAATAGCGCTGGGGGGGGGGGGGGGACAAGACCCTATTTGGCTCTGATCTGGCACCCAGGAGTTGAGTAGATGATTCAGCTTGAAGACTCTCAAATCTGGTTTTATTGCAATCTGTGTCCCTGGTTAAGAAATGCATCCTCTCTCTTCTTCTTGGTGACCACTGCCACTTAAAGAAGAGCTTCACCCAAATGGGGAAGTTCAACGTGTCCCCCCTGCTTTAAGTTTTGCCACTTCCTTTTTCAGGGGGGGGTGGGGTGGGTGGCTGTCACGTACCTGGTGGTGCGAGCCCGAGATTGCAGGGAGAGGCCTCCCTTGCGTCTCCCACTCCTGGTCCCCTGGTGTGGGAACAGGAGAGCCAGGAGTGAGGAGGAGCACGGGTGCCTGGCAGGATCAACAGACTGGTGGGAAGGAAACAGGTTAGCTGAGCCGGCGGGATCTCTGGAAAGCAGGCTCACAGGTAAACTGGATAGCAGAGCTGGCAGGATCACTGGAAAGCAGGCTCCGGGTAAACTGGATAGCAGAGCTGGCAGGGTCACTGGAAAGCAGGCTCACAGGTAAACTGGATAGCAGAGCTGGCAGGATCACAGGAAAGCAGGCTCACAGGTAAACTGGATAGCAGAGCTGGCAGGATCGCTGGAAAGCAGGCTCACAGGTAAACTGGATAGCAGAGCTGGCAGGATCGCTGGAAAGCAGGCTCACAGGTAAACTGGATAGCAGAGCTGGCAGGATCACTGGAAAGCAGGCTCACAGGTAAACTGGATAGCAGAGCTGGCAGGATCGCTGGAAAGCAGGCTCACAGGTAAACTGGATAGCAGAGCTGGCAGGATCACTGGAAAGCAGGCTCACAGGTAAACTGGATAGCAGAGCTGGCAGGATCGCTGGAAAGCAGGCTCACAGGTAAACTGGATAGCAGAGCTGGCAGGATCGCTGGAAAGCAGGCTCACAGGTAAACTGGATAGCAGAGCTGGCAGGATCGCTGGAAAGCAGGCTCACAGGTAAACTGGATAGCAGAGCTGGCAGGATCACTGGAAAGCAGGCTCACAGGTAAACTGGATAGCAGAGCTGGCAGGATCGCTGGAAAACAGGCTTGCAGGTAAACTGGATAGCAGAGCTGGCAGGATCACTGGAAAGCAGGTTCACAGGTAAACTGGATAGCAGAGCTGACAGGAACTGGACAACGGCTTGGCAAGCCGGTTCACAGGTAAACTTGGATAGCAGAGCTGACAGGAACTGGACAACGGCTTGGCAAGCAGGTTCACAGGTACACTTGGATAGCAGAGCTGACAGGAACTGGACAATGGCTTGGCGAACAGGTTTACAGGTAAGCTTGGATAGCAGAGCTGACAGGAACTGGACAACGGCTTGGCAGACAGGTTCACAGGTAAGCTTGGATAGCAGAGCTGACAGGAACTGGACACAGGAAACGGAACCACTGAATGGACTGGAACCAACAGGTGAACAGGCTCGTTACAGAGGGTCAGACTGCAGACTGGACAAAGGCTAAACAAGGAACCAGAGTTCATCAAGAAGTCAGGTAATGAATCTGAACTAGGGCGAGGTACAATGGATCAGGCAGGAGGATGGTCACTGGAAGCCGGGGTCGGGTACAGGCAGAAAGCAGGATAGTCTTTATGGCAAGCCGGGTCAAAGGAACAGGTATAACAGGATCAGGTTTCTTTTACTACACCACAACGCTGTAGAGCAGACAGCAAAGACCGTCTGCTCAAGTCAGGCTTAAATAGGCCGGCTGGTGCTAACTAGGGCGCGCGCCCGTCTCCCTGTGCGCGGTTGTGCACGTGCCCGCGCCCGGGGCGCGCATGCGCATGCGCAATGGAATCTGAGGGCCAGGACGGCCCGGGTTTAGATTTCTGGCAGGATCTTCATGACATTGCCCCCCTCCTAGGGGCAACCTCCGGGTGCCCCTCTGGGCAAATCTCTCAGGATGAGCTCTTTTGAAGGCTTGAACTAGACTCTTAGCATGGATATTACACTCGGGCTCCCAGGAATTCTCTTCAGGACCATATCCCTTCCATTTGATCAAGAACTGATTCTGATTTCTCCTTTTTCTAACATTTAGTATGGCCTCTACCTCATATTCTTCCTCGCCATCTACCAAGACTGGGTCCGGGGGTACAGTCCTTCTGTTGGAAAAGGGGTTGGAAGTGGAGGGCTTTAACAGGGAAACATGAAAGACTGGATGGACCTTGAGGGAATCAGGAAGTTCCAACTCATAGGCTACTTCATTAATCTTTTGTTTGACTGGAAAGGGACCTAAGAACTTAGGGCCCAGTTTCTTTGAGGGACAAGCCAACTTCAGATTCAAGGTGGAGAGCCACACTGTGTCACCCGGTGCCAGTACCAATTCTCCACGCCTCTTTCGGTCAAAGACTGTTTTGTTATGTTCCTGGGTCCGGGCCATGGTGTCCTGCAGGAGTTGGTTATTGGAAGCAAAGAAGTCAATCTTCTCCTGGACTGCGGGCACAGTACATTCAGGAAGAGAATTGGGCAGGAATGAAGGATGAAAGCCATAGTTGGCGAAGAAAGGTGTCTGTTGGGTGGCCGAGTGGATAGCATTGTTATATGCAAACTCGGCAACTGGTAACAGGGAGATCCAATCGTCTTGGGAGAAGGAAGAAAAGCATTGAAGATATTGTTCCAGGGTCTGATTGGTTCTTTCGGTCTGCCCATTGGTTTGAGGGTGATAAGCGGAAGAAAACGATAGCTCAATGTCGAGGGCCTTGCAGAGTGATTTCCAGAGCCGAGAGGTGAATTGTACCCCTCGGTCGGACACTATGTTGGCTGGTACCCCATGGAGTCTGATGACTTCTTGGATGAACACTTGTGCGGTTTCTGAGGCAGAAGGGGTGCCCTTCATGGGAACAAAGTGTGCCATTTTTGACAGACGATCAACTATCACGAAGATCGTAGTGTGGTCCTCTGCTGGGGGCAGTTCCACAATGAAATCTATGGACAGCATTTTCCAGGGGCGATCTGGGACTGGTAATGGCTTGAGTAAGCCCCAGGCTTTGGTTCTGTGACTTTTGCTCCGAATACACACAGTGCATGTTTCCACAAATTTCCTGCAGTCTTCCCTTAGCTGAGGCCACCAGAAGGTACGTTGTA
Organism: Lithobates sylvaticus; assembly: GCA_028564925.1. NCBI lineage: Eukaryota > Metazoa > Chordata > Amphibia > Anura > Ranidae > Lithobates > Lithobates sylvaticus. The sequence goes on along the minus strand of CM053028.1, from coordinate 304,025,538 downwards.
CCAATTCAGTGGTTTTGGTGACACCAAAGTGTCCGGCAAGCTTGTGATCATGGCACAATTCCAGGACGGTTACCCGCAGACCCTCGGGAATGAAAATCTTATCCCCATGCCACAATAGCCCATCCTTGGCCTGCAACCCAGGACCGGGAGTGGGTATGAGGCCACTGGAAGCCCGCCTGAGCTGGGACAGTAGGTCTTCCTGTAGCAGGAGAAAGTTTCCAGGGGCAAGGATAGTGTCTGGAGGGGAACCATCCTGGGATTTGTGATACATACGAGACAGAGCGTCCGGCTTCGCGTTTTTGGAACCCGGACGATATGTCACGTGAAAAGTAAAACGAGAGAAAAATAAGGCCCAACGGGCCTGTCTAGGTTTTAACCTCTTGGCAGTCTTCAAGTACTCTAGATTTTTGTGATCTGTGAAGATCAGGATTGGGTGAGTAGCCCCTTCTAGCAGGTAACGCCATTCCTCGAGGGCGGTCTTTATGGCCAGTAATTCCCGATCCCCCACATCGTAGTTCTTCTCGGCTGGGGACAGTTTCCGTGAGAAGAATGCCACGGGGTGTAGCAGGGCTTTGATGCCCTGTCTCTGGGACAGGATGGCCCCTACAGCTATCTCTGAGGCATCCACTTCGAGGACAAAGGGCAGAGAAGGATCTGGATGCTTCAGGATAGGGGCTGAGGTAAAGAGTCCCTTGAGGGCCTCGAAGGCCCCTTGGGCCTCAGGGGACCAATGAAAACGGGTACCTTGTTTGGTGAGTTGAGTAATGGGTGCCACTATGGCCGAGAATCCCTTGATGAATTTGCGATAAAAATTGGCAAAGCCAATGAATCGCTGGATCCCCTTTTTATCTGCGGGAACTGGCCAGTCCAGGATGGCTGAGATTTTCTGGGGGTCCATCCGGATGCCTCTACTGGAGATGATCAAACCTAGGAAGGGTATGCTTTCTACCTCAAAGAGACATTTTTCTGCCTTGGCATAGAGGCCATGTTGCCGGAGACGGCCCAACACACTTTTAACATGTCCACGATGCAGCTCTAGGGAGGAAGAGAAAATTAGTATGTCATCAAGATAAACAACAGCAAAAACATCAAGGAAGTCCCGAAGCACATCATTTATGAAAGACTGGAAGGTAGCGGGGGCGTTACAGAGTCCAAACGGCATCACCAGGTACTCGAAGTGCCCAAATCGAGACCGAAATGCCGTCTTCCATTCGTCCCCATCCTTTATACGTATTAAATTGTATGCCCCTCTGAGGTCCAGTTTAGAAAAGATGGAGGCCGTGCCAAGCCTCTGAAACAGTTCAGGTACCAGGGGAAGCGGGTAGCGATTTTTGACTGTGACCTCGTTTAGGGCACGGTAGTCCACACAGGGTCTGAGAGAATGGTCCTTCTTCTCTACGAAAAATATTCCTGCACCTGCAGGAGACGTAGACGGGCGGATAAACCCTTTTTTCAGGTTATCATCAATATAGTCCTTTAGTTTTCCCTGCTCCACCTCTGTTAACGGAAAAACCCTACCGAAGGGAATCTTGGCCCCGGGAAGGAGTTCAATGGGACAGTCATAGGGCCTATGGGGTGGCAGCACATCTGCCCTTTGTTTGCTAAACACATCCAGGTATGCATGGTAGACTTCAGGGATGGACTGACGTAGACCTGCCTCGTTTTCGAGGCAGAGCAAAGCAGAGGGTCCTGCGGGGGCCAAGGAGCCGCAGGACCTTTGGCAGTAGGGAGAAGAAAAGGCCACCTCTCCTGTGGACCAGTTGATGACCGGGTTGTGTGCTTGCAGCCAAGGGATCCCTAGAATGACTGGAAACAAGGGAGAAGAAATTATGTCCAAACATAACAGTTCTTGATGTGACTCTGAGATCACTGTGTGCAATGGGGCAGTCTCCTGAGTCACTGGGCCAGATTTGATGGTGGACCCATCCGCCAGGTGGACGGACAGGCCCTGTTCCCTTGGACGGAGAGGAATTCGATGCCGGGCAGCAAAAGCAGAGTCCATAAAGCAACTGCAGGCACCAGAGTCAATGATAGCTGTGGTTTGTAGGGTCCTTCCTGAGAACTGGAAGGAAACAGAAAGGGCAAGATGAGATGAAACCCCGGTCACAGGATCCACATAACTGGAGAGAATAGTGGGGAACTTACGGAGTTTAGCCGGGCAGTTCCGGACATAATGACCAGGCTCTCCACAATACAGGCACAGATTGTTGCTGCGGCGTCTCTGGCGTTCTACTGGGGTGAGAGAAGGCCGCAGGAGTCCAAGTTGCATGGGTTCTGATGCTGAAGAGGCATGAGTAGGTTTAACAGGGGGAGCAGTGCGGAAGTGACTTGGACCCCTGGGGAGCATCCAGGTAGGTCTTGGGGACCCCAAGGTTCGTTCGGCCCTACGCTCCCGTAGGCGCCGTCAATTTGGATGCTTAGGTCTATGAGGGAATTCAGGGTCTGGGGTACCCCCACTCTGGCGAGCTCGTCCTTGAGTGCGTCTGAGAGGCCCATGCGGAATTGGTGATGGAGAGCAGCATCGTTCCAGTCGGTGTCGGCACCCCAACGCCTGAACTCAGCCACATAGTCCTCTGCTGGTCTTTGACCCTGTTGGAGAGAACGTAAGGCGGCCTCCGCAGTGGTTGAGAGTTGGGGGTCCTCATAAAGCTGCGCCATGGCATCAAAAAAGGTGGAGAGACTGGTCAATGCTGCATCCTTTTGTTCCACGAGACGGTGGGCCCAGATTTGGGGATCCCCAGTCAGTAGGGCTACCACAAAACCCACCTTGGTGGTCTCTAAAGAGAAGGTCCTAGGTTGCAGGGCAAAATGGAGTTCACAAGAGTTACAGAAAGTTCTGAAGCTACCACGGGCACCCGTAAATTTCTCTGGAGTAGGTACCTTGGGCTCAGGTGGTAGCATCACTATAGTCTGGGTAGGTGCAGGCCCCGTTGGGGGTATTGCTGGGTGAGGAGTTCCTTGGGTACTGGATGGACCAGACAGGGTCAGTACCCATTCCTCCAGCCGGGTGTACCCCTGCTGGAGGTTCTTCACCGCTTCGGTCAGACCTGCCAGGTGTTGGCATAGCCCCTCCATGGCGGGGGCTCCCTGCTCGGGCTCAGAAATGGCTGTCTGCTACTGTCACGTACCTGGTGGTGCGAGCCCGAGATTGCAGGGAGAGGCCTCCCTTGCGTCTCCCACTCCTGGTCCCCTGGTGTGGGAACAGGAGAGCCAGGAGTGAGGAGGAGCACGGGTGCCTGGCAGGATCAACAGACCGGTGGGAAGGAAACAGGTTAGCTGAGCCGGCGGGATCTCTGGAAAGCAGGCTCACAGGTAAACTGGATAGCAGAGCTGGCAGGATCACTGGAAAGCAGGCTCCGGGTAAACTGGATAGCAGAGCTGGCAGGGTCACTGGAAAGCAGGCTCACAGGTAAACTGGATAGCAGAGCTGGCAGGATCACAGGAAAGCAGGCTCACAGGTAAACTGGATAGCAGAGCTGGCAGGATCGCTGGAAAGCAGGCTCACAGGTAAACTGGATAGCAGAGCTGGCAGGATCGCTGGAAAGCAGGCTCACAGGTAAACTGGATAGCAGAGCTGGCAGGATCACTGGAAAGCAGGCTCACAGGTAAACTGGATAGCAGAGCTGGCAGGATCGCTGGAAAGCAGGCTCACAGGTAAACTGGATAGCAGAGCTGGCAGGATCACTGGAAAGCAGGCTCACAGGTAAACTGGATAGCAGAGCTGGCAGGATCGCTGGAAAGCAGGCTCACAGGTAAACTGGATAGCAGAGCTGGCAGGATCACTGGAAAGCAGGCTCACAGGTAAACTGGATAGCAGAGCTGGCAGGATCGCTGGAAAGCAGGCTCACAGGTAAACTGGATAGCAGAGCTGGCAGGATCGCTGGAAAGCAGGCTCACAGGTAAACTGGATAGCAGAGCTGGCAGGATCGCTGGAAAACAGGCTTGCAGGTAAACTGGATAGCAGAGCTGGCAGGATCACTGGAAAGCAGGTTCACAGGTAAACTGGATAGCAGAGCTGACAGGAACTGGACAACGGCTTGGCAAGCCGGTTCACAGGTAAACTTGGATAGCAGAGCTGACAGGAACTGGACAACGGCTTGGCAAGCAGGTTCACAGGTACACTTGGATAGCAGAGCTGACAGGAACTGGACAATGGCTTGGCGAACAGGTTTACAGGTAAGCTTGGATAGCAGAGCTGACAGGAACTGGACAACGGCTTGGCAGACAGGTTCACAGGTAAGCTTGGATAGCAGAGCTGACAGGAACTGGACACAGGAAACGGAACCACTGAATGGACTGGAACCAACAGGTGAACAGGCTCGTTACAGAGGGTCAGACTGCAGACTGGACAAAGGCTAAACAAGGAACCAAAGTTCATCAAGAAGTCAGGTAATGAATCTGAACTAGAGCAAGGTACAATGGATCAGGCAGGAGGATGGTCACTGGAAGCCGGGGTCGGGTACAGGCAGAAAGCAGGATAGTCTTTATGGCAAGCCGGGTCAAAGGAACAGGTATAACAGGATCAGGTTTCTTTACTACACCACAACGCTGTAGAGCAGACAGCAAAGACCGTCTGCTCAAGTCAGGCTTAAATAGGCCGGCTGGTGCTAACTAGGGCGCGCGCCCGTCTCCCTGTGCGCGGTTGTGCACGTGCCCGCGCCCGGGCGCGCATGCGCATGCGCAATGGAATCTGAGGGCCAGGACGGCCCGGGTTTAGATTTCTGGCAGGATCTTCATGACAGTGGCTACCTGTCAAAATCCTCCCACCCCCAAATAAAAGAAGTCTGTGTTGATCCAAGTGGAAGTTCGCCCCCCCTCCTTTCACTCATCTGGCTCGGGTGAGGACAGCGCTGGATCCCTGGACAGGTAAGTGTCCTATTATTAAAAGTCAACAGCTACAGTATTCTTCGATTTTTTGTTTTCAGAGTGAAGAACTGCTTTAATGAAAGTAAAGGAAATTCAAAATCTTGAGTTGTCACCAGAACAGCAATAGAGGGAAAACCTTCCAGTGGAGATAATGTTACTGGTGACACCTATAAGGATCTTCTTCAGTTTGGAGAGATTTCCTATTATGACCTATTGTGACTACAGTATTGAAATGAAGCAAAATCTCACAAAGGAACACAGATGCCCAAAAAATCCTGAAAAAGGTTTTTCAATCTAACATGAAATTAAAAACATTTACCGCTTGTGTATGGACAGCATAATTAAAATTTCAGCACTGTTACTAATAATCATTAAGGTGGGTAACTGTTCATCAAGAGATGTAAATTAAGAATTCCGATTTTCTCTAAAGGCAATTCTCTGTTTCCACAGTAAGACAAAATATTTAGCAGAATGTTTTGTTTCATTTTCTATGGTGTTCTACGGAGGAAATTTTTAAAATAGGATTCTGAATCTGATATTTTATAAACTAGTTCACATATTGTTATTGCTAGTTCTCTAACCAGAGAAGCAATTGTTCCCTTATAATAGATTGTGCTAGGATATACCGTTTTAACTGCGAATGCCATCTAATTATTCTTGCTGTTTTGGCCTTAACATTAAGTACTTCTTTTGAAGTCAAATCTGGTCTCCTTGGTTACAAACCATAATGTAGACTTCTTTGTAGTAGAAAAGCCATGATCGCTTCACCAAAGTATTCAGTACTGAATATTCATAATAGGAAGCCATGCAGAAAGATGGTACAAATAAGGTAAGTGTATTGTTACAAGTCACAAGCAAATGCTATGCAAAGTTGTACATCAGTACTTCACAGGATGTTGTGAAAATCAAGTGGACTTAGTTATTTGAAAAACTACCACATAAGATATTAGAAAGTGAGGAAGTATGATGTTTGATTGTTTTCTTCCTCTTCTAAAAATACTAGTTCCCTAGCATTCATGCCCAGCCAGTTGTTTCAGTACTTTCAAAGACATTAACTCAGAAGAAGCATACAAATTAAGATTTGTGATGTCATACTTTTGTGATCTGCATACTTGTTTCAGGTCATTTTTTTTAAGTGATAACACCAGAGAAAGTCAGACAGTTACCATTTCTAGAAGGCAATCAGCCTCTTTATTTTTCATAGTAGAGGTTTCCTTCAAATAATAAAGCAGTCCATTCTGTTTGCTAATACAAATAACAGAATAGTAACATAAAAGTACAATACACCACAGTACCTATAAACAAGGGAGTAGCTATAGCGATAATAACCCCAAATGGCTTGTGGTAAAATGGGGCCCAGTGTATGTCTGAAAAAGGATTGTTAAAAAAAAAAAAAACTTATTTACAATATTTATCAGTTTCCCCCATAAAGTTAAAGATCACTGGCTCAGAAGTTATAAAACACAGACTGCTTTTCTGAACATTGAATACAGATTGATTCACCCGTCCAAGCCATCTTCTCCTTTGGTACACAATAACAAAGCAGTGGTTCAAGAAGTGGAAGCTGAGTCTCTAAATAGCTCCGTCTGAATCTGAGGACCATGGACTAACCCATTCAGATTACCTAGTTAATTTGTAAGCGTCACCAGTGTTAGGAATTTAAATAGAAGCCATAAATGTTGCCTTATAAACTACCCCTCTTTGACTATGGATGCGTAAATCTGCCTGGGTTGAATTTGGGACAAGTTTCATAAAACATCCTTAAAATTCAGAAAATATTAACTTTTCCTAGAACCCCACTGAATTCTATTAGGGTAAACCTTAATATTCAATTATTTTTTGGTGCTAATAAGTGAACTATTGTCAAACAGAGGCAAAGAGGTCATGTGCCAATGCCAAAATAAAAATGATCAAACAGGAGGCAAAGTCTTATGTGGCTTCAAGGGGCTACATTAAAGGTACACACATCCTTTAAATAAAGGGTTTGGGGGATGCTGCTGCCAGAGACATTTTTTGTTTTACATGTTTATAAAAGATAATTTTAGGCCTGAAGATTACATAAAACTCCCAAAACACTATGGAGTTGATTTACTAAAACTGATGCAGCTGTGCATGGAAGCCGAATGTGGGAACCTGTGGCTTACCACTTCACACAGAGTCCAAATGACAGCTTCTGCGCTCTCTTGGATTGGGCTGCAAACTCACAGGTGAATGGAAAGCCTCAGCCTACTGTGTGCTTTGTGGGTGGAGGTTATCAGCATTGCTAGAGATCTTTATAATTTAAAGGTCCTCAATATAAGGTAACAACCCATCTGTTTTGCCCCTGGTGTTGGTTGGAGAAGAGAACATATAGGCTGTGATCTTTTTCATCTTCTGGTAGAAAGATTGTCACGTTTTATCACACTGAGGTGTCCGTTTATGAAACTGTGAACAGCAGTGATCCCAAGGATCAACGCTGATCTCAGCTCATATACGGTTTATGTAACAGAGAAGGTTCAGGGAAGAACAACGTCTCCGCCGTTCATCTCCACACACTGAAAATCCATCATTGCCTGACACAGAAATGGCCAGTTTATGAAGCTGCGATCTCAACACTTCACTGGTGATCAGTGTCAGAATTCACACTCCCCGTTTCACCAGCTCAGAGGTTGAGAATCGGGCGTGAAGAGAGAATCCCAGGTGAGTAAGCGCTATATTTAGCGTGAAACGCGTCAGCTGTGTGCCCCCCTTTTCTGTTTTGCCGTGTTTTTGGATTTTGATGTGATTCCTGTTTTTAAATAAATCCATTTGATTTTCATCTTCGTCTGGTGTGCGGCTGTCCAGAGTTTCTCTTGATACTTTGGAACTGAGGATTAAGAAGGAAGATTATTGACTTCCTTCTACTTCGATCAGACCCCCCAAGACAGTAACCATGTCCCCCTATCATATTTATGTGTATATATATATTAGAAGGCCAGTATGGTGGCCTGAATTCATGGAAGGAGCCCAGGGGGTATTTAAGCTGGGTGGTTCTCGCTCGCTGTTGCAGGTAGGGTTCGTACCTTTTCGTTCATACGCAATGTTACGATTAGTTATGTTTCCTATCCTGCATCCTTTTCGTTCTTAGCTGCCTCCGAATTGTTGTCGTCGTGTCTCGACACCATTCGGCACAAGTGTAGTACATTTCTATGTCCCCTCGGCCTTGCGTCGTCCCATGCCACAAACATACGTTTCATTTGTAGATCCAAGCCTCCGAGCCACCGGCGGTCGTTTCACTTGATTTCACAGATTTCACTTGATACAGGCTTTGTTGCTCATAGGATTCACAGTCTATGGGGTTGCCGTCTCATCCATTTGTAGATGAGCATGTATTGTTTGCACGGGTTCTGTGGCTGATTGAGGTGGTAATTAGACCCACCTGGTGCCTTGTCTGCACTTAATTAGCCTTGGGGGTTGGGTGGTTGGTATGGGTTCAGTTTAGAGTTTGGCCCCTTTCACACTGGGGCGGGAGCCGCGGCGACGGTAAAGCAGCGCTATATTTAGCGCTGCTTTACCGTCGTTTTAGCCGCGGGATTCGGCCGCTAGCGGTGCGGTTTTAACCCCCACTAGCGGCCGAAAAAGGGCTAAAATCCCCCGCAAAGCGCCGGCGTAGCAGCGCTTTGCGGCGGTATTGCCGCGGTATTACCGCGGTGTCCCATTGAAATCAATAGGTAGGAGCGGTGAATACACCGCTCCTATACCGCTCCAAAGATGCTGCCAACAGGACTTTTTTTACCATCCTGCTAGCGCACCGCTCCAGTGTGAAAGCCCGCCGGCTTTCACACTGGAGTGAATGGGGCCGGTTTTTTCAGGCGGTGTACAGGCGCTATTTTTAGCGCTGTACCGCCTGAAAAACGCCCCGGTGTGAAAGGGGCCTAAGGGGTGGCATTCACTCTGCAACCAATTCGTATCGCTTTCACTTCATACTTTTCAACCAATTACATTTACCCTACTACCGATTCGTATCAAATACGTGGCATACCTACCACATTTCAATTCTAACCTAGTCGCGTCAATGGCACAACGGTTCGCATCAGACACGTCCTGCACCGATTCATCCCGCTCACCCTCATACCCTACAAAAGATTCGCTGTTGTGTCATCTTACTCACAGATTCATATCACTTTCATGCCATACGCATCACTCCGATTTGAGCCTAGTCGCCTTGGCGGCACAACGCTTCACATCAGCTGCATCACACACACACACCGATTCATATCGGTTCGTACCATACCCTACCATTCGTTATTTATATAATTTTTTCTGACCGATTCTTACCGCTCACCCCCATACCCTACTAACAATTTGTTGGTTCACTCACTGGTTCATATCACTTCTTGCCACACGCATCATTCCTATTCGAGCCTAGTCGCCTTGGCATCACAACGCTTCGCACCGATTCTTAGAAATTCATACCCTACGATTCGTTAATCATATCATTGCTCTGACCGATTCGGATCGTGTCAGCAGCTTCGTGCATCACACTCCAAACCAAACCTAGTCGCACCAGCGGCACAACGGTTTACATCATTCGCATCACACGCACTAATTTATAGCGGTTTGTACCATACCCTATGATTTGTTACTCATATTATTGCTCTGACTGATTCGGATCGCGTCAGCAGCTACCTGCATTACACTCCGATCTGAACCTAGGTGCATAAGCTTCACTACAGTTTGCATTGGATACATCCCACACATTGGAGTCATACCACTCACCATCATACCCTACAAACGGTTTGTTGTTATGTCATCTATCACTTTTGTGCCACACGCATCACTCCGATTCAAGCCTAGTCGCCTTGGCGGCACAACGCTGCGCATCAGTCGCATCCCACGCACAGATTCGTAGCGGTTCGTTCCATCCCCTACGATACGTTATTCATATCATTGTTCTGACCGATTAGGATCGAGTCAGCAGCTAAATGCATCACACTCCAAACCAAACCTAGTCGCATCGTGGCACAACGGTTCACATCACGAGTATTCCACACTCAATTCGTTACATTCCCTATCATGAATCTACAATTCCTTACCTATGCCATTTTCACAGTTCGCAGTTCATTCCTTTTTTTTTTTTTTTTTTTTTTTTCAAAACTCTTTATTCCAAATTTTTCATTACATAATAACTTACATTATACATTTTATATACTTTTACATCTCTTTATATAATACAAATTATAATTACATTTACTCTTCCTTTCATTCCTTCCTCTCTCACCCTCTGTGGTCACTTAATACAGTATTTTCATATATTCCTCTATCCGTTGATAGCCATATTCTATTCCATTTTGCCCATATGTTTTCATACCTTCGCCCATGTCCCCTTTGTTCATACATTATTTTTTCATAGGGTAGGACCTGATTTACTGCTCTCACCCACTGGGTTACTGTCGGGGGATATGGCTGAATCCATTTTTCTATTATTTGTTTTCTTGCCAGGAACAATACCTCCCTTAAAAAAGTGTTATTATCTCTATTATCTCTCTCTTCCCTCAATATCCCCAACAAACATAATTCCATCGTAGCTATAAAAGGTTTATTCAGGACTCTTCCTATTTTCCTAGCTACTTGTTGCCAGTATTTTCCTATTTTACCACAGTACCACATTACATGAAGGAAGTCTGCTCCCCCCTGCCCGCATCTAGTACATCTTGGTTCAGTCATCCTCCCCATTTTATACAATCTATTTGGAGCCAAGTATGTCTGATGTATTATATTCATCTGTATTATCCTATTATTCATTGCAGGGGATACCTTCCAGTGGGAATTACAGGCTTCATCCCATTCATGATCGCTCATGTCTGGGATAGCCTCCTGCCATTTATCCCTTATTTTCAGTGGTTCACCTTCTATTTTCTTCTGTAACAGGTGTGTGTAAATTTTTGCTATCAATCCCTTAGGTCCCTGTGATCTCAGGATCCCTATAAGGGGATATTTGGATATTTTTATTTCCTCTCTTCTAAACTGTGTCTGTAGCACCTGTCTCAGCTGGAGGTATCTGTAAAATTGTTTACTCAGTAAATTATATTGTTTGCACAGGTTTTCATAGGTTAGTATTACATTTTTGTCATATAGCTGACCAAAAGTTGTTATCTTATTCTGCTTCCAAAATTTACTGTCCTCAAAGGCTTCCAGTTGTTCAAATTTTGGGTTGTTCCAAAGCGCAGTTTCTGTTGGGATTCCAACAAATCCCGTCAGTTTCTTAGCCTCTCTCCATACTGTCCTTGCCAATTTCAATAGGGGAATTTTTACTCCCACTCTCCTCAGGTCTTTTAGTTCTAATCCCGTCATTAAGTCATCTATTTGCATTTTACTAAGGAGATATTCCTCTATCCTTGTTATTTGTTCCTGTCCTACCCATGATCTTAGATGTTTCAGTTGTCCTGCCAAATAGTATAGATATAAATCCGGGAGGGCCAGTCCAGCTTCTGTCTTTGGTCTTTGTAATTTATTGAATTTTAATTTACATCTTCCATATGCCCAAATAAACCGGGTCATCTGCGAGTTTAATTTTTTAAATATCTGTTTTGGTATTTTTACTGGGGAATGTGCAAATACATATAGACACTTGGGTAGTATAATAGATTTTATCAAGTGAATTCTGCCTGCCATTGATATTGGTAGGTTTATCCATATTTCCAATTTTCTCTTTACATATTCCACTAGTGGGAGTATATTAGCTTCCATCTCATCTTCATGTTTCAACGTTATGTTTACTCCTAAATATTTAAAGATTTCCACTATTTTTAATGGGGTCTGAGCTCTCCTTTCATTACCTGTTCCCAGAGGCATTAATGCGGATTTTTGCCAATTTATTTTTAACCCTGAGAACCTCCCGTATGTTTCTATTATTCTCATTGCTTCTATCAGAGATGCTTGCGCATCTCCCATATACAATATAATATCGTCCGCATATAAGCCTATGTGTTCGGCTTTTTCTCCTACTTTAATCCCTTTGTATTTGTCTGATTGTCTGAATCTGTTTGCCAGTGCCTCAATTGCCAGAGCGAATAATTGCGGTGACATTGGGCAGCCCTGTCTTGTTCCTCTATATAGTTTTATTGTGGGGGATAATATACCGTTTATTAGTAAATTGGAGCATGGTTGTTTGTAGATTATCTTCACCCATTTTCTAAATTTTTCCCCAAATCCATTCCTTTCCAGGACTGTCTGCAAAAATTCCCATTCTATGGAGTCAAATGCCTTGGCTGTATCCAGCGATGCCAAGGCACTTGTTTCTGGGATAAACTCTCTCATTTGTGTCATATATTGCGTCCTTCTGATATTAATTGATGTGGATTTCCCTGGCATAAAGCCAGTTTGGTCCTCCGCTATTATAGACAGTATTACCTGGTTAAGCCTGTTGGCAAGCACTTTTGCCAGTACTTTATAATCTATATTTAATAGCGATATTGGCCTATACGACCCGCACTCAGTTCTATCTTTTTCTGGTTTTGGTATCAATATAACTGTAGCATCATACATGGAAACAGGCATTTCTCCCCTTTGGAACGCCTCTCCATACATTTTAGTCATAACTGGTACCATAATTTCTGCATATCGCTGGTACATCTCCAGTGGTATGCCATCTGGTCCTGGGGACTTACCCTTTCCCAGAGAGAAGATAGCTTCTCGTACTTCCTCTTCCTCTATATCCCTCTCTAGCTCCTCTTTTTGTTCCTCTGTTAATTTAAGGAAGTTCAAGTCCTTCAGGTATTCCTCTATCTCTTCTCGTGTACATGTCAATGTTGATGTATACATATTAATATAGTATTTTTGGAATGTCTCAAGTATCTCATCTAGTGTGTTTACCGTCTCTCCTTTTTCGTTTTTTACCTCTGATATTGCTAGTGATGGAGTTTGTCGTTTTATCATAAAATTCAGCATCTTGTTAAATTGTTGTCCTTGTTCAAAGTTTTTTTGTGCGTGTTGGAGTTTCTTACGCTTTGCGTTAATTATTAGTTGGTTCTTATATTGCCTTGATGAGGCTGCCCATCTTATTTGGTTTACATTTGAGGGGTCCCCAATAAACCTATTTTCTGCCTGTGCACAGAGTTGTTCCAATTCCTCCTCTTCCTGTCTATTAGTGCGTTTAATATATGATATTGTTGATCTTGTTATCCCCCTCAAGTATGCCTTAAATGTATCCCAGAGTACTCCATCTATTTTCCTGTTGCCATGTGCTTCCAGGAACATTCCCATTTGCTCTGGAATTCTATCATTTAGTCCTATCTGGGTTAACCATTGAGCCTGTATCCTATAACCCGGTTTTATTCTTTTTGGGCCTATTTTTAGCTCAAAGGTTAATCCAGAATGGTCAGACACCCCTCTTGTCGTGTATGCCACTGACTGAACCATTGGCAGAATCTTTTCGTTCCCCATTGCCATATCTATCCTAGACATGAGTCCTCTCCCTGGTGCATGCCATGAGTAGGCCCGGGTCCCAGGATTTCTTATCCTCCACAGGTCAGCCCATCCTACTTCATTCATAAATTTCTCCAACACCTTCGGCCCTTCCCCTCCTTTATGCTTACTTCTTCCGAACCTATCTAGTTTTGGGTCTAGGCACATATTGAAATCTCCCATACATATGACATATGCCTCTGGATACTCTGACATAAATATTACTGCCTCTTTCAGTACTCGCATTGTAGCTGGGGGGGGGTTGTAAATCCCCATAATTACAACAGGCATTGCATGCACCAGTGCAAAGACAAAGACATATCTTCCATCCGGGTCTCTTTTTTCTCTAATACACTCCCATGTTACCCCTCGATGAACAAAAAGAGAGACCCCTCTTGAGTATGTAGTATGACATGAGTGGCTTGACCATTGTATCCAAGGTTTTTCTAGGTATTTCAATCTTTCTTTAGTCATATGTGTTTCTTGGATACAAATGATCTTTGCCTGCACTTTGTTAATTTCTGAAAAAACCTGTGTTCGTTTCAATTGCGTTCCCATACCTCTCACATTCCATGACAAAAAAGTGTGTTGACTACTCATGTCTGGTATATTTTATTTTAGCCATTATTCCCCCAAAAAAACAAAAGAAGAGGAAAAATAAATCGTGTGTCTCTTTTTCCTTTCTGTGACCGTTCTCTTTTCTACCACTCTCCTCTCATTCATTCCTTCCATTCCATTCACCCATACCATTTTTTTTAGGGCATTACCGACATATTGCATTTTTGCTATTATATAGGTAATTAATTTCGATTTCAGCCTGTTTGCACCTACCCTTTTCCCGCTTAGTCCTAAGTATAAGGGGCGATGGGGGAGCCGCCCGGGGGGGGGGGGGGAGAGGGCCCCCCCCGCCCTCCCCTTCAAAAAAAAAAAAAAAAAAAAAAAAAAAAAAAAAAAAAAAAAAAAGAACTAAATGTGTATATTTTTCCTGTTCTCTCCCTCCCCCCACCTCCCTCCCTTCACCTCCCTTCTTGTGCACACCTTTCACTCCCCATCCCTCCCCCCTTCCCCTGTTTATCTACATTTGTAGTGTTTATAATGTGACTCTTGGCCTTACTTAGGCCTTCCTTAATATTGTGTCTTGGGAAAAAAGAAAAAAAACAATCAGAGGGAAGGGAAAAGGTGAGGAGGAAAAATTCCTCTCCCTCTTCCTTCTCCTCCCTTATAACTAGTGCCTATATTAATGTGGTTCACTGTGCATCTAGTGCCGTTTTACTATTTATACACACGTCATCACCCACCGTTTACCCCCCCCTCCCCCCCATCCCTCCCTTTCCCCTCTCAAATGGACACACAAATATATTTTTACGTTTTACCTTTTCCCATTTCTCCCCTCAAAAAAAAAAAAAAAAAAAAAAAAAAAAAAAAAAAAAAAAAAAAAAAAAAAAATGGGAAGGAGAGAAAAAGGAAAAGAAAAAAATAAAATAATAAAAAAACAAAAGAAAAAAAGCAAGCACGTCAGAGAAAAAAAACAAAAAAAAAACAAAAACCAAACCAACAAATTATTAAAACTTCATCCCTTAACCTAGGGAAAAAAAAAAAAAAAAAAAAAAAAAAAAAAAAAAAAAAAGGTAAAGCAAATATAAAAGTAGGGAGAGTGTCCCTCTCACCCCCCCCCCCCCCCCGCCCCCCCCCCCAAAGTCCCAACACTCTTGGTGTCTCATATCTTTTCAGGGGCTTCTCTGTTTCTCCTATCGAGGCATAGGCCTGGTTGTTCCCAGCCAGTCTTTAGCTTGTTCAGGTGTACTGAAAAACAAAGTCTTTCCCCCTTCCTCCACTCTCAATCGTGCTGGATATGCCATAGAATATTCAACTCCTGCCTCTCTCATTTTTTGTTTTATTTCATAAAATGTTGCCCGTTGTTTTTGCAGCTCCAGAGAAAAATCTGGAAATATTGATATTTTGCTGTTTTCATAGCGAATCTCTCCTTTTTGTCTTGCTTTCCGCAGAATTGTGTCTCTGTCCCTGCAGTTTAATAATCGTGCCAGCAGGGGTCTAGGGGGAAACCCTGGTTTAGGTGTTGCTGCCGGTACCCTATGCGCTCTCTCCACTGCATATGCTGCTGATACCTCCATATCTGGGAATACATTTTTCAGCCATTTTTCTATAAAGTCACCAGGATTAAACCCTTCTGCCTTTTCTGGTAAACCGATTATTCTTAAGTTATTGCGGCGCATACGGTTCTCAAAATCATCAGATTTTTGATGCCACAGAGTAATCTGCTTTTCTATTGAAGCTATCTTTTTAGGCATAGGAGTGACAGTATCTTCCAATAGAGCAGTCCTATTTTCCATTTCCATCATTCTCTCTCTTATACTCTGCATATCATGCTTAATCAGTCCTATATCATTTATAATCTCATCCATTTTACCTGTTAGGGCTGCATTACTCGATTGGATGGCCTCCATTATCTGGGAGTTCATCTGCTCCAGGGTCAGTTTGGAGTGTTTCTCCTGTTTTTCTGCAGCTTTTCCGGACTGCGGCATGGGCGTGTTGAGCTTCTGGATATCCAGCGCTGATGGTCCACCACTCCGTGTCTGTGGGGGGCTACGCCCGCCGTCTTGCTTATCCGTTCGAGCAAATTCTTTAAGACGATCGGCCGCCGACTGCTTGCTATTACTCATCGCTCCGGGCGATCGTTTTCGCGGGTTTCAGGTCTCGTTAGTAGAGGTCAGTCAGGATTCCATAGAAGACTCGGGCACCGCTAAGCGATCGTTTTTGCGGGCTTAGGGTCTCGGTAGCAGAGATTATCCAGGATTCTTTCGGAGACTCAGGCTGATCTCAAACCTCCCGCTGTTCACATCCGAACGCCGCGTCCGACCGTCACATCCGGTCGCGTCGGCGGAAGCGGAAGTCTGGCCGCTGATGCTGATTCATTATGCAGTTCATTCCTACACATACAATTTCCGCTATCATTTTTTTTTTCACCTATCAGTAGGTTACCGTTCTTGCAAACGCGGCAAAAATACGCATCTTACAATCGCTGCTAAAACACGCATCTCAGCATATACCCATTGCATTCACTACAAACATTTGTCTCAGCATAAACTCCTTGCAATCGCTGCAAATACACGCATCCCAGCAGTTGCCCAATTTGCATTCGCTGCAAACATGCATCTCAGCCTAAACTCCTTGCAATCACTGCAATTACAAGCATCTCAGCATTACCCATTTGCAATCACTTCAAATACATGCATCTCAGCATTTACCCATTTGCAATCGCTGCAAAACATGCATCTCAGTACAAACTCTGTGCTTTCACTGCAAGCACACTCAGTGGTACTCACACAGCCACACTTAATTTTAGTGGCACTTAATCGGCCGCTCGTCTCGAATGGCATTCATACGAGCCACTCATTGTTTTCCATCTGTCTTTCTTCCTCAGGTCAGTCAAGTTCAGGTTCCATCCTGTACCAGGTTGGACGTATTTCCCAAAAACTAAAACAAAAAAACGCAATGATTGCATCTTCACCAGGGCCAGTTGCATACAAGGGGGACAAACAAATAATAAAAAAAAAAAACTGTTTGTGTGTATGAGACAGCACAATCTGTGTGTGCACTGTGCAGGTGAGGAAAGCTTGCATGAAGTGAAAAGCAACGTGCTTTTAAGTGACAGTGCTTCATTTTTTGCTGGAGGGTGCAAAAGTGCAGTGGAGTGACTGCGAATATGGAGAGTCCACTAGTGTTTGAATCTGCAGTGGATTGGTGCAAGCGCCACCTAGCAGCACTGAACCCAGCTAAAGAGGAAAGCAAGCCAACCCTCGGTGCAAGGAGAGAGCGGCTGGATGTTCATTCCTGGAAAAGGGGTGTTGTTGCCCCTGGCAACGCTCATGCAAGTAGGCCAGAACGCTGTTTGCGGTGCAGCGAGTGGGGGCATGCTGTCTCCAAGTGCCCGTTGTCACAGCTTCCAGTACAAAGTGACAAGGCCAGACAAAAGTCTGCAACAGTGTATGGGAAGCCTGATTTGAGTGCCAGGAGTGACCGACAGCCTGACCGGAAGTTGGAAAGTTATGTGGTTTCCCATAGCAATGGCGGTGGTGTCAAGTCTGCAGACCACATGAGAAAAGTATTGCCTGCAGAAAGTCGTGGCAAGTTGAAAGCCACAATGCATCAAAGAGTTTGGGAGAATCAGCAAAGCTCTGCTGGGAGAGTGCGGTCTCCCATGGTGATGGGAGAAAGGTTGCTAAAGGAAAGGAGGAGCTACATGGCATATGTAGCTAAGCATCCACCTAAAGATGCGTATGCATTTCAAAATTACCAGGAGGAAGGTTACCTGAGAAAAAATTATCCAGTACCATGCCTGGAATGTGGACATCTGGGGCACAACATGTTTTTTTGCCCTAAGTTATGGGATACCGCTGCAGATGGTGTTCCTGAGCAAAAGTCTTTATCTCCAGGCCCAGATTCCTGTGCAAATATGTTTGCAGTCACCCCTGGCAATGAGGATTTTCCTAAACAGATGCCTGCTGTAATTTCATCCGGTGGCCACCAGGGAGAGTGGGCCAGTAAAAGTGCAGCAGAGGACTGGTTTGTGAGACAACGTACTCAAATGAAGATGGTGACCCCTACTAATGCAATGGGTAAGAATGTCTTTAATGAAATGATGGCTGAAACCACTGGGTTGATGTTGAAAAAAAATGGTGCTGGTAAATGCATAGAAGAGACTGAATATGTGACTGTGCACACTGGAGTGGAAGTGACCCCAAATGGGAGATCCACTGTCTGTTTGTAAAAGGACTTGCCTCGCTGCAGTGCCCTGTCCAGTGGGGAGGCAAGTGGTAAACTTGAATGTGACAATATGATGGGTAAAACCGCTAATATTGTGTTGGCTAAAGTGAATGGTCCAGTTGCTAATGGGCTAGTGCAGCTCACTAGAGATAAAAACCTTGCTGTGAATGCGGTTAAAGATGTGCTATCTCCCCTAGCAACTGTGACGAAGGCCACAGAGGTGTCCCTAGAAACCCCCAGGGAGCTCTGCGTTTTGGAGCCGGAGGATGCCTGGGACAGCTTTGGTGCTGCTCTGAGGGATAAGAGGGTACCTGAACATAATGATGACAGGATGTTAAATGTTAAAACTGAAATGTTTGAAAACACTCATGGTGGAAATGAGTTAATGCAGTCTGGCAACGACAGGTATCAAAGCTGTAATGCGTTTAATGAAGCACCACCAGAGCAAGGTGGTGAAGGTGTGGTATTGCAGTCTGTTATGTTTAAAAATGTAGTGCCAAAATCTTATTTGAACCAAAATGATATGTGCAATGTGTCTGTTGCTGAACCACTCTGTCCCTCTGGGTCTCCTTGTGCAGTAGGAGCGGTACTGCGTGGCACCTCTGGGAACAAAGAGATAACAGACTGGGACAGGTGGGCAAATAGCCTGTTGGCTTTGTTGGAAAAGGCCTCTGTTGGTAAAAATGGAGCAGACATGATTTTTACAGTGCCAGATGAAGGACCTGCAGAGCAACTTGTATGCAAGGGTGCATTTGCTACTGCAGATGATGGTGTTCATGAGATGGAAACACCAAGTAAGGGCGAACGCACAGAAGAGGTCATGTCTGTGATCCACAAAGGGCCCAATGATGTGGTAATGGATAATGCCAGATGGCACAGCAATAAATTAAGTGATTGTAATCACAGGTCCAAATGTTTTATGCAATGATGGTCAGGGGTCAGGACAGTTGTTGGCAGAGGATCTCATGCCAGTGGAGTTGGTGTATAGTGAAGCTGCTGTAGACAACCACTCCGCTGGGTGCAGTTCCTCTCCAGACACTGCCCTGCCGAACATGAGTAAAATTAAATATGACAAATGCATTGATATTTCTGACCGTGATGAAAAATGCAGCGCATTGTCAATTTTTGATGGTTTGGTTACCATGGGTGACAACAAAAATAATGGTAGACCTGAAGATCTTGGTCAAGTTGATCTGGTTGTAGCAAACCCTGAAAATTGTAATGAGATAGGGAATGGTATGATTGACACAGAAGAGGTAAAAGATACAGCAGAATTAGGCCCCCTACAGGTTCAGGAGGGTATTTCTGGTGAAGATTTCCTGAGGTTTGAAAAATTTCTAACGTCTGAGAAGGATCATGATAAACAATGGTCGCAAGAAAATGGCCCAAAGCTCAGCAAGGTGTCGCATGACTTTAAAACCTTAAAGTTGCAAGACAGTCGGTATGTCCTTCAGAGGGAGACTAGGATGAGGCTGCAGTCATATGAGGATGTTAGTGATGAAACTGACAAAAATAAGCATGCAGTGTACATGAGGAAACAAGTGACGCTAAGCTTGGACAGTAAGAGAGTGCCCGTACTTGGAGTACAGAGAGGGACCAGTGTCACCCTAATAAAAAGAGCCCCCACTTATCATTAAACCAGTGTTTACAAATGTGGTTCCTTCTAAATTAAGTAAAGAGAAAAGGAGTGGTCTAGTGGAAATTGAGGGAGCACTTCATAACCTTAATGGTATTGGACCCGTAAAATTGTGCAAAAAGGTACCAAGACTGGTAAAAGGACTAGTGTAGGCCCAAGACAAGTGGGAAAACATTGCTTTTGGAAGCGCACTCCTATAAAAGGCATGGGAGTGTCTTTGTAGAGCCCGAGTAAATGTAGTAGGGGGACATGGAGAAAGTCACCTGGTGAGACAAGATTTGGCCCATGTGGGTGGTAGCTTGCATGGTCATGCCAAAGTGAGGAGGTTGTACTGGAGTATAGTGAAGGTTAAAGCTGATGTCAATGAATTGAAAGGAAGGATCAGGGAAAGCAGAGTTTCCCCAAGAAAAATGAATAAGCCCAGGGACCCAAGAAGAAGAGGGAGAAGGCTGAGGATGGGAAAATATAGAACCCTGTTAAGATCCAGGGTTGGACGTGCCTGGAAGCGCACCCGGAAAAAAGGTTGGGCCTACGTGGCTGACAGTCAGCACAGAGGTGTCCCAACCATGATGGTGCTGGTGTTCCTCCCTCCGGATCGAAAAAAAGGGGGGGATATGTGGTAGTGAGGTACCGCACCAGTGTTTGGACGGAGGATTCTCAACCAGGCAGGTTGAGGGGCTCCAGTTTATTTGCTTATTTGGGAGGAAACTGGCTTTTCAGTTTCCTCATTGTTTACAAAAATCCGTTTTGGGATCTGGAGCCCAGGGATTTCGTAGCGATCCAGGTGGGATGAAAGTCCTGGGTCCAGGTTTTGAGATCCACCAGCATACTGTGCTGGGCTATTTGTAGACACCTGACCATGGTTCTGGGCTCCACTCTCCCAAGGAGTCCAGGCAAGCAAGGGAGAAGTGTGCATGTCTGCACAGGTCTGTCTGTCAGAGCAGACAGGAGATCCAAGCCTGTGGGCTGGAAAAGGAAGCTGGAAAAGAGTGCTGAGGTACTGGGTGTACAGGAACTCTGTTAAAGAGCCGAGAGGGCTGAAGCATAAGTCTGAGCAGCAGTGCTGCTAAAGAGAGCCAGGTGGCTTGGTATTTTTGGTTTTACTTACATTGTTGCTGTGGAAAGCTGAAACCCCTGTGTTCTTTTTTTCTAAGCTCTACCCTTAAGCTAAATCAACCCCCGATGTTATAATATATATATATATATATATATATATATATATATATATATATATATATATATATATATATATATATATATATATATATATATATATATATATATATATAATATTTTTTTATTTTTTATTTTTTTTTAATAGGTGGCCAGTCTCCCCTGGGAACCTCCCTGTACTGACTATTTCATAAATTATTGGTGAGCGCAAAGATTTTTTGCACAAATTTGATCATTGTAAGCGCCCCTGCAAGTGTTTTAAAGGTTTGTCTCATCACTGTAATTCATGGGTAGGCAACCTTTTGAGCACAGTGTGCCGAAAAATGTATTCAAAGAAATTGAGAGTGCCAGTTATATAAAAAATGTCAACTTCACATTCTCAATAACGAAAATAAATTTTTATAAAATAAATTCTGTAAACTACTTGAATATTAGTAAGAATTTAACATATTATTTCTTATGAATATTGACCCTCACCCCTCAGATCACTCCAATTCCTGCACCTTCACACCTCAGATTACCCTATC
The DNA here is from genome assembly GCA_028564925.1 of Lithobates sylvaticus. NCBI lineage: Eukaryota > Metazoa > Chordata > Amphibia > Anura > Ranidae > Lithobates > Lithobates sylvaticus. The sequence continues at coordinate 304,004,127 of CM053028.1, read as the reverse complement.
TCCTGCACCTTCACACCTCAGATCACTCCAATTCCTGCACCTTCACACCTCAGATCACTCCAATTCCTGCACCTTCACACCTCAGATCACCCTATCTCCTGCACCTTCACACCTCAGATCACTCCAATTCCTGCACCTTCACACCTCAGATCACCCCATCTCCTGCACCTTCACATCTCAGATCACCCCAATTCCTGCATCTTCACACCTCCGATCTCACAAATTCCTGCACCTTTACAGCGGTAAAGTGGGTGGGTCCTCACTGTACTCATGTGCAATGCAAGACTTTGTGGAACCAATCTCACAGCGTGGAGGAAGCCTGCTGGAACGTGGAAAATGTTGCAACGTTTGGCACTGTGACGGTGTTTAGCAATGGCTAGCGGGTCGTTAAGGAGCGGGGGGGTCATCACGTCCTTAACAACCAATCACTTATCAATGTATGAATGTATACAAAAGAATGCTGGCATTATTTTTTTTTTTAAACTGCATGAGCTCCCTGCTATATCCATACTAGACCCTTATCTGAGCATGCCAGGCCAGGAAGGGGGGGGGGGGGGGGGACAAGCGAGCGCCTCACCTGGGGTTTCCAGTGACCCTGTCCCCTTGTGACATCAACAACTGGGGTTTATTTAGCAGCAGGAGGACAGCGGAGCTGTTATTCCACAGGAGCCAGCGTCGGGTGCAGACCTCTTTTTTTCGGACATTGGATCTTTTTAATAAAGGACTTGTCAAAAACTGCCTCCTGTATTTATTTACACTACTTTTTTTTTTTGCCGAATGAGCAGGGGTACTATGTACTGCATACCTTGTTAAAGGGGGCTTCCAGATTCCAATAAACCCCCTGCCTGCAGACCACCACAGTCATCGACCAGACCTTTGCAACTGGTATGGATGGGCAGGGATCATGCCCCAAACCCCCACCCCCACAGTTTTTTTTCTCAAGTTATAATTTGAAGCAACACTTCGATCATATTTACCAATGCCATGTTGAGAACAATTGACCTTTGTAGTTCAAGTTTGAATTATAATTGAGCTGCAAGAAACCTTGTTTGATAATGAGATGTTGTCCTGTTTGGCTAAACACAACATACACACAGATGATAAAAGATACGTCAGCTATAAATAAACTGATATTTTATTGGCCATTGGACAGGATACACACAGGGGCTCCATGGGTGCAATGTGTGCTGTACACATGGCCCCAAAGGGGGTGGGGCCCACTGTGCCCTCACACATTGCCAAAGTGTGAGGAATGCTGGTCCGTCCTGCAGCTGCAGCACTTGTATAGAAGGACGAAATTGGGTGCTTGGGGGAGGGTCATTGTTTCCAGGTTGAGGACTGTGATTGTACACTGCTGAGGCCAATCACAATCTTGCTAGCCCTGCCCACTGAACCTGGTACTGTGTTTGTGCTGAGAGCATGCTGCACAGCACACTCCCAGCACAGAAGACTGATCTGTCACTGACTCACTGTCTCATACTATTGATCAGGAATTGGAAGTTTCTGATCACCTGATCGTTGTCATAGCCTCTGATTGGCTATAACAGTGATCAGTCACTGTATAACACACCCCTGTGTTGTTTTCTCCTCTTGAATGAAGGTAAAGATACATTACTTGTTTAGTTTTGGAATTAACAGTCCATATGAGTAGTTGTCCATTTTGGGTGGGGAGAATATACTGTGTATAGGTGTGTGCAGCCTATTTTATTAGGGTGTGCACCTCAAAGCTCCAACACATATGCATTTGTGACATATTAACCGGCCTCGTCGCCACTCGTCATCCTAAAACAATGGGGGGGGGGGCAGGTGAGCACACAGGGGGACCTGGGCAGCTGAATATCGGCAAGAGAAAAAGGAGGAGAAGCCTACTTTCCGCTGCTGCGGAAGAAAATACAGATCGGTCCAATAATTTCCACTCCAGCCACCTATCCTGTCCAGGTTCTGGGGGTCAGCAAATAAGGATCGCGGCTTACCTGTCACCTGCCCACAATTGATGGGTTGCTAACTCCAGGATTGGGGTGTGCCCAGGCACACCCCTTGCGCATGCCTATGATACTGTGTATTAACGGGAACCCATATTGTATGTGGCTTGGATTCTAACTGATTTGCTTGAAGAATTTTGCTGCTATACTAAGAGTTTGTTAGGGGTGTATAAGGCTATGAAGGTGGCATTCAAAGAGAGAAGGACTGGTGGATATTTTTATATGAATCTGACCCTACTGATGGCCACTGTATTAAATATTTGTCTTTAAATACATTATTATTAAAAATGAAATTTATGAAATTAATTTTTAGCTAAATCATTACCCTCTTGTTAGCAGTAGGTGACATTAATAATTTAGGCAGAAACAAACTCAGCAGGCCACATTCATTCTCCTGATCACTTACAACATTGTAATGAGTTCATTAATTTGTTTCCTTGTAATCCACACTGCAGTACACTTACTAAAAAATGAAAGCTGCAAATTGTTAGCTCTCATTATTCATTGAAAACACTGATTATGCATGACATATCTAATGAAAAATAATACACTCACAACAAAAATTGTAATCAAACATTTAATTTGCTATTACATGGTCTTGATGTTAACAAAAGCAAGCACTTTAAAATTCGGAATGCATTGACTTACATAAAAGAAGATTTTTCTTACTTTTTTTTTTTTTTCACTAGTTCAGCAGTTAAACAGTGATGATAAATGATGACTTATGGTTTTAGTATTCATTTTAGAGTTGATGTACATTAACACATTTTTTGCCCATAGTGTATTCCAACCAGTGGCATAGCGTAGAGGGGGGGGGGGGGTGGGCAGAGGGGACAGTGGCCCCAGGTGCAACATTTAGGGGGGAGCACCCCATGCCCACCATCCGCAGAATGACTCAGGGGGCCCAGCGGGGTTGCTAGTCGCGCGGCTTTGAGCTGAGAGCGTCCCTCTCATACAGCTAAGAGCCGGTGTTCTTTCGAATACTGCCAGTGTCTCCCGTCCTCCCTCTTAAGTCTCCCCCCCTTCCTCTCTCGCACGGGATGGGAGAGGAGACAGCCGATCTGAGACCTTCTCCCCCCACCGCTATCCTGTGTGTGCTCTGCGGGAAGTCAAGAGTGAAGCTAACGAGTTCACACTTCTCGCAGAGCAGCGGGGGGAGAAGGATCAGATCAGCTGTCTCCTCTCCCATCCCGTGCGAGAGAAGAAGGAGGGTTGGGAGGCACTGGCAGTATTCGATAGAACACCGGCTCTGAGCTGTATGAGAGAGACTCTCTCAGCTCAGAGCTGAGGAGGCAGGCGGCATTCATGAGCACTGATAGGAAGCACTAATGGGCACTGATAGGTGGGATTGATGAGCACTGGGGGGCACTGATAGGCGGGATTGATAAACACAGTGATAGGTAGGATTGATGAGCACTGATAGGTGGCATTGAAAGACAGCACTGATGGACACTGATAGGCTGCATTGATGAGCACTGATGGAAGGCACTAATGGGCACTGATAGGTGGGATTAATGAGCACTGGTGGGCACTGATAGGTGGGATTGATAGGCTGCATTGATGAGCACTGATAGGCGGCACTGATTGGCATTGAGCACTGATAGGCCATTGATGGCCACTGATAGGCTGCACTCATGAGGAGGCACTGATAGGCGGCACTGGTGGGCAATGAGCACTGATAGGCAGCATTGATGGCCACTGATAGGCTGCACTGATGAGGAGGCACTGATGAGGAGGCACTGATAGGCGGCACTGGTGGGCATTGAGCACTGAAAGACAGCACAGATGGGCACTGATAGGCTGCATTGATGAGCAGTGATGGGAGGCACTAATGGTCACTGATAGGTGTGATGAGCACTGATAGGTGGGATTGATGAGCACTGATAGGTGGCACTGATAGGTTGCATTGATGAGCACTGATAGGCAGCACTGATGGGCATTGAGCACTGGTAGGCAGCATTGATGCCCACTAATAGGCTGCACTGATGCAGAGGCACTGATAGGCAGCACTGATGAGCATTAGTAGGCGGCAATGATAGGTGGCACTGATAAGCAGCATTGATGAGCACTGATTCGCGGCACTGATGGGTATTGAGCACTGATAGGCAGTATTGATGGCCACTGATAGGCTGCACTGATCAGGAGGCACTGATATGCGGCATTGATGAACACTGATAGGCAGCACTAATGGGCACTGATAAGCTGCACTGGTAGGTGGCATTGATGAGCAATGATAGGTGACACTGATAGGCAGCATTGATGAGCACTGATAGGCAGCATTTATAGGCTGCACTGATGGGCACTGATAGGTGGCATTGATGAGCATGGACAGGTGGCACTGATAGGCAGCCTTGATGAGCACTGATAGGAGGTACTGATAGGTGGCACTGATGGGCATTTAGCACTGATAGGAAGCACTAATAGGTGGCACTGATAGATGCAATTGATAAGCACTGATAGGCGGCATGGATGAGCACTAATGGGCACTGATAGGCAGCATTGATGAGCGATGATAGGTGGCACTTATAGGCAGAATATATGGGCACTGATAAATCAGGTAGGTCAGTGTAGAAGTCAGGTAGGTCAGTGTTGGTATCAGGTAGGTCAGTGTAGTGCTCAGGTAGGTCTGTGTAGGGTCAGGTAGGTAAGTGTAGGTGTCGGTGTAGGAACCAGATAGCTCAGTGTAGGGGTCAGGTAGGTCAGTGTAGGAATCAGGTAGCTCAGTGTAGGGGTCAGGTAGGTCAATGTAGGCTCTAGTGTAGGTGTCAGTTAGATCAGTGTAGTGGTCAGGTAGGTCAGTGTACGAGTCAGGTATGTCAGTGTAGATATCAGGTAGGTCAGTGTAGTGATCTGGTAGGTCTGTGTAGGGGTCAGTGTAGGTGTCAGTGTGGTGGTCAGGTTGTCAGTGTAGGAACCAGGTAGGTCAGTGTAGGAACCAGGTAGGTCTGTGTATAGATCATGTAGGTCAGTGTGGGTGTCAGTGTAGTGGTAAGGTAGGTCAGTGTAGGAACCAGATAGTTCAGTGTAGGGGTCAGGTAGGTCAGTGTAGGAATCAGGTAGCTCAGTGTAGGTTTCAGTGTAGGGGTCAGGTATGTCAGTGTAGGTGTCAGTTAGGTCAGTGTAGTGGTCAGGTAGGTCTGTACTACTGTACTAGTGGAGTGGACTACTGCAACTCCAGGGGTTAGGGGGCGCAAATTACTTACAGTATATACTTGAGTATAAGCCGACCCGAATATAAGCCGAGGCACCTAATTTTACCATAAAAAAATGTGAAAACTTATTGACTTGAGTATAAGCCTAGGGTGAGAAATGTGCAGCTACTGTAAGTGGAAAAGAGGGTCAACAATGCCCATTTTCAGCCTCACTGTGCCCATTTGCATGCCTCACTGTGCCCATTTGCAGCCATAGGTCCCCTGAACTTCAAACTTGGTAGTTAAGGGTTCCTAGATGCCCCCTAACTGCAGCCAGGGGCCCAAAGGGTCCCGAAATGACATTGCTGCAGATGGACACAGTTGACCGAATTTGGGGCCCTGTATCTCGGGGCCACTTGGTGCTAGGAACTCCATATTTGGGGTTCCTATCACCAAGTGGCCCCGAGATAGGAGGCCCCAAAGTCGGGTCAGAAAATGTCAAGCACTGTCTGTAGAAGAGAATTCCACATCCTAACCGCTCTTACAGTAAAGAACCATCTACACAGTTTAAGGTTAAATCGAATTTCTTCAAATTTTAATGAGTGGCCATTTGCAGCCATAGGTCCCCTGAACTTCAAACTTGGTAGTTAAGGGTTCCTAGATGCCCCCTAACTGCAGCCAGGGGCCCAAAGGGTCCCGAAATGACATTGCTGCAGATGGACACAGTTGACCGAATTTGGGGCCCTGTATCTCGGGGCCACTTGGTGCTAGGAACTCCATATTTGGGGTTCCTATCACCAAGTGGCCCCGAGATAGGAGGCCCCAAAGTCGGGTCAGAAAATGTCAAGCACTGTCTGTAGAAGAGAATTCCACATCCTAACCGCTCTTACAGTAAAGAACCATCTACACAGTTTAAGGTTAAATCGAATTTCTTCAAATTTTAATGAGTGGCCACGTGTCTTAATAAACTGTTTTATCCCTATTGTGGTGTCACCAGTATGGTATTTGTAAATTGAAATCATATCCCCTCTCAAGCGTCTCTTCTCCAGAGAGAATAAGTTCAGTGCTCGCAACATTTCTTCATAACTAATACCCTCCAGTCCCTTTATTAGCTTTTTTGCCCTTCTCTGTACTCGCTTCATTTTCAGTACATCCTTCCTGAGGACTGGTGCCCAGAACTGGACAGCACACTCCAGGTGAGGCCGGACCAGAGTCTTGTAGAGTGGGAGAATTATTGTTTTATCTCTGGAGTTGATCCCCCTTTTTATTGCATGCCAATATTCTGTTTGCTTTGTTAACAGCAGCTTGGCATTGCATGCCATTGTTGAGCCTATCATCTACTAGGATCCCCAGGTCCTTTTCCATCCTAGATTCCCCCAGAGGTTCCCCCCAGTGAGTAGATTGCATTCATATTTTTGCCACCCAATTGCATTATCTTAAATTTTTCTACATTAAACCTCATTTGCCATGTAGTTGCCCACCCCATTAATTTGTTCAGATCTTCTTGCAAGGTTTCCACATCCTGCAGAGAAGTTATTGCCCTGCTTAGCTTAGTATCGTCCGCAAATACTGAGATTGAACTGTTACCTTGATTTTGGGTTGCCTGTGCAGTTGGAGTGCAGTTCAAAAAGCATCCAACTGTGTTTGATGTGAAAGGGCCCTTAAGGCAAATGCTTTGTTTTCCATTTGTTAGATTTCAGTGCTAGATATCCTCAGTTTACTTCAATAAATGGGAATTTTTAACACTAAAATCACTTTCATATTTACTGAAAGACCCGAGATACGCATTAGATCATTTAAATTCTTTGTGCTATAATAAAACATAGCGGCATTTCAAGTGACATAAATAGCATCTGTCAAACAGTCCAAATGCATTGAAGAAATTAATAACTCATGGGAACATGGACTGTGGTGGGGCTAGGTAAGTATGTACTGTATCTGATATAACAATAAAATTACACCTCTCACAAGCAAATATGAAATTCACACATATGGCTTCCAAATCCCACAGGGTACAGGTGAAGTGAGCCTGCTTTAGAATCACAGAAAAACTGACATTTCATAAACATACAACATGGAGGAAATGCAGAATACTGAGCCATAGATCCAGAAAACAAATATTTGTTTGTATTACAATCAAGTAATGATAAAGTGTCTTGTGACCTAGCAATATAGGTAAAAAAATCACATAGAAATCTATCTATCTATCTATCTATCTATCTATCTATCTATCTATCTATCTATCTATCTATCTATCTATCTATCAGTTTGTAAATCTTCCCTATTTTATGCACAATTTTTCTGTAAAAACCTTACAGGTTATTGTTTGCACAAGTAACGAGTGATTCAAGACAAAATGAATATAATTCATGTTTAACCGCTTTAATACAGGGCACTTTTACCCCTTCCTGCCCAGGCCAATTTTCAGCTTTCAGTGCTGTCACACTTTGAATGAATATTGCACGGTCATGCAATGCTGTACCCAAATTACATTTTTATAATTTGTTTCACAGAAATAGAGCTTTCTTTTGGTGGTATTTAATCACCACTGGGTTTTTTATTTTTTGCTAAAAAAAATAAAAAAGACAGGAAATTTTGAAAATTAAAAAAGATTTTCTTATTTTCTGTCCGAAAATTTAGTAAATAAGTAATTTTTCTTCTTCACTGATGTGCGCTGATGAGTCGGCACTGATGGGCATTGATAGACTGCACTGATGGGTACTGATGAGATGGCACTGAAGGGCACTGATGAGGAGGCACTAATATGCCGCACTGATGGGCACTGATAGGGGGCACTGATAAGCTGCACTGATAAGTACTGATAGGTGGCACTGATGGGCACTGATAGGTGGCACTTATAGACAGCACTTTTGGGCAATGATAGGCGGAATGGATAGGCTGCACTGATGCGCAATGATGGGTGGCACTGAAAGGCAGCACTGACTGGCATCACTGATGGGCACAGATTGGCATCACTGATGTGCACAGATTGGCATCACTGATGTGCACAGTTTGGCATCACTGATGTGCACAGTTTGGCATCACTGATTGGCACAGTTTGGCATCACTGATTGGCACAGACTGGTATCGCAGATGCAAAAACATATTTGGGAAGCACTGAACAATGCGTTTAAATTCAAGATGGTGCTGCCATAAGACCAACATACAATAGCGAACATATTACAGCGCACACATTCAAGAGATGTCATTCTTGAATGTGTGAGCTGCAATATGTTCACTATGGTATCGCAGTTGGACACAGCTGATCACATGGGTAAAGAGCCCCTTCATCTTTACCGAGATCGGGGTCACACCATGTTCCAGGGTCAAATGACATCGTCCTAGAAGGATTGTGCATCCCGCTCGCCATCATTTGACTATACGGGGGGCGGGAGGTGGTCAAGGGAAATGTATATCTAATCTAAGTGCACATTTACATTGCAAAATGAGCACTCTCTATTCCTTAATACAATTATTAGTGTAGGTACCTGCATTTGTCTTGGTATTAGCTTTTTGTAATCATATTTACAACAGCATTTAGACTGAGTGGGTAGGAGACAGCAGAATAAGCAGATGGATTACCTTATCAGCAGTGTTGGTCATCTTACTTTAACCACTTTCAGACCGGCCCTTAGAAGCTGTAAATCACTGTAGTAGACACCTCTAGACATGGGTCCCATGCTGAGCGACTGCCCTGTTGCATTCTGATCACAGGAAATCAGTCACTCCGCACAGGCTACATTCAAATAATGCTTTGCGTTTTCTCAATGAATAAAAAGTGTTCTTTAACCGCATACCGACCAGCCGCCACAGTTGTACTGCGACAGCATGGCTCGGCTGTGCGAATCGCAGGTAAGCTACGTTGGTAGCATAAATGGCTTGCGCGCGCCCCCCGCTCGCTCCCCGAGCCAATGCGAGGGCCCGGCAGTCTTGATCACACACAATTTCTGATTCTCTGAGCAGTGAACTGACAGATCGTCTGTTCATACAGAGTCTGTTAGTTTCTCTGCACAGTCCCATCCCCCCTTCAGTTAGAACAATCCTTAGGATACATATTAACCCCTTCACTGCCCCCTAGTGTTAACCCCTTCACTGCCAGTGACATTTTTACAGTAATCAATGCAATTTTAATCGCACCAATCGCTGTATTAATGCCAATGGTCCCAAAAATGTGTCAAAATTGTCCAACGTGTCTGCCATAATGTCGCAGTCACAATAAAAATTGCTGATCGCAGCCATTACTAATAAAAAAAATTATTAATAAAAATGCCATAAAACTATCCCCTATTATATAAACGCTATAACTTTTGCGCAAACCAATCAATAAACGCTTATTGCGATTTTTTCTACCAAAAATATGTAGAAGAATACGTATCGGCCTGAACTGAGGAAAAAAAAAATGTTATATATATTTTTTGGGTATATTTATTATAGCAAAAAGTTAAAAATAATGCTTTTTTTTCAAAATTGTCGCTGTTTTTTTTTTGTTTATAGCGCAAACAATTAAAATGCAGAGGTGATAAATTACCACCAAAAGAAAGCTCTATTTGTGGGGAAAAAAGGACGTAAATTTTGTTTGGGAGCCACGTCGCACGACCGTGCAATTGTCAGTTAAAATGACGCAGTGCCGAATCGCAAAAAGTGGTCTGGTCTTTGGCCAGCAAAATGGTCCAGGGCTTAAGCAGTTAATTGGATGAGATGAGAGGTGGACTGGTGACATCACACTTTCCACCTTGTCTAATCAGAGAATTCTTTGCATTCATTGAGAGAACTCAAAGCAGTCCCTCATCTGGAGATAATTATGAAAAACAAAGCAAAGGCATATGACATAATTGGTAACGATTAATAAAGCAACCAATTTTTGGTCCAAGAACTCCTCCTCCTCCTGTTCCTGGACTGGGCTTGGGTCAAAGCAATGAACAGCCGTTCAGAAACTAACTGAAAAGCACGAAATGAAAAGCGCAAACTGAAAAGTGTGAAATAAATAAGCGCTAAATGAAAAGCGTGAAATTAAAGGTGCGAATCAACACTCACCAAACTTCTACTAACATGAAATTAGCAGAAGGAGCCCAAAAGGTGGCGCTAAAGAGCTGAAAAACCACATAGTATGTCACTACGTTTGTGTTTGTTGCCCAACAATTCCTTGCCGTTTGTATGCAAGACAAGTTTGGGCAAAAGTCCACAGTTTTGTTGGTGGAAAATCCGATTGTGTGTATGAGGTTTAACACTACCCTCTCCCCAGACTGATAATGCTACTGTCCAAAGGTGTCTCCATCACTCCTCCATCCAAGGTGGAGACACCCTAAAACAGAATATATGTTACTGGTCAGATCCCTAGGTGAAAATAATGGGAAAAAATCCTAAAAAGAGAAAACAAATGCAACCACCATATTTATGGATTGGTAAGCTCCAATATATTACATTTAATTTTTACCGCTTTAACGGAATTTAATTATAAAACTGCTGCACATTCAAAAAACACTTTGAGTTGAGGGCTGGCGTCCCATGAAGAAAATGAGTAAATTAAATCTTGCTTCTACTGTATATAACATTGCCAGTGCCTAAACCTTATGTTATGTTAACCTTTACAGGGCAGGTGCTAAGTGTGCATGTGTGTATATTTCTATATACAATATAGTTAACATTTCATGCCAAAAAAAAAAAATCTCAGTAAAACTGGTGTATTTATTGCTATGTTTGCCATAACTTAAAGCGGAGTTCTAGGCTTTTTATGTTTATTAAAAGTCAGCAGCTACAAAATGTGTAGTTGCTGACTTTTAATAAACAGACACTTACCTGTTCCACGTTCCAGCAATGCAGCTGAACGAAGCGTCGCTCCTCTTCCCCTCCTCTCCGCCGGCGCCTCCATTGCCACTCTGGGCACCCGGCCGTGACAGGTTTTTGTTTCACGGCCGGGCACGCACGGCGCATGCGCGAGTCGCACTGCGCTCCCGTAGTGAACAGGCGATCTCCTGGGACCTGTCACGTGTCCCAGGAGATCGCCTAGAGGGAGGGGCCACCTAAGGCTAAAGGAGGAGTCACTGTGGCGGTCCCTGAGCGGAAGGAGGAAGTGGGACAGGAAGTCCCCCTCCTAACGAAGCCCCCACTCCCCCCCCAACAAAATGACATGCCAAATGTGGCATGTAAGGGGGCGAGGAGTGCTTAAAGCGAAAGTTCCATTTTTGGGTGGAACTCCGCTTTAAGGTAATACAGGAGATACTAGAGAATATGTTTAATGCTTGAAGCATGAATAAAAGTATTTTAATTATGTTCGCTTAAGCACTGCATCATTTTATAATTTGAAGATAACTGTCTAACTATCTCTAAGGAATGTTTTTCATAAGCAGAATATCTCTAGTGAAATCAAAGGTTTTACGTTTCTATTTTCAGTTAACTAGTGTTTGTATGTCACAATGAAAAATCAATTACTGTGTATCAGCAGCTTGCTATAAGAGAAGCTCATGCATTTATACTATCTTTCATGGGTGCAAATGTCTAATATGTTAGGTTGTTACCAGACATTTCTTATTTAGCATCTTTACATATGTATAATTTGACTCCAAAAATTTATAAAGAAATTACCTATTGCTTGGGGGCCAGTTTCACAGAGATTTGAATTTGTATAGCATAGGACTATTCCATGGGTTGGTAATCTGCCTGGGCAAACCAGTGTACTTTAAAAAAAAATTGAAAATGCTTATTATTTTACTTCATTACAAAATGAAAAAGGCATACTTTGACCTTTTCTCTAGTTCTCTTTATTGTTACCATTCACAGAAAGTCTGTGTTGCATCCCAGAGAGTATATTTCGTACCCCTCCCTAATAATAATGGATATTGATATCTTATAAGTTCAATGACAACAAGGGGAGCAGTCAATTTTATCCCATAATGCCCTGCACAACATGTCAGTGACTAGATTTCTGCACCAAAATATGGACTGTATTTTTATTAAAAGTATATAAAATACCAAGAAAAAGTTGTTGAAATGGCAAAAAATGCAGGCACCGGGGTTTATTTATTAAAGCTGGAGAGTGCAAAATCAGGATCACCCCACTAAATGGTGAGCAAGCCGGGGTCCAGTAGCAGATATAGCAGGTAGGGATTAAGCAGAAGAAAAGTCAGTAAACAAGCCAAAGGTCAGTAATGAATAGTTGCAGGTTGGAATTAAGCAAAAGCGTAGTTGAGGAACAAGCCAAAGGTCGGAAACGAATCATAGCGAATATACAGAAGACATCGGGAGAGACAAAAGCAAAATATTGGCTGAAGAGAGCACAATAATCTGACAAACAAGATTCATGGCAGGATCATTCAAGGAATTGTCCAGGGAAATGTCCATTATTCCAGGTGGCTCAGTAAGCAGAGTCATTGCCAGACACAGCACAGGTCCCAGGTTTAAGTTCAGGCCCTGACACTAGTGTGTTGCAAAAGTATGCATTTTAAGAACTTAAGTTAGCCAATAAAGGGTATCAATTAAACATCAAACTTTCCACATTTTTCTTTAAAGTAGGAATCCAGCCATCTGGAATTCAATCCAGAATGCTACATCAAAAGGCAGAAAGGACTCTGATTGAAGGTGAGTATTTTTTAAGGGCATTTTTTTTTTAAATCAAATTTCATTTTAACTTATAGGTTCCTGTGTATTTTGTACTTCAGTAAGGCCAATTTATTTGTAAATTAAAATGCTCATATTATGCTGATGAGGCTCACTAGGATAAATAAATACTGTCTATGTGATGGTGTTTTGTATCCATAAAGGATATGTAAAACCCAAAGGGTGAAACATTTACAACAACAAGGGTCATGCATGCAAAAACAACATTTACTGAGAAATCCTTGATCTTTTAGAAATGGTTAATTTTATCGTACAACAGGTAGGGAATGCCACTTTTACAGTTACATCACATTATAGTTAAAGTGTTTCCTAGATAGCATTTATGGATCAGTGGTTTTACTTGATGCTTGACGTTCATGAAATTTTTCCGGAGGCTCTTAGCCAAGCCAGCATATATGCTTATGCATCCTAGAAGGTTATTGCTCTTGAAATGATTAACAGTTGAAGGTACATGCCTATTCACCTAATATTAGGGCAAAAACATTAGGCTAGTCTTGTATAACTAAAAATTTCAAGCACATGGTATTCGGATACTTCAATTGCTATCTGAAAAGATCTCTATTATAGAATACTGTTGAGTTTGTCACAATGGGTATTATTTATCCTGTTTGCCTTTATAAGGTGTTTATTTTTATCTATAAAATGCAACGTATGTTCAAACACTGCTTTGAGTAAACATTTAGTGTAATGGTAATGAAAGAAAAACACAATGTAATGATTCTTACACTATTTGAAGGATTTTTACCTGTAGGGAGGTCTACATGAAGCATTAATTCTACACTAAAGTTTTTAAAACAACACTTCATTTTTAGGACTGTTACTGATTAAAATTTTCGTGTTAGTTTAATCAATTTTTTTTAATCAAATAATCGACTATTTTCGATTAATTAAAATGCACATACAAATCCAACTACTTTTAGCTGATCTCCTTGCATTGCATTAGTCAGTGGTATATGTGGTATACACTATATACAATCACCCGACACTAGTTAGTTTCCACAATCCATGACTTAACTTCACAGTTCACACAAATCCGTTTTAAATTCAAAGTGTAGCACTGTCATTTTTTTTTTCCTACAGTAGCGTGACAATCCTTCCACCTCCGGCCTAACTAATCACTCTCACCTTATGGCATGGACCCCTGTGTAAACAGGTGGTCATGCAAGCGGGTATCAAAAGGGTTAACACAGACCATAAACTTCTCTCACGTCTCCTTAGATCTCAGCAAGGATGCCAGGTCATGGGTAGAAAGAAAAGATCTAAGTGCTCACTGCTTAAGTATAAGATTTAATTTTTGTGTTTAAACACAAACTACTCACATAAAGATGATAAAAACACAGCATGTAAAGCCGACAATCGTGTTAGTTCCGTAGGGCAGCAGCGGGTGACGTCATGCGTAGCTCCTCCCATTACGTTCAATCAGAACTTCGACATCACCGGACTCCTCCCCCTTCACTTCGTTAGCAGAAGGAGGCACATGGGGGAGGAGTCCGAGGACGTTGATGTCCGTGACGTCACCGGATCTCCGACGGAACTCCCTGAAGACCCGGAAGCCGGCGGAGAGGTGAGTACTGATCAAAAGAATTTTGATTGATCAAAAAAATTTACGATTAATCGAGGAATTAATCTTTAATTTCCACAGCCCTATTAATTTTTACTAAAAAGTTGATATTGGTATAACCTAAATGTCTTTAAAGTTTGAGTAATGGATAGCATTAAATTACTGGAAGAGAGCAATAGAGACAAGATAGATAAGCATGATTTGCTGCATATCTTTATCATTAACTTGTAAACAAATTTGTAAAATTTTGCTAAACCACTGGCCAGTTATAAAGGAAAATCATATATACAGTATTGGAAGGACATATACCCGCAGTAACAGAAATGGCATATTAGACTATTTGAAACATAGTGCTTTAAAGACCCAAACATTTACAGATAACACTATTTTTATTCCAAACATATTTGTTATTGGCAGGGAGGATCTCCATTATTTACAGGCTCTTGTTGGATACTACTCTAAAATTGCCCTACATGCATATGTGGGATTTGGCTTCTGAGAAGGCGTTGGACCATTGGTAATCTTGTTTTCACTCTGCATACAAGGGCATCACAAATGTCTCTTTGGTTGAGGCAGGTATAAAAGCTTGTTGGTACAGTATATGGTCCCCCTTTGTCTATGCAAGCTATGTCCGACTTCCTCGTCTCATTGCCTTCAAGGCTGTATTTCCAATGTATTCATGTATCACATCTGATAGGAATGCCCCAAGCTCAGGAGCTTTTGGAATAAGGTTTTTGCTTTGATACAAAAGGTCACAGGGATACCAGTTCTACAATTACCACACATCGCCTTACTGAATGAACAGGTAGAACATGTACCCCATAACAAGCAAAAATGTCTCCATTTCATGTTCTTGGCTGTCAAACTCACAATAGCTCACTCCTGGAAGAAACCTTCAGTTTCTAGCTCTGTGTTTTGCAGCAAGGTTTCCTGGATCATGCTTAATGAACACTTGCTAGCATAATTAATGATATCACTAAACAGTTTGAGAAGATTTTGGAGCCATGGAGACATGGTCCAGCTATGTCAACATAACCCTGTATTTCTTCTTGTAGGAGAACCCTAATAGTAGATTCCACGGGCCGTTTGATCATCTGGAACACTTTCCTGCATAGTTGGCTATTTTTGATTATGAGTCTTTTTCACTGTCATGTTTGTTACACATGTAAGCTATGAGGCACTATGAAGTCTATCTTATTTTTCATTGTCCTAATTTTTATATTATGCTTTTGTTCTGGCAATGTAGCTAGTGTTCTGGCTTTAATATTTTTTCATGTCCTGTATTTTGAACTTTACAATAAAAAAAAATTTCTTATTGCAAAACACGTGTGTGTTGTAGGATGACCATCCATGCTAGGAAAAATGTGATAACAGTAGTATCTAGTTGTACTGGTGAGGAAGTTATTGCCCAATTCACCTGTAATACAAAATATATGATGTACGGTACATGCGAGATATCCCATGCTGTAAGCAATACCTAAGATATCGCCACCAGAAAATTAAGAAAAAGAATAAAGTAACATAAATAAAATGGATATAAACCTGATTTATGAAATTTGAGCTGGGCACATATATCTGCAGTGTTTTCTTATCTCTTTCCTGCTCTGTGGCTTTCTCCTGGTCAGTTCTTCTGTTATCAGCCTGATAACTTCTGACAAATTCTCCGATACATGAGATAAAAGCAGGCTGCATTTTGTGTCGGGGAGGGAGCTATAAATAGATTCGCAGGCAGCTTGCCTTGTCACAGAACAGCTCTGAGAGTCTTTGCCTATGTGAAGAGGGGGTGTGTGCCTTTCCTCCAATCTGCTGTCTTGGCTGTATGCCCCCACTCTGTATTAAACAGGAAGAGAAAATCTCCTAATGCCGCGTACACACAATCGGATTTTCCAACAACAAATGTTCGATGGGAGCTTGTTGTCAGAAATTCCGACCGTGTGTAGGCTCCATTGGACATTTTCCGTCAGAATTTCCGCCAAACTGGATCTCAAATTTTCCGTCAACAAAATCCGTTCTCGTAAATTCCAATCCTGTGTACACAATTCCAACGCACAAAGTTCCACGCATGCATCTGAATCAATTACGAGACAGAATCGCTCGGTCTGGTAAAACTAGAGGAGGGAGGATATAGAGAGGATATAGAATATAAAGAAACGGTGATATGTAAATAAAAAGCAAATGTCCAAGTAGCAGTGAATGAATGAACCAAGTAATAATAAAAGTGGAAATGCTTGCTCAATAAACTGAATTCGAAACAAATGTCAGTGTATAAAGTCCTTGTTAATTAAACTTCCATCCACAAAATAAATCCGGTGCCTTCACACAACTTCTCAATGCTCACAGAACCTTCACCTCTATGTAGTAAATAAATGGCCTTAACCACTCGCCGACTGGCTTGTGCCGATATACGTTGGCAAAGTGGCACGTTCCCCCAAATCGCCGTATGGATACGTTTTCCACTTTAAGAGCCATAGCAGGCTGGCGTGCACCGCTGCATGGCGGAGGACCCGATGCACGTGGCCGGCGGGCGCAATCGCCACCGACTACCCACGATCGCGGGCACGACAACCAGAACAGAGATTTGTGTGTGTAAACACACAAATCCCTATTCTGACAGGGGAGAAAATGCACATCTGCTGTTTGTAGTAATTACAAACAGCAATATGGTTCCCCCCCAGTCAGTCCCATCCCCCCACAGTAAGAAACACTCACGAGGGAACAAGTTTAACCCCTTGATCGCCCCCTAGTGTTAACACCTTCCCTGCCAGTGACATTTAAACAGTTATCAGTGCATTTTCATAGCTGATCACTGTATAAATGTCAATGGTCCCAAAAATGTGTCAAAAGTGTCCGAGTTGTCCGCCGCAATGTCGCAGTACTGCTAAAAATCGCAGATCACTGCCATTACTAATAAAAAAATAAAAATGATAAAAATGCCATAAATCTTTCCTATAGATTGTTGTAGACACAATAACTTTTGCGCAAACCAATCAATATATGTTTATTGCGATTTCTTTTTTTACCAAAAATATGTAGAAGAATACATATTAGCCTAAATTGATGAAGAAATTGTTTTTTAAAAACATTTTTGGGGATATTTATTATATCAAAAAGTAAAAAATATATATATTTTTTTCAAAATTGGCGCTCTTTTTTTTTCTTGCGCAAAAAATAAACACTGCAGAGGTGATCAAATACCACCAAATTAAGCTCTATTCGTGGGAAAGAAAGTACGTCAATTTTGTTTAGGTACAATTTCGCATAACCACGCAATTGTCAGTTAAAGCAACGCAGTGCCGTATCGAAAAAATGGCCTGGTCATTAAGGGGGTAAATCCTTCCAGTCCTTAAGTGGTTAAGATCCAAGGTAGTAATGGTATCCAACTTCCAGGCTCCAAACTACAGACTCTATACCGTGAATGATCAGCCTCTAGGATACATGCAGAAAATAACGATATCCAATCTCCAGACTCCAGACTATGTATTCTTAATATATATATTTTTTTATATATTCTATATCACATTTTGACTATTGAGGAACTGCGCAGATCACCATCCATTTCAAATGTCCTGTGGTCTGATGAGACCAAGATAAACGTGTTTGGTTCAGATGGTGTCAAGTGTGTGTGGCAGCAACCAGGTGAGGAGTACAAAGACAAGTGTGTCTTGCCTACAGTCAAGCATGGTGGTGGGAGTGTCATGGTCTGGGGCTGCATGAGTGCTGCTGCACTGGGGAGCTACAGTTAATTAAGGGAACCATGAATGGCAACATGTACTGTGACATATTGAAGCAGAACATGATCCCCTCCATTCGGCGACTGGGCCGCAGGGCAGTATTCCAACATGATAACGACTCCAAACACACCTCCAAGATTACCACTGCCTTGCTAAAGAAGATGAGGGTAAAGGTGATGGACTGGCCAAGCATGTCTCCAGACTTAAACCCTATTGAGCATCTGTGGGGCATCCTCAAATGGAAGGTGGAGGAACACAAGGTCTCTAACATGCACCAGCTCCGTGATGTCATCATGGAGGAGTGGAAGAAGACTCCAGTGGCAACCTGTGAAGCTCTGGTGAACGCCATGCCCAAGAGGGTTAAGGCAGTGCTGGAAAATAATGGTGGCCTGTGGTCTCAGTCCAGGAAATATGTGACAAGGTGACGACACAGTAACACAATAGAGAAACATTCCCCTGCATTAGAAAGTGCTTAAACAAGGACCTTCATGGCAGGATCACTAGGTATCAGGGCCAGGTCAACCCACAGGTGGATGAGAAAGCCGCCTAGGGCACAGCATGCTACATCTCCACTGTAGCAATAGAGTCAGCACCGCAGAGGATCAGAGACTTGTAAAAGAGGCCAACCACTGAGAACGTGTGAGATTTGTGGAGGACAGTGTGAAGGCAGGTAGAGGTTATGGCTGCCCATTGACACTGCCCCAGTTGGGAATCAAATTAAATGGGTTTTCTTCTTGGTGGGCTTTGTTGGGTAAGGCCCACTGGTTGCATGTATTATAAAAGGAACAGGGGGTCTGCACCCATGGGTTAAATAAAGGAAAAAGAAAACAAAAGAAGAAGAGAACTGCCAGAGTCAGATGGAGCCTGGGAAAAAGGGGATGGGAACGTTGCTATGCTGTTACTGGAGCCTGGAGGACCAGAGAATTGCCAGAATCAGAGTTAAACCCACTATGGACTCAATCAATTATGGACTTAACCTGATCAGGTATGCTGGGGCAGCAAGGGTAACAAAGTTTCTCTAGCAGCCTTGTACATGTGGCTGCCTCTTGCAGCAACGAAAATCCACTAGGAAAAATGCTGATCACACTATTGAAGTCCTATAAACAAACCTTGCAAGTTTACCAAATAGCTGCTGACATAGAACAGAAAGAATTCAGTGTATAACATCTGTATATCTCTATAGGTACAGCATGCCCCTTCTGCAATTTGGATATGATTCTATATTAACAACAACTGAACATGTTTGCCAAATGTCTCATTGACCACAGAACAGTATGGTCAATTGTTTCAACATGCCACAGCAGTCCTAATTATTGTTATTCTTTCATTCGTGTGCTTGGTATTTTCCCATTTCCTCCTTGTGTTATGCTGCTAGTAGTACAGTCCCTTAGTTGGACACTCACAGATTATCCAAGTTTAGTTCGTTTTGTTTTTTACCCTCCCTTTGTTAAGAGGGCTTTTAGGGAGTAATGAGGCTTTTAAATAGACATGTCCTTTCACCTCTACTGAAGACAAAAATCAGGTGGAAATAAACTACATTGTATTCTACTGAGTCTGTTTGGTGAGTTTGGTGAGTTGACACTGTCTATACAGACTGGGTCTCGGGAGGTATATGTTTAGCATAAAGCAATATTTGAAAGAGTATATGTATAAAAGGCAAGTATGCAATAAAGTATACAGAATACATACAATTTTCAGGTATAAAATATACAATCTTCTACAGGATGCATAAAATAATATTATGGACCCAGTTTAGAAATATAAAAAATGATTTTGGCAGATGGCTACAGTTCATACTGTATCTTTGCACATTTCTAAACCCTAGAATTGTGGATAAACTTGCCATGTGAAAAACAAATCTAGATATGGTTCCATTACATATATTATTTTTTGTGAATAATAGTTTATTATAGAATACAGTATACAAAAAGAAGTATTTTTGGATGGAGACTGGAAAGGGTATTTTAGTACATAGAATAATATGAATTTCACAGAAATCGAAAAAATAGCAAGCAGCTTCTGTTTTTATCATAGGAAACCAATCTAAAATCAGCATGTTAGTCAATTTGCTATTATGTAGCTTATTAACCGTACTGTACAATTTGAAAGATCATCAGAGCTGATGGTTATAAAATAGTCTTCGAAAATAAAAATAAAGTAATTTACCTAGAAGGCAGTTTTTGAAGCATACTTAGTGAAGTAAAAAAGTATTGCATGGCTAAATGAAGTTGGTTTAATGTAATTTAAGAGACAATGCTGGGTGCTACTTTTACAGTAGTTGGTATTTCTAGAAATTAAATAGAGCTCACAGTGACTGCCTGTGAGGGCAGGGTAAAATATATAATTATCTGTATTTGGCAATGTTACAGTAGCAGACTTAAAGCAGAGTTCCACCCAAAAATTGAGCTTCTGTTGTCCAGATTCCCCCCCCCCCCTCCGGTGTCACATTTGGCACCTTTCAGGGGGGAGGGGGGAGCAGATACCTGTCTAATAATATGTCCAGCCCCTCCCCCCCCCCGCTGTTTTCTGGGAGACACACAGGACCCAGAAGACAGCAGGGACCAGTCAGGACGTGCAGCGTGACTCGGGCATGCGCAGTAGGGAACCAGGCTGTGAAGCTGCAAGACTTCACTTCCTGATTCCCTTACTGAAGATACCGGCGCCTCTACCCAGAGCCGAGGGGACAGATTGACGTTGCAGGCACCCTGGAAATCGCAGGCGGAAATCGCAGCTAAGTGTCCTTATTTTAAAAGTCATCACTGTGACAAGCCTATTTCGTTCACTAAAGTCTATTTTGACCACCTTAACCGGGGTCAAAATTATCTGGCAAGCCCCCTATATTACATAGTGACCTTTTTTTACAGGGCTTTCCGGGGTTTCTTCACATCTTTCTCTTGGGCGATATTTTCACCTATATATGGACTGCTGTATATTGGCCGGTTGAAAATACCATCTCCGTCGGTTCTGAAGATCTACTTCTGGGCTTGATCGCCCTTTAAGTTTCCCTTTTGCTATACACATTATATGTGGAATGTTTATGAACTTTTTACTGTTTGTTTTTTAATATGATTATGTACAGTCATCTTGCACTTTATTGGGTTTAATTTTACATATAGGAGGTTGATGTACTTATGTTTCATATTGGATGAATTTCTTTAACCACATGCCGACCGGCCATAGCCGAAAGACGGCTACAGCGCGGTCGGCTTATTCTGGGTGGACGTCCTACGGATGGGGGCGCGCACTCGGGAACATCCGTGACCGCCGGGTTCCGAGGACCCGGCGCATCACAGGTCATAGTAAACGGCCGCTGATAGCAGCGTCATGACGTGACGCCGGTTTGTGTACATGTGATCGCTCCGTCATTTGACGGAGCGATCACATGTACACAAACCGGCGTCACGTCATGACGCCGGTTCCTCCCTCCCCTCTCTGTGCCGATCAGTACAGTGAGAGGGAAGAAGCGGAAAGGGGGAGAGATGGGACCATGGATGTGTAGTGCCCACAGCGCTGGTCAGTGACAGCTACCCTGCCACCACTGTGCAATGCTCTGCAACCACTGTGCAATGCTCTGCCACCACTGTACAATGCTCTGCAACCACTGTGCAATGCTTTGCCACCACTGTGCAATACTCTGCCACCACTGTGCAATACTCTACCAATACTGTGCAACACTGCAACACTGCAATACTCTGCCAATACTCGCCAATACTCTGCCAATACTTGCCAATACTCTGCCAATACTTGCCAATACTCTGCCAATACTCTGCCAATACTCGCCAATACTCGCCAATACTCTGCAATAATTTTTAATAGAAACAAAGAATTTTTTTTTTGCAGAATTTTCAGTATTTTTTGATTTATAGCTCAAAAAAAAAACCCCGCGGTGATTAAATACCACCAAAAGAAAGCTCTATTTGTGTGAAAAAAAGGACACAAAATTCATTTGGGTACAGTGTTGCATGACTGAGTAATTGTCATTCAAAGTGTGAGAGCACCGAAAGCTGAAAATTGGTCTGGATAGTAAGGGGGTTAAAGTGCCCAGTGGGTAAGTGGTTAATATCACTTATTGATATGCACTTTGCACTTTATCATTCATATTCCTGCACTTTCTTTATATTAATTCTGTTACACTTCACGAGAGTATAGTGCTAGCTGCTAAATTATGTGTGTAGGTCCAAGCGCGAGGAGATTTTTTTTTTGTATGATAATTTACTAAATTTGCCTAAAATACAAGCCAGGTGGAGACAATCATACACTGAAATATTTGGGTGTTTTTGTTGTAAAATTGTCAAAGAGGCTTTTGTTAGATATGTTTAAGGTTTCAGATACAGTAGTTATAGCATTACCACTTGGGTCCATTTGCTGGGACTACACTGTGAATTGACCCTATTGATGTTATAGTGCCATCAGTATTAAAACCAACAAAATGAAGATATGTAAAGCATCTAATATCATGTACTAAGGGGAATAAAGTCAGTGCTCATAGGTCCTGCTGTGGGCTGACATCACACAGCATATTTGTGGACTAAGTGGTGTCAGCCCTGCCCAGTGGTCTTTTTCTAAACTACTCAAACCCTCCCACTGTCCTATACATTGTATAGTCCAAGATAACCAGCAGGACGATAATTAAACTCATTGATAGGGAGCCAAACACCCCTGGGTTCGGTTCGCACCTAAATTCCGTGCAAGCATAAGAACCCTATTAGTTACAATGGATGCGAACGTTTGAAATCAAAAGTGCTAATTTTAAAGGCTAATATGCATGTTATTGTCATAAAAAGTGTTTTAAAACAGCCGTTTTTTCAGGAGCAGTGATTTTAACAATGCTTACAGTGAAACAATAAAAGTGTAATATTCCTTTAAATTTTGTACCTGGGGGGTGTCTATAGTATGCCTGTGAAGGGGCGCATGTTTCCCGTGCTTAGAACTGTCCTTGCAAAAAGTGTAATTTTTGCAGGAAAAAAAGCTATTTAAAATCACTCGCGGCTAATGAATTGACGGCTCCCGTAACACAGAGAACAGTCATTCATTGAAAGCCATTCATAAAAGTCATTGATAAAAAAAAAAAAAAGTGTGGGGGTCCCCCCAAATTCAATAACCAGGCCCTTCAGGTCTGCTATGGATATTAAGGGGGACCCCAGACAAAAAAAAAATGGTGTGGGGTCCCCCTCAAAATCCATACCAGACCCTTGAGGTCTGGGATGGATTTTAAGGGGAACCCCCGGCCAAAAAAAAAAAATGGCGTGGGGTCCCCCCTCAAAATCCATACCAGACCCTTATCTGAGCACGCAACCTGGCAGGCCGCAGGAAAAGAGGGGGGATGAGAGCGGCCCCCCCTCCCTCCTGAACCGTACCAGGCCTCATGCCCTCAACATTGGAGGGTGCTTTGGGGGTCTGAGACCCCCCAAAGCACCTTGTCCCCATGTTGATGAGCACAAGGGCCTCATCCCCACAACCCTGGCCATTGGTTGTGGGGGTCTGCGGGCGGGGGGCTTATCGGAATCTGGAAGCCCCCTTTAACAAGGGGACCCCCTAGATCCCGGCCCCCCCTGTGTGAAATGGTAAGGGGTACAAAAGTACCCCTACCATTTCACCAAAAAAGTGTCAAAAATGGTAAAAAAGACAGGAGACGGTCTTTGACAATTCCTTTATTAAAATCTTCTTTCTTCTGGTCTTCTTCCTTCTTCCTTTCTTCATCCTTCGGTTTCTTCATCTTCTCCCATCTTCTTCTTCCATCATCTTCTTCCTCCGATCCGCTTCTTCTTGCTCTGGTCTTCTCGTCCGGCATCTTCTTCCACGGTCTCTTCTTGGGCCGCTCCGCGCAATGGGAGGCTTCCGCTGTGTGAGGGACACGTGACCTACCAGAAGTGACGCCGACGAGCTCGAGGCTCGTTTATACCCTGTCTGTGTACTCATTTACTGAATGTGAGTACCCATTTTTATCTGTTGACTGTTTTTAAATTTAATAAATACCATTGTATGATTTACATACTACACCATGAGGCTATTTTACTTTATGTGCACATTGAGGTAAAAGCCCCCCCACGACCCCCCCCCCCTACCCGCCCCTGCCTGGATCTATGAGGAAAGCCGAGAAGGAAAAGGCACCGAGAAAACCATAAAGACACCCCAGGGAGGACGGTCTCTTATGACCACAAAGACCCATATTTCACTGCTGTAACCTTACAGCTGTAAGGTAAGGGGCCACCCATATCCCCTCTAGGATCCCACGAGAGAAACACACGGAACACTGCACAGGATTTATAGACCATCCTTAATCACCACTGGAAACCTCAGCACTAATAGCCTGCCACTTGTGGGATAGAAGATATAAACATCACTTTGCACCTATGCCATATATGGACTCTATATTTGGACTTTTATGCTTTGCGATTTATTAATCGCTATTCACCATCTTCTTTCATTTTAGTTTTTAAGGTTGATTCAACCTGCACGTATTTCGCTACCTATTTATTTTTATATTCTTATATGAGACCCCTGAGTCTCCTTTGCTTTTTTGCACTTTATATCATTTTATTTCTTTTATCTCGTTTATGATATATTGCTTTTATCCGTTTGGATCACTCCCTCTTTCACCACCTTGGATGCACAACTTATGCGTTTACAGATCTTCATCACGTTTTCATATATCTCATCACTATCTCTACACTCATTTGGATGCAATGTTATTTTAGTCACACCATGCGATTTTTATGAAGCATTTTTAACCAGGATTGCGTTTTTGTTTTTATCACATCACTTTATGCACGTTTGCTGATTTTATTATATGCCATTCTTTATACCTCGAGGTTTTATTGGCTTTTTATGTCTATGACCTGTTATCTTTTGTCTTTTAATACTTAGTTTTAATTTGCGCGCCACTACTTTTTCCATTTATTCGCTGCGTCTGACAGGTCTTTTATAACGGAGGGCGGGGCCACCTGGTGACCCCGCCCCCCTCTGACCTCATGGGGAAAGCCATAGGGAATTCCCAATGACGTCCCCGTGTGTCAGAGGGGGGCGGGGTTACCAGGTGGCCCCACCCTCCGCTATAAAAGACCTGTCAGACGCAGCGAAGCCTCACACAGCGGGAGCCTCCCATTGCGCGGAGCGGCCCAAGAAGAGACCCGGACGCCGTGGAAGAAGATGCTGGACGAGAATACCAGAGCAAGAAGAAGCGGATCGGAGGAAGAAGATGATGGAAGAAGAAGATGGAAGAAGATGCCGGAAGGAGAAGATGAAGAAACCGAAGGATAAAGAAAGGAAGAAGGAAGAAGACCAGAAGAAAGAAGATTTTAATAAAGGAATTGTCAAAGACCGTCTCCTGTCATTTTTACAATTTTTGACACCTTTTTGGTTGAAATGGTAGGGGTACCCCCTTACCATTTCACACGGGGGGGGGCCGGATCTGGGGGTCCCCTTGTTAAAGGGGGCTTCCAGATTCCGATAAGCCCCCCGCCCGCAGACCCCCACAACCAATGGCCAGGGTTGTGGGGACGAGGCCCTTGTCCTCATCAACATGGGGACAAGGTGCTTTGGGGGTCTGACCCCCAAAGCACCCTCCCAATGTTGAGGGCATGTGGCCTGGTACGTACGGTTCAGGAGGGAGGTGGGCCGCTCTCGTCCCCCCCTCTTTTCCTGCGGCCTGCCAGGTTGCGTGCTCGGATAAGGGTCTGGTATGGATTTTGAGGGGGACCCCACACCCTTTTTCTTTGGCCGGGGTTCCCCTGAAAATCCATCCCAGACCTCAAGGGTCTGGTATGGATTTTGAGGGGGACCCCACGCCATTTTTTTTTTTTTGGCTGCGTAAATTTTTTATCAATGACTTTTTTTTTTATCAATGGCTTTCAATGAATGACTGTTCTCTGTGTTACGGGAGCCGTCAATTAATTAGCCGCGAGTGATTTTAAATAGTTTTTTTCATGCAAAAATGACACTTTGTGCAGGGACAGTTTTTAGCACAGGAAACATGCGCCCCTTCACAGGCATACTATAGACACCCCCCAGATGTGATACTGCAATGCTGTACTAACAGCACGCACACACTAATCCCCAGAATCATAGCACATAATGTCAGCAGTACATAACACTGACACGCTGACACTGACAACACAATATGCGGGGCCGCTGGCGCGGCGGCCTTTCATACGGTGGGGCGTGTACTAAACCCCCTGAGCTATAATTGGCCACAGGCAGGATGCTCTCCTCGCCGCTGGCTCTTTGATTGGCCAAGCATGTGGGTCACAGTGCATGCTTGGCCAATCATCAGCCAGCAATGCACTGCAACTGGCGCAGTGCATTGCGGGCCGCTCGCATCACACGAATTTGATGCGAGCGGCCTAAATAGTTCTGGGCTCGCCGAGCGGGCGAACGCCCGATGTTCGATTCAAATATGGGTTCGAATCAAACACCGGGCTCATCCCTACTCATTGAGATAACACAGGAAGTGTGCACAGATCAGTTTTTGACTTTTTTGATGATCAACAAATACAACAAAATGTTTCTAGTTGTATAGTTCTACTGCACATTTAACAGACCAAAAAGTAGCAAATAAGAAAAGTTAATTGTTAGGTTTTACATACACTTTTAACTAAGCCACTATGGGCTCCATTCACAAAGTGGTATCTACCGCTTTAAGATTCATGGTAAAATCCATCTTAGTGTTTTTCAAAACTTTTTTGCAACTCACTAAAAATTCTACTAAAATACAGCTATTTTGTGATGTGCTATTTTAGTATGGATTTTGAGGGAAACCCCTTCCAAAGCTTTAAAAAAAATCCATACCAGAGGGGGCAAACGAGTGCGCCCTCTCCTGAACCACACCAGACCACATGCCCTGAACATGCCCTTAAATTATTTATTAGTAGGTAGGAAACAGAGCTGTAATTCGGTGGGTGCCAAAGATCAGTGTGGGTTGGAGTGTTCTTTTCATTGGGGTCGGCGGCCAGTGTTCATTGTGATTTACATTGGATTTATTTCAGGTAACATTTTTAGGGGGGGTTTGAGTAAAGGACTTGTCAAAAACTGTCTGTGTTTTTTTATTACTTCGCACATATTTTTTTGGCGTACCCCATACTCATTTACATCGGGAGTGGGATCTGCGGGTCCCCTTGTTAAAGGGGGCTTCCAGATTCCTATAATTCACCCCCCCCAGAACCCCACAACTACCGGGCCAGGGTTGTGGTGAAGAGGCCCTTGTCCTCATCAACATGGGGACAAGGTGTTTTGGGGGGTGGAATCCCCCTTCCCCAAAGCACTCCCCCATGTTGAGGGCATGATTCAGGAGGGGGTTGCTTGCTCAAATGTCAGATATTTTTAGACTCTCCTTTAACTGGGAAGTATCCACAAGACTGAAACTGAACTATTATGTAGAACTATTTAATGTGAACATGTGCCCAATCTATGCACACTAAAGTATTTACATATTCTTTGTTTACAAAAGTATTTACATATTCTAAGCATGCAGTCAAGGCACTTTAAGCAAGTCCTAATTTATTTCTGTAGCTATAGATCTTGGCTCTTAATTCAGCACACCACAGACACATACACACTAATAGAATCTTGTGCATCACATACGCACACAAAAATATGATGATAAATATCAAAACATGAGAGGATCACACCCTCTTAACAACTTAACAAACATGCATTAAAATATGACGGGTACAAATTCATAATTCAAATTCAGCCTAGCACTGAGGAAGGGGGTGCGCCCCTGAAACACGTTAGTGTACCCCGTGTTCTGTGCATGTCCATGCATTGTGTTTAGGGTCTTTTGTCAGTTGTATATTTATATACCCAGTTTTATATAAAAATGTTTTTAATTATTAAATTATCTTTGGTAATGCACTGGGTGTTCGCGCCTTCCATTTCTGTTTTTCTTACAAATTCATATTACAAAACAGCACACAACCCAATGCAGCAGCATCACGCATTTTTTTTACCCTCCCAAGTGATGCTTCAATCAATGTATGCTCCTAACTTGTGTTCCTTACTGAAAACTACAGATCATGGTGAAAGAAAAGTACATCGCAATTTGGAATGCATATGGTAAGCCTGATGTTAGAGGTCAGGTTTATTTTACACATGCTGGCTCAAGATTGGTTGACATTACTATTTCTGACTATTTCTGACATTACTGTCACAAGCTAAAGCCCAGGGCCATCAGCAGTCATCATCATCAGCAGCAGCAACATCTGAAGCCAGTGTTGCCAGCCGTCAGTATTTTTACTGGCAGCCAGTAATAAATGGGCGCTTTTCTCCTGCCAGTAAATGCCAGTGACAGGAAAAGGTTGCCAGTAAAAAATATGGTTGTTACGCTCGGGTCTGGTGGAGGCGGTGCCTGAGTGTGACGTGTGATGTCATGGTGCAAGGGAGCTGAGCAGAGCCTCTGGAGCCTTGATTGTGGGTCTGTGGAACAAGAGCTAGACAAGTCGGGAGCGGGACTGTCAGTGCTGTTTAGACTGGAGTGGACTGAAGGGACCACCTGGCATGGAGAGAGACTGCCCCGATGACTTAGGAGGGGACGTGTCATGTTGGTTAGGTGTCATCATTATCTGTGCTGCTGCAAACTACTGTCGATGTAACTGTAAGATTCAATGTCATGTGTGTGCCCCTGCCCATTCTAATTTCTTGCCCTCCTGAGTCCCGTCCCTGAGCTGCTTACTTACTATATCCAAAATAAAATGAAATCATAACAATATCTACCTTAAATCATAATGATAATTGCATATTGTACTTATTTTTAGCCTAAATACTGAAATTGGCACCTAAAACTGTAATTTTGTAACTTATGGAAATGCCAGAAAAAACTTGGCTGTGCCAGTAAAGTTTGGGTGTTGCGTCAGTAAATTTCAATCCGGTAGTTTAGCAACACTGTCTGAGGCATGTGCCATAGGTGCCAGATCCTTGCCATACCACTGCCCGTGACATAAACCTTGACTTCGCTGACATTCCCTGTGAGTTGCATTAGCATTTTTGAGGGAACAGTGCTGTTTTCCGCCACAGCAACATATCATTGTAATATTAATGTATTGCTTGTTAAACCAGCTAGCTATGGATTCAAATTATAAATGATCTTTTGCTGTAGAGGTGAATGGGGGTCTATCCCTGGTCTCCCTTATGGGAACATTAAGTAAAATAATGTACAAAATATCTAATAAACATATAAAGTAAAAAATAAATAAAATACAGCATAAAAAAAGCTAATAATCCCCATGTATGCCCATGTGTTCTTATTTTATGAGCATTAAATGCTTACACAAACTTGAATAATGTCAATGTTTTTGCTGTCACTTATGATGGCCATACAGTATAAGAATTTCATTAAAATATTTTCATTTCAAGAACATTCATTTGATTTTCTAATAACATTCATCAAGCCATCGAATATACTGCACATTTTCACACACATAATTGTACAAAGTGGGGTATAGCAGTATGAATGTTTGTTTGAAAATCTACTGGTGTATGGCCAGCTTCACCTATCTCTTTCTTATCTTAGTGCTACGCTAACAATTTAGGCAAACAGATTCCCGGTTGCTTTGCAATACTGTATAACTGTGAAATGGAAAAAAGGCTCTTCTAAACTAAAAAGCAAATTGTGCTTTACAACTCTACTACATCAATGCAAACATCTCACCTTGTGTTGTATCCTTGTACCCAGGAGACTTAGAAGATTCCTCTGATTTAGAAATGTATTTTGATGTAAATACACATGGTTGTAACCTTAGTTCTGAGGTGGTTAAGATTGTAAGATTAAAGTCTTGTAGCTAAATTGATCAGGTTTAAAGGATGGTTCCTCCCCAGATTTGATGTTCCCCTTTTTCTTGGAAGGCACAACTGGGTTCAGCAATCTTTTTTTCCCTGCATACATATAGTGATGCCGATGCAGTATTTTGTGTCTGTGTCCTTTATCATATATTTTTATGTATTGAATATATCACTCCTATCTGCAACTGAATTCCCGGATCATGTTTATTATAAAATTATGGGCAGTCCCTTGAGGAGTAAGACTTTATTTTTGGGCTTGCAGTAGCCATTGTGTTTGTGCAGAACTGTAACTTGTGTAAGGATATTGTGCTACTGGTATATCAATTCAACTTTCCAACAAAACCAGAATCATTTGGGGTCCAGTTATCATTTGTTTGTCAGTTTTACAATTGTATATGCCATTTCATCAGCCAAGCTGCCGATGGATGTGTCTGTAGTTCTTGCTGAAATAAAATGAATGCGGAGAGCAGTAGAGTGAGATTCCTTCAGTCTAAA
This sequence comes from Lithobates sylvaticus, assembly GCA_028564925.1. Lineage (NCBI taxonomy): Eukaryota > Metazoa > Chordata > Amphibia > Anura > Ranidae > Lithobates > Lithobates sylvaticus. Next base: position 303,973,838 of record CM053028.1, on the reverse strand, counting down.
CACATCTGTACAACTACAAGTCCGCCGGCCACCTGCGATCGCTCAACAGAGAGCCAGAATGGGGATCTGTCAATGTAAACAAACAGATCCACATTCTGACAGGGGAGTAGAGAGAGATCGTCTGTTCCTAGTGATCAGGAACAGCGATCTCTCTGTACTCCAAGTCAGTCCACTCCCCCCCACAGTTAGAAACACCTCCCAGGGAACACATTTAACCCCTTGATTGCCCCCAGTGGTAACCCCTCCCCTGCCAGTGCCTTTTATACAGTGATCAGTGGCTATTTTAGCTCTGATCACTGTAATAATGTCACTGGTCCCAAAAAAGTGTCAAAAATGTCCAATCTGTCCGCCGCAATGTCGAAGCCCCGCTAAAAATCGCTGATCACCACCATTACTAGCAAAAATTTTTTTATAAAAAATGCCATAAATATATCACCTATTTTGTAGACGCTATAACATTTGCGCAAACCAATTACTATACGCTTTTTGAGATTTTTTTTTTTACCAAGAATATGTAGAAGAATACATATTGGCCTAAACTGATGAAGAATTTTTTTTTATTTTTTTCAATAGTATAGCAAAAAGTAAAAAATATAGTTTTTTTTCCTAAATTGTCGGTCGCTTTTTTTGTTTATAGTGTAAAAATAAAAACCGCAGAGGTGATCAAATATCACCAAAAGAAAGCTCTATTTGTGGGAAAAAAAAGGACATCAATATTGTTTGTGTACAGCATAAAATGACTGTGCAATTGTCAGTTAAAGTAACGCAGGGCCGTATCACAAAAAAATGACCTGGTCATTACGGGGGTAAATCCTTACGGGGCTGAAGTGGTTAAAGGGCTAGTTTACCTTTACTAACAAACTGCCTATGCATGTAAGAGGTGTCTGTATATAAAAAAAAACTGTGCAGCTCTGACTAAAGTTGAATAATGTCCTTGCTATAGGTATAGGCCATTTACATACCTCCTAAAGCCTGACTGTAATACTCCCAGGATGCTGCTAGAACATTGCCTAGACGTTACTTCTCACCTTCACCATCACAGGAGTGAGCGCTTTCTCTGGTTCAAACCCCCTCCCATGCTCTTTCTCTCCCCTGATACAGTAGCTCTGCGCTCACGTTTGAGAGCTTACTCTTGTAATGGTGGAGGTGAGCTGTAACGGCCAGGCTTTACTTAACAACGTCCAACAATATACTAGGAGTATTTCAGTCAGGCTTCAGGATGTATGTAAATGGCCTACACCTATAGCAAGGGCATGATTCAATGTTAGTCAGAGCTGCACAGTTTGTTTTTTTATCTATGGACACCCGTTGTCTGCATAGGCAGTTATTTGGTAAAGGTAAACTAACCCTTTAAAGCAGAACTAAACTCTCTTATTTTCAGCCAAGGAGGCTGCCCATTCTGGCCTCTGTTTGAACCTCAACTGGCATGAACATGTGATCAATGTGACAGTTACATTTCCAGCACGTGCTGTTTTTTGAAACTGTTAAATTGATGGGTTTAGTTACACTTTGATCTCTTACGTTCACAGTGAACATCTTTGTAACCTCTTCATACCTCCTGTTTTTTTTATTTTATTAGCCACATTGTCAGACAGCTCTCTTCCCGCCACTCTTCTTATGTAGATCTCAGTGAATCATTTGTAATGACCACATTTGGCCTAACAATGAACGCTGCAGTCTAGGCCGCAGCAAAGAACCACATTGGTAGAGCAAAATACAAATATAAATCATCACTGGAGAAGGTAACCATAAGGCCTGCTTATTGCACTGGATTCCATATCAGTGACAAGTTCAGTCCATGTGCTAAATATTTTTTTACAAATTAATTTATTAACTAGCTTAGTGCCCTGTACACACGATCGGACTCTCCAACAACAAAACCGTATTTTTTTTGTTCGAAGGTTGTTGTCTCCAACTTGTCTTGCATACACACGGTCACACAAATGTTGGCCAACAATTACGAACGTAGGGACGTACAAGGCATAGGACGGCTGATAAAAAGGAAATTCAATAGTGATGTGTGATTCTGAGCATGCATGTTTGTACTCTGGACTTTTGTCTGACGGACTTGTAGATGATCGGAAAATCCGACAACAAACATTTGTTGGCGGAAAATTTGAGAGCATGCTAGCCAACATTTGTTGGCGGAAAGTCTGACAACAAAAAGTTCGATGGAGCATACACATGGTTGGACCTTCCGCCAACAAGCTCACATCCAACATTTGTTGTCGGAAAATCCAATTATCGTGTGTACGGGGCATATCAATATGTGGTCCTGCACACAATACCCAATGAACTATACACATAGAAACATAGAAAAGTGACGGCAGAAAAAGATTGAGTAGCCCATCGAGTCTGCCCATGCCAGTACATTACAAAGTACATTTATGCATTGATGTTTGATAATACATATAAATTAAGGTAAATGCTCATACCATGTCATACATACATGAATTAGTAAAATATATAGCCATTGGCAAATTCCATTATTTGAACATCTACCCAGTGAACACTGCTGCTATATGTAGTTGATTAATTGATATTTATGCCCGAACCTCTGAATAAATCAAGGCACTTTAAGCTCTACTTAGAAGCATTAATTGCAATCATATATACAGATGTACATTCAGCTGTTGGTGAATGTTATAGAGGAACAGTTTATGAAAGCCTTGACATTATTGCGCTTCACTTTAAAGCCATGGATGTATATTTGTTTACATATGACATAAACAAAAGAGTGTACTTGCCCTTCGTGACTGTGACACCAATCTGCCATCTGCAGTTACTATAGTAACCCGCCATCATTTGTCTAGAATATTACTGCAACACAAATGATTTACCAAGAAGTTTACACAAGTAAAAGCTAGCTGTCCATCCCTCTGTCCATTATTTCTCATGAGACATTACAAATATGCCTTCAGTGTTCATTATTAGTCTGGAGATTATCAGTTGTAATTATCAGTTTGCTTTCTATTGCTGTTCTAAATCCATGGAAATATCAATAGGAAATAAGGCAAACTAAGCTGAATATCTCAATCCAGCAGTGCTGTGACCTTTGGTCATTTTTGACATCATATGTCGATGTCCAACATTTTTGCTGACACTCTGCAAGATTATGTACCAAATCTACATTCAAAATGAAGTGTAAAATTGTAAAGCTCATAATCTCTATAGACCATTTCACATTAAATCACATTTAATCCTCACATTATTACAGTTTTAAAGTGGTTTTCAGACAGTTGTAAGGCATCATTCCAAATACACATTTTGCTGTAAGAATAAGGCTTGTCATTAGACGTGAGTGATGTCGAGCATCACATAGAGTCCTAGCTGAAGGCTAGTGGTCAGCAATGTGAATGCGTACCGGGGCTTCCCTGTCTACACACATTTGATCGCATGCTGAGATCTGGTTTGGTCTTTAACCACTTTAAGACCAGCCTCGTTTTGGATTTTAGGTGTTTACATGTTTAAAACAGTTTTTTTTGCTAGAAAAAAACTTAGAACCCCAAACATTATATATTGTTTTTTTTCTAACACCCTAGAGAATAAAATGGCGGTCGTTGCAATACTTTTTTTCACACGGTATTTGCGCAGCGGTCTTGCAAGCGCACTTTTTTTGGAAAAAATTCACTTTTTTGAATAAAAAAATAAGACAACAGTAAAGTTAGTCCAATTTTTTTATATATTGTGAAAGATAATGTTACGCCGAGTAAATTGATACCTAACATGTCATGCTTCAAAATTGCGCCCGCTCGTGGAATGGCATCAAACTTTTACCCTCAAAAATCTCCATAGGCGACGTTTAAAAAATTCTACAGGTTGCATATTTTGCGTTACAGAGGAGGTCTACGGCTATAATTATTGCTCTCGCTCTACCGATCGCGGCGATACCTCACATGTGTGGTTTGACCACCGTTTTCATATGCGGGCGCTACTCACGTATGCGTTCGCTTCTGCGCACGAGCTCGTCGGGACGGGGCGCTTTAAAAAAAATTTTTTTTGTTTTTCTTATTTATTTTTCTTGATTTTATTTATTTTTACACTGTTTTTTAAAAAAAATTTAATTGGCTCACTTTTATTCCTATTACAAGGAATGTAAACATTCCTTGTAATAGAAAAAAGCATGACAGGTCCTCTTAAATATGAGATCTGGGGTCAAAAAGTCCTCAGATCTCATATTTGGACTTCAATGAAAAAAAAAATAAAAAAAAATAAAAATGTCATTTAAAAAAATGACATTTGAAAATTCCTCTTTAAGAGGTATGGGCGGAAGTGACGTTTTTGACGTCGCTTCCGCCTTCCTATGGTATAGAGATGAGTGGCGGCCATCTTAGCGTCACTCATCTCTATGCACAGGAGGGGAAAGGACCCGATCGCCTCCGCCGCTGCCGACGGTTCCGGTAAGCAGCGGAAGGTGCGGGAGAGCGGCGGGAGGGGGGGCACCTCTCCCGCCGCCGATAACGGTGATCTCGCGGTGAATCCGCCACGATGATCACCATTATCGGACAGCCGACCGGCGCCTGAAGAGATGGATACCTCGGTTGTGGCAGCAGCTGCTGCCGTTACCGAGATATCCCTCTTCAAAAAAGGGACGTACATCGTCGTGCGCCGGTCGGAAAGTGGTTAATATTTCCAGTTTCCTCTATAATTTGACATCTTGGTTGATAAAGAAAAGGGAGCAAGCTGTCATCCATTACTTGCTTTGATTTTTTTTTTTTCTTATATCTATCTACCATATAGGATAGAGAAAATATAATTATTTTGGCCATACATCATCATTTACATTTAGTCATAGCATGACTTAGGCCCTTCGGTGGCAGATAATAACATCAGAGGGAGGAGTCAGTTGGAACATCTGTCACAATAAACTGTCCTGAGCAAGAATTTCTAAGTATGTAGCCAAAATTCTTTCTTGCACCTGCTTACAACTTGAACTAAACCTATCAATTTAACGGTTTCCCAATCAGTGACATTCAAGGGATGCCGTGAATGATAACTGTGACAGTTGTGAAATCAAATGGCTGGTGTCATAACTGATCACATGTGTAGCATCATGGTAACTGCAGATCAAAGAGAGGCGAAAATGGAAGTTTCCTTGGCTGTAAAGCATAGGTAAATATAGTAAATAGTAAAGTTCTGCTTTAAGCCCGCCAGTCTCAATAAATAGCCAAAATTTTATCTTGGTATTGGCAAGAGTAGGGAAGATTATAACCCCATCAGGGTTTTATTGCCATCTGTGTCTAGGGAGAATCATCTCTCTATTTATCTTGTCATAGTGACGACTAATGCCACGTACACACGGTCGGAATTTCCGATGGAAACAGTCTGATGGGAGCTTTTCATCGGATTTTCCGACCGTGTGTATGCCCATCGGCCTTTTTCTGTCGGAATTTCCGACGGACTTTGGATTGAGAACCTGTTCTTAATTTTTCCGACGGAAAACCTTTCTATCGGATTTTCCAAACGTGTGTATGCAATTCCGACACGCAAAATTCCGACGCATGCTCAGAAACAATTTTACGCATGCTCAGAAGCATTAAACTTCCCTTTTATAATGCAGTCGAACGTGTTGTATGCCGTGGTGTTGTTGACCATTGGCATTTGGTGTGACCGTGTGTAGGCAAGACAGTTTGAGTGAAATTCCATCGGAATTCCGATGGGAAAACCATCAGAGCTTTTTCCGACCGTGTGTACGCGGCATAAGACAGAAATAAGGGTAAATCCAAAATTTCAGTTGTCACTAAAACCGTAACAGAGAGTATATCTTACAAAGAGAACATAAGTAACAAAAAATATAGTTGTATTAAACACGGCTATATTATTATTTGTTTGTTGTTAATTGGTCGTTATTTTATTTTGAACAGATTCCCAATAGTACAGAATCCCACAAAAGTGAGTACACCCCTCACATTTTTGTAAAAATATTATTATATCTTTTCATGTGACAAAACTGAAGAAATTACACTTTGCTACAATGTAAAGTATTGAGTGTACAGCTTATATAACAGTGTAAATTTGCTGTCGCCTCAAAATAACTCAACACACAGCCATTAATGTCTAAACCGCTGGCAACAAAAGTGAGTACACCCCTAAGTGAAAATGTCCAAATTGGGCCCGATTAGCCATTCTCCCTCCCCGGTGTCATGTGACTCGTTAGTGTTACAAGGTCTCAGTTGTGAATTTGGAGCAGGTGTGTTAAATTTGGTGTTATCACTCTCACTCTCTCATACTGGTCACTGGAAGTTCAACATGGCACCTCATGGCAAAGAACTCTCTGAGGATCTGAAAAAAATAATTGTTGCTCTTCATAAAAGGTGGCCAAGGCAATAAGAAGATTGGCAAGACCCTGAAACTGAGCTGCAGCATGGTGGCCAAGACCATACAGCGGTTTAACAGGACAGGCTTCACTCAGAACAGGCCTCGCCATGGTCGACCAAAGAAGTTGAGTGCACGTGTGCAGCGTTTTCTTTGGGAAATAGACATATGAGTGCTGCCAGTATTACTACAGAGGTGGAAGGGGTGGGGGGTTAACCTGTCAGTGCTCAGACTATACACTGCACACTGCATCAAATTGGTCTGCATGGCTGTCATCCCAGAAGGAAGCCTCTTCTAAAGATGATGCACAAGAAAGCCTGCATACAGTTTGCTGAAGACAAGCAGACTAAGGACATGGATTACTGGAACCATGTCCTGTGGTCTAATGAGACCAAGATAAACTTTTTTGGTTCAGAGGGTGTCAAGCGTGTTTGACTGTAGGCAAGACACACTTGTCTTTGTACTCCTCATCTGGTTGCCACCAACCAGGTGAGGAGTACAAAGACAAGCGTGTCTTGCCTACAGCCAAACATGATGGTGGGAGTGTCATGATCTGGGGCTGCAGCAGTGCTGCCGGCACTGGGGAGCTACAGTTCCTTGAGGGAACCATTAATGCCAACATGCACTGTGACATACTAAAGCAGAGCATGATCCCCTGCCTTGAGAGACTGGGCCACAGGGCAGTATTCAAACATGAGAAAGACCCCAAACACACCACGAAGATGACCACTGCCTTGCTAAAGAAGCTGAGGGTAAAGGTAATGGACTGGCCAAGCATGTCTCCAGACCTAAACCCTATTGAGCATCTGTGGAGCATCCTCAAACGGAAGGTGGAGGAGCGCAAGGTCTCTAACATCCACCAGCTCCATGATGTCGTCATGGAGGAGTGGAAGAGGACTCCAGTGGCAACCTGTGAAGCTCTGGTGAACTCCATGCCCAAGAGGGTTAAGGCAGTGCTGGAAAATAATGGTGAACACACAAAATATTGACACTGTGGGCCAAATTTGGACATTTTTACTTAGGGGTGTACTCACTTTTGTTGCCAGCGGTTTAGATATTAATGGCTGTCTGTTGAGTTATTTTGAGGGGACAGCAAATTTACACTGTTATACAAGCTGTACACTCACTACTTTACATTGTAGCAAAGTGTCATTTCTTCAGTGTTGTCACATGAAAATATTTACAAAAATGTGAGGGGTGTACTCACTTTTGTGAGATACTGTTTTTTTACCATTTTTGTAATTTGTCCTTTCTCAAAGGCTCTAATGACAACATTCAATTATATCTTAAACATCTTGCTGTCCTTGTAGGTCCTTGCAGCTTGAGTATCCCAATTAATATTCATTTGCATTCTATCATAATATTTTTTTCAAATATAGTGTTAGTTATATTAGCCAACAATAAAATATATTTTTTTCTTGAATGCATATACCATGTCTGTGGGACTGCTGTGGAAATGGAAAATCACTGTAGTAGTCATTGATCTTCTAGGTGTCACTACCCAGCCTCAAAAAATTGGCATTGAAGACATAAAGTTTCTAAGATTTACAAACCCTTGTAAAACATAGAAACAGAAACAAAATATACCTGTGCTCAGATCCCAGTAGCTTGTACATGCATATAAACTACCAGGTGCTAAAGGGGTAAAAGATGGGACTTAACCTCCTTGACGGTATTCCCGAGTGTAGCTCAGGGGGGGATTTTCAGCACCAAAAGCGGTAACCCCCGAGCCAAACTCGGGATCGCATCGCAGGATCCATGTACAGCTTACTTACCTTGTCCCCAGGATCCTATGATGTCTCCCCGCACTGTGTGCGAGCCGCCCTCCCCTGGATTTATCACAGAGCCGAGCTCTGTTCCCTGCGATCGTTGCGACACGCGCAGACGGAGAACGGCGCCAAATTCAAAAAGTAAATACACAATACATATGTAGTACACTGTAATCTTACAGATTACAATACTGTATCGTATTATTTCACCTCCCTTTTGTCCCTAGTGGTTTGTCCAGTGCCCTGCATGCAGTTTTATATTACAAATACTGTTCTTTCTGCCTGGAAACTGGAGATTGTCCATAGCAACCAAAACTGTCCTTTTACATCAAAAGTGGTTTTAGACCAGCTAGAAAACAGCGATAATAAATTAGAATCACTTGCAGAATTGAGCGATATCGATTTGTGGGGAAATTTGTCATCAAACACTAAATCTAATGACAGCGACAATTCTGAAACTGAGCAAATTCCAGTGTTTTTGATTTGATTACATTATTGAATAATCTTTATTATTATTATATTATTATTTGTTATAATTATTTATAGTTATTTATTATATTATAATTTATTATTTTATGTTTCAAACTTTATCATACCCGGGACTAGACTCTGGTTTAGACAGATTTAAGTGTGTTATTCCTAAGAATTACAGGCCTACAATATAAAACGCCAAATTTCCATGCAACATAATTGTACCACTTTCAGCATCAAAAATCTGACATAATCATACCGCCAGGGAGGTTAATGTGTGTGTAAATTCGAAATATTTTTTTTCTTTTTTAATTTTGGATATAATATGGAAGTGTTAGAACTTCTGTCAGGTTTTTATTGATGTCTGTATCCTTGCTGGAGAGATTCAACCTCTTTTGCTTAAAAGACTGTTACTTTGGCAACATGAAGATAGAATCACTTTAACAATTTGAGTTACTTGGTCATTACCTGGCACAAGTATGCAGATCCAGAGTCATCAAGTATTGTAAAGAAGAGTTATCCAGGCATATCAATTTCTCAAAATGAAGCCTGCAACACAAGCCAAAGAGGTTTTCTTTAAGTCATTGACAGGCTTGATTTGATTGTCTATTAAAAGGATTAAAAGGCAGAATATACTTTTAATTCACCCTCCAATTTTAATAATAAGCTCTGTTTTTAAACTCTGTTTTGACTGTTCTAACAATAGGATTGAAATGAACCATCATTCTGGATATAACATGTGAGCTAAAATTCTATAGAAAAACAGCAAGATCTGAAAAAAAAAAACATACATACTAGACCATAGAGTGTCATCCAGCCACAATACTTCCTCACACTCTTCTGGTAGAGACTCACGGCATGTCTGCACCCGCGTATGATCTGTCATGCATGCTTTGAAAGCTGCAGCTTTCTGACAGATCCCCCACTGGGCCTATGTCATTCTGCCTAGGCAAGGATTTAAGAAATGACTACAATAGAAATATAAAAGAAAGGTAATTGTTATTAAAAAATTGAATTTTTATACAATTGATTAAAAGGAAGTGGGAAGGAGGCAGAAGACAGGTGTTATGGATGGTTAAAGGTTCTCATTTGACCTTTAGCCATAGATATACAGTAAACTTTTTTTTTGTAAAATCTTTTTTATTAAGTTTTTCATTAACACGTAAACTTGCCCACGCAGGGGCCAAACATTGCCCACGCAGGGGCAAATCCTCTAATGCGGCAACAACCACAACAGGGTACATCATATAACAGAAACAGACTGCCTCTGAAGCAGCAACATACCGCAACAGGGCAGACCAATAAAAACACAACCTTACTTATCTATACCCCAATGTGGGGAGAGGTTAGTTCAAGAAATTCTGTGCTCAATATTGTAATGACAGGATAATGTTACATGAGGGTACTTGGGTCAATTTACTATCATACTATAACCGTAATGTTAATCTAGGAATTGTTTACTGCATCAGTTGCCGTAGTGGTATCATCTAACCAACAGGTCCACACTTTTTCAAATTTTTGCGGGCAACCCCTGCCCGAGTAGGTGGCTTTATACAGGGGCAAACTGGCATTTACTAGGTTTTTCCAGAACCTGACAGAAGGGGGAGATGATTGTTTCCAGCTCATTGTGATAGCTTTGCGGGCATAGTACAATAATAGGGATATGAGTATTTTCCTAGCTCTGAGTATACAGTAAACTTTACATAATTGTGTTGTGTGATGATACAAGAAGCATTTAGGAGTGGGCACTTGTATCACCATTGTAAGGGGTTTCAAACTTGGACAACTATAATTTTAAATGAAGCACAGTTTACTGACATGTTTAAACTATATAGAAATATACAAAAAAGTGGGGGGACGCATTCAGCACTCTTCATTACATGAATATTTCCCAATGTTTGTTTCTTTAAAAACAATGCAAGTACTGAAAGATACCTAAGGATCCTGCCAAAAATATAATCAGCTTCTAACTTTATAACTTTGTGTAGCGAGCTGACAACACTCTCGCTGCTTCATTTAAATCTCAAGTAGCATTGTTAGCCAAACCTGAGTTTTTCTCTGCCTGACTATGTATGCCAGCTTTATCCTTCTGTCCTCATCTTCCTTACACCTATTTTTTACACTTTAATCACTCATTTCACTTGTACAAGCTGCCTGGTGTTGCTTTCCTGCTATTTCAGTGCAATATCGTCAGATTATTAGGAGCTGACTGCATTTCTTGCAGGATCATCAGGTATTTTTCAGTACTTGCAGTATTTGATAAAAAGACAGAACATGGAAAAATGTGCATGCATTGGATATTTTTCGATTTTTGCCCAAGCCTATACTTTAAATAATAACCTAAAAACCAGCCAGGCTTCATCAGGATCCAGACTTCCAAATGATCCAGAGGAAGTCTTGATGACGAAACGCATTGAGCGGAAGTAATGTTATATGCTGGAGACACCAGAAACACTGGGATCCATATTGGAAGGAAAGAGGCTGTGTGTTTACTATTTATTTGAGTAAAATAATTTATTTAAAAAATAACTTTTTTTGGCCAATATTACAGTATGGAGAATCTCTGTTTTTAAATGTTGGTCCTGTGTGGATGAGTGGAGGAGTAAATAACAAGGGGTGAATAGACGTGTCAACTGGAGGAGAGAAGATGAAGGTGCTGTCTTATCCTATTTGATTGCGAGATGAGAGCCTTGGTGGAGACAAATATGGGTCAGAAGGATGCATCTACCATACATACCTACCTACATACTGTGTTTCATGACTCACTTAGTATTAAGGGGTCATGATCATCTGGTGACTTTTTTTTTCACTTGGAGCATGGAGGACTGAGGGGTGTAATTTGCGACATGGAATGAATGAATGAATGATTTGTATAGCGCTGCATCTGCGAACTGAATCGCCTCGAGGCGCTTGATCCGACCTGCGTTGATTCCTTCTTAGAAGAGGTGGGTCTTGAGTTTTTTCCTGAAGGCACGATGGGTTTTTTCCAAGCGGATGTTCGTAGGTAGAGCGTTCCATAGCCGTGGTCCTTGGACTGAAAATCTTAGTTTTCCCCTTGATTTGTACCGGGACTTGGGGATAAGGAGGAGGTTTTGGTCGGTTGATCCGATGTTGCGATTGGCAGTGCAGTGTTTTATTTTTTCGCATAAGTATTGAGGAGCATCTCCTTGTGTGCATTTGTGGGTCAGGCAGAGGGTCTTGAATGTGATCCGATCCTTTACGGTTAACCAGTGACTAGTTTTGCTGCTGTGTTTTGAACGACTTGTAGGCGTGCAATATGGAATTTAGGTAATCCTATGTAGAGGGAGTTTGCGTAGTCGAGTGGAGAGTTGATGATTGTTCCTACCACTATTGCTTTTTCCTTTTCTGGAATGAAGGGGATGAGTCTACGTAGCAGGCGTAGAAGATGGTAGGATCCGCTGACTACTGATCCTATTTGTGCATCCATTGACATTTCTGAATCGAAGAGAGACTCCGAGACTTTTGGCTTTTATGCTTAGGGGGATGGTCTGTCCAAGGATGGTGGGTGGAGCCCATGGTCCACTGTAATTACTGTAATTGTATAAGGACTGTTGATCACTTATATTTACTTTATTACTGTATGAAGTGTGGCACAGACTAAAATTGTTGGCTCAATTTTATTTTTTACCTTTTATGTTGGTTCTACAGTATATTTGATTATGACTTTTCACTTTGTTGCATATACAGTATATGTGCAGTGTCAGTTGTTTTCACTTATTTACAAAGTATGTAGCTCTGGTTAGTTTTTAGTTAAATTTATGACGCTAGGGAGTGTTTGATTTCTCCAGCTGCAGTAGGTTGGGGGTAAAATTTTTCTAGCTCAGGGATTGCTCTCTTTTTTATGTTTTAAATATTGTAGGTGGTTTATAATGGAGACTGCCAACTCAATTCAAGCTAAAACATGTATTATTTTCATACACATGACTGATACTTTCAGCTCTTGTTGGCTGTTATTGCTGATAATTATGGTCAGCATAGGAAATAATGATTGTTCACGGTTGTTCAGCCTATAGGATCTTTCTTAACAAAATCAGTTTTATAATATTTAGGCCTCATTCACACAGGCCTTCTGGACGGGATGCACAAAATTCTTTGTGAACGCAGTTTAATACTGCCAATGAATTTGATGGCATGTTTAATTAAGAAATTCATCTTTTTATTTTATATAATAAATAAAGGAGGGGAATAATGTAATCTTGAGAAAGCATGATATTTTAACGTAGTGGTATCAGATGCTGCTTACCCATTTTAATGTAGCAGTTAATTCGGTTTAGTGTAGGAACAAATAATCAAGAAAAAATAACAAAAAAAATGTGATGTTTTTCAATGTATTGTGTAAATTAAACATTCAAAAATAATATTTTAATATTCCATTCCAAAGATAATTCTTATTTAATCTCTTCTTCTTTTCTGAGATAAACTAAACAATTACCCAGGACAATTGCCTATGTCCCTTGATATGACAATCCAGTGTATGTGCCAAGGCTGTGATCTAACGGAGTCTGAATCTAACCTTGCTAAATCAGACTGGCCTGTAATGAAATATTATTTATTTGGGAAAAAAATGAATGTAAACATAAATCAGTTTTCCACAAATTAGCTTCATTGTTTGCAGTTACATAATTTTTACAGAGATATCATCCCAAACTCACCTCTAAACCACTCACCCAATCACAAAAACAGATGGCTGCAAATCTTAATTGTGATATATCTGTGGAAAGCTTCGGGCCATAATGACAGTAGTACTCTCTGCGGTACTTCATTAATCGTTTGACAAGTTCATTCCTCAAAAGCATTTTCCTATTTCCTTCCTTATACTGTATATCATCTCCAGCTATCATCTCTGCATGATCTTCTCTAACATTTAACTGCAATGTTTTCTAGAATCTCTAGATACCACCTATTTCTTCTTTTCTTACTTTTCATAGTTCTTGGTCTTTTTTAACTCTTGCTTTTCTTTTCATTGAGCCTCACGTCTTCATCTTTCAGTAAATTCACACAAATGAACTAGGTACATCTAGTGATGGAGTACACTGTAAACTTTTCTTAAGCCAAAGACTCTTAGGCCCCTTTCACGCTGGGGCGGGAGCCGCGGCGACGGTAAAGCAGCGCTATATTTAGCGCTGCTTTACTGTCGTTTTAGCCGCGGTCTTCGGCCGCTCGCGGGGGGGTTTTATCGCGGTGTACCATTGAAATCAATGGGTAGGAGCGGTATAAGAGCGGTGAATACACCGCTCCTATACCGCTCCAAAGATGCTGCTAGCAGGACTTTTTTTACCGTCCTGCTAGCGCACCGCTCCAGTGTGAAAGCCCGCCGGCTTTCACACTGGAGTGAATGGGGCCGTTTTTTTCAGGCGGTGTACAGGCGCTATTTTTAGCGCTGTACCGCCTGAAAACCACCCCAGTGTAAAAGGGGCCTTAGTGCTATGGTTCTGTTTAGGGATGAGCCAAACCTACCTGGGTTCAGTTTACAGGACGTTCATTAAAAAGCTCACAAGTTCTGGCTGTTATTCTGAACCCCAAATAATGTCAATGGGAGCCAAATCTTTAAAATCAGTTCTGACCATGTTTAAAATAACTTTCTTTTTTCCTTTAAAGTGTTACTAAACCCACAACAGTAAAATCAGTCTGTATATGCAGTAACGCGTGCTTGTTATACTCACTGTGGAACCTAAGGGGTTAATCCTCTGCAGTGTGTAAAAACTTCTTTTAGTGTCCCCAATCCATCTGCTGATAGCACAGAGCCCTTGGAGGCACTCTGCACATGCTCAGTTTGGTGTGTATTGCTAGAGAGTTTTGTTTTTTGGGAGGGTGCATGTCAGTGGCGGCTGGTGCTCAAAATTTTTGGGGGGGCGCAAACAAACAGCCTCACTGTGCCATCAAACGCTGCCACTGTGCCCATCAAACGCTGCCACTGTGCCCATTAAACGCTGCCACTGTGCCCATCAAACGCTGCCACTGTGCCCATCAAACGCTGCCACTGTGCCCATCAAACGCTGCCACTGTGCCCATCAAACACTGCCACTGTGCCCATCAAACGCTGCCACTGTGCCCATCAAACACTGCCACTGTGCCCCAAGTGCTGCCACTGTGCCCCAAGTTCTGCCACTGTGCCCCAAGTTCTGCCATTGTGCCCCAAGTTCTGCCACTGTGCCCCAAGTTCTGCCACTGTGCCCCAAGTTCTGCCACTGTGCCCCAAGTTCTGCCACTGTGCCCCAAGTTCTGCCATTGTGCCCCAAGTTCTGCCATTGTGCCCCAAGTGCTGCCATTGTGCCCCAAGTGCTGCCATTGTGCCCCAAGTTCTGCCATTGTGCCCCAAGTTCTGCCATTGTGCCCCTTAAGTTCTGCCATTGTGCCCCTTAAGTGCTGCCATTGTGCCCCAAGTTCTGCCACTGTGCCCCTTAAGTGCTGCCACTGTGCCCCCTGCCTGCCCTCTGCACTTACCTTGTCCCGGTGTGCAGCTGGTGACGGCGTCAGGCGACGAGCGGTGTCTCCGTCGGATGTCTTCTCCCGCGCTCCTCCTGTCTTCTTTTGCTGTGATTGGACGCTAGGTGATTGGACGCCTAGCGTCCAATCACAGCGCCTGTGACTTCAGCCAATCAGGTGACAGGTAACAGACCTGGCAACCTGATTGGCTGAGAGGCGGGTCTGTGTTAGGGAAGCGATGTATTCGCTTCCCTAACACAATACTGTGTAATCAGCGAACGCACAGCCGTGCGCCCGCTGTTTACACTTAGGGAAGCCTATTAGAGCACACCGCTCTAATAGGGTCCCCTATTAGAGCTTACAGCTCTAATAGGGGCGCTTCCCGCAACACCCCCCCCCCACTGTAATTCAGATGCCCGGCGCCCGATCAGGGGCCGGACACCTGAATAGGGGGCGGCAGAGGTGACAATAGATAGATTCATGCAATGCATGAATCTATCTATTGGTGATAGAGCGGTGCATACTGCAGTGCACTGTGCAAGGCGCCCTTAAAGGGACATGTTTAAATAAATGTTTTTTTTTTTTTGAACTTTTTTTTTTTTATTTTTATTTTTATTTTTTTTAACTGCAAGGAGTGGGGGGGGGGGGGGGGGGCGGCGCCCGGGCGCCCCCTATGGACGGGCCGCCACTGGTGCATGTGATCAGCACAGGGCCAATCCAGACGAGGTCAGGGGTCATGTTGCCTCATAGGACAGTCAGAGGAGAATTAAAACTCCTCCTATAAGCTTTAACCAGTGTAGGGCCGGACACTGATAGAAGTCACAAGACTGCTATATACTGCTGATGAGAAAAGGTATTTAGCAGTTTGTATTTACTAAAATAATTGCATTTGTATGTTCTGTGTACTGTGGGAGACCAGGTACAGTGCCTTGCGAAAGTATTCAGCCCCCTTGAACTTTTCAACCTTTTGCCACATTTCAGGCTTCAAACATAAAGATATAACATTTAAATTTTTTGTGAAGAATCACCAACAAGTGGAACACAATTGTGAAGTGGAACGAAATCTATTGAATATTTTAAACTTTTTTAGCAAATAAAAAACTGAAAAGTGGTGTGTGCAAAATGATTCGGCCCCTTCACTTTCAGTGCAGCAAACTCACTCCAGAAGTTCAGCGAGGATCTCTGAATGATCCAATGTTGTCCTAAATGACTGATGGTGATAAATAGAATCCACCTGTGTGTAATCAAGTCTCTGTATAAATGCACCTGCTCTGTGATAGTCTCAGGGTTCTGTTGAAAGCGCAGAGAGCATCATGAAGACCAAGGAACACACCAGGCAGGTCCGTAATACTGTTGTGGAGAAGTTTAAAGCCGGATTTGGATACAAAAAGATTTCCCAAGATTTAAACATCCCAAGGAGCACTGTGCAAGCGATCATTTTGAAATGGAAGGAGTATCAGACCACTGCAAATCTACCAAGACCTGGCTGTCCCTCTAAACTTTCAGCTCAGACAAGGAGAAGACTGATCAGAGATGCAGCCAAGAGGCCCATGATCACTCTGGATGAACTGCAGAGAACTACAGCTGAGGTGGGAGAGTCTGTCCATAGGACAACAATCAGTCGTACACTGCACAAATCTGGCCTTTATGGAAGAGTGGCAAGAAGAAAGCCATTTCTCAAAGATATCCATAAAAAGTCTTGTCTAAAGTTTGCCACAAGCCACCTGGGAGACACACCAAACATGTGGAAGAAGGTGCTCTGGTCCAATGAAACCAAAATCAAACTTTTTGCCCACAATGCAAAACGATATGTTTGGCGTAAAAGCAACACAGCTCATCACCCTCAACACACCATCCCCACTGTCAAACATGGTGGTGGCAGCATCATGGTTTGGGCCTGCTTTTCTTCAGCAGGGACAGGGAGGATGGTTAAAATTGAGGGAAAGATGGATGCAGCCAAATACAGGACCATTCTGGATGAAAACCTGTTGGAGTCTGCAAAAGACCTGAAACTGGGACGGAGATTTATCTTCCAACAAGACAATGATCCCAAACATACAGAAAAATCTACAAAGGAATGGTTCACAAATAAACGTATCCAGGTGTTAGAATGGCCAAGTCAAAGTCCAGACCTGAATCGAATCGAGAATCTGTGGAAAGAGCTGAAAACTGCTGTTCACAAACGCTCTCCATCCAACCTCACTGAGCTCAAGCTGTTTTGCAAGGAAGAATGGGCAAGAATTTCAGTCTCTCGATGTGCAAAACTGATAGAGACATACCCCAAGCGACTTGCAGCTGTAATCGCAGCAAAAGGTGGCTCTACAAAGTATATAATTTTGCACGCCCCACTTTTCATTTTTTTATTAGTTAAAAAAGTTTCAAAAATCCAATAGATTTCGTTCCACTTCACAATTGTGTCCCACTTGTTGGTGATTCTTCACAAAAAATAAAAATGTTATATCTTTATGTTTGAAGCCTGAAATTTGGCAAAAGGTTGAAAAGTTCAAGGGGGCCGAATACTTTCGCAAGGCACTGTATATTAAATGCAGGGTCCTATGTTTAGTAACACTTTAAAATAAAAAACACCTCATTCTTACCTGCTTTGTGCTTTTGTAGCCTTCAGGAATCATTTAAAGCACATTTCATCCTTAAAGTCCACCTCTGTTTCACCAAAAAGGTCCAATTTTTACTGAGATTTGGACAAATCTAAAACTGTCAATTTTACTTGCCAATAGCAGCTAGATATAAATGATTAACAAATACGTATTTCTGTTTGATGTAGTCAGTATGAACTGATAATTCCATTATAAAATGTAATGCTAACGCTTTCTCTTGTTCCTTTACTTAAAATTCAGCATCTTGACCTTCAAAGATATGTGAAAAACCTTGTGGGGTGCAGAGTTTAAATGGTCCATAAAAGTATTATAGATTTTGCTTTGCTATAGTAAAATTATAATTTCCTACCTCTGCTTGGGGCTATTATTTAAATCTTTTGATAATAAGTTACAGTTTGGGGCACATTAACTGGAGCAGCTTTGGATTGCAACCAATCAGATTCTACCTTTAACTTGTTCAGTAAAAGGAGTTGTAAAGTCTTGTTTTTTTTTAAAATAACAAACATGTCATACTTACCTGCTCTGTGCAAGGGTTTTGCACAGCGGGCCCTGATCCTCCTCTTCTGAGCTCCCCCGGCGGCGCTCCTGGCTCCTCCTTGCATCATGTGCCCCGGCGGAGAAGCGCTTTCCCTGGGGGCACTTGTGCGGGCGCACTCCTGTGTCCTGCTTCTACATTTATTGACACAGACAGCAGGACTCGGTCCCGCCCCTGGCATTATTGGATTTGATTGACAGCAGCGGGAGCCTATGGCTACGCTGCTATCCAATCACAACCAGAGACACCGGCTGGAGCTGGTGTGCTTGTCCCCATCGCTGGAAAGACTGGGTTCAGGTAACTAAAAGGGGGACGCTGGGAGGCTGCTGCATCACAGGAGTTTTTTTAACCTTAATGCATAGAATGCATTAAGGTGAAAAACCTTGAGGGTTTACAATCCCTTTAACCGATATACGTCCTAACTTTGAAGAGGAATATCGCTGTTATGGCAGCAGCTAGCTGCCATAACCCCGGTATTCTTTTCTTTGGCCATCGGTCTGGTTTCCGATAACAGTGGTCTCTGTGGCAGATTCGCCGCAAGATCACTTTTATCGGCGGTGGGAGAGGGGCACCCCCCCTCCCGCCGCACTCCGGTGCCCTCCGCCGCTTACCGGAGCTGTAGGCAGGGTCAGAGGCGATCAGATCCTCTTCCTTACTGGGTATGGAGAACAGTGAGGGGAAGATGGCCCCCACCCTTCTCCATACCATTGCAGGGTGGAAG
The DNA here is from genome assembly GCA_028564925.1 of Lithobates sylvaticus. Classification (NCBI taxonomy): domain Eukaryota; kingdom Metazoa; phylum Chordata; class Amphibia; order Anura; family Ranidae; genus Lithobates; species Lithobates sylvaticus. The sequence continues at coordinate 303,954,965 of CM053028.1, read as the reverse complement.
CAACGTTAAAACGTCACTTACGCTCATAGCTCTTAAAGGGCCATTTTTATTTTTATTTTAATGACAACATTTTTTTTTTTTCTTTTATTGCATTTTAGTGTAAATATGAGATCTGATGTCTTTTTGACTTAAGATATCCTGTAATGCTTTTTTCAATTTTTTTTCTATTTTTTCTATATATTATAAGGGATGTTTACATTCCTTGTAATAGGAATAAAAGTGACACACTTTTTTTTTTTTTAAAGAACAGTGTAAAAATATAAAATAAAAGGTAAAATAAATAAGAAACATTTTTTTTTAAAATGCGCCCTGTCCCGCCGAGCTCACGTGCAGAAGCGAACGCATACTTGAGTAGCGCCCGCATATGAAAAGGGTGTTCAAACCACACATGTGAGGTATCGCCGCGATCGGTAGTGCGAGAGTAATAGTTCTAACCCTAGACCTCCTCTGTAACCCAAAACATGCAACCTGTAGAATTTTTTAAATGTTGCCTATGGAGATTTTTAAGGGTAAAAGTTTTTCGCCATTTCGCCAACTTTACTGTTGTCTTATTTTTTTTAATTCAAAAAAGTGTATTTTTTCAAAAAAAGTGCGCTTGTAAGACCACTGCGTAAATACGGTGTGACCACCATTTTATTCTCTAGGGTTTTAGAATTTTTTTTTTATGTTTGGGGGTTCTAAACAATTTTCGAGCAAAGTTATAAACAACAAATCTCAAAAAGAGGCTCGGTCCTTAAGTGGTTAAGCTTAAAAAATGAAAGCTAGAAGCTTATCGGTTGGCATGCACACCTGCCCTAGATTAGGTCTGCTGCAATTTTCCTTTAACCCCTTTCACACAGAGGCGCTTTACAGGCGCTACAGCTACAGCTCCTGTCTCTCCAGTGTCAAAGCCCGAGTGCTTTCACACTGGAGCGGTGCGCTTGCAGGACGTTAAAAAAAAAAAACTCCTGCAAGCAGCATCTTTGGAGCGGTGTATACACCACTCCTAAACCGCTCCTGCCCTGAAATGAATGGGCAGCGCGGCTATACCGTCAGCATAACGGTGCTGCAGCTTTACCGCCGACGCACCCACCGCCCCAGTGTGAAAGGGGCCTTTATGTGGTTTGAATGGTAAAGGTCAACTATCGCTTCTTGAAAGGAGAGGAGAAAAGTTTAACTTAGGATTGATAAAGCCCTTGTTAAGGGCACACATATCTGAGACATAAAGAATGAAAAACTTTTTAGCAATGACAAGCTGTATATATCACACGATTGGGCCAAAATGAACTATTTCAAATTTTGTAACAGTCATTCCCTTTACTTTTGAGGTTGGTTTTTTTAATCACACAGAATAAGACTTTTAAAATGAGACATAAAAAATGATATAGGTTATCATCTTGTTTGGAGAGCTATAATAGGTTCTGATCACCTTCCTTCGAGTGGAGTTACTTTTACACAGTTTGACAGAGGACCTCTAGACATTGAGAGGCTATTATTTATCCATTTCCTATATGATTATTATGAGTGTGGTGCTCAGGATTTCTTACTTAGCTTGACATATAACGAGAGAGGTTCTCTTTAAAAAAATAACAGGATTTGCAAGATTTGCCCTTCTTTGCAAGTATATGATAACTGTTAGTGGTGTTCAGCCAAAATTCCCAGTTATACTATGGCAGAGACCTCCTGTTTCAAGATTCAAACAACACTTTCAGAACTCAATAGGAAAACGTTTAGCTTACAATAGGCTGGAATATATGTTTTACCCTGATCATTTATAAAAAACACACATGTAAAATTCTGCAATTTGGGTCCTAAATTGATAATATATTTTTTGAAAGCCAAGGCCTTGTAGAAAAAAAAGATAGTAGTTGCAATTGTTTATGATGCACAATATTTGCACAACTATTTATGAAACACAATTTTCAGGAAAAAATATAATATAAAATAAATTTTAGTGCACACAAACACAATATAATACCCATTTTTTTTGTAAAATATAAAGGATAGGATTGTATTGAGTAAACAGATACCAAACATTCCAAGTCTTAAAATTGCATGCTCCTGAGATATCGCAAAAAACCTATGGTACCCAAAACTTTCCGTAGGCAATGTTCTAAAAGCCTTTACAGCTAATTGTTTTTTAGGTAACTATGAGCTTTGGTGCTAGAATAATTGCTCCCACTCTGATGTTCACGTGATAACGCACATATGTGGTACCACCATGGTTTACATATACATGCACACCCTGGGCGTGGGTTTGTGTTTATGGGTGTGTGCATGGAAACAGGCATTACATTTGAATTATTTTTTTGGGTTAAATTATAAATGTCTTTTTTAAACTTCTTTTCATTTATTATAATTAACTAAATTGTTATCACAAGGGGTTAACAAACCCCAATGTGATAGCTTTGGGCAGGTGACAGTTACTCTTTGGAGGTCCAGTAGACCCCAATAAATCCCCTACGCTCCAAAGCATCTAACCAAGCAGAGATCTGCTTGGTTACATGTTTCTCTGGCTGTACTGGCCAGAGAATGACGGCTCTGAAACCGGAAGTGACAAAATCATCCTTGCTTCCATTTTCATTTCAGGAAGAAGAGATGGAGAGATGGATATTCCTCCGCCTCTTCCTGGCTGCCAGTTTGAAGCTCTCTGATGTGGTCCTGCTTAATTAATTGCTTTATTTATTTTAAGTGTGCTATTTATAAATTGATATATTTAATTACACATTTCTATTACTACAGATTTTTACCATTGCCAATGGATTATCATTTTAATAAGTACTCATGCATATTATTCTGAGTACTATAACTTTGATTGTATTATACCCAGTAAATGTTTTGTTCGATACATATCATGCTAATGTTAAATTATTTTGCATTAAATTCACTTTCTTTCTATCCTGCATACACAGATACAACCATCATGCTCTAGTTTTTAGATAACAGAAGCACATTTTACAACACAGACAGACATACAAATGAACAATGTTTTTAATAGATGCTATTCTCCTTGTGTGGATTTTTTTTATGATGAGGAAAGAAGTAAAGCTCTTACCATCAAAGAGAGGCACACCAATGAGAGTCTTCTAGCCAACAAAGGTAATAGTAGGCATTCTTGTGTACCTGTTTAGAAGACTTTTACAATTAAAAAACAATTAAAAAATAAAAATAGAAAATCTTACAATTGGCATATCTGTTCTGCTGACAACTGTCTATGAGGGGGATTTCCCCTCATTTTGTAGAGATTTCCTCTCACTTCCTGTTGTGTCAGGAATTGAAGAAAAGTCTCCCTGACAGGACACAGACCAAAAAAAAAAAAAAAAAGTTTTTTTTTTCTTTATCCAATACTGTAAAGTGGATGTAAACCCCCAATTTTTTTTTTGATGTCATAACATAGAGAATAAGATTTCCTTTCATTTGAGCCCCGTCTTGCCACACAGATTTACTCGAGGCCTGAGCAATCCTCTTTTATTGTTCAGTTACAGAAATCTTGACAAAGTCTTGAAAACTTTGTCAAAAACGCCCCCTTGCTGTGAGTGACAGGTGATTTACATATCTCATGCACTAGCCTGAGACAGGTTATCATCAGATCACTGGATGTTCTACTCTGCCCAGCTCTGACTACATACATGTCCCCTAAATCACTTGTCTGTCTATAGTCTGCTGACTGTTTACTGCATCCCATGATGAGAAACATCCAGTCAAAACACAGTAAAGCTGGGAGAGCTGGAGGGGGGGGGGGGGAGGGGGAAGTGAATTGTGAACTTTTTACACAGGATGTGCCTGTCTCAGGCTAGTGCATGATATGTAAATCACCTGTCACTCACAGCAAGGGGGCGTTTTTGACATAGTTTTCAAGACTTTGTCAAGATTTCTCTAACTGAACAATAAAAGAGGATTGCTCAGGCCTCGAGTAAATCTGTGTAGCAAGACTGGGCTCAAATGAAAGGAAATCTTAAAAAAAAAAATTGGGTTTACATCCACTTTAAGGTAATGAGGCTAGTCCCTTGCAACAGACTTTTCAAGCACTATTGGTAATAGTTGCCTTCAAATAATAAAATATCTACTACCTTAATATGTATGTAAACCCTTTCGGTTTGTTTACTGTAGAATTTTATGCATTTTGTTATATTTGTTTGATGTGCAAAAAATATTCCTGATGTTGTTCAGAACTGTCCTGTGCACACTTGCTGAGTTATCTCATGGAGTCCTCCCAGTATGCTTTATGTTGTGGAAATTATGAGAGTGGGAGCTTTTCAGTATTTTGACAAGAGACAATTGGGTAGGGCTGACACCATTCTTTGCTATTTCAGTCCTGGATGTCAGTCCGCAACATGAAGCTGAGAACTGAAATCTGTCACTTTAAGATATTTATTCTTAGCTGCAGGGTTTTTTAAAAAAAAATATTGTGAAATATGCATATATTACAGAAATGTACTGCAATGTTTTTTTGTTTGTTTCTTGTCCTGGCATATGCTTGAAGTTTTTCAAAGCCTGGGAAAAAAATGGACAGTTAGCTACAGTATTGTGAAACAGCATATGTCTGTTGTCTTTGCTTTTACATTCAATTTGTCTGTTGTAATTATACCACATTTACTTATTTTCTTTTTGTGGAAGAAAATAAAAACACAATAATGTGTAAAAAAAATAAATGCCCATTGACTCTATCTGTTGCTGCTGATCAGTGTCCCCCTAATATATCTGAAAGTTTTGTTCCATTTGTCTACACGTAGATGATATCTGGATGTTTTGAGGTTCATCAGCTTCTTTCACCTTTTAAAATGTTTCAGTTCTCTCAAAAAGTGAGGACTATAACTACGTCATTTCATATTTTTTCTGCCATTTGTATGTTTGGGATCCATTTCCTATTGTATGACAGCTCCTGTATCATAGTGTAAATCTCAGTTCCATTAGTAACAGCACATTTCCAAGGTCCAGGCAGAAAAACATTCCCAGAATATCACACTGTGCTTGCCTGTTGACATAACATACTTATTGTAAAATGTTATGTAAAAATTTATAAAATGTGGGGTCTGTGCCTGGATGTTAACACAGCTTTCTTTTTAGGCTCATTAATTATTTTACTTATGTCTTATGGGGAGATTTCAATAGGATGGCCACACAATTTTCTGAAAGCTTTGTTCCTAATTTTCACCATAGTTCAACTAATGCCGCGTACACACGAAGGGACTATCCCGCGGGATTGTCCGCTGGACTCAAGTCCACCGGACAATCCCCTCGTGTGTGGGCGCCGGCGGACTTTTTGGCGCCAAAAGTCCGGCGGACTAGGTTTTAAGTTTTGTTTTAAAATTGTCCGCTGGACTTGGCAGTCCGGCGGACAATCCTGCCGTTAGTAGGCTAGTCCGCCGGACTTTTGAAATGAACGGACTTGCCGCTCATCGGAAAGTCCATTCATTCCCGCAGACTTTTTCCAGCGGATTGTCCGCCGGAGAAGTCCGGGCGTGTGTGGGCAAGTCACACGCTCGGAAGTCCGGGCGTGTGTGGGGAAGTCCCACCGGACTAGGTCCGGCGGACAAAGTCCGAACGTGTGTACGCGGCATTAGGTTCACTTCTTAAGGATGGCCATAAATGCTCTGATCCTTCTCAGTGAGAAGAGGAAAAGAAGTACTTTACCATACCTAGATTTCTTTAGTTTGTCAACCAAGTCCCAGACTCTGCCTGTTGTTCTTGGTGAGTTATCTTTGTCTGCATAGAAATGCCTATGTAATCCTGTATGGCTGTGTATTGTTCTGCAAATTTTCTTTTGAACCTTCCAGATATGATTTCCAAGTGAGGCGTGATTTGCCTTTCTGAACCTCTGTTTTGTCAATTAGATTTTTGCTGACAAGCATTTAATAGCTAAAAATTGTGTTAGACTGTATTGACCGAGATCAGAAATCCCTTCTATTATTATTATTATTATTATTATAGATATGAAACCCTGGTCATCAGCTACAGAAAATAAATTACTTTTTCACACCTATGCATTCACACCTATGTTTGAATCTTTATATTCCACTTCCCTCTTTCTTATGTCATTTTTTGCATAGTAAATACAGTAATGAACTGAATGTGAAGAAAATCTGCAAAAACAGACAGAATTAGAAAGGCGGTATATTTTCCTTTAGAACATTGTATGGGCAGATGGGAGCATAAATGTCAAATGAAGACAGTTTAGATAGTAATGGCTCATTTCCTCAACAGTTACAAATATTCTATGGATAACCAGCAGAACAATGCCATCAAAATCTTAAAGAGGACCATCACTCATTAGATTAATTTTAAAATTAATTAAAATATTTTTTTTTCACTCCACCCCCCCAGGAGCCATTCTTGCCTAGGCAAGAATGATATATCCTGTGCTCTGAAGCCCCCTTTATTATGTATGTCACATATCCCATGATGCTTCAGGTTCTGTAAAGCAGCCAGAGGAGAGCGGATCTGGCGATGATGTCAGCAACGAAGATGAACCCAGTATATAACAGCAGAGCAGAAGATCACAGCAGGACGATGCTGGATTCTTTGGCCGCATGAGTATGTTAATTGTTCATAACACCAGAGAGTGGGGGGAGTGAAGTTCCCCTTTAAAAACGGTTAAGTAGACCATTGTGTTGATTGTTATATTTTTAGAAATATGATTCCATGAATGTATGAAAGGATACTAATATTAATAAAAAATATGCTGGGTAAATGAAATGCTGGGTATTTGTAACTGTTGATAAGCTATATATAGTATGCTACAGATGATTTTAACTAGAGCTGTTGTTTATTGTAGCATGTCTCTGAGTGCTACTCAGTCTGTTATGATGCTCCCAACCCACCAATCTTAAAGAAAGAACTCACTAGTTAGGTCATCTTTAGATGGCTAATTGCTCTTGTTGATTTGCAGTAAGGCTTAAGTGCATCTCCTCAATTCACAATCATATATGGAATTATTGAATAGCTGCTAAGTTTTTTACAGGCACCTTTAGTCAATAATATCTTGGGCACAACTGTGGAATCCCCTCTAGCATTTCACCAGGTATCAAGGTCAAATGACAGTCAAGTTGATCTTAGGGTCGATAGTTACATTGATGCTGATGGCTAATATGTATTCATTGCAAAGTATCAGTGTCAAACAAGTTCTTATTTGAAAATTAGAGCAGGTACCAATAAGGGCTGCCGATAAGGGGGTATTACCGGTCTTCCTGTAGAGGGTCTGGGCATACAGGGGAACCCGGACAGCAGGGGGAATTAGATGTTGACAGGACAAGGAGGGGGATTGGTGCAGCAGGGGGCATTTACAGGATTGATGCCTTCTGCGGCTCTCTGCAACGGCTTAAAGCTGGTTTCTCCGCCTCTCGCAGACAGCTGCGGGTATACAGGGATGTTCAGGATAGAGTGCAGGCCAGTAAATATGTTCTTTAGTGAATGAACACAGTGAGTGAGTGAGCCTCTGTCTCCTGTTCATTCATCTTCAGTGCAGTAGAGGCTGCATAGAAGGGCATTGAAAGGAATTGAACAATCTGTGTCATCAAATCCTTTCACTGTCTCAAAGCTGAGATTTCCGGTGGACACAGCGGGTTGACAGATCGAGCAGCTGTGCGCCCCCTAGGGAGTACATGAGGCACACAGCTGGGAGGACGTCATATGACATGCGCTCAAAATCACAGTGCTGTGCTCCCGCTCTGCCCTCATTTGCCTATAGATCAAGAGGGAGGTTATCATAAGGTCAGCCAAACATACCTGGCAATGCCGGTGAAGAAAGCTGTAAGAAGCACATACAGACTCCTCTACCACCAACTTATATAGGTTAATATATATGTAGCGCCGGCACTTTTTTCAAAGTGCCCCCCTATGTGTAAATTTAGTTTTTGCCCAAAACTACAACTGAGTTTTGGGGTTAATTATTGTAGGTTATGCTTTGGCATCAGTTTGGCTGGGCTGCATTAAGGTTCTGCCTGGTCATAGGTGAGGTGAGCACCTGTGACAGGCCTGAAAACACAATCTGGTTGGACGCATTGGGTACCAATCTCTGCTCGGAGCCAATCAGTGGGCACGTTTGTCCCGCTGTGTATTCCGAGGGGGGGTACTTAAGGTGCTGAAGTCACGTGGTTCGGGGTTACGTTTTGGGTTCCAGCCCGGTGGTGACGTTCTAGCCTGGGCTCCGGCCCGGGTGCTGTTCGGGACCAGGAGTGTCTGCTGACTCCATGAACCTGGTTCTCCTGACCAGCCCCAGAGGCCCTCATGTTATGGGGTGGGGATCCATCCGTTTCCGAGCCTTGGAACTGGCTAGTTCGAGGCGCAGTAACTGAAGGAGGATTCTGAAGTGTTCCGGTGTCGTCTCAGGATTGGAGAGGCCCAGCAACTCTACATGCGACCAGGGGAGGACTCTTCGGAGGAGGGCCACGCAGGAAGCTGTCTGCTCGGTAAGAGCCTGAAAGCTAAGCTGTATGGACACTAGTTGAATCTGCATTTCTTACGGTTTCGCCGGAATGGCTGAGAGATACTGGTACTGTAAGAAAAGTTTCTAACCTATCCTTCAGTTGCAACTAAGTTCCTGTGAGAGACTTTGTGTGTTCATCTAAAGTTTCACAACCAAGTCTGTGGCAGAGACTTTGCTAAGAGACACTTGTTGGCTGCTAGATCTACAAACAAGGGTTTATCCAACAGTGAGTTATCCAGTTGCGAGTGGCTACTCCCTGGATCATCTAGAGATAGACATTTATTTAAGTGTCAGCAAGTTCCAAGTGCCTGAGCTTCTATACCCTTGCCCTCTATTCCCAACTGAGAGACTGTGTTTTGTTCAACGTTTTATGCAAATAAAACTCCTCAAAAGGAATTTAAGTATCAGTCTCCACAGTTACTGGGTACTAACCCTGGGAACCCCTAGACGAGAACGACGAGCTGCAAGGCGGAGGAGGTAATCGGTAAGCCCAGAAAAACATAGCCGCCCCCAGGGGTTATGGCGCTACATATATATTCGAATATTATTATTAATAAGGTTTTAGGTAGACCTTTAACATTAAATTGAATGCTTCTGTAAAAGGAATGTGTTTGACTCAGTATTTGTTATTGTGTTATTGTTTGATGATTAACTGTGTGACAATTCCAGAAATAATGCAGTTTTGTAAAAAACTGATATGTTTGTATCAGTGGCATACCTAAAATATCTGGCACCCAGGGAGATAATTTTTTTAACACCCCCCTCTGCAAAAATGATCTAGAGGAATAAAGCAGTGCACAGTGCATCATGACAAATATTGGGTATGGCTTAAAGGAGCATGGTTAAACCTGAGCCGAATCCCCATAAGCCAATCACATAGCAACAACTGAATGCATTTAGGCATCTAGACGTGGTGAAGGCGACTTACTGAAGTTAAAACCGAGCATCAGAATGAGGAAGAAAGGGGATCCCCTATATGGGGATCTATCTTACCCCAGTTTATCATTCCCTTTTATGCTGCTAACTAGGGATGAGCCAAACACCCCCCATTTGGTTTGCACCAGAAAATGCGAACAGGCAAAAAATTCAGAAGAACACACGAACACCGTTAAAGCCTATGGGACACGAACATGAAAAATCTAAAGTGCTAATTTTAAAGGCTTATATGCAAATTATTGTCATAAAAAGTGTCTGGGGACCCGGGTCCTGCCTCAGGGGACATGTATCAATGTAATTATTTTTTTTTTTTTAAACGGACGTTTTTCGGGAGCAGTGATTTTTTTAATGCTTAAAGTGAAACAATAAAAATTAAATATTCCTTTAAATATCGTGCCTGGGGGGTGTCTATAGTATGCCTGCAAAGTGGCACATTTTTCCCGTGTTTAGAACAGTACGACAGCAAAATGACATTTCTAAAGGAAAAATTGTCATTAAAAACTGATCGCGGCTGTAATGAATTGTCAGGTCTCGGCAATATAGAAAAAAAGAATTGAAAAAAAGAGTATGGGTTCCCCCCCAGTCCATTTCCAGGTCCTTTGGGTCTGGTATGAATATTAAGGGGAACTCCGAACCAAAATTTAAAAAAAAATTGTGCGGGGGTCTCCCAAAAATCAATATCAGGCCCTTCAGGTCTGATATGGAAATTAAGGGGAACCCTGCGCCAAATTAAAAAAAGAATTGGCGTAGGGGTCCCCCCAAAATCCATGCCTGACCCTTGCGGGCCTGCCCCAACCTGGCAGGAAAAGAGGGGGGGATGAGAGAGCGCCCCCCCCTCCTGAACCGTACCAGGCCACATGCATTCAAAATGGGGAGGGTGCTTTGGGGTCTGACCCCAAAGCACCTTGTCCCCATGTTGATGGGGACAAGGGCCTCATCCCCACAACCCTTGCCGGTGGTTGTGGGGGTATGCGGGTGGGGGGCTTATCAGAATCTGGAAGCCCCCTTTAACAAGGGGATCTCCAGATCCCAGCCTCCCCTCATGTGAATTGGTAATGTACATTGTACCCCTACCATTTCACAAAAAAAGTGTAAAAAATGGTGTAAGTGTAAAAAATGGAGACAGCTTGGGACAAGTCCTTTATTAAAAAATAAAAAAATACAAAATGTCCCACAATGTAAATTCACACCGCCCAACGGACCGAAAAAGGAAACAAAAATAAAAAAGCTGCAACCGTTCTGCCTCCATGGGAGGCTCCTGCCGACTGATGCTTCTTCTCTGTGACAGTTCTTATATAGCTGAGGGCGGAGCCACCCGGTGATGTAAACGGGTGACCCTGCCCCCTCTGATGCCACGGGGAAGCCACAGGGAAGCCCCCGTGGTGTCAGAGGGGGCGGGGTCACCTGTGAATTTACATTGAGGAACATTTTTATTTTTTTTTTTTTAATAAAGGATTTATCCCAAGCTGTTTATTGTCTTGTCAGGATCTGGGGTCCCTTTGTTAAAGGGGGCTTCCAGATTCCGATAAGCCCCCCACCCGCATACCCCCACAACCATCGGGCAAGGGTTGTGGGGATGAGGCCATGTTGAGGGCATGTGGCCTGGTATGGTTCAGGAGGGGGGTGCTCTCTCGTCCCCCCTCTTTTCCTGCGGCCTGCCAGGTTGCGTGCTCAGATAAGGGTCTGGTATGGATTTTGGGGGGACCCCTACGTCATTTTTTTTTTATTTGGCGCAGGGTTCCCCTTCATTTCCATATCAGACCTGAAGGGCCTGGTATTGATTTTAGGGGGACCCCCACGCAATTTTATTTACATTTTGGTTCAGGGTTCCCCTTAATATTCTTACCAGACCCAAAGGACCCATATTCTTTTTTTCAATGAGTTTTTTCTATATTGCAGAGACCCGACAATTCATTACAGCCGCGATCAGTTTTAAATGACAATTTTTCCTTTAGAAATTTCATTTTGCTGTGGTACTGTTCTAAACATGGGAAAAGTATGCCACTTTGCAGGCATACTATAGACACCCCCCAGGCATGACATTTAAAGAATGATTTCATTTTTATTGTTTTACTTTACGCATTAAACAAATCGGGTGTTTTAAAAAAAAAAATTGCATTGATACATGTCCCCTGGGGCGGGACCCAGGTCCCCAAACACTTTTTATGACAATAACTTGCATATAAGCATTTAAAATGAGCATTTTTGATTTTTCATGTTAGTGTCCCATAGAATTTATCTGTGTTCCGGCGGCTTTCTAATTTGCCGGGAACACCGCATATTGTTCAGTGAACTTAAATTTGACTCGAACATCGGGCTCATCCCTACTGCTAACTATCCACCCCTTCTTAGTGAACTCAAAACTTTGCTAGCTACCTGGAAGGACTATCCACTTTCCATGTTTTGCCACATAGCGACAAGTAAAATGATATAAGGACCCCAACCTAAGTTGTTTGAGATCTTCAGCAACAACTTCTGAAATGTATTTGGCATCAACATAAACCAGGAGTGTCCAACCTGTAGCTATGAATCCCAGTACAAAATCGTAAATTTACTTAAGAATGTTGATTTTTTTTTGGGGAACTTTTTGTAAAAATGTGTTTACATTTTGCAAACACATAAATCTGAGGAAAATTTTACAGTATCTCTTTACTGGACTTTTATAAGTCTTATCTTCCCAAAGAAAAATATCCCACTCCTCACAATCTTATGTCACTCTTCAAACCTTATTCATGCCATCGGTTTTTGGCAGAACCTATATTTGTGAGCAACTATTTTCAAGAATGAAGCACACGAAGGGCAAAATTAGAACCAAAATATCTGATGAACACTTTGAGAATTCATTGAGAATTGCTAGTACATCTATTTAACCATAAATTGATGCAATAGTTTATCAAAAACAGAGTCAAATTGCCCTCTTTTACGTTGAAAAATTTGGTTTTATTACTCAGATAGGTACATTATGTATATTAGTGATCATTACCTTGTGATCTTCCCGACTTTTTTTGCTCATTAGCTATCCTTATTGTTAGTGTATTTTATGTGTGGCCCAAGACAATTCCTCGTCTTCCAATGTGGCCCAGGAAGGTCTAAATTTTGAACACTCCTGTCATAAACCAAGAGTAGCTAAACATACCCTTTACCAAAGTCAGCCTCTTGGTGGTTTGGGAGTCTCACATTTGCAGCAGTACTACCAGTCTATTCAATTGACCACTCTTAAGCCCCATACACACGGTCGGACAATCCGCGGACCAGGTCGGTCGGATTCTGTCCGACGTACTTTGTCCGATGTTGGTGTTGCGTACACACGGTCGGACTACGTTGTCGGAATATCCGGTCCGGAAGAACGTCGTGACGTAAGTCGTCGTCCACGAGATTACAAAAGGGAAGTTCAGCACCACGTCAGGCACCCGTTGGGCTCCTTCTGCTGATCCCGTGTTTATCGAGAGTTAGTGGAAGTTTGGTGACTTAAGATTCGCGCTTCTCAGTTTTCTGACTCAGATCGTTACTGCTCTTCAGTTTGTGCTTGTCGTGCGTATCTGTTTATTAGTGCGTGTAGTCAGTTCGCATTTGTTGGTCATTGCGGCCTATATCTTGATATAGGACGCTTTGATTTGCACTGCTTATTGTCTGCTCGTTGCTGGTATTCAGTTCGTTCTTTCAGGCCTTGCTGTTTATCGTTGCTTTCTGTTTGTCCGTTCTGACCAGCCGACCTTTTGTGACCTTCTGAGCGATGTTTCCCGTGCGTACTCGTCGCCGAGTTCGTGCTGTATGCGGAATTGGTGTCGGGCTTTTAGCTTTGACCCAAGACCCGTCCATGAACAGAGTGACGAGGAGTATGTGGACCAAGAATTGGTTGCTTCAGCGTGACCAGTTCTCGCACATGCCTTTGCTTCGTGAGATCCGGGAGAATAATCCTGATGATTTCAGGAACTTTCTCAGGATGACGGACCCCGATTTTCACCGTCTTTTGGCTTTGCTGACCCCCTTTATCAGCCGGCAGGATACCTGCATGAGACAAGCCATTACTCCGGAGCAGAGGCTTGTTGCCACGTTGAGGTACTTGGCGACAGGGAGAAGTCTTCAGGATTTGAAGTTCTCTTCAGGTATCTCTCCCCAGGCCCTGGGACTCATTATTCCAGAGACCTGTTCTGCCATCATCCAGGTCCTGCAGGAGGACTATATTAAGGTAACATTTCTACTTTACTATTCCCTTCTATGTATGCTCTGTTTGCTAATGTCTTGTATTTTTGACCTCCTTCCCTAATTACCATGATTGCAATATGTTCTAATATGCTGTGCCCCTTTTCTCCTTCATGCATTTTTCCCTTCACTTACCTCCCCAGCATGCTCTTCTGCCCCAATAGACACCTATGGCCTAGTCACTTAATCAATGTCTTTTGTCTGCTGCATAGTATTGTTTGCCCCCAAACACCCCCTAAAATATGCACAAATGTTTGCTGTGTGGTTTACTTCATGTAGAGCCCCTTTAGAAATTTTTTTGTTTTGTTGGGGGGGGGGGGGTGGCAAACTCATTAGGAACCCCCTCCCCCAACTGCTCTGTCAGATGGTACCAATCCTTTATCTGCTGGCTTTCCCAAGGTCCATACACACTATATACCTACCTCTTTATAGTGGGCATCTTTAGGGATGAATTCAGCAAAGCATGTAGTGCAAGGGGCTGCCTCCATACATTCCATTTCCTAATTTTTTGTCTTCTTTCCCTCCTATTAGGTTTCTTGGTAATTTCAGAATGTCACAATGTGCCTGCCTTTTTTTGGGGGGTGGGGGGGGTTGAAATGTTATTTTATCTTTCCTGGGGGCTGCCAATAGTGTTAAGTACAGAGGGTCTGGCCAAACTAGCACACATTATTGAGCCATTTGCCAATCAATGAAGTGCAGAGGGTTACCTGTCCCCCCCCCCAAAACCCTAGTTATTGCCAATGGCCCATCAGAAGTGGGGGGATTGATGGGGGGTGAGTCATCTGTGAAGGGGAGCCTCTTCTTTTCTGTGCAAATACTTTCCAGCCTCCAATTTTATACAATGCTCTTGTTCCAAGATGTTGATTGTCTAATCTGCTTGCAATGTTTAGGTGCAAAGTGACTAATTATTTTTTCTTGTTTCACTCCACAGTTCCCTTCCACGCCACAGGAATGGAAGACTGTGGCCTCCCACTTTGCCAGCCGTTGGGACTTTCCTAACTGCGGAGGGGCAATTGATGGGAAACACGTCCGCATCGTCCCACCGCCCAACTCGGGGTCCTACTATTATAATTATAAAGGGTTTAATAGTGTAGTGATGTTGGCGGTGGTGTCGGCAACATACGAGTTTATGTATGTGGACGTGGGGATGAACGGCCGGATATCGGATGGTGGTGCCATTACGCACATGGAGTTCTACTGGCGTCTCCAAAGTGGCAGTCTGTGCTTGCCACCTCCAGAGGAGAATGCCGAAGGACTCCCCTTCGTCTTTGTCGCAGATGAAGCGTTTGCGTTGACTCCCCATGTGATGAGGCCGTTCCCGATGAGAACCCTCACCCCGGACCAGAGGGTCTTCAACTACAGGCTGTCCAGAGCCAGAAGAGTGGTGGAGAACACTTTTGGCATCCTGGCCAGCCGCTTCCGCCTGTTCCTGACGGCATTTAACTTGGCGGAATACAAACTGAACCACATAGTTCTTGCCTGTTGCATATTGCACAACTTCCTCAAAAGACATAACAGGAACTATGTGGTGCCCGTTGGCCCAGATGTGGAGGGCCCTCCAAATGCGGACCTCACAGCCCTTCGAGTGGCACGTCCAGGCTTGCCCCCTCTAAATGCCCGTGTGGTCCGCGACCAATATATGGAGTACTTTGTGGGTAGGGGGGCCATTGCTCTGCCTGACGATGTGTGAGAGGCATTTTTTAAAAAATCGGATATTTGAACCAACCTATGATTTCTTGTCATTTCAGTCTTGTTTTTAGCTTATTTTACCTTGACATTTTTTCCCTTTGCCTTCGACAGTGGGAATGCACTTTCTGGGGAAAAGGAGGTAACAGTCTCTTCTTCACAAAAAGATTCTTCTCATGTTGTGTGTTAGCTACCTAATCTTTGGTCTCGAGAAGGTTTGTCCTGCATAACTGACAGCCAAAATACTCCTTTTCATCACCAGGTCTGACATGTGTGTATTCTGAAAAATGCTGTGCTCCGTGTTTTCGTACAAAGCACTGTGGGTGTCATTTACATAAGTCAAATCCGCTATGCTCTACAAGTGCATTGCAAAAGTTCCCTGGGAAAGGAAATTGCAGTGCAAAGTGGATTTGCCTTTAGTAAATAACACCCATTGCCCCCCATATCCTTTACATTTTACATACATAATGCATTGTGTTTTTTAAATAAGGAAGCCACACATTTTGAAAAATAAAAAAGTTTACTTGGAAAACATTCACAAGTGCGTTTACAATCTTCACGCCAAAACTGACAACATCTTGGTTATTTACAACATTGTTTACAAAGATTACACAAATGGTAAAACCAGGCATGGAGCTAACCAGAACCTATGAAGTAGGAAAGTTCAACTTTGTAAAGTGAAGACAAGATCAGACATGACTATATGTTCAAAGTGTGTTTGATCTTGCCTTCATCACATGGGGGGGTCACCCCCGAAAAGTGGAAATTTGGAACATGCACACAATTTGGGTCTGAAAATTGTCATTAGATGGTAAAACACATGCCTAGAAGCTTCAAAAGTGCCATTTTCCATCATGGGGATGAATGGACATTTTTTGGGGGTGCAACCCCTTCACCACAACCACTTTCGTAGTTCGTAAAGTGTTTGCACCCCCAAAAAAACGTTGGCATTCATCCACCATGATGGGAGCTAGCACATGTGGACACAATGTGTGCATGTTCCAAATTTCACACAGTTTTTAATTTGCAAATGTGTTCAGAAGCTGGCACAAATGTGTGTTAATTACTTGGTGCGTTTTCATATTTTTCCTAAAACATCAATGATGTTCTTCAATTTTTGTTGAACATCATTGATGTTTTGCTTTATGTAATCTAGATCTCTATTGCAGACCATTATCTCTCCGATGAGTACGTGGGCACTCTCTGTGGTAAAGTGCGATTTTTCTTCCACAACATCCACGTCACCTAAAAACCACAAACAAACAAAAATGGGGTGTTGGAAATGAGGCAGCCATACATGGATTAGCTTACCAGTAGCTGTGTTCTCCAACACTCACCTGTTGTGGTGACAATTTCTCCAAGTTCGATGATCTCTCCTTCCTCCTCCTCCTCCTCTGCTTCTGCTCTTTCCCCTTTTTTGGGAGGTGTTGGTTTGGGGGTTTCCTCAGACGGCCCAAGTTTTCGCTCCCCTATGAGAATGTACAAAAGGAAGATTTAGCAACACAATCTATTGAGGGCAGAAATAGGAAATGGCAAACATTGCTTGAAAGTGACGGACACTATTTTAGTTTGGCCAGTTACAAATGTCAACTACATGAATGTAGTCACTTTGTAAAGGTGCTAAACTGACTAGCTTTTTGGTAGAAGTTTGTGTGATGGAGACCCCCCTCTAGTATCCACTGGAGCACATGTGTGGAAAAGCCTAATAAAAAGGGGGTTTGGGTGTCCCAGCACTAGTGCTCTAGAGTCCAGATGGGTAAACAGCTACTGGGTGACCTCTCCTTTACATTGAATAAATTGGCTTTACATTCTTGATGACATTTCTAGTGAGAACAAACTTCCTTTCCCCCAAAAAAACACCAAACATCGTATTATAAGTGGCCGAACGATCGAGGTTGCGTACGATCGAATGGACACACACACGACCATGACAGTGGCAGAAAGATCGAGGCTGAGTACGATCGAATGCACAGACGAACCTGAAAGTGGCCATTTTGGAATGTACAACTTTGTAAAAATCAAACCACAATGGAGCAGTATGCAAGCAAGAAATCAAACACAAAAACACAACTACTTACTTTTTAGAAGAATTCGCTTGATCTTTCTGTACTGATCGGCCTCCCTCAGTTTCAGGTCTGACCAGCGTTTCCTCAGTTGCTCCTTGGATCGTTGTACCCCAAAATTATTGTACAGCCTCCTCACAACTTTAGACATGATCTTGGCCTTGCGGACATTGGGGTTGAGGTAAGGCCCATACTTCCCATCATAGTCGCTCCTCTTTAATATGTCCACCATCTCCAACATTTCTCCAAATGACATATTGGAGGCCTTGAATTTCAGGCTCCGGGATCGGGACGTTTCTGCCTCCGGACTTTCCTTGTCCTCCTCCTCGTTGGTGGGATATTTGTGGCGCACCTGCTGTGTCCCCGCCATGTGCTCTCCCCACTGCGCCGTAAAGAGAAGGGGTGGGGAATAGACGAGAAAGATCGTCAGGGGCGGGCGAAGTTTGACGCATGCGCACTGTATATAAAACGTCACACGCCTGTGTCGTAGCCACGATCTGGGAGACGAGGGGAGAGAAAACTCACACGAGACGATCGCTACAAACGAAGGTACAATTTGACGTTGGTACATAACTAGCCTAGACTGATTTTAACTTGAGGCTTCTTTATGGAGAAGATTAGGAGAGTTTAGACTGACATAATTGAGAGGGTTTTGTGTGGTGTTGTGTCTTGCAGAGATTATGCAGGGATTCAACGACATGAGTTTTCTCCCCCTCTTCATTGCCAAATACAGGGAATTTCCCATTTTATGGCAGGGTAAACACCCACATTACCCCAACAAACCAAAGAGGCGCGCAGCCCTGGAGGAACTTGTGGAATTTGTCAAGCCAAGGTTCCCCACGGCAACTGTTGATGATATAACAAAGAAAATTGGCAGCCTGAGGAGTGCGTATATCAGGGAGCGCAAGAAGGTCGTGAAGTCTGAGGAAACTGCAACTTCAGCAGATGAGGTCTATGTGCCCAAGCTCTGGTACTATGAGAGTCTCCATTTTCTGAAAGACCAGACTGATGTCACGGAGCCAACCTCGACTCCTCCTTCCACGCTTCCTTGCGCGCAGGCCACCCCTGATGAGGCTTCCGAGGAGCAACCTGGGCCTTCCAGTATGGAAGAGGTGGAGGAGCCCAGCTTGTTCCAGGTATAGTAGTTTTGTTACCATTTATGGGAATAATGAATGATGTTCACTTAATTCAGGATCCCCAATTGCTTAGTTCCTAACGTGTTTGACATATCAACTGACAGTAGTGTTGGAGACATTTGGGGCCAGAATCTAAACTGCTGGGCTGAGAATTGTATGGTTTTTTATTTGTAAACATTTTGCAACAGTCACTAGATGAGAATTGTGTGTGTTTGATGAACAAATAACTGAAACTATGTCCCTTTTTCATACACAGGAAGACCTCAGCCAGGAGGTGGCTGTGGAAGGTGGCAGTCAGGAGGAGGCAGGGGTTAGTGGCAGCCACCAGCTGGGTAGTGGCAGCCAAGAGGGGGCTAGGCCGCAGAGCCTGACTGACACCCAAACCCCTCCCCTCCGCCTTCCGTACAAAAGGGCGAGAAGGGGGGGTTATGCGGCACAGTCAGCGCTCCGCATGATCAGAGAGGCTTCAGACTCCCTACATGCCACACCCGCCGACGAGGAGACCTTTGGCTCGGTGGTTGTCACAAAAATGATGGGTATGGAGGTGAGGCAACGCGACATGTGTGAGGGGCTCATCCTCCATGTCCTAAATAAGGGTAGGGCTGGGGAGATGACCCCAGTCACACATGTTTGCCATAGCTACCATGCTCCGCCTCCTCCTCCTCCTCCTTCTGCCACCCCACCAGCACGACAGCCACAGCGTGCAAGGAAGCGTGGAAGGAAGACCTGAGAGTGACGACCTGGAATCAGTCTGGTCTGAGAGAAGATGGAGCCTCTTGTAGTACCAGAGCCTGGGGACCTAGATGGCATCTGCTGCAGTTCCGGATACTTTGGACTTCACGACCAGATTGCACTCCCCTTAATATACGTACTCCTCAGGCCCCCAATTTTCTACGCTTGAACAATGATGGTTGCCGTGGGGGGCCAAGACTTTGCAAATTCCCCAAGTTTCACCATGGCTGCGTTCCTCTTTGGTTTGTTGGTGTGACCTAAATAAAGGTTTTTTTGATTTGAAATAATCATTGACTATTGTGTTTTACTTTGCTACAATGACAGTTTTTCTTTGAGTAAGCAGGTACATTTCACTAATCCTAAAGTAGAATTAACAAGGGGCACCAACAACAAACAACCTCCTAGTAAATTTAAGCAAGAAATACAAATGTTAATAATGTGTTTTTGGTAATTTGAGACACACAACCCCCCTCCAAAAAAAACAAAAAAAAACATTCAAATATGTATTCCCCCAAAAAAAAAAAAAAAGACAAATCATGGTAAAAAAATAACAAAGATTCTTTTCCGTTCAGAGTCAAAATAAACATGTAGTGTATAAATGCTGCAAAGTAATAAAGAAGTAAGTTTGTGAGAAGTGCGGGTGAATAGGAGCAGCTAAAAGATGTCATTCTTGTTGCATTGTAAAGAAAAAGAGAATGCGCTGCATTAAAGACATTTTAACATTGCAGCGTGACGAATGTGCTGTGTCGATTAGGAAAGGTAGTTTTACCTGACCGAGCGCTTCCGTCACAGAATTTCTTCTGAGCATGCGTAGCACTTTGTCCGTCGGACAAGCGTACACACGCTCGGATTTGGTGTGATCGGACCGTGTTGACGGCAAAGATTTCCAGCAGGAGATAAGACTTTGTCCGTCGGACAAACCGACGAACACTGTCCGATGGTGCATACACACGGTCTGATTTTTCAACAACCTTGTCCGATCGGACAGAATCCATGAAAAAGTCCGACCGTGTGTATGGGGCTTTACCAATAGCACGCTACTATTGATGTACCCATTTGGGTATCCCTTGAAGCCGCAGACTGTATCTCTTGTAGCCGTAGACCCTTACCTGTAAACAATTTGCTATGGCTTCTCTCACGTGATGAATACTCCTTGCGGAATCCTGCTGCTTTACACTCCTTATCAGTTCTCTCACCTACTCTTAGTGTCCCTTCTCTAGAATCCTGATTTACCACCAGGTTGAATAGATTTTCATATGTTTCGGCACTGGACTAATAAAAACTTACTGACATGTATGGTCTACTGACATACTGCGACATTAAACTATTCCAAACCTTACAGATAGATAACAAATTGCCTAAAACTGAAATCTTCTGCTACTTCTAAATAAAAATAACATTTTCGTTTATGATCCCTGTCCATACTAAAGGGGTGTTGTCATGATCCACACTCATTGGGCTTGATCTCCTTGTTGTATTCTCTACTTTTTACTAGTTCCTCCTCACTCCACCATGTGTATATCAATAAATGTGAACCAGACCTCAATATTACTCTGGAGCCAGAGCAATGGCAGCAAATCTGGGACACAACCAAGTAATTATCCAAGAATGTTTTGGCGCTCAAAACTAACTACAAAATATTTTATTGCTAGTACCTATTTCCAATCCAAGTCGTGTGCTATACTCCAAGACATGCAGCGACCTGCTTCTGTGGCTGTTCAGAGCCAGGTTTATGCACATATGGTGGACTTGTTCGTACTGTATGGGCCCAAGATATGCTGAAGACGCTATTCAATGATGATATACTGTACCAATGCTCCCTGGAGAGGTGTTACTCAATTTAAAACATGACAGACTTTATAAATATCAATTAAGACTAACAACATAACATTCACAAAACATTGGACCCATGGATTTTTCACTTTTTCGCCATCTGACTTCAACCACTGTCTATTGGATTAGTGAGGCATGTCTTTTCTCATATCAAGATGATTCCTCCTCTTTTCTTTAAAAATGTGTCTGGGAACAGAAAGATCAAATTATCAACCAAAACCTAAGAAAAATGTTGGAAACAGAAAGTAGAATGTTTAGGGCATTCCAAAAAGTGCAGTTTTTAACAAATTTTAGCTCCAGACTAATCAATTATTATCAGATATAATATTCTAAATGTTTAATTTTACCTATGACAGCAATTCTCAGCCGACACGTTTAATGTTATTTCTGGTGCTTTTTGTCAGTTTGGTACGTCAGTCCTTGTAACTGCTTTGTCTACAAAATACATCTTTAGAGCACTTCTTTACTTGTGTGGTCTTTAAACACAAAGACTGCTGCTAGTTATGTCCCATAGTAGGCTGTCACGAGGAGTGGCAGCAATGTGGAAAATTGTTTTTTAGTTCTTTTTCTTTTTCCCAGTGTCCTGTTTCTAATCTTGTAATGAAACTCTGGGATTTTCGGTATTCTCTCTTTTAAAGGCTACTTAAAGAGGATCTCCAGGCTCCCCCCTCCTTACACGATAAATGGATCTCAGACACATAGTTAGTCACAGACCTCATTTAGTGGCCAAAAGAGCAAGTAATCTCAATGACACCTTGGTTCAATCAGAATTCATCAAAACCACAAACAGAAACTGGCTAACTGATTTGCCAAAACTCAGAGGGGTGTTCCAGTGTGGCCACTGTGGCATCTGTAGATTTGTGGAACGCTCTGAGGTATTGACTGACTCTGATGGCGCTAATATATATAACATCAAACAATTTATTAATTGTGCGACCACTAGAGTCCTTTACTTTTTGGAATGTCCATGTAGGAAACTAAATGTGGGTAAGACAAAATGCCAGCTGCGCATCAGGATCGGTGAACACATCAAGAATATCAATCAAAGAGAGGATAACCCCATTGGTCAGCATTTTGCTGATTACCATAATGTGTGTCCAGAAGGTCTGAAAGTAAAAGGGTTTTTTGCCCCTAATCTCTTGACCAGAAGAGGTGATTTTGACACCATTCTTCTGAGAAGGGAAAAAACCTGGATTATTAGACTACGAAGTATGACCTCCAAGGGGGTAAACAATGAATTAAGTCTAAAAGTGTTCCTTGAACAATAAAGACCAAATAACATTCACAGCTGAATTAATCCTCATAGGAGATGGAGAGAGCTATTGGCATATATAGAAAATAGCCCCATTGATATAACATTTCTCCTACTATTAGGTGGTCAATACATTAATTTGATCTAAGTATTTATTTTCCCTATTTTTCCTCTTTCATTTACCATCCTTTTCCATTATACCTTGTTCCTGTATTTCTCGTTGCATTCTCTGATATCTTTCTGCCTCAATGATAACTAACAGAAAGAGTCAGGTAAGAGGTCTGGTTCCTCTATGTTCCTAAAATTAACTGATTTGTGAAAATTCCTAGTATGATTGTTTTTTTGGAATTTTTTGTTTGTTATCTACCAAATGACCACTAGATGACCCCACAGATGGCATGTCCAGACGTGACACTGTAATTGGGGAATCCCCAGGCTTTAAAAAAGACGTCTGGCTAACGTCTCAACGTCCTGATGAAGCGAACGTAAAGATTTGTGAAATTCATTGACGTATAGCGGAGACCACAGGACGCCAAGCTGCATGCTGTATACCGCTGAGCCGAGGCAACACAGAGCGCCGCTCTGATAAGCTGGAGACGTGACACCACTGGTGTCTTTCCAAAGGAATCTTGTTCAAACCAGTGAGAACTGAGACCTGCATACTTATCAATGGAAGACAACAAGTATAAACATCTGTAGGAAGAAAGTTCCATTGAGTTCAAACTCAGAAGTTATGGGAGCCTTAATTGACCTTCCTCTAATATTCCTATCTACCTACCCAAGATGACAGGGAACTGTATGTACAGCGGTCTTCCATTGATCTTGATTGTCCCTGTTGAATCACCAGCACTGATACTCTTTTTATATCGGTGTTTCCTGGGTGTAATAACAACCAAATGACCCAACCAAAAATCAGCTGTTACGTCAGGACACAATAGGATCCTAACAACGCCAGACAGACTTTTCCTGTGTGATCTGGATCCAATTAGTTTGGGCCATTGGAAAACCATATCCTTCACTTACTTTCTAAATGCTCAGGACATATCAAAGGAGGACATTGCCTTCAACTGTGTTGACTGTTACACTGTGACATTGTACTGGAATCATCTAAATGGTGATATCCATTTAGTGTCATACAATTGCGGTGCTATATGCAATACGTTCTAAGGACCGCATTCAGTTGTTATATACCTGATTAAGTCTGTTATATTTGATTAGCCCTATGCAATTGTGGTATTTAGCGGTGTACTTTTTCCCTCGTTATCATTAAAGCCTAGCCTGATTTTTCCATTATTGGGTTGATATCCCTGCTGGGAACTTAGTACACGTGTAGCGTACAATTAGCCCAGATGGGACAAGTACTGCTCTGTGCTCTAAAGCCCCATACACACGGTAGGATTTTCCCATGGATTCTGTCCTATCGGACAATGTTGTCGTAAAATCCGACCGTGTGTAGGCACCATCGGACAGTGTA
The DNA here is from genome assembly GCA_028564925.1 of Lithobates sylvaticus. NCBI lineage: Eukaryota > Metazoa > Chordata > Amphibia > Anura > Ranidae > Lithobates > Lithobates sylvaticus. The sequence continues at coordinate 303,931,246 of CM053028.1, read as the reverse complement.
CGTCGTATTGTCCGACGGACAAAGTCCTATCTCCTGCTGGATAGATTTTTCGACAACAAAGTCCGATCACACCAAATCCGATCGTGTGTATTGAATTCCGACGGACAAAGTGCTACGCATGCTCAGATCACATTACAAGACCAAAGCTATTGGCTACTAGCCTCTACGTAGTCCTGTCGTAGGCAACAAACGTCACCACGTTCAGAATGATCGGATTTTCCGACAACTTTGTCCGACCGTGTGTATGCAACACCAACATCGGACAAAGTATGACGGACAGGATCCGACGGACCTGGTCCTCGGATAATCCGCGCGTGTGTATGGGGCTTAAGACAACTCACTTACAAGACCACCCTGGCTTAGATATATGGGAATTTATGTGCTCCATGTTTGATGTGGTTACTCTAGATTCTATGCAGCTAGGTCCTGTGTGTAAATTATTTTAAGGTGACAACGTTGTCTCTGATATATATTTTTAACAATTTTATGGTGTTTAGAGGGTGGATTTTCATTATTCAATATTTGCACAATTAAAGATTTTCTGGCATATGAATACCATGGTTGGTCCTCCTTTCAACTACTTTCCTATCCCTGGTTTCCCATATAAGACAAATTGGTCTCCTTAAAATAACAGTAGTTTGAGATCCAACTTTTATATATATTTCTACTTAAAGAGGAGCTCCAGGCTCACCCCTCCAAAAAAATTTAAAGTAAGCAGCTACAAATACTGTAGCTGCTGACATTTAATATTAGGTTACCTGTTACCTGTCCAGGCATCCAGCGATGTCCTCACCCAAGCCAATTCTTCAATCAGCTATCAAGTGCTGGCGCCGCCATCCTGACTAAGGGACCAGCAGTGAAGTCTTGTGGCTTCACTGCCAGTTTCCTACTGCACAGAAGGCTGCGGAGGAAGGAGGGGGGCTGAACTTCTGGCTCAGTTTGCCATGGCAAACTGAGATGGAAGAGTGAGCGGCTACCTGTCAAAACCAGGTACCCGATCCCCCCCCGATCCCCCCCCCCCAAAGGGTGGCAAATGTGGCAGCAGCCAAGCTTCCTCTTTAACATAGTCTTGTAGTGTCAAGAAGAGGGTGGAGCTGATCCTTAGTATGCTGCCATAAGGAGTCATCAGGAAAAGAAAAATTACATTAAGAATTGACAAAGTCTTTTCCCATAATAATAAGCAGGTACAATTAACTAACAAGGTAACATAGGTGTAATACATTAATTAAATCAAACAGAAGCAGCTGTGTAGTAGCAATAAAATTGGGTGAGAAAAAGCCTAATAATAAGCCTGCAGTCATAGCCCATGCTATCACAAGGGATGTTCATCCCTTGTGATAGCAATAAAGTTGATTGATAAACATTTTTTAAAGAGAAAGTGTAAAAAAAAATTCAACCACTTCAATACCAGGCACTTATGCACCTTCCTGTCCAATTTTCAGCTTTCAGCGCTCTCACACTTTGAATGCAATTATTCAGTCATGCTACACTGTAACCAAACAACATTTTTATCATTTTTTTCTCACAAATAGAGCTTTCTTTTGGTGGTATTTATTCACCGCCGGGTTTTTTATTTTTTGCGATTTAAGACGGAAAAAAATAGAAAATTTTGAAAAAAAAAAAAAAAAATTCTGCAAATAAGTCGTTTTTCTTCATAAATTTGGGCCAAAATTTATACTGCTACATATCTTTGGTAAGTAAATGTAAATAACCCAAAGTAGTGGATATTATTTAGTCTGTGTAAAAGTTATAGTGTCTAAAAGCTATGGTGCCAATCACTGAAAATTGATTACACCTGATGTACTAACGGCCTATCTCATTTCTTGAGACCCTAACAAGCCAGGAAAGTACAAATACCCCCAAATGACCCCTTTTTGGAAAGTAGACAGTCCAAGGTATTTAGTAAGAGGCATGGTGACTTTTTGAAGTTGTAATTTTTTCCCACAATCCTTGGGAATATGAAGAAATTATTATTATTTTTTATTTTTTGTACACAATTTGTTCATATTAACAGGTAATTTCTCACACACAGCATATGTATACTTGCAACTACACCCCAAAATACATTCTGCTACCCCTCTTGCCTCCTGTGAGAGACTTTTACACAGCCTGGCCACATACAGAGGCCTAACATTGAAGTAGCACCTTCAGGCGTTCTACGAGCATAAATTGCACATCTCATTTCTCAACCACCTATTACACTTTTGAAGGCCCTGGAGCACCAGGAGAATGGAATTGGCCAAAAAATGACCCCATTTTGGAAAGCAAATGTATAATCTATGAGGCATAATGAGTCTTTTGAACGGTTCATTTTTTTCCAGAAGTTTTTGGAAAATGTGGAAAAAAAATGAAAACGCATTCAACCTCTGCAGCAATGTTGGCAGCACTCATACGTCTAATTCCCAAAGATATGACACTGAGAAAGTGCACTCAACTTCTTTGGTCGACAATGGCAAGGCCTGTTCTGAGTGGAACCTGTCCTGTTAAACCACTGTATGGTCTTGCCCACCGTGCTGCAGCTCAGTTTCAGGGTCTTGGCAATCTTCTTATAGCCTAGGCCACCTTTATGTAGAGCAACAATTCTTTATTTCAGATCCTTTAGAGAGTTCTTTGCCATAAGGCGCCGTGTTGAACTTCCAGTGACCAGTATGAGAGAGTGAGAGCGATAACACCAAATTTAACACACCTGCTCCCCATTCACACCTGAGACCTTGTAACACTAATGAGTCACATGACACGGAGAGGGAAAATGGCTAATCGGGCCCAATTTGGACATTTTCACTTAGGGGTGTACTCACTTTTGTTGCCAGTGGTGTGTTGAGTTATTTTGAGGGGACAGCAAATTTACACTGTCATACAAGCTGTACACTCACTACTTTACATTGTAGCAAAGTGTCATTTCTTCAGTGTTGTCAAATGAAAAGATATAATAAAATATTTACAAAAATGTGAGGGGTGTACTCACATTCATGAGATATTGTATATATATATATTGGACCAGTGCACAAAGCAAGGTCCATAAAGACATTGATGAGCGAGTTCTGACCTAAATCCAATAGAACACCTTTGGGATGAATTAGAGCACAGACTGCGAGCCAGGCCTTCTCATAGTCACACTTCTAAACCTTGTGGACAGCCTACCCAGAAGAGTTGAAGCTGTTATAGCTGCAAAGGGTAGGATAACTCAATATTGAACCCTACAGACTAGGACTGGAATAGCGTGTGTGTGTATATATATATATATATATATATATATATATATATATATACACACACACACATTTTTTTTTATATATATATATATATATATATATATATATATATATATATATATATATATATATCCAAATCCTAAGGATCTCTGACCCCCTCCTGTTTCCCCCAACCCCCTATAGGACACTGAATAACAAATAGGAAGTTGCAGAAGGTGGAATTGGAAATGACAGCCTTTGTCTTTTTCCAAGAAGGTCAAGACTTACATATCAGCATGTCATGCAGTGTGGGGTTCCCAAGCACTCACAAAGTTGTACAGAGATGTTCAGCTTTTGATGTATGAGGCTAGATTAGCTTTTTACACCCAAGCATAGATTTACATTAGTTTATATGCACACCTCTAACAACGTCTTCAGGGCACCTTCAGAAGCCTGAGAGGTCCTAAGCCTCTATGACATGCATTCTTTTTTAGAAAGGTCAATATTTATATATCAGCATGCCCTGAAGTTGCGCAGAGATGTCCACTTTTTAATGCATGAGGCTGGTTTAGCTTTTTACTCACAAAAATAGATTTACATTTACTTACAGCATAGCTCCCATCTGGCCCTGATTTCGAGGGACTGTCTTTGATTTGGAACAAAGTCCCTCTTACCTCCTCATTTGCCCCTCATTTTGGTCCAGAACTATATAGTTGTATAGAAAATGCACTTTTTCAAAAAGTGTTTCCCAGTTCTAAAATTTTCATCCAAATTCTAAATAGCTGCATCTGTATATTCCAAAAGCCAGTATAAATAAATAATAGTGGCAAAAAAAAAGCACTTTTAACTAATATTTTTTTTGTATAATTCTCCTTTAAGGGGTGTGGCAAGGGGTGTGTCCTATACTTTTGCTAATAGGTGTCCCTTGTTCCCATCTCAAAAAGTTGGGAGGTATGTTACATTTAAGGTAAACCTGTTAAAGTTTGTTTTACCTTTTGTCATTAAGGGGATAAAACACATTGTTAAATATATCGCACAAGTATAAAAGTTAGGGATATAATTGGCAGCTGAGCAATGTTTTTTTCAGTGTAAGCCATTTTTGTACATAAAATGAGCATTTCTAAACATTAGCTGACAGTATAAAGGCATGCAATAATGTAGGTGTAGCAAGAACATGTGAAGATTTCAAAGTAATTTATATTAAGCGTGCTTGAATGCTTTGCACAAGACATCCCTATATAACATTGCATTGTTTTATTATTTTCTCATCTTAGGAAGTAATTAAATGTCTTTTTATACACATCTACAGTAGTACAGTCTTTATAGTTCATGTATGATTTTTTTTACTTTACCAGTAAAACATATTAATAGTAGGGATGAGTGAATGTGCCTGAGTTCAGTTCACAAGGGCAAGTCATCAAATCCTGTGCAAAGTCTGAAAATTCTGAGCTTAAAGTGTCACTAAACCCACATCATAAAAAAAACTAACAATATATTCTGTTCATACTCATACTATATGAGATTCATTTTCTGTATTCTGCAAAAAAACCTGGTTGATCCTGCTACTCTCAATCTCCACCTTCTGTCCATGTCCCCAATTCAGCTAGGGATTTTGCAGCTGTGGTGGCAACTCTGCACATGCTCAGCTTTTAGTGAGTTTCTATGCTGAGCATTTCTTCCCTATCACATCCGAGCAGCTTATGTGACTGTAGAGTCAATCATGTGGCTGCTCAGATGTGGTAAATGACAGCTTATTCCCTACTTCCTCTTCCATGCCCACTAACAAGCTTAACACAATGGGGGCCGGATATTACATGTAAATTATTGGTGGCTTCACCTTCCTCTTATTCTAAGACACAGGATGGAAGGGAGTGACACAACCTGTGACTAGCAGAAATCAGCCACACCATGGTATTTCTACAAAATAATAAAGATTTGATTTCAAATATATTTTTCTATGACAAATTAACCACTTTCAGACCACCCACCATGGATATATTTATATTTTGCCTTTAAAGTGGTTGTACACCCTGTACAACCACTTTTACCTACAGGCAAGCCTATATCAAGGAATTATTAATTAATTAATCTACAATAAAACCGCGTGCCGATGTCTATGGCACATGCGCACTTTAGAAAGGGCAGATTGTGCCGTTTGTAAAGGGGTCATGCCGTGACTGGCGGCTCCCACGTGCATGTGCAGGAATGACATCACGCGACTCGACAGTCGCAAAGCCAGAGTTCGCGGCCCCGGAAGGAAGAGGGGTGAAGATGGACACTCGCTGCTAGTGGGGACAGCAGTGACATCGCAGGCTTTGGTTTCAGGTAAGTTACACATAATGGGCTACTATACGATGCATAGTAGCCCATTATGCTTTACCTTTGCAGGGAAATAAAGAGGAAGTAAAACCCATCAGGGTTTACTTGCTCTTTAAATACCGGGGTTATGGCAGCAGATAGCTGCCATAACCTGGTATATTTTTAAATGGCGGCTGGTCCGCTTTAATTTAAAAGTAGTCTCAGCAGTGGATTCGCCACAAGATCACTTTTATGGGTGGCGGGAGAGGTGCGCCCCCCCCCCCCCCCGCTGTGTCCTGGTGGTCACCGCCGATTACCAAAGCTGTGGGTAGTGGCAGAAACGATCCAATCGTTGGGATGAATGGACTGGAAGTCGAGTGAGAGCAAGATGGTCCCCACTCGACTCTATGCCCTTGGAGGACCGAAGTGACATCAAACATTACTTTTGCCCGTTGCCCTTAAAGGGACAATTTTTTTTTGGGGGGGGGGCTTTTTTTTTTTCTTCTTAGTGCAATAACTCTAGCCCAAAACCTCCTCTGTAACTCTAAACTGGTAACCTGTAGACATTTTTAAACATCATCTATGGAGATTTTAAAGTACCAAAGTTTGTCGCCGTTCCACTAGCGTGCACAATTTTGAAGCATGACATGTTAGGTATCAATTTACTCGGCGTAAAATGATATTTCACATTATAGAAATAATTGGGCTAATTTTAAATTTTTCTTAATTTTTAATTTAAAAAAGTGTGTTTGAAAGACCACTGCGCAAATACCTTGTGACATAAAATATTGCAACAACCACCATTTTATTATCGAGACAGTCTTTGCTAAAAATATATATATAATGTTTGGAAGTTCTAAGTAATTTTATAGCAAAAAAATACAGATTTTAACTTGTAAACAACAAGTGTCAAAAGTAGGCTCTGTCTTTTTACTCCGTATCCCAAAGGCTGTTTTTCTTATTTTGAACATATGACCAGCAGCAGAGGACTAGAAGCTCCTCCTGCTTATGTTTCCCTACAGACAGGCTGGGAAAAATGTGGCAGTTGTATACCGATTAGTAAAAAGGTACTTCACAGAAGGATTCCCTACTGCAGATGCGCGAGTCGCGCAGCGCTTTTTGAATGGCCCCCTCGTTTTCTGGGACACACATGGGTCCCAGAAGGCAGTGGAAGGGAAAGAGGAGGGGCCGAGGCAGAAGAGGCTGGGATGGAAGTACACCATGGTACTTCAAATTTTTTTTTATATTTCCGAAAATGAGGGGTGGAGGGGTAGTCTTTAGTTTAAGACCAAGTAGTAAAGTTGGGTGGAACTCTGCTTTAAGCTGTATGTGGTGTTACAGAACAGTACGATTCCTAGGGACAGCTACTCTGTATTCTGGAATCACTCTTGTAACTTTTACATTTAGCTTGTCTTAAATACAGCAGCAGCACCCAAATCTGATTTATTACAGCTTGATAGTGTTGGCTGCAACACCTGACTTTTTTATTCAGGGGTGATAGGCCCAAATTGGTAGAAGTAGCATCAACAACACATGTAAAAGCTTTAGAAAAGTGTAAAGCTGAGGCACTCAACTGTGTATGGATTGGCTAATGGCAAAACAGTTGTATAATATAGTTTGTGGGCTTCTTTTTTTGCAGTTCCACGCTGTATTGTCTTAAAAGTTTAAAGATTAATTCCAGGTGTGACAATTTTTACCTATTTACAGCTTCGAGCTTTACCTCTGGGATGCCCATGGAACCTGGAAATAACTGCAGTATGCACCACAACTACATTGATTTCCAGTAACTTCTAGGTCCTGTACAAAGTGGCTGCCCTGCTGCATTGTGAGCACAGGAGGTTGCTCGACATAGGCGCCATTCAGGGAACACTTTGCATTTTCTTGAGAATGCCAAGCATTTTCTGATTGGATGAGGTTGAGAAGTGGGTAGGTGACATCAGAGAACATTTTGAATTCACTGAAAAAAATGGAAAGGTTTCTCTCAATGGCACCCGTGCCCAGTGAGCAACCTTCTGTGTTCTATAGTGGCAGACGGGCATGTAAGCAGCTTGGTATGGACAGCAGTTATAGAGAGAGATGAGGCAGGTTTATTTTTTAAATAAACAATAGGGTATATTATTAGTATCAACACAGGATTAATCCTGCAGCAAACATTACTCATTTTGCAGTTGAGGTACAAGGAGATGGTAATGGTGGTAGGCCAGGATAGGTGGCAAGAGTTTGTAGGATAGCAGAGGTATCAGGAGCTAGTAATAGTGGCAGGCTTTTCACCTCTCAGTTACAAAAGCTCCTTCTGTGCTAAAGGTTCCCTCAGACAGCACACTGGCTTCAGTGCTTACTGAATAAGCTCCAGTCAGTGGTCCAAAATTGACACCCAATAGTCCATGGGGTCCTTACTTCTGAAAGCTTCTTCATCAACCCTGGATCCCAGCCTGTGAGGAATGCCTGCAGCCGGGCCTGTCTGCTGTGGTTTTAAAAAAAAAAGTGTTCTCCCTCCCTGGATGCCTGCTCAATTCCCTTCGTTCATACGCCACCTATGTCTCCTGCTGCTTCTGCACTACAGCGATGGAGGCAGTAGGCAAAGGACCTAGTTGGGTCTGAGATAATAGATGGCACACAAGAGGCATTGCGAAGCTAAAACGCTTCAAAAGGTGACAAAATGACGCACACATCCTGAATCATGAGCCTCTGATGTGGTGATTAATAAAAAAAAATCACACTTACCCATTCCATTCTCCAACTTTGAGTCTTTCCCTCTGTATGCAGCTTCCAGTAAATCACAGAGGGGATGATGTCTTAAAGGGCTAGCATGCAGATTGTTTGTTCAATGCAATCACACACTAGCGGCCGGGCCCACTGTGTTTCTTTACATATTTTCCAGACATTTTTCCAAAACAAAATAAAAACTGTATGTAACCAAAACCAGAATAAACATGTCTTCAAAATGAAACAAAAATACAAAGAAACCAAAATATACATAAATAGCTCATCAAATGGTACCCCTTTAAAATAAACCCCCATCAGGAACAGCAGCCAGGACCCACCATTTAATCTATATACTGTACATCCAAATATACATTATCTAACAAAAGTGAGAGCACTCCTTATATTTTTGTAAATCTTTTATTATACCTTTTCATGTGAAAACACTGAAGAAATTACAGTTTGCAGGCAGCTTGTGTTGCTGCTGCAATTCTTCCAGGAGAGCACTTGTAGGGTATGGCCATTCAAAATAGCTGCACACTCACATTACCCCCTGGAAGTCAGAGTATTTAATTAAGAACCACTGCACTTCCAGGCTTAGGAAATGTGCCAGGCAAAGTATGTGTGTGAACTTTACGTGGGTGGCCAGCAGATTAGTGCCATTGTCACAGATGACCTTACTTGGCACAAGACAGTGTGGGGTCAGCCACCTCTCAGCCTGGCCCCAGAAAGCTGCCAGAGTCTCTGGCCCGGTGTGAACACTTTTTTCCCATGAATGGCAGTGTTTTGCCTGGGCCATTTCATAGGCTCTGTGACACTTGGGGGGGGGGGGTGGTTCTGTGGAGTCAGAGGACACCAAGGTACAAAATATGGGGCTGCACACCAGCTCCAGTGGTATGCCCCATCCTGCATTCTTCCCAGCTGCCAGGAATTTGATCCAGCATGCCGTGCAGGAGATATGGCATTCCTGACCATGCTATCATGTAAATCCTGCCACTGACATCATGGTCTAGCATCACAAACACATTATCTTCCACGTGTTAGCAGAGGATGCCCTTCTGGGTAAAATACTGGCAGCTGGGTACCTGCCACTGTGGTGTAGCAGGGGCCATAAACTCATGGAAAGGGGCTGACTCCACAAACCTGAATGGAAACAGCTGCAAATCCAGCAGTTTTGCCATACTGGAATTGAGACGCTGGTCAAGGGGGGGATTTGGGGGCATTTTTTTCTTTGGCTCCAGCAGATGCAAAAAAGACACCTGCTTGATCAAGGATTTTGCTGGAGTTGACATTGTGGGTGTTGGAAATGTTTGATGGCATTCAAGACTACTCATTAACCTTGGGCCTACATTGACCCTCTTCCTCACTTGGTGTAATGTAAGCCTCTTTAACCCCCATCACAATTGGCAGAGGTCACAGATGTGGCAGTGGATGCAGCTTGTGAATCGTGGAGGAAAGGGAAAAAATGTGGCTCGAGGTGGGGAAGGACTGCAGGCCTTTTGCTTCCAACTGGTATAATTGAGGTGCTGCTCCTACTGAGCTTTGTAGTGCCTCATCATGCTTGTTTTACTCATGGGGCTGTGTTCTGGTGGACTAGGGTAGCTGTCCCCTCCAGTTCACTGCAAGCTACTTCCTTCCTTACTGCTGTTCTGCCTCTCTCACCTCCCTTTATCCAACTGTTGGCACCTCGTCACCCCCTCCTCCCTCCTCATTGCTGGAACCCACTTGGCATTAATCTGCAGTTGCAGGAACATGACTTATACTTCATGTTGTATGGTCCTGGTGCTCTCTTCTTCTCCTGAAACAAGTGATTCAACATTTGTCCTGTTTACCATTATCATTAAAAGTGAAAGTACCAGTTTGGTTCAGTTTTGACCCTAATAGGTGAATGATGCAATATACAGACTCCAGTGTATAGAGGTTTAACAGTTATGTAACTGACCTTCAATGTCTTGTTCGCGTACAATTATTTTTTCACTTACAATGACAAATGCTAATTTGTATTTCTATCTGAACATTGGAAACCAAAAGTGAAAGTAAAGAAAATCCCACATTTTGGGTTGTCCCTAGAAAAGGAATAGAGGAGAAATCTTCCAATGGGAACGCTAGTTCTAGGGGCCTCCCAATGGATTCCCCTAATTTGCAGGGATTTCCCCTCACTTTCTGTATGGCTATGGAACAAAAATCTCCGAAATGGGAAACAGATGGTGAAGAAAAATCTGACTGGGATTTTAACCCTTCCTTGCTCTAGCCAACATAAAAAAAAATGCCTATAGTTCTACTTTAGGTGGCAATTTATAACTGTGCACTGTCATTGTCTGTACACATTCATGCCCAAACAGCTTTCTAAAATAAATAGGTTTGTTATATGTGCTAGTCCAGGCAAAGCTTAAATACAGCATCTACATATATATAAAACTGGGAGAATAGATTTTTTCCCCCCAAGCATCTACGTGTAAAGCCTCATACACACGATCGGACCGTGGACCAACTTTCCTGTGGATTTTTGTCCAAAGGGCGTTGGCCCCAAGTTGGTATTGCATACACACGGCAGGACTTTTTTCAGCCAACTTTCACCAAATCACTTGGTTTTTCTGCTCTTTAACGCCACCTTTGGTCAACTTCTGTATTGTTGTCTGATCTTTTGCATTGGTTCTGCATTGGTTTGTACAAAAGTCCGTTGGTTTTGTGTACACACGGTCGGACTTTGGTCCATCGGACTTTTGTTGGCAGAAAGTTGGTCCGTTTGCACAGCCAACAAAAGTCTGATGAAACCTGGATAAAGTTGGTCCGATGGAGCATACACACGGTCGTATGTTGGTCCAAAACAGCTAATTTGCATGTTGGTTGTCAAAAAGTCCGATCGTGTGTACGGGCCTTAAAGGCCCATACACACGATCAGACTTTTTGACAACCAACATGCAAATTAGCTATTTTGGACCAACATCCGACCGTGTGTACGCTCCATCGGACCAACTTTTTCCAGGTTTCATCGGACTTTTGTTGGCTGTGCGAACGGACCAACTTTCTGCCAACAAAAGTCAGATGGACCAAAGTCCGACCGTGTGTACACAAAACCAACAGACTTTTGCACAAACCAATGCAGAACCAATGCAAAAGATCAGACAACAATACAGAAGTTGACCAAAGGTGGTGGTAAAGAGCAGAAAAACCAAGTGATTTGGTGAAAGTTGGCTGAAAAAGTCCTGCCGTGTGTATGCAATACCAACTTGGGGCCAACGCCCTTTGGACAAAAATCCACGGGAAAGTTGGTTCACGGTCCGATCGTGTGTATGAGGCTTAAGACTCACAAGCCCTGGGTATATAAAACTGGGAGAATAGATTTTTCCCCCCAATTTCAGCATTCAGTAACTAAAAACAGATTAGCAGATTATCTAGATGCATGCAAGTTAACTACACCTGCCAACACACAAGAAAAAGCCTTCCCAATCCTCTTGTGCCCAATTGTGTTGTAACTGTCTATCCTCCTTTATTTTGTAGAGAGCTGTGCAAACTGTTGGTGCTACTGTATATAAATCCTGTATAATAATAAAAAGCATTTGCAATACACATTGTTACCTCATATACTCCTTTATTGAATCCTGATATTTTTTTCATTATAAACTCTTAAGATCACTACTTTCTTTTTATTTTAAATTTTATGTATGACACTCTTCTGTTCTTGTATGAGTGATGAATCAGTGATGAATCACAATTTAATAGTTCGCCTACCTAATGTTTTATTGAAGTGAGGATCCCAAGTTTTGAATATTCATATTGTCCTTAGTTTCTAAGCATTTATTGACATGTTTAACCACTTAAGCCCCGGACCATTTGGCTGGCCAAAGACCAGAGCACATTTTGTGATTCGGCACTGCGGCGCTTTAACTGACAATTGTTTATTGATCGGTTATGCGACGTGGCTCCCAAACAAAATTTACGCCCATTTTTTCCCACAAATAGAGCTTTCTTTTGGTGCTATTTGACCACCTCTGCGGTTTTTATTAGTTATTATTATTTTTTGCGCTATAAACAAAAATAGAGCGACAATTTTGAAAAAAAAACATTCTTTTTACTTTTTGCTATAATAAATATCCCCAAAAAATATATTAAAAAAATGTTTTTCCTCAGTTTAGGCCGATACGTATTCTTCTACATCGTTTTGGTAAAAAAAATCGCAATAAGCGTTTATTGATTGTTTTGCGCAAAAGTTATAGGGTCTACAAAATAGGGGTTCATTTTATGGCATGCGTACGTGACCACACGGCTTCAAATTCAAAGGGACATACCTGTACGCCCATTTGCCCAGCTGTGCCATTCTGCCGATGTATAAGTACATGCGGCAGTCGGCAAGTGGTTAAGGCTTTTTGAATATTGTTTAGATGTTGATGGAAATTATTTCATCATCTTTGTAAGGTTCTAATGATAGAGGTGTGAACGGAGATGGTACCTTGTAAAACCATGTTAATAAAAATGAATAGTGAACAAATAGTGTAGCACTAGTAAAATTCTGTAGAATTATCAAGAATTATATCAAAAACACAATATAGATGTTTAAATAAATAAACAGTATATGAAAACTGTGCATAACATAATAAACGCAATATATGTAATGAGTCCAATTAAAGTGAAACAACTCCAATGGATGTTGGAATACAGTCCATATAGACAAAAAAGTGAACGCAGAAAACTTCCTCCTGTTCGGTGACACCCAACCGGAACAGAGAAACAAGTTGTCTGTAGTCACTCTTATGCCGCGTACACACGGTCAGAATTTCCGATGGAAACAGTCCGATGGGAGCTTTTCATCGGATTTTCCGATCGTGTGTATGCAATTCCGACATGCAAAATTCCGACGCATGCTCGGAAACAATTTGACGCATGCTCAGAGGCATTAAACTTCCCTTTTATAGTGCAGTCGAACGCGTTGTATGCCGTGGTGTTATTGACGTCGGAATTTTGTGTGACCGTGTGTAGGCAAGACAATTTGAGCGAAATTCCGTCGGAAATTTAGACGGGAAAACCATCAGAGCTTTTTCCGACGAGAATTCCGACCGTGTGTACGTGGCATAAGAGATAGCCTTCATAGATAAGAAGATGGACACTCTTACTTACCGACTGAGATGGACACACATGTCGTACGGCAGTGAGTCAGTAAGGCTTCAAATCCTGGGTGATCTGGATCAGGTGCTGTATATGAACGATGGACAGATGGTTCAGATTGTTCAGATGCAGGGTTTCCGATTCCCCGTCTGCGATCTCCACGGCCACTATACACTCGGAATAAGTGTACCAAAGGACAAATCCTCATAGACTCCAAATGGAAAAAAGTATGGAAGAAAAAAATGAATATATACATTTAATTCCTTTGCCAGACCATGACGAAGCAGACACCAATTTTCTAAGATATAATTACAGAGAGCTGTTTTCAGCTTTGTCTTTATTACTTTTTGGGGGGGGGGGGTTCTATTTTCATAATAACATAACTATTATTGTAATTACATGTTCTTTTTAACTTTGTAATCTCACAATGTCTCACGAGATCACAGTCAACCATCCCCCTTCTGCACAGATCTCAGCCGTTTCAGAGGAAAACTTTTCCTCTGTTCTCCCTCTGAGAACAGAAGTTCTCGGCTTTATAAACAGGCTGAGGAGGAGATCATTTTCAACTAAGAACTGTGACAAACTGAATTGAGATAAAACTCCTCAGTTTGATAAATGTACACCAACATTTTTAACTATTATGCCGCGTACACACGGTCGGAATTCTCGTCGGAAAAAGCTCTGATGGTTTTCCTGTCGGAATTCCGACGGAATTTTGCACAAACTGTCTTGCCTACACACGGTCACACCAAATTCCGATGGTCAATAACACCGCGGCATACAACACGTTCGACGGCACTATAAAAGGGAAGTTTAATGCTTCCGAGCATGCGTTGAATTGTTTCCGAGCATGCGTCGGAATTTAGCGTGTCGGAATTGCATACACACGATCGAAAATCCGATAGAAAGGTTTTCCGTTGGAAAAATTAAGAACAGGTTCTCAATCCAAAGTCCGTCGGAAATTCAGACAAAAGAAAAAAAACGATGGGCATACACACGGTCGGAAAATCCGATGAAAAGCTCCCATCGGACTCTTTCTATCGGAAATTCCAACCGTGTGTACGCGGCATTAGGTGTCTGTTTATGAAACTGAGAAGAGCTGCAATCCTGATGATCACAGCTCATCTCAGATCATTATCAGTTTAAAAAATTAACCAATATTTCCATTTTACACTTTTTCCAACCAAGTATATAGAGCGTTGTGTCATGGTGTACAGAGGCCCATACTCTATTATTTAGGGCCGGTTCACACCTGAATCGTTTAGGAATGCAGTCTGCATATCTCTTTGCGATTGCGATTCCTATGCAACTCAGTGAGGTGCAATTTTCAGCCCATTCATTTGAATGGGCTGAAACCGCACTGGATCGCACAAAAAGTAGTGCATGCACTATTTTTAAAAAACGCACTGCACCTGAAATACCATGCAGGCTGGTGTAAGCAAACGCGCTGCGTTTGTGATCTGCATTTGGAGTGTCGCAGCAGATCTCACATGCAGTGCATTTTGAGTGCGGTGCCGGAAATGTGCACGGGAACCCAGATTTCCTGCACTGTGTGGCGGTGTGAACGAGCGCTCACTACTTATCTCATTTTAGTGTTGTAGAATTTTTTTATGTTGTCAGGCAATATTAAAGGAGAAGTCCAGCCAAAGCTTGTATGTCTGTACTTCTCCTATGTATCAAAGGAGTGCAATTCTTTTTGCACTCCTGTGACCCTTTTTTCAGCAGAGAGCGGTCTGAAGTCTGCTCTCCGCTGATGTCACAGAAATCTGTCCAGGCACCTGGTGGATCCAGACTCCGTGGTCGGGATGACGTGGTGCCTGGACTGACACCGGTCTCGGCCTCTCAGCGAACCGCTGAGAGCCTAAGATGGCCGCTCCACCCCCTCCACAGCTCAGCGCTCCAATGAGCGAGGAGGAGCAGAGCAGAGAGCTGTGACTGACAGTCTACAGCTCTTTGCTCACGAAGCTGTGAAAACCGAGCCATCGGTGATGTTCGATCGCTCGGTTCTCAGTGCAGAGGCGCCGGGGGACAGATGCAGCATTGGACCAATGTAAGTATGAATAGGGAAAAAAATAAATTCCTTTAATTAAATTTTAACATCAACATCACTATACATAATTTATTTATGTATAAATAACTTGTTATACAGGGCTTCCAGTGTATAAAAAGTTCAGAATATAATAGTAATGCATGTCAGCATAACAACAGAAAATCAAGCTTAAAGAAGTAACAATGTAAATAGTAGTAAGCAAGTGAATAAAGATATTGGGGTCAGCAAAATTATGGGGAAAATGAATAGCGGGCTTAGAGCAAAAGTCTTAAGCTGGCTAGAGACTATAACACTAGAAGAGAACCTCTAGTCAAAGGATCTTAAAGAGGAACTGCAGTCTGCTCACATAATTTGTAAAAACATTTTTTTGCCATTCTGAAGCCTCTCTCCAACCACTATGCATATTATTCTATTTATACAGTACTGTGATTCTGTACTTGTCAAATATGCTGCAGAAATCTCCCTCCACTGAGTCTGGCTGCATCCATTTTAACTGTGGGCAGCTGAAGCTGCTGCCTGTTCACTTCCTGGATTTACACAGACACACAGAGGCACACCTCCAGCTCTGCAGCTCTCATTGGCCCTCTTATGACCCATCCCCTCTCTCTTCCTGGCAAACTCGCCTAGAGTGAGAGAGAGAGCTGATGTCATAAGCCTAGGCTTTTTACCAGAAAAGAAACAAGAAGTGTACCGTATAAGGTATTTACTGGCAGAAAAAAAATGTTTTACTATCCAAAGTTAAAACAACAAGGGCGGAAGATTTAATAGATGGAAAGATGAAAAAATGACTGAAGGTCCATTTTAAGGTGAAAAATTAATCAGACAAGAAAATCTTATCTGATTGTTGTTGTTCCCCTTAAATAACAATATGGCTTCAGGGACTGTCTGTCCACTCCTACTCCTCCTCCTCCTCCTCACTATTCACCTAACTATGTATGCTTGGTCAAGCTAGCAGAACTGGCCAATAAACATATTCCTGGATAGTTGGATCACACCTGCACTTTTAACTACCGGTATCCTCTTGTTCATCATAGTCAGTTTTAACAGATTATTTATGTAGAATACCACATTTCAACTGTAGTGAAATTAAACCAACAAAATGTGTTAATGTCAGAATAAAATGGCATATATTGTAATGCACACATACAAGGAAAAGTTTCATCCATAATTAGAAGTTTTGCAATCATGAAAATGTGTTCTTTTGAACGATTATGTGGTATAGGAATACAGTATATGAAAGAACAATACATGGCAATGTATAGTATGCTGTATACTTCTACTTCTAAATATACAAAATACTTTTCAATATAAATGTAAATAAACTTTACTTTTTCTGCAATAAACTGCATTTTTCGGTTTTTGATTTCTTAAGCAATAGAAGAATCCCATTTAATAACTTGTTTACAAAACCTGGGAATCTGTTCAAGTATCAGGTTTGGATGAAATTGTTAAGGGCCTTTCATTCGATGAAGTGAAAAGAAGGACGCATGGTATGTTAGTTAATGAAAAGCGTGCGGCAAAACTCATGGACTTGTGCGATAAATTTAACCACTTGCCTACTGGATACTTACCCCGTTCCTGCCCATGCCAATTTTCAGCTTTCAGCACTATCACACTTTAAATGACAATTGCGCGGCCATGCGACACTCTACCTATTTAACATTTTTAGCATTTTTTTCACACAAATAGAGCTTTCTTTTGGTGGTATTTAATCATCACTGGGTTTTATTTTTTTGTTAAACAAACGAATAAAGACAGAAAAAAAAAAAGTTTCATAGTTTGTTAAAATTTTTGCAAACAAGTAATTTTTCTCCTTCACTGATGATGAGGCTGCACTGATGGGCACCAATAGGCTGCACTGATGAGGTGGCATTGATGGGCGCTGATAGGTTGCACTGATGGGCACTGATGAGGTGGCACAGGCGGGCACTGATGAGGCTGCACTGATAGGCGGGACTGATAAGCACTGATGGGCTCTGCTAGGCGGCACTGAAGGGCACTGATAGGTGGCACTGATTGGCACTGATAGGCAGCACTGATAGGTGGCACTGATGAGGAGGCACTGATTGGCAGCACTGATGGGCACTGATTGGCAGCACTGGTGGGCACTGTTGGGACTGAACTGATAATCAGGATACTAATAATCAGTGCCCTGATTATCAGTGTTGATGTCCCTCTAACACAAGCCGGTTATCAGCTCCCTTCTTCTCTCCTCACACTGAGGAAAGAAAAGCCGATAACCGGCTTGTTTTTAGATCCATGATCAGCTGTCATTGGACACAGCTGATCAAGTGGTAAAGGGTTGCTGTGATTGGATCAGTTCCTGTCAACGTGACCACCCATGTGCTTTCTGGAATTTTTAAGATACTGAGTTTGACTCACCATATTAGTCACAAGCTCCCAGAGGGTTCCCTGCCCCTCCACTGCTCCTCTCCCCCTCCTCCATCTTATCTTCTTCCCTTCTTTCCTTCCCATTTCTTTTTCTCCTACTTCACTAACCCTTAAAGTATTGTCTGCAGTTTACGTTGGACCCCCACACTATCTTTTTGTCCCCTGGAGAACTACTTCTGCCTGCCATTACATGCTCTATTTTCGGGAGGTCTTTGCACTGACCATTGAATATGATGGTCACTTCAGTAGCTCTACCTCGTTATAGCCTGGCCTTTTGGCCTGTAATATGAATACACATTAACATCAAGTTCTGCTCTGTACACCAACTTTATCTTGCTCTATAGCCCCACCAAGCTTTTAAAGCACATGTTATTTAAGCATCTGAATGTTGTAACGTGCATCTTTTTCCTCCTCTCAAGGGGAACTATATGTCATAATGGCACCTATATTTTGATGTTGATAAAATCTTGCTGTATACTTGATGAATATTTGACTGTGCAACAGATGGCTAGGTGCATTGATGTGCTTTACTCATTTTTTTCCTGTAATGTCAATTGTTGTATTTCCTTAACCCTTTCTAATATAATTATTGCGAAAGAAGAGCCTTCAAACAAGATTAGTTGACTCAATAATGGCATCATTGAATGCTCTGCTGAAGATTGTTCAGAACCTCTTATGAATGTTTGATCAATAATCCAACCATGTATGGCCAGTTTTACAACATCCAAGCCATATGTCAATAGGACTGATAGAATAAGTCACCAGCAGATTATAGTATGCCAAGTGGGTTAATATTAATTTTTTACTGTGATACAAACTGCAGTATGATATGAGGATATCATAGGATGGTTTTTTAGAATTACTTATGAATGTTTGAACAATAATCTAACCATGTACGACCAGTTTTATGACACCCAGACCATATGTCAATAGGAATGATAGAGTGAATGGCATCAGCAGATTTTAGTATACCAAATGGGTAATTATAAAATTAATACTGTGATACAAATTGCAGTATGATATGAGGGTCATAAATAAGTAGTCCTTAACCACTTCCCACCCGGCCACTGCATATGTACGGCTGGGTGGGCGCTCTCTCCTTCTAAGTGGACATTCAGAAACGTCCCTCAGAAGGAGGGGGATCGTGCGCGCATGGTCCTGCGCAGCGGCGCGATCCCGATGCGCTCGGGTCACCCGGACACGGCGCATCTCAGATTGGCAGGAGGGCTCTGGGATTGGCCCTCCTGATCACATGACGGCCGTGTCCAATCACAGCCGTCATGTGATGTAAACAGAGAACCGGTTGCTAGGCGATCGGCTCTCCTCTCCTCCCACATTAGTTGTCGGTGAAGAGAGGAGAGTGGATTGCCTGCAGCCGGCTGGTGATCAGTGTGTATGAGCTGTTTTTTGCAGCTTTTTACACACTGATCACCAGCATAGTAACACAGTGTAAAAGCTAAAACACATGTCCCCACACACAGGTCCCAGTAAAATCACATGTCCCAATGATTATCTGCACACAAATTACCGTGATCACCTGCGCACATCTGTACATGATCATTTGCGTACATATGTCCGTGATCACATGAACCAATTATTATACACTTAACGGGATTTTTTTTACCAAAGACATGTAGCAGAATACATTTTGGCTTAAATTTATGACACAATTCGATTTTATTGCATTTCTTTTCAAATAGAATAAAGAAAATATTGTTTTTTTTCCAAATTTCTGCTCTTTTTTCACCTATATCGCAAAAAAAAAAAAAAAAAAAAAAAACGGAGTCGTGAATAAATACCACCAAAAGAAAGCTCTATTTGTGCAAACAAAATGATAAAAATTTCATTTGGGTACAGCGTAGCATGACCGCGCAATTGTCATTGAAAATGCCATTGAAGAGCGCCAAAAGCTGAAAATTGGCCTGGGACGGAAGGGGGTGAAAGTGCCCAGTATTGATGTGGTTAAATGATCATGAAAAGTCTTAAGCTGCCCATAGATAGATCGAAACATGACCAGCCGAATTTCGATCCAACGATGGGCATTTCAATTCATGAGAAGACAATTTAACAATCAACTTCTCATAAACAGCTTGTTGGAAAATTTTACTTCGATCAGCGCTACAGCCAATCAGCTGCAGTGTTAATCAATGTATACTGATGGCGGGGGAATCCCATTATCAGAATACAATGATACAGCGGGTAGGATTCTCCCATCCACCTTAAAAGTGTAGATGGGAGAATTGGTTCAGTTTTTTTGTTCAGCTTGCTGGCTGAACAAAAAACTGAGCCATGTATGGCTAGCTTTAAGCATTTCAAAAGAAAACCTATTTATGCTGTTGTTAAAAGATATCTGATATCCAAGGGGTATAATTTGTTAACAACAAGATCAAACATGTTTTTTTTTGTCAAACAAGCAACCTTATCTGCATCTTAGCGATGAGAAGAATGCTCCTTTGACACTTGTGCGACTTAGGATCCGACTTGTGAGACACAAAGTTGCAGGAAATATGAAATGCCATGTATCTCTATGAGAGACGTTCCAATTGACACTACTGAAGTCACTGCAACTTCATGCCAGAGAGTGTAAAAGTCTTATCAAAATCACTTCAAAATCATATCAAATTTAGACTCCAAAGTTGCACTGAAAATCGTGCAACTTTGGAGTCGGTTAGTGTGAAAAGAGGTTGAAGAGAATAAGGGTGTAAACTACATAGTTGCATTCACATAAGTGCACATATAGATTGGACATAGATACTGGGTGTGTAGAGTTTGTGTCCTTGGTAAGGTTACAAAAGGATTCTAAAGGGACTCATATGTCTTTTATAAATAAGTATTGAACACATCACCATTTTTCTAGGTAAATCTATTTCTAAAGGTGCTATTGACATGAAATTTTCACCACGTCGGTAACAACCCATCCAATCCATATATACAAAGAAACCTAAACAAATACGTTCAGAAATTAAGTTGTGTGTAATAAAAATGGAACAACACAGGGAAAAAGTATTGAACACATGAAGAAAGGGAGGTGCAAAAAGGCATGGAAAGCCAAGACACCAGCTGAAATCTATCAGGAATTAGAAAGCAATCCTACCCCTTGTCAGTGCAAATTAATATCAGCTCCCTGTCAGGAGGGACAGGGACCTATCAGGAGAGCCACTTATTGGCTCTGCACTACTCATGCGCTGTCAGTGTGAACAGAGGAATGCAGATAACCGGCACTTCCTATTTACACTGTGATCAGCTGTGATTGGACACAGCTGATCACATGGTAAAGAGCCTACATCATAGGCTCTTTACCATGATTGGAGATGTGGTGTGTCCGAGCGACACACCACACCACCGATTGCCGCACTCCACACCCCTACGGCCACCCACAAGTGGCATGTTGTGAATAATGTAATATGACGCCCAGTCACAATAATAAAACCCCCACCCGGACATTTTTTTGCTATAGGCTGGGTAGAAAGGTGTTAACTTCTGTACCTGTTTATTTTGGTTTCTTTGTATGTATGGATTGCATTGCTTCCTCTCCAAGAAACAAAGGCACTCGCCATCCTGTAATCGTAGCCGGGCCAGCAACAGCATGCTGCCTTTCAGGCCTCTGCTTCAGGTTAAGCTTCACATGGTCAAAGGACTTACCGTTGCTTCTGTGTTTCCACCAAAAAATCCGGGAAGATCATGAGCCAGGCTCCTTCAAATCATAAAGCTTCAGTCTTTCTACTCTCCTGCAGAACCAGGTCTCTGTCACGGAAATTCAGGAGACATAGATAAGGAGAGATAAATGTGCGCGAAGGGGGGGCCGCCGGCATCCTATGGGCACGTTCTACTGCAAGATTGGAGAGAAGGCCGCCTGCAGAGCAGGGTGCAGAGGAGATGCTCTGTAACGGCTGCAGGATTAGGATCCTCAGACCCCTCAGGTAGCCCCAGGATCTGGAGATTGTTTCTCCTGTGGCAGTTCTCAGAGTCCTCCGCTCGGTACTCTAATGCCTTCACTTTGGTGGTGAGAGCATGGAAGGAGGTAGTGCGGTCTCTCAACGTATCTTCAGTATCCCCCACACGGCACTCAACCTCTGTCAGCCGAGCCCTGAACTTGTCCATATCCTTCCGGATTAGGCCAATCTCCAGCTGCATAGAGTCAATTTCCCCCCTTTGACAGGTTGTGAGGCCCTGCATCAGGGCATGAAAGTTGTCTTGTTCCTGAAGCACTGGACCTGCTTCCTCCGCCTGGGACGACATATTTTACAGCGTGTGAGGCCCAGCTTTCACACCACAAGGTGTTTCAATTAATAGGGGGGCTTTCTTAAGCACCAAGGATTTGCACTTACTGGGCATAACAGGTCAGAAGACTGCCAGAAGCTCAGCCATATGTTTAAAAGGTAGCTGGTCTGCAGGGAAACAGGATAATTAGCTGGCAGAGTAATGGAGCTCTCTCACTATGCCTCCGCTTTCGTCGCCATCTTGGACATGCCCCAACGACCAGGTACTCTTTTAATGAAAAGTGCACATATAGTAATATTGAAATCAACTTCTGAAATAAATTAACACTTGTATGAGATTGCCGTGATTGAGTTTAGATTTACTTTTAAGAGTAAAACTGATAAGCTTATAACTGGCTTTGCTGTAAAATTATATAACGTTTCTGTCCCTCATTAATAGGTTTCTATTTCTCTATACTTGTTGATGTTCATCATCTGAGTCTTCTAATATTAGAAGAATCTCTGAAATATTGCTGGGAGAAGAATCGTTTTCTTGAGGCCAACCTGCAATACTATTAAATTAAAGTACATATTGATTTCAATTTGGGAGCCGTATACGATTTTATAAGTACCAGGTGTTTCTGTGAGAAGAATCCTTGACCTGCAGCTACATTTAATAGGCCTTTGCTATTAGTGGGAAAATCTATATTTATCTGGTACTGATACCTCATTTATTTTCTTCAGAACAAAAACAAAAATACACCATTCAACAAATAAGCAGATGGTCGCTGCAGTCAAAAAAACAATCTTTGAGCAAGAATTCTTACATGTTATATTTGTTGTAGACCATCATATTTTAATCATTAGCAAAATAAAAATAGCGAAGAGCAAACCACACCAAAAGTGAAAAAAATCTATATAACCTAGCAATAAGCAAAGGAAATGTCCATTTATAAATAGTGACTGTTGCTAGTGGATTCAAGACATTAAATCCAAAAGGAAAACTCTACTCAGGGTACATGTCTAAATCTTCATAAGTGACAAATCCAGAATAAGTAATCAAGCACACCAAAGTGTCCTCCACCGGTCTCCATATGTGCTCATCTCACAAAAAGACCCACCATGGGGTCTAATGGCACCCTCCCCTCAGGGTATAAATCCAGCAATCCGTTGTTCCTCTATCCTCATAAGGACTCCCAATAGCTCAGATGCTGTTCCTCATAGTTATATGCCATAAGGGTTGGAAAGAACTCAGTGTCTTACTGTTTAACTACTTGCCGCCCGCCATATAGCAGAATGACGGCGGCAAAGTGTTTTTATATCCTGACCGGATATTAAGCCGATGCGCGCCCACAGGGGCACACATAGCGGCGATCGTTGTTGCGGTGTGTCAGTCTGACACACCGCAACTACGATCTTGGTAAAGAGTCTCTGATGGAGACTCTTTACCACGTGATTAGCCGTGTCCAATCACGGCTGATCACAGTGTAAATAGGAGGAGCCGTTGATCGGCTTTTCCTCACTCGCGTCTGTCAAACGCGAGTAGAGGAGAGCTGATCAGCTGCTCCTCTGACAGGGGGGTCTGTGCTGATCGATTATCAGCGCAGCCCCCCTGAGGATGCCCACAGACCACCAGGGATGCCCAGCACCAGGTATGCCACCCTAGACCACCAGGGATGCCAGTCAGTGCTCACAATGGATGCCAATCAGTGCCCACAATGGATGCCAATCAGTGCCCACAATGGGCATCACTGATTGACATGCATTATTGTTTGGCACTGATTGGCATCCATACAATACTTTACACTACAATGCCACCTATCAGTGCCCATCCGTGCCGCCTATCAGTGCCCATCCATGCCGCCTATCAGTGCCTATCCATACCCAGCCATGGAGCCTATCCATACTCATCCGTGCTACTTATCCATGCCCATCCGTGCTGCCTATCCATGCCAATCCATCCCACCTATCAGTGCCTATTTGTGCCACCTATCAGTGCCTGTGTCGCATATCAGTGCCACCTATAAGTGCCACCTATCAGTGCCACATATCAGTGCCCATCAATGCCACCTCATCAGTGCCACTTCATTGGTGCCACATCATCGGTGCCCATCAGTGCCGCCTTATCAGTGCCCGTCACTGCTGCCTTATCAGTGCCCATCGGTGAAGGAGAAAACTTACTTATTTACAACGTTTTGTAACTGAAACAAAAAAAACTTTTTTTTTTCAACATTTTTGGTCTTTTTTTATTTGTTTAGCAGAAAATAAAAATCCCAGAGGTGATCAAATACCACCAAAAAAAAGCTCCATTTGTGGGAACAAAATGATAAAAATTTAGTTTAGGTACAGTGTATCATGACCGCGCATTGGTCATTCAAAGTGCGACAGAGCTAAAAGCTCAAAATTCGTCTGGGCAGGAAGGTGTATAAGTGCCCTATATTGAAGTGGTTAAAGACAACTTTTAATAAAATCACAGTAAGAACTCACATATACCGATTCACTGTCCTGGTGCATGCAGGTAAAGCGCTTGTGTGATAAAGATGGACAATCCCTGGATCACTGAAACATCCACAGATCCTCGGCCCAGCGTCCCCAGTGGTTCGTGAACTGCTTCCTGGATGGACGTAATGATGTCACAGGCACCACCTCGACACGTTTCGTCACTGCACTTGTGACTATATCAAGAGGTGTGAGTCTAGTGTCATCGTTCTAATATTAAAATCAAAATAACCAATGGGACATCATTACCATCTGCCATTTTGCTGTAGCCCATCTTAGAGGCCATTTTGTGGTAGTCCGTCTACAGCCTGCAATTAGATATCCTACTTACACTTGTTAGCTAAGTCGTGGCAAAAAATAAACAGTAAAAAGTCATCTTCAATGTGAGAGACTTGAGCACCTATTAAATCTAAGCGAGCCAATACTAAGTTATATCTAAAATAACCTATTACTAACCTGTGGATCACTAGGAAAGTAATAGGGAATAATCCCGTCGGTCATTCGGTTTTGGTCCATCATGTATGGTAATCCTTACATCTATAATGACGAATACAGCTAAGCATCTGGACCAACCTATGTATGGAAAGTGATGACCGAAGCAAAGATTATAATAAAAAAAACTTTCTCACATGGGGAATAACTAATAAATAATTTAAAATACCAAATGGCATATTAATTTATAGGTCGTCCTCCTAAGTGCATTTGGCGACCGCAAGCTGAAATGGGCACAAATTATGAGTAAATACATACAGAAAAATAGGCAAAAGGGGTGGTGAGAATTTAAATGAAGCACATATGTATACAAAAATAGTTTATTAATGATAATAATAACAATATAAATCTGGTACATGGTAGTAATCATGATGCATAATGGAATCAATACAGTTAATATATATACACAAGTTTGTATGTAGTAGAAACAAGTAATCACATAAAAAATAGGTAGTTGATATCACATAATTCAAGTATATAAAGTATGGTAAGTAGAGACATTGCATCGGCTACGCGTTTCATGAATTGATCCAATCTTTAGGAGCATGCACGTGACTTAAAAAAATAAGTATCTGGTAGTGGAAATATCTATAAGGTCTGACCCTGCCAAGGAAAAGGGGGGTTGGTGATGAAGTAGAATTAAAGATGAAACCCATAAAAGCCTCCACAGTCTAAAGTACTTACATACATAGCTATATGTTGAGGGTGTGGTACTGCAGAACAGAGACCCCCTAGGGGCATCGCCATTGGGAGCTGAGGTGGCCTGGAGCGGCCCGAAACCCAACAAGGACAACATCCAAGGGAGGCGGATTCCCAAATGTGAAAGTTGATCATGATGACTATAGGTTCTAAAACCAAACAAGGACTGCTGTGAGAATAATATAGTTTAATATATATAGTGTGCAAAGTATCATGTACTTGGTAAAGGGCAGGATAGATAGTGTTATTATAATAGGAAGTGTCAATGCAGTCCAAGTAGGTGCAGATAGATAACAAGGGTTGTGGGAGTTGGAGAGTAGGGAAGTGAAATTGTGAGAAAGATTAGCTAAAAAACAGATACCTGATAGTACCAATAGAGAGTAACGGTGAATGAAAAGTATATAAATTACCTGGGACTGAACCATAAAGCTTCCAGACCAAAGTGATACAAAAGGTGAACCATTGAAATTGAAAAGAACCCCCAGAGTACATGTACAGTGCATATAAATAGTCTACACACCCCTGTTAAAATGAGACAAAGATTAATCATTTCAGAACTTTATCCACGTTTAATTGGCCCTATAAACTGTACAACTCAGTAGAATAACAAACTGAAATCTTTTAGGTGGAGGGAAGTAAAAAAAAAAAACTAAAATAATATGGTTGCATAAGCATGCACACTCTTAAACTAATACTTTGTTGAAGCACCATTTGATTTTATTACAACACTCAGTCTTTTTGGGTATGAGTCTATCAACATGGCACATCTTTTCTTGGCAATATTTGCCCACTCTTCTTTGCAAAAACACTCCAAATCTGTCAGATTGCGAGGGCATCTCCTGTGCAAAGCCCTCTTCAGATCACCCCACAGATTTTCAATCAGATTCAAGTCTGGGATCTGGCTGGGCTATTTAAAAACTTAAATTTTCTTCTGGTGAAGCCATTCCTTTGTTGATTTGGATGTATGCTTTGGGTCTTTATCATGCTGAAAGATAAAGTTTCTCCTAATGTTCAGCTTTCTAGCAAAAGCCTGAAGGTTTTGTGCCAATATTGACTGCTATTTGGAACTGTTCATAACTCCCTCTACCTTGACTAAGGTCCCTGTTCCAGCTAAAGAAAAACAGCCCCAAAGCATGATGCCGCCACCAACATGCTTCACTGTGGGTATGGTGTTTTTTTGTTGATGTGCAGTGCTGTTTTCTGCGCCAAACATATCTTTTAAAATTATGGCCAAAAAGTTCAAGCTTGGTTTCATTAGACCATAACACGTTTCCCCACATGCTTTTGGGAGACTTCAGATGTGTTTTTACAAAATTTAGCCGGGCTTGGTTGTTTTTCTTCGTAAAAAAAAAGGCTTCTGTCTTGCCACTCTAACCCTTAGCCCAGACAGATGAAGAATATGGGAGATTGTTGTCAAATCTACCCCACAGCCAGTACTTGCCAAATATTCCTGCAGCTCCTTTAATGTTGCTGTAGGCCTTTTGGCAGCCTCCCTGACCATTTTTCTTCTCGTCTTTTCATCAATTTTGGAGGGACGTCCAGGTCTTGGTAATGTCACTGTTGTGCCATATTTTCTCCACTTGATGATGACTGTCTTTACTGTGTTCCATGGTATATCTAATGCCTTGGAAATTCTTTTGTACCCTTCTCCTGACTGATACCTTTTAACAATGAGATCCCTCTGATGCTTTGGAAGCTCTCTGGGGACCATGACTTTTGCTGTAGGATGCGACTAAGAAAATGTCAGGAAAGACCTACTGGAACAGCTGAACTTTATTTGGGATTAATCAGAGGCACTTTAAATGATGGCAAGTGTGTGCTGACTCCTATTTAACATGAGTTTAAATGTGATTGCTTAATTCTGAACACAGCTACATCCCCAGTTATTAGAAGGTGTGTATGCTTATGCAACCACATTATTTTATTTTTTTTATTTTTACTTCTTCCTTCCTAAAAGATTTCAGTTTGTTTGTGGGAAAAAAGGGACATCAATTTTGTTTGGGGACAGCGTTGCATGACCGCGCAATTGTCAGTTAAAGCGACGCAGTGCCGTATCGCAAAAATGGCCTGGTCATTGAGCAGTCAAATCTTCTGGGGCTGAAGTGGTTAAACGGTAAAACACTATGTTGAGTTCTTTCCTACCCTTTTGACATATAAGTACGAGGAACAGTCCTTATGAGGATAGAGGAACAACAGATTGCTGGATTTATACCCCTGAGGGGAGGGTGCTATTAGACCCTATGTTGGGTCTTCATGTGAGGTGAGCACATATAGAGACCGGTGAAGGACACGGTGGTGTGCTTGATCACTTATTTTGGATTTGTCACTTATGCAGATATAGACATGTGCACTGAGAAGAGTTTTAATTTAATGTCTTGAATCTACCAGCAACAATCACGCTTTATATATGGACATTTTCTTTGCTTATTGCTAGGTTATATAGATTGTTTTCACTTTTGATTATTTTCACATAATTTACTCATTAAAACACCCTGCTGCTCAGCTGGGTGTGGCTGTGCTTCACTATTTTAATTTTGCTATGTATCTTTGTGGGAACATATTCTGTGTTAAGCGGCAACTATTCACACGATTATTAACATATATAGTAGTGCAGAAGTATTTTTACCTTTTTTTCTTACATATTTTAATCATTTCACACTTCCTATCAAACCAATAAACACCTATATAGCAGATCTATAGGAGACATGTATGAGAATGGCTTAAAGCTGATCCTCTCTTGAAGTAGGGGTGCCCTGACACGAAAGGGGTTAAAGTGCTTGTTTATGTCTAGGGTACTGTAAAGGTTTTACTAACCTAT
The DNA here is from genome assembly GCA_028564925.1 of Lithobates sylvaticus. NCBI lineage: Eukaryota > Metazoa > Chordata > Amphibia > Anura > Ranidae > Lithobates > Lithobates sylvaticus. The sequence continues at coordinate 303,902,803 of CM053028.1, read as the reverse complement.
TCTTCTACTCCCACAGGCACCTTACCGATCGTGAGACCTCAGCCTCTTCTACCCCATGGTCTAGCGGTTGTAAGGCCCCATGCACACGAGACGCTGTTAAACGCATGCAATGTTATCCTGTATGTGTCCATATGTGTCCATGTACACAATCTATTTTTCTTCCCGTTTTTATGCAGTTGCGTTTAACCTCGTTTTTCCAGAAGCAAAAAAATGGGTTCAGACTCTTTGCTTTTCCACGTTTCAGACGCAAAACGTGGCTAAACACGGCACCCGCGTTTAGCCGCGTTTGCGTTTATAAGCGTTTATAATGGAACCCAATTTTTTGGACCCGAAAACTCAGAAATATGATGGTAAACCATAAAAAATATAAAATAAATTGGTTTAAAATGTCGTAATTACTTTAGATAGTTCATAGAGCACATATACTCACTGATGCAATGCCATAAAAAACTCTATGTCCCAACACTATCACATGGGGACATTACAAGAAACTACACAGGACTGTTTTCTCTCTTTTGTGGGAGGCAATAGAAGGTAAGTATAAGCTGCTGCAAGGGTCAGCAATGGAATTTGTTGACTTTAAAGAGGCAGTAAACCCTCTTTTACAACTTTAGCTTACAGGTAAGCCTATATTAAGGCTTACCTGTAGCTAACAGGGATATCTCCTAAACCTGCACGGTTTAGGAGATATACAGTGGTGTGAAAAAGTGTTTGCCCCCTTCCTCATTTCCTGTTCCTTTGCATGTTTGTCACACTTAAGTGTTTCGGAACATCAAACCAATTTAAACAATAGTCAAGGACAACACAAGTAAACACAAAATGCAATTTGTAAATGAAGGTGTTTATTATTAAAGGTGAAAAAAAATCCAAACCATCATGGCCCTGTGTGAAAAAGTGATTGCCCCCCTTGTTAAAACATACTATAACTGTGGTTGTCCACACCTGAGTTCAATTTCTCTAGCCACACCCAGGCCTGATTATTACCACACCTGTTCACAATCAAGGCATCACTTAAATAGGAGCTGCTTGACACAGTAAGGTCCACCAGAAGATCCTTAAAAGCTACACATCATGCCGAGACCCAAAGAAATTCAGGAACAATTGAGAAAGAAAGTAATTGAGATCTATCAGTCTGGAAAGGGTTATAAAGCCATTTCCAAAGCTTTGGGAATCCAGCGAACCACAGTGAGAGCCATTATCCACAAATGGCGAAGACATGGAACAGTGGTGAACCTTCCCAGGAGTGGCCGGCCGCCCAAAATTACCCCAAGAGCGCAGCGACGACTCATCCAAGAGGTCACAAAAGACCCCACAACAACGTCCAAGGAACTGCAGGCCTCACTTGCCTCAGTTAAGGTCAGCGTTCATGCCTCCACCATCAGGAAAAGACTGGGCAAAAATGGCCTGCATGGCAGAGTTCCAAGGAGAAAACCACTGCTGAGCAAAAAGAACATCAAAGCTCGTCTCAATTTCTCCACAACACATCTTGATGATCCCCAAGACTTTTGGGACAACATTCTGTGGACCGATGAGACAAAAGTGGAACTCTTTGGAAGGTGTGTGTCCAAGTATATCTGGCGTAGAAGGAACACTGCATTTCAGAAAAAGAACATTATACCAACAGTAAAATATGGTGGTGGTAGTGTGATGGTCTGGGGCTGTTTTGCTGCTTCAGGACCTGGAAGACTTGCCGTGATAAAAGGAACTATGAATTCTGCTGTCTACCAAGAGATCCAGAAGGAGAATGTCCGACCATCTGTTTGTGTACTCAAGCTGAAACGAACTTGGGTTCTGCAGCAGGACAATGATCCTAAACACACCAGCAAGTCCACCACCGAATGGCTGAAGAAAAACAAAATGAAGACTTTGGAGTGGCCTAGCCAAAGTCCTGACCTGAATCCTATTGAGATGTTGTGGTATGACCTTAAAAAGGCCGTTCATGCTCGAAAACCCTCTAATGTAACTGAATTAGGACAATTCTGCAAAGATGAGTGGGCCAAAATTCCTCCAGGACGCTGTAAAAGCCTCATTGCACGTTATCGCAAACGCTTGGTTGCAGTTGTTGCTGCTAAGGGTGGCCCAACCAGTTATTAGGTTTAGGGGGCAATCACTTTTTCACACAGGGCCATGATGGTTTGGATTTTTTTTCACCTTTAATAATAAACACCTTCATTTACAAATTGCATTTTGTGTTTACTTGTGTTGTCCTTGACTATTGTTTAAATTGGTTTGATGTTCCGAAACACTTAAGTGTGACAAACATGCAAAGGAACAGGAAATGAGGAAGGGGGCAAACACTTTTTCACACCACTGTACCTGTATTTGCATGTGCCGACGTCATGCGGCACATGCGCACTAGCGACAACTGAAGCAACGGCGCTATATGCCGATGCTTCAGTTGTTATATGCCGCTCTCGCGATACCCGGAAGTCACTCCGGGAGAAGATGTCAGCGGTTGGAGGGGGAGAAGAGGACCGATGCCGAGGCTTCGATCTCAGGTAAGTGATGCATAATTAGCTAGTATGCTATGCATACTAGCTAATTATGCCTTTGTCTTGCAGGTTTTTTTTTTTTTTTTCGTTTTTGTCAAGAGGGTTTACTTCCTCTTTAAGGGGTTTCTTATTATCAGCTAAAACTAAACATCATTATAATATGCTTATCACTCTCTGGAACTGCTATCATTAGGACAGGTTCATATATTTTAAAAGCTAAATTTTATGTGTATTTTTGCCCCATGGTGTCTATAAATTAGTTTGGTGTTAACATAAATAATATTTGAAAATGATTCACATTTCCATAGTGAATATTTGCTCATCAAGACTGAACTTTGTTCATTATCACACATCATGTTTGTGTCCATTTCAATTAAAATGTCATCATTATAAAACATCTAATGAAATATATTTAGCTTCTGTCCAATATTGGAGCCTGTAATAACTTATCCTTACAAAGCACAATAACAAACCATAATTGCTATCATCACAAAATCTATATCAGCTGTCAAGTATCACATTATTTTTTTTTTTGTTTCAATTTTTTTATTGAAGTTTTCAATATAACAAGCAAAGTACACTACAGCATTGAGATGTTACATGACTAACAAGGTTTGAATGTTTACAGAACAATTTCAGTACAATTTAAGAAGTTATTTAACCACTTGCTTACTGTGCACTTAAACACCCTTCCTGCCCAGATCAATTTTCAGCTTTCAGTGCTCTCGCACTTTCAGTGACAATTGCGCGGTCATGCAATGCTGTAACCAAATTAATTTTTTATCATTTTGTTCGCACAAATAGAGCTTTAGTTTGGTGGTATTTATTCGCGACTCTGTTTTTTATTTTTTGCGATATAAGCGAAAACATAGCGGAAATTTTGAAAAAAAACAATATTTTCTCCTTTCTTTTTTAAAAGAAATCCAATAAAATCAAATTTTGTCATAAATTTAAGCCAAAATGTATCCTGCTACATGTTTTTTGTAAAAAAAAATTCCGTTAAGTGTATAATAATTGGTTCGCGTGATCACGGACATATGTACGCAAATGATCATGTACAGGTGTGTGCAGGTGATCACGGACATATGTGTGCAGATAATCATTGGCACATGTTATTTTACTGGGACATATGTGAGGGACATGTGTTTTTATTATTTGGGGACATGTGTGTTTTGGGGACATGTGTGTTTTGGGGACATATGTGTTTTACTGTGGGGACATGTGTGTTTTACTGTGGGGACACTGGTGATCAGTGAGTAAAAAGATGTAAAAAAAACAGCTAATACTCACTGATCACCAGCCGGCTGCAGTGATCCGCTCTCCTCTCCTCACCGACGACTTCCGTGTGAGGAGAGGAGCGCCGATTGCCTAGCAACCGGCTTTTTGTTTACATCACATGACGGCTGTGATTCGACACGGCCGTCATGTGATCAGGAGGGCCAATCACCGAGCCCTCCTGCCGATCCGAGATGCGCCGTGTCCGGGTGACACGGCCGCATTGGGATCGCGCCGCTGCGCGGGCACGCGCACGCGCGATCCCTCTACTTCTGGAGGACGTTCCGGAACGTCCGGTCAGAAGTAGACGGCTCCCACCCGGCCGTATATGTACAGTGGCCGGGTGGGAAGTGGTTAATCAATAAACTACACGACTAAGATAAAGAACCAAACCAGATAAAAGTATCACATTATATGCCTGGTTAACATTTAAAGAAAACTAAAGGAAAATTAAGTCCTCAGTATTAATTGGCTCTAGTTTCCAAGATACAGTTTCTGGTCAAAATTGCATCAAAATAATTCAACATTACGAGGGGAATATGCGAATATGCGCCATAACTTATCCGCAAAATGTGATATAGCACTGAGAATGGTGCCACACCAATCATTCTAAATAAATTGTTTTATTGATACCAAAAGTTAAAGTTTGGGTCCGCTGACATCGACGGCACCGGACTAGCTGCATCCTTCTCATCGTCTTCATCATCATTTGAGTTTAGAGAGTAAGATTCTGGTGGATCTGGAATTGGCAAGTCCTCACCATGGGGTAAAGGATGCAGTGCGGATGAAATGTTTGGAGATTCCATCGTCCATTTCTTCTTTCTTGAGATCCCTTTTGCAATTGGAGGAACCATGCAAAAATAGCAGTTGCTACTATGATTGGTGGGTTCCCTCCACATCATTGGGACTGCGAAAGACATGGACTTTTTCTTCTAGTTTAGCCACTGATGCAGATAATTTGCACGTGTAATATAATAATGAGGGGCCCAACTCTTGTCCTGATCCCCTATTTTGCAACCACTGCCATCATACTGCACTTTTGAGATGCAAATGTAACCTTGCCACTAACGTAACAGAAGTTATCTGCGTTGTTTACACAGTTTTGAGGCATCTTGGCTTCTGGTGGAAAATATCACGCAACTAACTGTTCCTTGGAAATGTTAGGCAATGACACTTTCACAAGCCATCGGATGTAACTGTATTATGTGTAGATTTGACCAAGACAAATATACCTTGCAATAAAAGAACAATAAATGACAGTTAGGTCTTTAGTCTCAAAGTGAAAATAAATGTATACACTTCGATGCGGTACCATTTTCATTGTTCTACTGTACTTTGCAGAGAAGTTACGAGACATCATGATCATCAGACACCTCCCTTCCTTGTAGGCAAATATACTCGCCGGTGTATAAATCATTGTTGTGAAATATCTTGAAAACTTTAGCCAACCAGCAACTTTATCACCTGTTTTCTAATTCATCTAATCAAAATATGTAAGAATTAGCACATTTTATCTAGCAGGTGAATAATTTCCAAGACCAGTGTTTACTGTCCAAGGAAAGTTGCACTTTGCAAGGAAATTGTCCCCAGAGTCTACTGAATGTGGAGAAGCTCTGCTGATTTCTATCATCCAATCAAGTACAAGGAAACATTTTTTTTATTTCCTTGCACGTGATTGGCCATTTGGCTAATTGGCTTTACAAAGTGAAATTTCACCAAATTCACTAAGCTCAGGGGAAAGTCCTCCTGAAAAATGCAACTATTATGTTCATATATTCAATCAATAATAAAAGGTGCCAAAAATAATTTCAACACCTTGGTGCGTTTATATTCATTCAGTTCAATTCTTATCAACGCATGTGTTTATTCCAACACCAGCTTCCATATGCTCTCACGTTAAAATGTGACCCAATGTCTCACGTGCCTATGCCTTAAAGTGGGATCTCTTTTATCCTGGTTGTTCTGCTTTTATCCTTTCCACTGTTCTTCTCAATCTGCCTCCATCCTCCGCAATCCCACGATAAATGTGTAAGGTTCTCTAAAAAAATAAAAAAATATATATTGCTCTCGGTATAGGTAACAATATTTTTATTAAAAATTAAAATGTACTCAACTTATGTTGTGCACTAATACTGGTGCACATCAGTATCCAGGCATGTATTTTAGATAACCTACAACAAAATGGCCACCTGCACACTTCTGGGTTAGCAGCTCCTCCCAACGTGTTGTGTCATCAAATCACATGACTTCATCAGGGACTGTGGGATTATTTAAATGTTTTCTTAGTTTTAATATACGGTCCCTGATTATCACCACAGCAGTCATATGATAATGCTGTACTGCACTGGTGACAGTATGTAAAATAAAAGTGGAAAAAACTAAATTAAGTTCTTAATTTTCCAAAAAATTGGGACAAAAAATTACAACTTCAAAAAACTCACCATGCCTCTTACTAAATACCTCAGACTGTCTACTTTCCAAAAAGGGGTAATTTGGGGGGTTGTACTGTCCTCGCATTTTAAGGGCCTCAAGAAATGAGATTGTATGTCAGTACATCAGAATTGATCAATTTGTATATTTTAATGTTTTTATTGAAAAAAATCAGAAATAACAAGAGTAGTAGGTAAGCATAGGCCATTTCTTGGAATGTCACAGTGACAAATATGATATGTATAAACAAAAATAAAATAGTCCATGAATATAAGGGAACAAACAATCATCATGGGATGTTCTCAAATAAACCTGCTGAGAATAGAAAGCCCAGCAGACAATATAAAAAAGTAATAAACGTATACTTTATCTACTAAAAAACTGTTCTAATAAATAGTCAGAATCATAATCATGTGCAGTAGAGTGCAGGAACCTGAGTATGGTATGGAGAGATAAGTGGGGAGGAGGGGGGGAGGGGTCAAGGAGGAATAGTGGGTAAGGGGTAATAGGGGACCTTTGTACCAATTCCTGAGAATATCATCAACGTCAAAACTTAATAAAGTTCTAAGATAACCAAATATATATTGTATTCAGACAACTAAAAAAGAGGGGGGGGGGGGGAAAGCAGAAGAGAGGAAAAAGGAATAAAAGCAGAAGGTCAGCACAGAGCTCATTAGGGAACCAAAATGTGACAGATCCATGGGTCCCATATTTTATCAAAATTTTTTGAGCTATTATGGAGTATGTGAGTGAGTTTGTCATTAACCATAATCCAGTAACTTTATTTTTAACACAATCCAGAGGAATAACCAGCTGTTTCCAATACTGAGCAACTGTGTAATCCTTGCCGCTAACAGTATATACGTGATTACTTTTATTGACTTCCTGGGCAATTCATCGGGTAGTTTATCGAACAGGGAAACCTATGGGAATCTACGGATGTTTACCCCCGTCACTGAATTTATTAAATTAAATATCGAATCCCAAACCTAATCACCAGGGGGCACTGCCATCAGATATAATGCATTGTCCCCCAACTGACCACAGCATTGAAAACAGTTATGTGATGTGGACGGATGCATCTTAACCACCCGAGTAGGTACCAGGTATCAAAAGTAAGATTCGGGTCCTTTTTCCATTGGCTCATATAGTTTTGAACTTGGTTCAGTGAGGGAAGCATAAACTGCAGATATTCGTCCCTTTGAAAGACCCCTTGCCTGGCAAGACAACTCAAAAGTTGTGAGTGTAAGCGGCTCAACTATTAGATCATTATTCATATTCATATTCAGCTGACAAAGGATACAATTTGATTATATCCAAATACTTCACTAGTAGGTATCTGTATCTTGTCTTTAAAGTGTTGTAAAGAGTATACCTGGTTACCATCAAGGTAATCGCCAATTCTTACTTATCCCTTATTAAGCCACTATTGAAATGATTGTGGTACTAACCCTGGTGGGAACTCTGGGTTGCAGAAGATGGGAGCTAACGGTGTGTGTGGGGATGATAAAGAGGGACAGTGATGCACCCTGTCCCAGACCGCTAACGAATGTGAAAGGGGAGACAGGAGCAGTGTTGGTCATCTTACTTTATAAAAGTAATTAGTTAAGTTACAAATTACTTCTCCCAAAAAAGTAATTGAGTTAGGAACTCAGTTACTACATTGGAAAAGTAATTAGTTACTCAGCAAAGTAACTGTGACTTTTTTTTTTAATATTCTTAGGGGCGGGTCTAGTATTACTGTAAGCAAGGGGCGCGTTCCCCCCTGCACGTGTATTTCCCCTCTGTACCCCCCTGCACGTCTGTCCCCCCCCCCCAACACATATATCTGTTTCCCCTCTGTACCCCACTACACATCTGTCCCCCCCACACACACATATATCTGTTCCCCCTCTGTACATCTGTCCCCCCCCCAAACTCACGGATCGGATCGTTGCTCGGATCAGAGTCACGGATCGGATCATTTTTCAGATCAGCAAATAATAATTGAATTTGCAAAAACCTGTGAAAATTCCACCAACATAAAGCCCCCACTGTAATATCCACAATCTCCCCCACTGTAATATCCACTTCATCTCCCCAACTGTAATATTGGCTGAGTATGGCTGGGTACGGCTGAGCATGGCTGGGTACGGCTGGGTATCGCCGAGTATGGCTGGGTATTACCGTGTATTGCAGAGTATGGCAGAGTATGGCTGGGTATGGTAGAGTATTGGCAGGGTGTTGCAGAGTATTGGCAGGGTATTGGCTGGGTATTGCAGAGTATTGCAGAGTATGGCTGGGTATTACAGAGTATTGCAGTGTATGGCTGGGTATTACCGAGTATGGCTGGGTATGGCAAAGTATTGGCAGGGTGTTGCAGAGTATTGGCAGGGTATTGCAGAGTATTGACATGGTGTTGCCGAGTATTGGCAGCGTATTGCAGAGTATTGGCAGGGTATTGCAGAGTATTGGCAGCGTATTTCAGAGTATTGGCAGGGTATTGCAGAGTATTGGCAAGGTATTGCAGAGTATTGTCAGGGTATTGCAGAGTATTGCAGAGTATTGGCAGGGTACTGGCTGGGTATTGGCTGGGTATTGCAAAGTATTGGCAGGGTTTTGCAGGGTGTTTCAGAGTATTGTCAGGGTATTGCAGAGTATTGCAGAGTATTGGCTGGGTATTGCAGAGTATTGGCAGGGTATTGCAGGGTGTTGCAGAGTATTGGCAGGATATTGCAGAGTATTGGCAAGGTATTGCAGAGTATTGTCAGGGTATTGCAGAGTATTGGCAGGGTATTGGCTAGGTATTGTAGAGTATTGGCAGGGTATTACAGTGCTGCCATCCGATCTCTCCCCTCCACTGTACAGATCTGTACACAGAGGGGAGAGAGGAACCGGCGTCATCTTGATGCCGGTTTGTTTACAAGTGATCGCTCCGCCATTTGACGGAGCAATCACATTGTAAACGGTCGATGGGAGCACCAAGGTGGCCGCCGCTCCGGAGCTAGGCCAGAGCTGCGGCCATCGGGTGCACCAAGATGGCCGCCGCTCCGGAGCTAGGCCGCAGCTGCGGCCATCGGGTGCACCAAGATGGCCGCCAGTCCGGGCCAGTCCGGAGCTAGGCCGAAGCCGCGGAATTTCCTAAGGCCGAGGCCGTGGACGGCTCCGCGGATCGCGGCGGGTAATTGCGGTAACGCCGCCCCAGTAATGGGAATGGCATTACCACGAGGGGAAGAGTAATCAGTTAGATTACTCGTTACCCTCTAAAGTAAGGGCGTTACTTAAGGCCGTTTACTTTAACTGCGTTAGTTCCATCACTGGACAGGAGAGTGCCTCGAGAGAGACCCAAAGAGGTGCAGGACCTGTAGCTGTAGTATAGACCAGTTGGGCAATCTGAGCGGCTTGAAAGTAGTTTTGTAGATTGGGGAGACTAAGACCACCCTTTAATTTTGGGGTATATAGTATCTGTTTGTTCAGTCGAGGTCTTCTATTACCCCATATGAAACGAAGAATCTCACTTGTAGGCGCTGTAGATCTCCTCTCGGGACTGCCACTGGTAAAGTTCTAAAATAGTAAAGTATCCTGGGTAAAAGCATCATTTTGACGTTGATTCTGCAAAAACCATGATATGGAATAGTTCGGCCAATGGCGAAGGTCTTTATGTTTTTTAACCACTTCAGCCCCGGACCAATTGTCAGCTTAAGGACCAGAGGTCTTTTTTCAATTTCGCACTGCACTACTTTAACTGGTAATTGCGCGGTCATGCAATTTTGTAACCAAACGAAATTTGCGTCCTTTTCTTCCCACAAATAGAGCTTTCTTTTGATGGCATTTGATTGCCTCTGTGATTTTAATTTTTTGGGATATAAACGGAAAAAGAGCGAAAATTTCGCAAAAAAATAAGATTTTCTACTTTTTGTTATAAGAAAAATCTAATAAACTCAATTTTAGTCAAACATTTGGGCCAAAATGTATTCAGCCACATGTCTTTAGTAAAAAAAATGCCAATAAGCGTATATTTATTGGTTTGCGCAAAAGTTATAGCGTCTACAAACTAGAGTACATTTTCTGGAATTTACACCGCTTTTAATTTATGACTGCCTATTTCATTTCTTGAGGTGCTAAAATGGCAGGGAAGTACAAAACCCCCCCCAAATGACCCCATTTTGGAAAGTAGACACCCCAAGCTATTTGCTGAGAGGCATGTTGAGCCCATTGAATATTTTTTTTTTTAGTCCCAAGTGATTGAATAAAGACAAAAATAAAAAATAAATTTTTTTTTTTCAAAAAGTTGTCACTAAATGATATATTGCTCACAGATGCCATAGTTATATGTGGAATTGCACCCCAAAATACATTTTGCTGCTTCTCCTGAGTATGGGGATACCACATGTGTGGGACTTTTTGGGAGCCTAGCCGCGTACAGGGCCCCGAAACCCAAGCAACGCCTTCAGGATTTCTAAGGGTGCAAAACCCCCCCAAATGACCCCATTTTGGAAAGTAGACCCCCCAAGCTATTTGTTGAGAGGCATGGTGAGTATTTTACAGCTCTCATTTGTTTTTGAAAATGAAGAAAGTAAAGAAAAAACATTTTTTTTTTCTTTTTTCAATTTTCAATACTCACCATACCTCTCAGCAAATAGCTTGGGGTGTCTACTTTCCAAAATGGGGTCATTTTGGGGGGTTTTATGCCATCTGGGCATTCCATGGCCTCCGAAACTGTGATTGGCAGTGAGAAGTGAAATAAAAAAATTACACCCTTAGAAAGCCTGAAGGCGGTGCTTGGTTTTTGGGGTTCCGTACGCAGCTAGGCTCCCAAAAAGTCCCACACATGTGGTATCCCCGTACTCAGGAGAAGCAACAGAATGTATTTTGGGGTGTATTTCCACATATGCCCATGACATGTTTGAGCAATATATCATTTAGTGACAACTTTTTGTAAAAAAAATATATATATATATTTTTTTTCATTATTCAATCTCTTGGGACAAAAAAAAAAAAATATTTAATGGGCTCAACATTGCTCTCAGCAAATAGCTTGGGGTGTCTACTTTCCAAAATGGGGTCATTTGGGGGGGGGGGGGGTTGAACTGTCCTGGCATTTTATGCACAACATTTAGAAGCCTATGTCACACGTCACCCACTCTTCTAACCACTTGAATGAATGAATGAATGAATGAATAATTTGTATAGCGCTACAATGCGAACCGAATCGCCTCAAGGCGCTGTAATTTGTGCTTTGTTGTCAAGCTTCTTAGAAGAGGTGGGTCTTGAGTTTTTTCCTGAAGACCTGATGGTTTTCTTCCATGCGGATGTAGGTTGGTAGTGCATTCCATAGCCGTGGTCCTTGGACAGCGAATCTTCGTTCCCCTTTTGATTTGTAGCGGGACTTGGGGATGAGGAGGAGGTTTTGGTCGGACGATCGAAGACTGCGATTGGGTGTGTAGCGTTTTATTTTCTCGAGAAGGTATTGAGGCGCGTCTCCATGGGTGCATTTGTGGGTGAGGCAGAGGGTCTTGAAAATGACCCGATTCTTTACGGTTAGCCAATGTAGGCTCCTCAGGGAAGGGGAGATGGATTCCCAGGGTTTTTTTCCTGTTATCAGCCTTGCCGCCGTGTTTTGGATAAGTTGTAAGCGCGCAAGTTGATATTGGGGTAACCCTATGTAGAGGGAGTTTGCGTAGTCCAGTCGTGAATTGATGACTGTTCCAACTACTACTGCTTTGTCCTCCTTTGGAATGAAGGGGATGAGTCTGCGTAGAAGACGAAGGAGATGGTGAGATCCGCTAACTACCGATCCTATTTGTGCATCCATTGACATTTCTGAGTCAAAAATGACTCCGAGGCTCTTGGCCTTGGTTCTTGGGGAGATGGTCTGTCCAAGGATGGTAGGGGGTGTCCAATCGATCTTGGTTCGGGAGTTTTGGTTTGCATGTAGAATGAGAAGTTCTGTTTTAGATTCGTTGAGTTTAAGAGAGCTGGCAGTCATCCAGTCGTCTATTCGGGTGAGGCAGTTTTCTAATTGCCGATGATGGTCTTTTTGTCCGGTGATCTGAAAGTATAATTGGGTGTCATCAGCGTATGAGTGGAAGCAGAGATCCGATCTTCTGATGATTTTGAGGAGTGGGCGGATGTATATGTTGAAGAGCACTGGCGACAAGGGTGATCCTTGAGGGACTCCACAAGAGATTGCCCGGGTTTCAGAGGTGAAAGCTCCTAGTTTCACTGTCTGAGAGCGATTTCCTAAGAAGGATGCGAACCATTGTAGGTCTGCGTCTGCGACTCCTGCTACTTCTGTAAGGCGGATGAGTAGAGTGTTGTGGTCCACAGTATCAAACGCTGCACTGAGGTCCAACAGCACCAGGAGACACGATTCTCCGTCATCTGCTGCTTCGAGGGCGTCGTCCCAAATCTTCAGGAGTGCCGTTTCTGTGCCATGGCCTGGGCGGAAGCCCGATTGTAGAGGGTCCAGGAGTTTGTGTGTGTCTAGGTGGCGGTGTAGCTGTTGTACTACCGCTTTCTCCATAATCTTGGAGATGGTGTTGAGGCTTGTTATCGGTCTGCGGTGGTTGGGGTCCCGGGGGTCGAGGTTGGGCTTCTTTAGCAGGGGTTTGATGATGCCTTGTTTGAGGGCGCCTGGAACAAACCCTTCTTTGAAAGATTGATTTATGAGGTGAGTTAGCGTAGGCGCCAAGATGTCAGAGCATTCTTTCAGCAGTTTTGTGGGGATGATGTCAATAGGAGATGTGCTGTCTCTGAGGTTTTTGATGATGTTTTTGGTGGTGTCCGTGGAGATTGGGATCAAAGAAAACTTTGGTGGAAGAGGGATATTTGTGACCATATCTTCTTTTTGCTCTAGATGGCTGAGGTTGGAAGTTTTTTTCATGTGGATTATTTTCCGGATGTTGTCGATTTTGTCGATGAAAAAATCTGATAACTCATTACAAAAATCTTGGGTTTCGTTTGCTGGGGGCTCTAAGCATGCTGGGTTCATCGACTGAGCGACTATTTTAAAAAGTTCCCGAGGGCGGTTTAGTGCTGATGAAATGGTATTTGCAAAAAAATCTTTTTTAGCTTTAAAGATTGCTTTGTGATAATTCTCAGTGAGTCCTTTGTAGTTTGTCTGATTTTCTTTGGTAGGATTTCTTCTCCATGCTCTTTCGGCTCTTCTGCGTTCTTGCTTGAGTAGCATGAGAGAGCTGTTAAACCATCCTGAGTTTTTCCTCCGGATAGGTGTTCTGCGTTTTGGAGCCACTGCGTCTGCTGATTGTAGTAATACCTTGTTTAGGGAGCGGAGTGTAAGTTCCGTTGAGTGGGTTAAATTCAGCGTTGCTATTTTGTTTGCCAACGTGTTTTTGAAGGTTTCGGAGTGTAGTTTCTTCTGCGATCTGGTCCAATGAGTTGTTGTTACCGGTTTCTGTTTTTGCTGGGTGGTATTAGTGGTGATTTTAAATTTGATGGCGTGGTGGTCCGTCCATGGTAGTGGTAGGTTGTCGAGTATGTTGATGTTCAAATTTTGTTTAAAGATAAGGTCCAGGGTGTGTCCTGAGCCATGTGTTGGAGTCTTTATCAGTTGCTGGAGACCCAGTTCTTCCAGTTGGCTGATGCAGGCGGTGGCGATAGGGTCTTGGGTAGAATTTGCCCAGAGATTAAAGTCTCCAAGTACCAGGAGGTTTTTGGATTTCAGGGTGTGTATTGCAATGAATTCCGTGAGGGGAGTAAGAAGATTGGTCTTTGGTCCTGGTGGTCTATAGCAAAGTAGAATGTGGGTGGTGTCATGGGGTGTTGATTGAAGATGTAGCGTCAGTGTCTCCATAAAAGGCACTGAGTTCTGCAAAATCGGTTTGGTGAGCACCAGGTGCGATTTAAAAATCGCTGCTAGGCCTCCCCCTTTTTTTTCCTATCCGATGCTCAGTTAGGATCCTGTAGTTCTCCGGCACCAATTCGGTAAGGATGGTGTTGCAGTCGGGGGTTAGCCAGCTTTCCGTGATGAAGAGGCAATCTATGTTGTTTTGGGTGATGAAGTCGTGTACTTCCAGTCTGTGTTTGACTGCAGATCTGGTGTTGATCATGGCGCATGCTAATTGCTGAGGTTGAGTTGGTATCTTCCTGTGTTTGATGGTTGATCGTCGGTCGGTCTTTAGTAGTTGTTCTTTCCTTAGAATTTTTTGAATGGTGGCTGGCAAAGTAGAGGTGGCATTCCTTAGCCTGTGGAGAGCTTCTGCTGAATATTTAAAGTAGCACATGGCGGGAGGGGGAAGTTGATGGCACTTGGATGACAGTGCTGATGATCCTGATCCGGGTTTTTCCTGTTCCTGTTTGTATCAGTCTAGGTATCAGACTTGCCGCCGTGTTACAGCTATTTGTAAGCGCGCAAGTTGATCGTGAAGTGCCCTATATGGAAGGATGTAGTTGTCGAGTCGCTAATTCCTGGCTGTTCCAGCTGGCTCTGCTTGTAGTGCCGATCCTGGACCAGAAGGATACTGCTGGTGACCGCTGAGGTATCTTGTACTGGTGCGAATCGTCCCGGTAGGGGTGATGGGGGCCTGTTGAACCTACCACCCTCCCGTTTGATCCAGAGGAAGGCGAAAAACCCCTAACTGTGCCGGCCAATCGCTCAGTAGGGGAAAAAATTCCTTCCGAGGGCGATCGGGCCACAGGGCCCTGGATCAACGACTAATGGGGGTGGGGGGGGGGATAACCGGGAACTTACCTGATTTGAGATAATCCCAGCGGCGCTTGCTGTGCGACCTGGTGCCTCTGCGGTGAAGTCTGGTTGCTACGGTAGTGGTGTTCTGAGCGGGAAGGGCACACCGGCTTGCAGAAAGGAAATAAGGGTAGGTGAGAGGTGGGATGGCGTGGGCTGGGTCTCAGCCGCAGCCGCCTTCTTCCTCGTCTAGCCAGCTAGAGCAGAGGTGACAGCGGCTGTGGATGCTGCCCACCCAGGTGACTGACCTGAATTGGAGCAGTTCCCGTTGACACCTGCTGGGGGGTCCTGGGGGTCCTGGTGATGTCCTGGCTGAATCTGGGTCGACTGGGTGGACCAAGATGGCCGCCGAGTAGGCCGGAGCCACGGGTTAGCCTGGTCTTGGCTGCCCAGTGGGAGAGGAGGCGGTCGTGGATGAGGGGGGGGGTCCGATGGAGGTGGTTACCTGGTGTTGGTGCTAGCTGCGGGGCAGCTTCTGCCGACGGAGCGGTGATCCTGCGCCGGCCGGACTAGGCCGGAGCCGCGGTGTTTCCTGCCCGCCTACCCGGCGAGGCTGGCGGGCCGGGAGAAGCGGCGGGAGGAGCGGCGGTGACGGCGGCGCTGAGGAAGGTAGGGTGATTGAGAGGGGCCGGGGGGTCGCGTACCCGGTCCCCGTGCCTGGGGGGGGGGGGGGGGGACACGGATGCCGCCTCAAGGCCTGCGAGGATCAGGTAATGCTGGCCTGCAAAAGGCCGGAGCTATTGACGAGGCTGCGGAGGCTGCGGAGCTACTGACAGCACGTCAGCACTCCTCACTGACAAGCACCTGACAAAGCCCTTTCTGACACTTTTTGTTTACATGAAAACATATTTTTTTTTTTGCAAGAAAATTACGTTGAACCCCCAAACACTATATATATTGTTAAAGCAAAGGCCCTACAGATTAAAATGGTGGGTGTTGCATTTTTTTTTTCCACACAGTATTTGCGCAGCGATTTTTCAAACGCATTTTTTTGTGGAAAAAATACACTTTTTTTATTTTAATGCACTAAAACACACTACATTGCTCAAATTTTTGATGAAATAAAAAATATGATCTTAGGCCGAGTACATGGATACCAAACATGACATGCTTTAAAATTGCGCACAAACACGCAGTGGCGACAAACTACATACATTTTTAAAAGCCTTTCAAAGCCTTTACATGATACCACATTAGATTCACGGAGGAGGTCTACTGCTAAAATGACTGCCCTCGATCTGACCTTCGCGGTGATACCTCACATGCATGGTGCAATTGCTGTTTACATATGACACCAGACCAACGCTTGTGTACGCCTTTGCGCAAGAGAAGGGGGGGGCAGGGGTGCTTTTTTTTTTTTTTTTTTTTTTAGTTTTTTTTTTATTTATTTAGCTTTTTTATTTTATTTTTAAACTGTTCCTTCCATTTTTTTTCTTTGTTATGATTTTTATTGTTATCTCAGGGAATGTAAATATCCCCTATGATAGCAATAGGCAGTGACAGGTACTCTTTTTTTGAAAAAATTGGGGTCTATTAGATCTTTCCTCTGCTTCCCACTGCTTGTAAAAGCAGTCTAGAGGCTAATTACCCGCTAGAATTGCTTTTACATGAAAGCCGATCACTGGCTGAAAAGAATGATACCAAGACGATAC
The DNA here is from genome assembly GCA_028564925.1 of Lithobates sylvaticus. Classification (NCBI taxonomy): domain Eukaryota; kingdom Metazoa; phylum Chordata; class Amphibia; order Anura; family Ranidae; genus Lithobates; species Lithobates sylvaticus. The sequence continues at coordinate 303,886,268 of CM053028.1, read as the reverse complement.
CTAAACCTGCAGGCATCATTCTGGTATAACCATTCAAAGTCCAGCAACATACTGGACTAATATTGTAATCTTTTTTTTTCATGCAGCCTCTTGGCTGAACGAAAAAAAGAGATTGATTGGTGGGTATGCCCACCATTAGAATACCTCCCTTCATCCACCCACTTCTAATGATGGGCATACATGCACCATTTATATATGCCGATGCATGGGGGCATCCTCCCGCAAAAGTTATGCCGTGTAAACACGGTCAGAATTTCGACCGTATGTACGTGGCATTAGGAGCCAATCGCTCCTCCCCCCCCCTGCTGCCCCCATGCTTCGGCATATATGCTCTTTTTTTTAACTGTGGTGGTGAAATCACCTCCTACAGCGTTGGAGTCGCGGCTTTATGTATCGTGGGAGCAAACGCTGTTGCTGTCAAGATAAATAAATCCGCGCTGCAACTGAATGGCGCACCTGAAAACAAAAAAATGCTTAACACTAAAACACAGTAAACAAAATTACATACCTGAAAAGCAAGCATGATAAAACATAATAAAACATTGCAGAATAGAATGGAGTAAAAAAAGAGCAACAATAGAGAGAGAATAGAGAGAGAGAGAGAACAATAAAACGACAACTATTTTTGTTTTTTTTATTTTTTTGAGATTCACAGGTAAAAAAGATCCTGACTGTTCAAAACGCTACCACAAAAAAAATGTTAGCGATCGCAGGGATCAGGCCTGACTCTGCGAACGCTGCAGTTATGTGTGCTTAGTGTTTTGTAAGTGACAGTGATCGATCGATACGGCACTTGGGTGGGCTGGGCTGGGTGGAGGGGGAAAACGCAGGTGCTAGCAGGTATCTGGGCTGATCCCGCTAACAATGCGTTTTTTTGGAACCCTGAACTGCTGGGACGCTAGTATAGATCTGATCAGATCAGATATTGATCTGTTCCGATACTGTGCCACTAAGGGAGGTGTATGCTTTGCGCGTGGGTGTTTGCGGTACTGGCACTAACCTGGGGCGACGCAGACCTTATTTGACCCTAAAACCTAATTGATATCACCCGCCGGGCGATCAGGGGGTTAAACCGTTATTGGGTAATAAATGGCGGGTGCCCTGACAGTATAAAAAACAAGCTAACTAACCAGCGTCACCCGTAACAGTAATACGGTGATCACCTGGCGGTTAACCTAAAAAAAAAACTGTCTACCTAGCGGCACCAGTGACACTAATGCAGCGATCAGAAAAACAATCGCTTAGTGACACTGGCAAAAGGGGGTGAAAGGGTTAACTAGGGGCAATCAGGGGGTTAAACCTTTATTAGGTAATATATGGGGGTACCTGACGCTATATAAAAACCTGACGGGGAACCTAAATAACAAAATAACTAACTGGCTAACCAGCGTCACCAGTGACACTTATACGGTGATCACTGGTGAAAGGGTTAACTCTAGGGGCAATCAGGGGGTTAAAACCTTTAGGTTGTAATATGGGGGTACCTGACCTATAAACCTATTTATGAACCTATATAAACCTGGCGGTTAACCTAAAAAAAAAACTGGCTACCTAGCGGCACCAGTGACACTAATGCAGCGATCAGAAAAACGATCGCTTAGTGACACTGGCAAAAGGGGGTGAAAGGGTTAACTAGGGGCAATCAGGGGGTTAAACCTTTATTAGGTAAAATATGGGGGTACCTGACGCTATATAAAAACCTGACGGGGAACCTAAATAACGAAATAACTAACTGGCTAACCAACGTCACCAGTGACACTTATACGGTGATCACTGGTGAAAGGGTTAACTCTAGGGGCAATCAGGGGGTTAAAACCTTTATTTAGGTTGTAATATGGGGTACCTGACCTATAAACCTATTTATGAACCTATATAAACATGGCAGTTAACCTAAAAAAAAACTGGTTACCTAGCGACACCAGTGACACTAATGCAGCGATCAGAAAAACGATCGCTTAGTGACACTGGCAAAAGGGGATGAAGGGGTTAACTAGGGGCAATCAGGGGGTTAAACCTTTATGGGGGGGGTAGGGGGCTACCTTAGCCCTAAAGGGGCCTAAAACGAACTGCCCTGACAGTTATTACAGTCACACTGACACTAAATGCAGTGATCAGTAAATAAATGATCACTGCAATTAGTGACACTGTGACTGGGGGGGCAGGGGGTGATCTGGGGGGTGATCAGGGGGTGACAGGGGGGTGGAATATGTGCCTATATGTACTGGTGTCAGTGTACTGTTGTGCACTAACCTTTACACGTTCACAGCTCGGCGTCCCCGGTCAGATAGACCGGCGCACCGAGCGTGACATCACTTCCGCCTTCCTGTCTATACAATAGACAGGAAGGGGAAGCTTTTCATTCGCCAGGAGCGATCGCGCGGGGGTGGCAAGAAACCACTGGCCGTCCCCTCGTCCCGGATCGCCCATGAAGCGATGCCGACCGTCCCCGCCGGCGGAGGGGGTTCCGATCGGACACCCCACCCGCCGAAAGAATGTCACGTACAGGTACGTGATTTTGCCTGTACGTGCCATTCTGCTGACGTATATCTACATGGGGCGGTCGGCAAGTGGTTAAACAATGGGGGATAATTGGCTTTATAAAGAGTCTCAATAGAGGATGTTAATTGAACTCCTAAATATGAAAGAGCATGTAGTGCCCATTGAAAGTTGTAGTAATCCCGAAGGGCCCATACCATTGAGGGGGGTTACGAAGTGTTAAGGGCTGTTGTTTTGTGAGGTTTCAGGGAAAGGCCCGGAAAGCCGAGAAAAAAATGATCTAATAAGGATAGCAGATTAGGCAAATAAGGCACATTTATGTTCTTGTTACCCACAACCAATGCCATTAATATCAGGGTGAGACCAGATTGCCATAGCCAAGGGTTCCATGGCTAATGCAAAAAGTAAAGGCGAGAGTGGGCAGCCCTGTCTCGTGCCACGTTTGATAGTGAATGACGACGATTTGTAACCCCTTATTGAAATCTGAGCCGACAGAGAGCTATATAAAGTTTTTAGTAAGGACAGAAAGGGCCAAACCCGAAAGTCTCTAAAGTAGTGAATAAATAATTCCAATTTACGATGTCAAAAGCCTTATGAAGGTCTAATGATAGAAGAAGAAGCTCCCAAGAAAGGGGGGCGTCCCAGTTAGCACACACAGCTGAAATCAAGTTATAGTCCTACGAATTTGGTTTTAGCGTTTGGCGCCCAACAATGAATCCTGACTGATCTTAATGACTGTACTGTGCCAAGAAGGTGTTAAGACGTAAAGCCAAGAGTTTTGTAAGGATTTTTAAATCACAGTTGATTAACGAGATCGGGCGATAATTAAGGACATCGGTGGTATCTTTATTAGGTTTAGGAATAACACTAATATAGGCCTTTGAGAATTTTTTGTTGTAAATGTTTGGGAGACCGTCCGGTCCTGGCGATTTATGAAGTGATATTATTTTGATGGTATTACAAATCTCCTCACAGGTGTAAGGCTGATCCATAAGGTCTCTATGAGCTTTCTCAATAGAAGGGACAGGTAGGCTACCCAGAAAATCCCTGATGGACGAAGTAGCAGCCTCCTAGGGTTGTCCGTATAGGTCAGCATAGAAGTTGTGGAATTCCCAAAGAATCTTTTGGGGGTCTTGAGAAATGTGACCCCCTGAAAGTCCTCTTTGGGCAATGCCAAATGGGAGTGTCTAGGAGTGAGCTTATGTGCCAGCAAGGATCCTGGGCGATCACGCCAAGTAAAAAGCCTATGACTGGACCAGCGTAATTGTTTCTCAGCTTTTGTGATGAGGCAAATCTTGAGTTCCAAGCGAGTGTGTTTAAGCTAGGTTAATAGATCAGGGGATAGGGAATTTTTATGTTGGGTGGCTAGAGCTTCATATTCTGTAGTTTTAGCAGAAATTAACTTGTCCCAAGCTTTTTTTAACCACTTCAGCCCCAGAAGACTTGGCTGCAGAATGACCGGGTTATTTTTTGCGATTAGGCAAATCATCGCTTTAACTGACAATTGCGCGGTCGTGCGACGTTGCGCCCAAACAAAATTGACGTCCTTTTTTTCCCACAAATAGAGATTTATTTTGGTAGTTCTGCGGTTTTTATTTTTTGTGCTATAAACAAAAAAATAGCGACAATTTTGAAAAAAAACGATATTTTGTACTTTTTGCTGTATTAAATATCTAAATTTTTTTTAAAAAAAAGCTATTTTTTTCTCAGTTTAGGCCGATATGTATTCTTCTACATATTTTTGGTAAATAAAAATCGTAATAAGCGTATATTGATTGGTTTACGCAAAAATTATAACGTCTACAAAATAGGGGATAGATTTATAGCATTTTTACTAGTACTGGCGGCGATCTGCGATTTTTAATCGTGACTTTGACATTATGGCCGGCACATAGGACAATTTTGACACATTTTTGGGACCATTGGCATTTATACAGCGATCAGTGCTATAAAAATGTGTTGATTACTGTATAAATGTCACTGGCAGTGAATGGGTTAACACTAGGGGGCGATCAAGGGGTTAATTGTGTTCCCTGGAAGGTGATTCTAACTGAAGGAGGAGGGGACTGACTAGAGGAAGTGACAGATTGTGGTTCCTAGCTAATAGGAACGCACGATCTGTCAGTCCCTTCAGAACAAAACACGGATTTGTGTGTTTACACACACACTTCCGCGTTCTGTCCCTCGTGCTCCCGATCGCTCGTGATGACCGCCGGCCACAAGCATCGGCACCCCCGCTTTGCACCGCGCGCGCCTCTGGCGGCGTGCGCAAGTCTGCTATGCCGATCTCTAGCTACGACGGTTCGCGGGATGGAGCCGACCTGCCGCAGTATAATTACGGCAGCTGGTCAGCAAGTGGTAAGCCTGTAAGACAATTGGATGAAGAACCCCCTGATAGACACTTTGTGTTCCGTCCAATTGATTGCGGGGGTGGCATCTTCTGCCTTATTAATTTCGAAATAAGACTTCAGGTGGGTAGAAATATCAAGACAGTAAGATTCCTTACTGAGAAGGGAGAATTGATCAATATATATATAAATATATATATATATATTCCATAGTTTGTAAATGCTATAGCTGTCACAGGAACCAATTAATATTCACTTATTATTATAAATATATAAAGAAATTCCTTTTTGTTTTTTTGTTTTTATTGGATATGTTTTATAACAGAAAGTTAAAAAAAGTGAAGACAAATATCTGCATAAAATCTAATAGTGTGTAGTGGGGCCTTACTCTATCCTCTGCTAGAAGGTTCCCCTTCCTGACCAGCCGCCACAGTTATACTGCTGCAGGATGGCTCCCCTGCGCGAGCCATCGTAGCTGTACGTCGGCTCTTCAAGACGCTGTAGCAGGCGCATGCCTGCAGCGTGCCTCCGGAGCCGACACAAGTGCCCGGCAGGTGCGATGACCGCTGGGCACCCGCGATCGCTCATGACAGAGCGAGAATCAGGATCTGTGTGTGTAAACACACAAATCCCAGTTCTGTCAGGGGAGAGGAGAGAGGTCATGTGTTCCTACTAAGTAGGAACAACAATCTCTCTCCTCCACTAGTCTGCCACATTCCCCCCACAGTTAGAACACATCTAGGGAACACATTTAACCCCTTGGTCGCCCCCTAGAGTTAACCCCCTGCCAGAGACATTTATACAGTAATCAGTGGCTATTTTTAGCTCTGATTGCTGTATAAATGTCACTGGTCCCAAAAAAGTGTCAAAAGTGTCCGATGTGTCTGTCACAATGTTGCAGTCCCAATAAAAATCGCAGATCACCGCCATTACTAGTAAAAAAATAATAATAATACAAATGCCATAAATCTATCCCCTATTTTGTAGACGCTATAACTTTTGCGCAAACCAATCAATATACGCTTATTGAGATTTTTTTTACAAAAAATATGTAGAAAAATACATATTGGCCTAAACTGATGAAGAAATATGTTTATTTTTAATTTTTTGTGGGATATTTATTATAGCAAAAAGTACAAAACGTGCTTTTTTCAAAACTGTCTCTCTTTTTTTGTTTAATATCGCAAAAAATAAAAACCACAGAGGTGATCCAATACCACCAAAAGAAAGCTCTATTTGTGGGGGGAAAAGGACATCAATTTTGTTTGAGTACAGCGTTGCATTACTGCGCAATTGTCAGTTAAAGCGACGCAGTGCCGTATCACAAAAAATGGCCTGGTGAGGAAGGGGGTAAAGCCTTCCGGGGCTGAATTGGTTAAAGTTAATCTGAAGATAAAGATGTTGTAAATGGTGAGAAAATGTTTGCATGAACTTATTTTGCCTGGATATTGAAGAGGTGGAATACATCAAATTATGCATAGAGTAACCTTATGACTATTTCTATTTACAGTTTTCAAATTACTAAAAAACTTGTTTAACAATGCCATTGTGAATGTGCAGATTTCATAAGGAAAATAATAAAAGTAAAATTACAGCTTTACTTAGACAACATTTTACAGCTCAATCAGGCTGGGTACTTAAACAGCCCAAAATAGCTGTAAGTGGTTTGAAGTCTTTTGTGCAAATACAGATTGTGCCTAATGTTAAAGAGGGAGAGAACATCTTTTTTCTGACTTCTTAAAACCAGTTATTTTCCTATTTTAAGCCTATATTACATCTATTGTTGCTTCTCATGAGTATGATGTGTTATGCAGACTTATGCCCTGTACACACGATAGGATTTTCCGACAACAAAATCCATGGGATTTTTTCCGACAGATGTTGGCTCAAACTTGTCTTCCATACACATGGTCATACAAAGTAGGTCAGAAATTCCGAACGTCAAGAACGTGGTGACATACATAACGTACAACGAGCTGAGAAAAATGAAGTTCAATAGCCAGTGCTGCTCTTCTGCTTGATTCCGAGCATGAGTCGTCAGAATTGTGTACACACGATCGAAATTTCCAACACATAACGGATTTTGTTGTCGGAAAATTTGAGAACCAGATCTCAAATTTTGTGTGACGGAAATTCCTATGGAAAATGTGTGATGGATCCTACCCACGGTCGGAATTTCCGACAACAAGGTCCTATCACACATTTTACATCAGAAAATCCTATCGTGTGTACAGGGTATAAGTGTTAAACATGGTGCATTCTATGCATTAAGGTGAAAAATCTTCTCTGGTGACGCAGGCCCCCTGAGCCCCCGTTTTTCTTACCTGACCTGGATCCTTCTCCGGCCGGGAGCTGGTATCTCGTGTCCTGATTGGATAGATTGATATCAGTGCAGCCATTGGCTCCCGCTGCTGTCCATTAAATCCAATGACACTGCACCGGGGGCGGGACTGAGTCCTGCATTCTGTGTGAATGGACACAGATGCGGGACTCAGGAGCATGCCCGCATGGGTGTCCACCAATCAGGGCCAGATTAAGAGCATCATGGGCCTGGTGCTGAGGATTTTGGTGGGCCTTTTTATGGAAACAAAATGAAAATGCAAACAATTTTTCGCTAAAACAAAGTAAATATACTCTCACCAGTAATATCAGCCGTGCAGCCTTTGAGCAGCAGCAACACCGGCAATACCACCTGCTATGCAGTCTCTCACCAGCAGCAACATAGGGAGACCACATTTCCAAACTGCCATTCAGGGACAACCCCCCCTTCCCAAAAAAAGATGAGGGTGGGGGATGTAGTCTCAGGGTTGATGGGGAAATCGGCGGTGGAGGTGATTTGTCAGGCAAATGGCTGGTGTTAGCACTTAAAATCATCCTGACATCATGCTTGATATGGTGTCAGGATGATCAAATTCCATTATTTCTAATACTACATTGTAATATATAGTGAAATAGTTCAACTCACCATCATGCAGAATCAGTGGGAACCTGAGCTTGTAATTTCCCACCAGATGCAGCTTGTTACTTGCCACCATTGCTTGCCACCAGATGCAGCTTGTCACTTGCCACCCATAGCCTACCACCAGATGTAGTGTATCACTTTGCACAGTTACCTGCTGCTAGATGCAGCATGTCACTTGCCACCAGCAGCCTGCCACCAGATACAGTGTGCCATTTGCAACCAGATACAGTGTGCCACGTGCCACCCACAGCCTGCCACCAGATACAGTGTGCCACTTGACAACCACAGCCTGTCGCCAGATACAGCGTGCCACTTGCCACCAGCAGCCTGTCACCAGATACAGTGTGCCACTTGCCACCGACATCCTTCCACCAGATACAGCGTGTCACTTGCCACCAGAAGCCTGTCACCAGATACAGTCTGCCACTTGCCACCGACAGCCTGTCGCCAGATACAGTCTGCCACTTGCCACCGACAGCCTGTCACCAGATACAGTGTGCCACTTGCCACCGATAGCCTGCCACCAGATACAGCCTGCCACCAGAAGCCTGCCCCCAGATACAGTGTGCCACTTGCCACCAGCAGCCTGCCACTCCCTTCAGGACTTTTCCTGGATGGGTAGAAGGGACAGGGCCTACATAGTCAAACAAATCCCTGGAGCCCCCACCCCTCCTGAGCTGGGATGGTATGGCTGTGTATAAAAAGAATGCCAGCAGTATTGATCAGACCAAGTTCTACAGAGGGGGTGTGTACAAGCCTTTGGGCTCACATTGGTGTGCTGCAGTTTTGGCTGCACTGCTTGTGTATCTGCAGTCCTATTGATTTATATCAGGTTGCAGGTTTTTGCCGCATTTTCTGACAGTGCGCCAAAGATGCAGCATGCAGAAATTTTGGTGTGCTTTCAGAAAAAAACATGCAACCTAAAAGAAATCAATAGGACTGCGGGTATAACGCAGGAAATCTGCGTATACACCAGCAATGGGCCAAAACTTTGCAAACCAGTGTGAACCCACCTAAAAGCACAAGGAGCCAAGTCTAAACCTATTGTCTGCAGTTATAACAGCCATTGCTGAAGGAAAAAGTGAAAAAAAAGAGGGTGAGAGAAGGGAGATAAGAGTCACTGAGCTGACACTTGGATGGTCAGAAGCTCATCACTCAAGATATGTGTTCAGTTCACCTTCCATCTGCTGACTGCTCTGTTCACAACTTGTGGCTCCTTCACTGCAAGGACTTCACAGAGAGAGAGGAGAGAGAGGGGAGGGGGAAGGCAGAGCCATTTGTGTAAGGGGGGAACTGTGTACTGTGATACTAATAACCACAGTGAGCCAACACAGGTACAGCCAGACACCCCTACATTTACACACAGTTTCTCCTGTCCCATAGATGTTTATGGACAGGAGAAATCAGGCTTGTACTGCTGGCTGTGTGGGCCGATTTTAAGGCAGGGGCCTGGAGCTGCAGCTCCATCAGCCCCTATGTTAATCCGGCCCTGCCACCAAGGAGAGCACTTCCCCAACGTGGACACTCGATGCAGGGAGGAGTCAGGAGCGCCGCTGAGGGACCCCAGAAGAGGAGTATCGGGGCCACTCTGTGCAAAACGAACTGCACAATGGAGGTAAATATGAAATGTTTTTTGTTTTTTTTTAAACGAGGGTTTACAACCCCTTTAACACTTTAAAAGAGAAGTATGGGGTTTGTTTGTTTTTTTTTAAATCATACTTACCTAGGTGGATGCAGCACCGTTCCGATGCGGCATGTGTTCCCCGCTGGCTCTAACACTGAGAACCGAGCGATCAAACACAACTGATTGCTTGGTTCTCAAAGTTTCCTGAGCAGAGAGCTGGTGACTGTCAGTCCTCGCTGTCTGCTCCGCCCCTCTTACGCACACTGAAGCGCTGGGTTGTAGAGGGGGCGGGAGCGGCCGGATCATGCTCTCAGCGGCTCACTGAGAGGCTGAGCTGGTCTAGGCACGTAAGCGGATCACGACCATATGGTCGGGATCTTTCCCGAGCTTGGACCGGCTCTGTGATGTCAGCTGATGGCAGCCTGAAGCCTGCTGTCTGCTTAAAATGGGTCACGGGAGTGCAAAACCAACTGCACTCCTGTGATCCACAGAAGAAGTAAAGCCAAACGAGCTTTGGCTGTGCTTCTCCTTTAAAAATGTTTCCCCTAGCACATAACTAATATATTCCGTTCCACAAATAAAACATTTTGGTAACAACACTGTGTAGACCCACACACAGCCTGCAGATCTCCGGTAAGACCTGGACACAAGATTAGAGACACTTCCCACCCTAAGCTCTTTAAAGTTTCCAGACTCCAGACTCTGAGTCAGACTCTGAGCCAGGAATTACAAAACCCAGAGAAAGATGAAAAAAAAACAACCTTCTCCACTCAGAACTGACATTCTGCAGCCTCTCACTCTGCATCCATGAGAACCCTGTGTACTCTTTACGTCTATTTACACAGTGGCAGGGCTGAGCACTGTCACATAGTATTATTTATTTATTTATTTCTGGTACTTATATAGCGCCATCAATTTACGCAGAGCTTTACATATACATTGTACATTCACATCAGTCCCTGCCCTCAAGGAGCTTACAATCTAAGGTATTGTACTTATTGTGCTCCGTACCATAAGTAGGTAATGTGGACATTTTGCTGAAGTATAACATTTTATAACAGGTCCACTTTAAAAATGTTCCGCCCAGCACAACTAATATATTCCATTCCACACATAAAATTTACGGTAAGGGCACTTGTGTAGACAATTAAAAAAAGATGGGATTCAGGCCAGAAGGGCTAGATAGAGAATAACAATTAGAAATATTGATTTATAGGCAGCGAACACCCAATGTCATTTAACAAGTGCAGAATGACAAGCGTCTAGCACACCTCCACAGTTTTATCTTGAACTTAAGTCAATTCCACCGACTGACTTTTCAGTAAATATTTACTTGAGTGTAATAGGTGTCTCCAAGCAGTGAAATGAAGTGGAAAATCTTTTTTACACAAGAGCATTGCTTGTTTTCCACGTTAATGGGTCACTCATTCACAAAAGCAGGATGATACCGCATGAAAGGTACACTGAGACATTCAGAAATATAACTGTTACAGTACTGTATTGTTAGAACATTTAGAAAACCTGTGTTTGCTTGCCTTAGAAAGCAGACTACTGAGGGTTGAATAGCCATTGCAGAATCTGAAAAGCTGATCATTATATCCTCCCAATGCATCACACGAGAGGGCCAGGTACATTGTCTTTTCAACATTCCTTTGTCAACATTCTGTTAACTGTTTTCCTGAAGAGGAGAGTCCATTCCGGGAAGCCAGGTAAAACAACCGGTGTAGCAGCCTCCCATACATACGCCATCATTTCCATCAAGTTGATAGAAGTTCCTGTGTACTGAGCAAACTTGCTTAAATTAAAGAGACCCTCTCACCAGGCCATTCATTTCAACAACAAGCTTTCCATAACATTTATGCCGCGTACACACAATCGCACATTCCGACAACAAAATCCATGTTTTTTTTCTGACGGATGTTTGCTCAAACTTGTCCTGCATACACACGGTCACACAAATCTTGACGGAAATTCCGATCGGCAAGAACGCAGTGACGTACAACACGTACGACGAGCCGAGAAAAATTAAGTTCAATAGCCAGTGCGGCTCTTCTGCTTGATTCCGAGCATGCGTGGAACTTTGTGCGTCGGAATTGTGTACACACAATTGGAATTTACGACAACAGATTTTGATGTTGGAAAATCCAGCTCTAAAATTGTGTTTGTCGGAAATTGCGATGAAAAATGTCCGATGGAGCCTACACACGGTCGGAATTTCTGACAACAAGCTCCCATCGAACATTTCCCGTCTGAAAATCCGTCCGTGTGTACGCGGCATTACTGTATTTTGGGAATTTCACCTATAAAAGCCTCCACTGTGTAGACATTCAAAAGCCCCAAGTCTGCTGCTGGGTACCACCATTTTGTAGTGATGCCAGCAGCCTCAGCAGACTCATAACAGTCACTCATATGACACTCTATAATATTCTTCTTCGCTCTTCCAAAGTTACGTAGGGAAATGAGAGAAGGGGTGAGCTAGCACAGAAAGTAATAACACAAACTCAAAAGAAAAGAAGGCTGTGACGTGCAAGAAAGGAAAGGGCTGTGTTAGAGAATTGACTTTGAGAAGTCAAATTTGCTAGGAAGTTCATAAGTACATTGCAAATTTATAAAACATGTTTATGGATTGGAAATCCTCTGCAAGTAAGCATTTTAAAAACTTGTTTTTTCTGTAATTTTACAGTATTTAGATTGGTGACAAGGTCCCTTTGAACTTTTAAACTTAAAGTGACATTCAATTCTGGTTAAGAAAAAAAAGAAATTCTATTCTATGTAATCCTAACCCAAAACTATACCTTCTGTTGCTCTCAGCCTCCTCCAAATTTCCAGATTCCTTTTTTTTGCGGGATCTGACTTCTTGTTAGAGTGTGGCTATGATGGTTCTCCATGGTCCCACTGTATATAGGAACATAGTCCCCCTCTCATTCTCACTCCCAAGATAAACTATGGACTATTGGATGTGTAGTGTGCATAGAGCAGTGTACACAACCACAACTGACGAGCGCTGCTCAATTCAAACAAATGGAAGTGGGGAGTAGAGGTCCAGTTTTCAGGGAGGATGTTACAAGAAGGCAGAATAACACAGTAAGGGCTAGTTTACACTTGCTTCAAAACATGGCTTCGGACACGCTTTGTTAAAGCTCTCTGAATGCCAGTCAAAGCCCCTGCCACTAAATAAAATGGTTAGCTTACAGTCCTGTTTACACCTGCTTTTGCTCGGTGCTTCGATGAGGCTTTGATGAGGCTTCGATGGAGCTTCGATGGGGCCTCGTGGGGCTTTGGTGGGTCTTCGGTGAGGCTTCAGTGAGGCTTTGTGGGGCTTTGATGAGACTTCGGTGGGGCTTCAGTGGGGCTTCAAGCAAGCTTTGCCATAGACTTCTATGGAGGCTTTAAAGACACCTGAAGCACCCCTGAAGCTACATGGGGTATAATTTTTGAGCAAAGCTGAAGCAAAGCGAAGCAAGAGCAAGGTGTAAACAGGACTGTAAGCTAACCATTTTATTTAGTGACAGGGGCTTTGACTAGCGTTCAGAGAGCTTTAACAAAAGTCTGTCTAAAGCCTTGTTGAAGACGAAGCAAGTGTAAATGAGCCCTAACAAACAATTTCATGAAAAATAGTTTATTGGGCCATTGAGTAGTGGATGTGTATAGATTATTTTTGGAAAAAAAGGATATCAGCCCAGGATCAAGGGAGCATGTCTCTATGCTCTCTGTGTGAACATGCCAGGGTAATCCGCCATCAGTATGTTTTTATCATAGCTATTATGTAATATAGATCATTGGAGACTGATATTCCTAGTTTGGGTACATGTTTGGAATTTGCCAAGTAATTTTCAGTCATCAATATGATCTTTATATGAAAAGTGCTACTTTAAATATACAACAATGGTGGGTCAAGACTCTTTTGCTGAGAAATGCAAATTGTTGGAGGATGAATACCAATTGTTTACTGCAAGAGCCTGCTGCATATAATATCTCTATCTTGACGGCAATATTGTTGCCATGACAATTGCCCACACATTACTGAAGTATACAATTACAATGCATTTTCTGGTGTCAGTTTTGTAACGGGAGCTTAGTTTTCATCTTCATGAACAAAACTAGTCATGTAGCGCTTAAATACTAATAAAAACAAATAAATACTCAACTGACAGCTGAACACTGCTATTCAAAAATGACTACTGCTAAAGCAAGGTGAGCAGTTTTTGTAAGGACAAATATGAAGGCATTAATATTAGATGCAACACACATGTACAAAGAAATGTGATTAAGTAAGACCCAAAGACAATTTTCTGTAGATTTAAACTGCATAGCCAGATACCTGTTGACTTTTCAGTTTGTTTACACCTATACATTCCTGGTGACTAAAGATTTTGTGCTGCATTGCACTTGAAGTGTACTGTATGTAGGGGCATTGCTAGGTCTACAAAAGATCTGGGGCTTGAGCCCATAGCAGCGTAGTAAAGAAAGTCATACGCTTGGGCGGGTATACACATGTTTATACAGTAATATACGTAATAAAATTGACTGTCCTGACCTCAACCTGATAGAACACCTTTGGGATGAATTAGAGAGGAGACTGCGAGACAGGCCTTCTGGTCCAACATCAGTGCCTGACCTCACAAATGCGCTTCTGGAAGAATGGTCAAACATTCCCATAGACACACTCCTAAACCTTGTGGACAGCCTTCCCGGAAGAGTTGAAGCTGTTATAGCTGAAGAGTGGGCCAACTCAATATTGAACCCTACGAACTAAGACTGGGATGCCAATAAAGTTCATGCGCCCGTAAAGGCGGGTGTCCCAATACTTTTGGAAATATAGCATGTGTGTGTATATATATATATACACACACACACACAGTATCTCACAAAAGTGAGTACACCCCTCACATTTTTGTAAATATTTTATTATATCTTTTCATGTGACAACACTGAAGAAATTACACTTTGCTACAATGTAAAGTAGTGAGTATACAGTTTGTATAACAGTGTAAATTTGCTGTCCCCTCAAAATAACTCAACACACAGCTATTAATGTCTAAACTGCTGGCAACAAAAGTGAGTACACCCCTAAGTGAAAATGTCCAAATTGGGCCCAATTAGTCATTTTCCCTCCCATGTGACTTGTTAGTGTTACAAGGTCTCAGGTGTGAATGAGGAGCAGGAATGTAAAATTTGGGGTTATCGCTCTCACTCTCTCATACTGGTCACTGGAAGTTCAACATGGCACCTCATGGCAAAGAACTCTCTGAGGATCTGAAAAAAAGAATTGTGGCTCTACATAAAGATGGCCAAGGCAATAAGAAGATTACCAAGACCCTGAAACTGAGCTGCAGTATGGTGGCCAAGACCATACAGCAGTTTAACAGGACGGGTTCCACTCAGAACAGGACTCGCCATGGTCGACCAAAGATGTTGAGTGCACGTGCTCAGCGTCATATCCAGAGGTTGTCTTTGGGAAATAGATGTATGAGTGCTGCCAGCATTGCTGCAGAGGTTGAAGAGGTGGGGGGTCAGCCTGTCAGTGCTCAGACCATACGTCACACACTGCATCAAATTGGTCTGCATGGCTGTCATCCCAGAAGGAAGCCTCTTCTAAAGATGATGGACAAGAAAGCCCGCAAACAGTTTGCTGAAGACAAGCAGACTAAGGACCTGGATTACTGGAACCATGTCCTGTGGTCTGATGAGACCAAGATAAACTTATTTGGTTCAGCTTGTGTGACGGCAATCAGGTGAGGAGTACAAAGACAAGTGTGTCTTGCTTACAGTCAAGCATGGTGGTGGGAGTATCATGGTCTGGGGCTACATGAGTGTTGCCAGCACTGGGGAGTGCCAGTTCATTGAGGGAACCATGAATGCCAACATGTACTGTCACATAATGAAGCAGAGCATGATCCCCTCTCTTCGGAGACTGGCCGCAGGGCAGTATTCCAACATGATAACGACCCCAAACACACCTTCAAGACAATCACTGCCTTGCTAAAGGAGCTGAGGGTAAAGGTGATGGACTGGTCAAGCATGTCTCCAGACCTAAACCCTATTGAGCATCTGTGGGGCATCCTCAAATGGAAGCTGGAGGAGCTCAAGGTCTCTAACATCCACCATCTGCGTGATGTCGTCATGGAGGAGTGGAAGAGGACTCCAGTGGCAACCTGTGAAGCTCTGGTGAACTCCATACCCAAGAGGCTTAAGGTAGTGCTGGAAAATAATGGTGGCCACACAAAATATTGACACTTTGGGCCCAATTTGGACATTTTCACTTAGGGGTGTACTCACTTTTTTTTGCCAGCTGTTTAGATTATTATTGGCTGTGTGTTGAGCTATTTTGAGGGGACGGCAAATTTACACTGTTATACAGGCTGTACACTCACTACTTTATATTGTAGCAAAGTGTAATTTCTTCAGTGTTGTCACATGAAAAGATATAACAAAATATTTACACAAATGTGAGGGGTGTACTATATATATATATATATATATATATATATATATATATATATATATATATATATATATATATATATATATATATATATATATATATTTATTTATTTATACTTTATATTAATATATAATGATTTTTATTTGGTTGTTACCACTGTATAGTTAACTATTTTATTATTTTATACCCATCTGCGCACATTTAGTAGTGGTATCATGGAATATTGCATACAAACACACTAGTGCAGGGATTTCAGTATTATTATTACATTTTATTTAAAAGCATGAACCTAATCTGCATCAATGCAAAACAGCTTTGAATATGAACATACATTAATATAGTTGTGTATAGAATAAGTAGATAGTTTCAAAAGATACAGCAGTGTAGTGACAATCGTCTATTCTTCTGTTTTATACAGTGAAGGGTCTTGGTGTTCTAGGAATTCTGCACCATGACTCATTTCCTTTTATATAAAGTTCACTTATAGACCTTGTACTTGTCTGCATGGAAGAAGCTTTGTTGATTCAGCCTCTAAGCTAAGAACCATGGTGCCACACCTACGCATTATGAACGCGTGCAATCTAACCAGTCTGAACATTGCTTGTGATCACAGAGCAGTAGAGTTAAAGGTGAAGCAAGCACATGCAAACATTGAAAATGCTCTATTTTTATCTATCTATATATCTATATATTACTTTGGGGGAGGGGGGCTTCAAAGATGTTTGGGAGTGTTCTAAACCTTGGGCAACTTCTCACAGGACATGTGAGCATCAGTCCTTCAACATGTGTTGTATCAGGAATTTTTTTTCCCCTCCTTTCTGATTCAATCTCTTCTAGGGTTTTGATCTCCATGTCTTTTCACAAATAGTAGTTATGCCTGGGTAGAAACATTATTTTATTAACATTGTTAACTTCCCACCACACATCCCTCAGAATTAGAAGACTTGCACATGGTACTCTTGTATGTACATGAGATTCCTGGCAGAAATTTTCTGTATAAAAACGCAAGGATGGGCACAGTCACGTACACACGTGTAAAAATTCTTCTAGTTTTTCTTGGGATGTGTTGTATGTGCATATACAAGTGTTTGTGTGTAAAATATTGTCTAGCAACTCAGAACTGATCTATACACCTCACAAGTTTACACACCTGTGTGTAGTGTGTATACAGGCCTATTATGTCAAAAATGTTTGCATTTTTAGGCATCAGTGTCCAAAAGGCCTTATCCTTGTTTCTATACATATTGGGACAACCACATTACATTCTTTGCTCTGTTTTGTGCCCTGCAGTGCGACACATTGCCTCTGCTTTCCTTCTCACAATGCAGGTCTATGAGCTAGTAGACACTGAAATCAATGCCCTCCCTGTGTGATTGAGAGAGACAAACTAATTGCAATGAGCCACTAATGCCGCGTACACACGGTCGGAATTTCCGACGGAAACAGTCTGATCGGAGATTTTCAATGGATTTTCCGACAGTGTGTATGCCCATCAGTCTTTTTCTGTTGGAATTTCCGACGGACATTGGATTGAGAACCTGTTCTCCATTTTTCCGACGGAAAACCTTTCTATCGGATCGTGTGTATGCAATTCCGACACGCAAAATTCCGACGCATGCTCGGAAACAATTCGACGCATGCTCGGAAGCATTAAACGTCCTTTTTATAGTGCTGTCGAACATGTTTTATGCCGCTGTGTTACTGACCGTCGGAATTTGGTGTGACCGTGTGTAGGCAAGACAGTTTGAGCGAAATTCCGTCGGAATTCCGACGGGAAAACCATCAGAGCTTTTTCCAACGAGAATTCCGACCGTGTGTACGCGGCATATGAGAAGTTGTAAATGATTGAAACAACACTCCTAAGGCCACATCCGTATAATGTTTATGAAATGTCTGATCGATATGTTTTATCTTAATAGTGAGACATGTTTTCTTTCAATCAAAACCCTGTGTGTCCTGAAGAAGCAATAGCAAAACGCGTTGACTCACAGGGGTTCACTAGCATCTATTTGGTGTCAATGTTTGTCAATATGTATTGTATGCTTTTAACTCTTTTCTACATATGACCTGTCTGTTGTAATCTTGTTGTTAATAAAATATTTGTTTTATTATACTTTTGTCCATTGCCTGAAAATTCTGAACGAGGGCTTCTGCCCCACTAAGAGAAGTCAATCATTTCAAGAATTAAAGCAGATTTTCGATAACTTTAAAAACCTGCATGAATTTGCACATAATACTTTTATATTTTAGAAGACTTACCCACTAGCATGCAAGGTCTACTCTCTCTTCATCACTCCACCACTGCCCTCTCGTCTTCTTCTGCATCTGCCATCTTCTCTCTTAAAGTGGATGTAAACCCAAATTTTTTTTTTTTTTTATGTCATAATGTAGAGTATAAGATTTCCTATCATTTGAGCCCAGTCTTGTCACAACGAGTTAATCCAGCTCTGAGCAATCCTCTTTTGATGTTCAGTGAGATAAATCTTGACAAACAGAGAAAAACTTTGTCAAATGCTGTGAGTGACAGGTGATTTACATATCTGGTGCACTAGCCTAAGAGACATGCATTCTTTTTTAATTCCCTCCCACTCCTTTCTTCTGCTGCTCTGCCAGGATTGGATGTTCCACATCTCAGCATAATTGGGCATGCTGAAGTCATGTGGTTACTTTCCGGTCTTTTCACTGGATGTTAGAGATCATAGCAGAAGTTCAGTGTAAGAAATACACAGGAGAAAATGCATATTGACAAGGGGAGTGTAGAGGTGGGTGGGGAGCCTACTGACATCACGACTCCACCCACCGAGCTCCAGACAACAGACACACCCACAGAATCTGCAGTTTTTCGGGTCTCATAGCAGACAGAGGGGAGACATTTAACAGGTAAAGATACATGCAGGAGGCATGTATATCCTTATAGATAACCCCCATGGCAGTAGTTTAGAAAGGATGACATTGGGTTTACATCCACTTTAAGCCATTGGGTGGCCACTGATGATACTCCTGTGCATGTACAAATCCCACCACCTGGCTCCATTCACAGCATCTTGATGGCAAAAATATATAGGGAGTGTACCCAGAGAAAACTTTGATAGCAAACAGGTGACTGAGGATTTTGTCAGAAAAGACTCCTCTACCAAAAACTACTAGCAATTTTTTGCTTTTAAAGTTTAGCTTCGCTAATATAATATAAATAGTAATATGCATGTCTATGAGAAGCTCCTTACCTTTTATTATGCACACAAAGTTTACAGCATAAATTAAATCTCAACAAATCCAAACTGATGCACAAAACTGAACCCAACCACACCTATCAGCTTCAGTACAAGCAAGTAGTATTTGGAATTGCTAAAGCGTATGTAAAACTTGTATGGTAAAACTTGTGTAAACAAAATAAGTGTACAAAAAGTGACATTCATCTAGTCTTCTGTTTTAGGCTTGATTCACATTAATGCGTTTTTTGATGCATTTTGCAGAAATGCATGGAACATGTGCACATCAATGCATTTTTGTGCCTCTGCATTTTTGGAAAGGGTCTGGAACTTTTTTTCCCGCAAAATGCAGTATTTTGCATGTAATAGAATTCATCCAGCACTTTTACTAGACAGACCATTGCCGGCTGAAAATATTGACACTGGGATGATGCCTGCAGGTGCAGACATCATCCTGGATTAACCACTTCAACCCAAGGATATACAGGTAAGTCCTAAGGGGTTGAAGTGTTTAAGGGGTTTGTGTTGGGAGGGGGGATGTTAGGGGAACGAGGATTGTGTGCTCGGAAAAGGGATTTTGGGGGAGGAGGATTTGTGCCAGGAGGGGAGATTTAGAGGGAATAACGGCTTGTGCTGGAAGGGGGGATTTTGAAGGAGGGAAAAAAAGATTTGTGCTGCAATAAGAGTTATAAGGGTGAAGATTTGTGCTGGTTGGGAAGATTTGGGGATAAAGATGTGTGCGAGGAAGAAAGGAGAATCTTCGCATTTTTTGTTTGGGGGAGAATTTTGACTTGCAATATTTCAGTTTTTGGAGGCAATACCAGGCAGACTTATTCACTTGGGTTCCATACACTACCCTCTTGCCACAGAGTCTCACTCCTCCTTCTGCATTCTGCACAATATCAATCACAGTGGCAGCAAAAGGGCTGAGCTTGGAATTTGGCACAAAATTCACCACTAGCATCTTTGAAAAAAAAAAAGATGGAATATTCGTGTTGGGTGTAGAAGCCTTTAAATCATGAAGGTTGCTAATGGTGATCTAGATGCAGTGCATCATTAATGTACAGATCATACACAGAGGAAAGAGGAGGATACAGATGAGGGGGTTACTGTGGAGTTAGGGAAAGGGTTAATATACAGGCCACATGCTGAGACAGGATAGAGCGGAGATGTACAGGAGAAAAGGGTGGTAAAAGAATAAACTGCAGCAACTAAATGATCTCACAGTTGAATTATGCCTGTCTGCTTGTAAACATTTACTAATAATTCATTCATGTATTTGTCTCTCCTTCCTCCACTGTGAGAGGAAGAAGTGGGCTATAAAATATAAATAGATTTACCGGTTACATTTGTGATTGCTGTCATCCGCCATCACAGCAATCCCAAGACACAGAACCACGCTGATTGGCCTCTTGCTTATACTCCCTGCTGCACCAACAGTAAAGTGAACGTTGCTCAGAACAACTGCTCTCCCTAGTGGGTGTTTCTTGACAGCCAGTAATGGGGGTTAAAGTAATATACCACTTGTTGTTTCTTCTTAATGAAAGTATATTTGTATATGAAGATTGATGAGGATCACTCGGGCACCACATCCCCAATAAAGTACGCATAGAAATTTTTTTATGTGGATAGTGGGTTTTTCAATTTGCCAACAAAAAAAACAAACGCATTTATTACCTAAAGTGTTTCTGAAGGTTAAATAAAAAAAAAACATGTTATATGTACCTGCTCTGTGCAATGGTCTTGCACAGAGCAGGCCCAATCCTCTTGTTTTTGGGTCCCCCGCAGTCGGTCCTGGCTCCGCCCTCTTGCTGAGTACCCCAATAGCAAGTTTCTTGCTATGGCGTCACTCGGAATTTATAGGAAATCCAGTCCACTAATCTGTTACACGTTACACGTTTATAATCTAAACCCCTTTTGGATGAAATACCTGTGAACAATATCTGAAATTCCACAAAAACTGAGCTTTTGAACATGATTCTAATGTAACCACACAAAGAAATAGATTTGTGAATAGGGGATGTAAATAAAAATGTCTAGCAAGGGCCTACCATGGAGCAAAGCATAGCAACAAGAGACTCTCTGTTATTTCATGGAATTACATGGAAAGAACAACAACAAGAAACTAGATTGTGTAAATAATATGTAGCCGAGTGCCCATTGGCTTGTCATTGTCCCCTTTTCACTTGCCGTCAGCTGAAAGGAGTGCTGGGCTATTTGGTTTGCAGCCAGTTCTGTCCCCCTTGCTTCCCCGGTGTGTGCAGAACAGGCTAAATGCTTGTGAAACTCTCCCTCCCACCCTGCTGCTGCTGCACAGAGGGAGGCAGGAGCAGTTCTGCATAAAATTCCCCACTCACACCTGCTTTCCCTCCATCCTGGCAGTTTCAGATCCAATGGGGAGGAGGAGGTTGTCTCCCGCAAAGGACACGTAGTTCCCTTAAGAGTGCAGTACAATACCGGGAGTAGTGAGAAGAACTACCAAGCTTAACCCCTTTCTATTCACAGTTAATGCCATAGAAACTAGACCATACCTAACAGCCCATTAGCCTTCTATTGTGGATAGCCTTAAAGAGACAGCATTTACATGCACCACCTACTTTGATAATTCAGGTCTGATATGGATTTATAACTGATATAACCCTTCAGGTCTGATATGGATTTTTTGGGGGGCCCACACACTATTATATTTTTTTATTTTGGCGTGGGGTTCCCCTTAAAATTTATACCAGACCTGAAGGGCCTGGTATGGAATTTGGGGGGACTCCCATGCAATTATAATTTTTTAAATTTTGGTTTGGGGTTCCCCTTAATATTCATACCAGACCCAAAGGGCCTGGTAATGGACTGGGGGGATCCAATGCCGTTTTTTTCAATGACTTCTTTTATCTGTATTGCCGGGACCGACAATTCATTATAGCCGCGAGTACTTTTAAATTACCTTTTTTTCCTTTAGAAGTGTCTTTTTGTGCAGGGACTGTTATAAACACGGAAAAATGCGCCACTTTACAGGCATACTATAGACACCCCCAGGTACGAAATTTAAAATAATATTTCACTTTTATTGTTTCACTTTAAGCATTATTAAAATCACTGCTCCCAAAAAACTGACGTTTTTAAAACTTTTTTTTGCATTGATACATGTCCCCTGGGGCAGGACCCAGGTCCCCAAACACTTTTTATGACAATACCATGCATATAAGCCTTTAAAATTAGCACTTTTGATTTCTCCCATAGACTTTTAAAGGGGGTTCCGCAGCTTTCGAATTTGCTGCGAACACCCCAAATTGTTCACTATTCAGTGAACAGGCGAACACCCGATGTTCCTGCTCATCCCTAATAACAAGTAATACTGAAATTCTTAGGGATTTTTGACCCAGACTATGGGCACTAAAGTAATTGAACTAAGTTTCTCTTTGACCTCTTCAAATTTCATTCTGTATAAATGTATGTTGTGTTGTATTACTAGCTATTTTGACAGTTTTCCAAGCTTTTAATTAATGACTTAATATTAAATAAATGCCAAGAGCCCCCACCTATGATTTCTGGCATTGTTGATGAATTTTTTAACCTTTATGTTAGCATGAATGCTTTATAGCAACCTTTAACTTTTATACCTTAATATTGATAGGTCAATAGATCCAAGCCTTTGTATGGACAGTTACATTTTTATGTGTTGGTGGTCCTGTTCAAAGATTACACGTCCTGACATTTTGTATAAGAATTGTAGAACGTTTAATAGTATATTCTCTTCAGTAAAGCATGTTCTAGCCTGACATGCTCAATTTAGACTGATGTGGATAAAAATATTAGAAGAGAAAAAGTATATGTGGTTATGTATTTCTATAGTTATACAAAATATGGGCATCTTTTGTCCATATATACAAAAATGTCAATCTGAAATGCATTATCCAAACTTTATTCTTACGTGGTTTAAAACATTGTTGCAAAAAACATAATAAACTGCACAAAGGATAACATGCCTAGTGAGCATGCATAAGTATATATTGGTCAGGGGCATAACTGGCACAAAGTAGATGCATGTGCTAGAGGTCATTTAAAATGTAATATGATATATAGATTTTCTTTAATTCTAATACTAATTTTAATTCTAATATTCTGCTAATATTGTCTTATCCCAGCAAACTGTCAATGCAGACTCTGTGGAATTATTTCATCACAAGATTATTAATTTGCTGAATGAGGATAATCTTGATCATGTGCAAGTATCCGTTTTTCAGATATTGAGGATAAGAAAGCTAGCACCTTGATCATAGAGGGAGAGGACAGCAGGCAGGGAGCAGCAAGAGGCAGTGAAGTTCCTGTAGCTGGAGCTTACTGACAAGTTGGCTCCAGAAATGAGGATGGGGTGGCTGATGAGATGACAAACTGTCTGTGGGTGACACAAATTGAAGAGGAGGAAAGTTCTAAGAGAGAAGCAGAACAGAAATGATGGCGGATTTTGCTTTTGTAGAGATCTTCATTAAGGTGAACCTGTTGCTTTGTCCTATTTGGGCAAAGAACATGTTAAATATCCCAGCTCTGGGGACTGCTCTATTAGGCATCATGAGGAGGCATTGTAGAGCAATGCTGTCCTTGTCCTAAAGCAGAAGCAGAGCTGTTACCAGTACAGGTACCCACCAAGGAGTAAATTCTTATCCTTGCTCGCTTCAGTCATGGGACCCATTACCTGACTGAGAAGAGGATGAAGTTTTAGTTCAATCATGTGCCTGTTCTTATAGCACATCTGAAGTGAGAGAAGGGGGTATAGAAAATCCACTGTGCCATTCCAACTTCTTTGAGGCCTCCAGGCAGCTGCTGATACACCACAGTGCCTTTTAACTCTTATAATGCTACCAAACTTTCCATAATACACCCTCCCCCACTTTTACAGTGTCCCCACACCTCCTACAGTTCCCCCTGCTCCCATAGTGCCTCAAAACTTCCCACAATGCCCTCCAGCTTTCTTAGTACCTCCAAACCCCGCCATAGTGTCCCCAGCTAGCATAGTGCCCCCAACCACCCCGCCATAGTGCCTACAGTACCCCCGAACTTCACACAGTGCAGTTCAGTCCTCCACAATGCTCTCCATCCTCCGGCAGAGCCTCTAACTCCCCCCAGCCTGCTAAAGAGCCGGCGGCTCCCCGGAATGCCCCTATCCTCCAACAGCTGCAGTAACTACCCCAGCCCTTTCCAGAACCCCTGTCCTTGACTTCCAGCAGTACCCCACTATGCCCTCCACCTTCTACAGTGCACTGTATTGTCCCCCCAGCCTCTACAGGGCCATCCACTCTCCTGCAGAATCCCATTACCCCTCCAGATACCCTAAACCCCCATAAAGACACCTAGCCTCATACAGAGCCTTCCAGCCACCACAGAGGGCATTTTTCTCTCCTACTGATCACCAAACACCAGGTCATTCTCACTCTCACTGACCACCAACACTGCAGCATTCTTATTTTCACTTATCCACCAACCTTGAGGCATTTCTTCCACAAAGCATTATTTTCCTCATACTGATCATCAATTTTTGCATATTTTTTCTTCTTACTGGCCACTGAAACTATTGCATTTTTTCCTATGCCATTTAGGTGTTTGCACTAGCTACCAATAATAACATAGCTGTGATTTCACTGTCTACCAAAGGAAAAAATAGGCCCTTTCAGAGCTCCTTCAGAACCACTTCTCTGCCATACCAGACCGGGTAAATACAAAAGCAGCAGAAACAGGCCAAATGCAGATCAAAAGAAGGTTGATTAAACCTGCAATGGTTTTAGAAAAATATCAGAAGCTTCCCAAATTGATCTCTGGAACATACTGCATTTCCCCAATGAAGCCCATCAACACAGACCCCAACACAGTGGAGCTCAGATTTCAGTTTTAAAGTGGAAGTAAACCCTCCTATCGTTTTCAGCCAAGGAAGCTGCCATCTTGGCCTCTGTTCAATCTTCAACTGCCATGATGCTGCACATGTGATCAGTTATGACACCAGCCATTGGATGGTTTGACAGTTTGGTTGAAAGCATAGTCAATGTGACAGGTAGCATTTCCGGCATGCCATTTTTTTTTAACTATTTAAATCAAAGTGTTTACTTCCGCTTTAAGTTGATTGAAACCTTTCACAGTATTTCAACATACTATATATATATATATATATATATATATATATATACACAGTATATATATACATACACACACACACAGCTGACCTTTAAATTGTGTGGCTCATTTTCCTGTGCATATGTACACAAAAGAAAAATAAAATGTGTGTTAAGGCATCATTAAATGGCATATTTGCATCCTGTATATCACAAAGTTATATGGTAACATAATGTAACCAAGGAGAATCATTTAGTATGATTCACTGCAATATGTCAACTCACATATTGCATTCATGTGCCAGCCTCTCATGTGTACTCAACTAACTAAATTAATTTGTATTAGTTACACAGTGCATGAACAACTGAAGTCAAATTTTAACTAAGAGTAAACAACTTTTTTATTGCACACACTAAGCACAGAATAAATCCCATATAAAATGAATCAGTGAGTAGAAGACATTTCATTCTTATTCATTTTATTGATATTTTTGTGACATTTACATACATTCATTTTTTTTATGATTTTTTGTTGTAATTTTATACCACCCAGATATTTTCATGATTATAAATTATATTCAGAACTTCAGACATTAAAGCTAGTAGTTTAATGTCAATCTGACAATCAGTATCCTAAAATATACATAAAGCCAAACCTTTTTTGTTGTTGTTATTTTTTGGATAGGGTAGGGAATATCTAAATTTCACTTTTTTTTTTTTTGCCATCTGTGCAATCTTGCCAAAGCGAGATAAATCCCTTCTGAAACAGTATAAGTAGAACAATATTCCATTGGAAGACTTCACTTCCTGGTTTGGCGACAACTAAAAAGTTTGGATCTGCCATCAATTTCAGTCCTTGTGACAGTGGTCATCAAAATAGGATAGATATGGTCAGTGCCAAGACGAGGTTATCTGGAGCACAGGGCGAACATGCCAAACTGCGCCCACTCAAGATGTATAAGCCTTATGTGTCAGCAAAAATCCCGCCCCCTACTGCAAAAATGCTGAAC
The DNA here is from genome assembly GCA_028564925.1 of Lithobates sylvaticus. Lineage (NCBI taxonomy): Eukaryota > Metazoa > Chordata > Amphibia > Anura > Ranidae > Lithobates > Lithobates sylvaticus. The sequence continues at coordinate 303,860,079 of CM053028.1, read as the reverse complement.
ACTAATTTGCATGCTTACCCCTAAGCATAAATGACTCCAAGCATAAATTTACAGTGCCCGGCAGCCGTCCCTCCTGCCCAGCCCTTGTCCCGGCCCTGGATATGGTGAATCAAACTAGCAGTGACACATACAGCAAAGAAAAACATGACAGGGGTTTTACGTCCTCACCACTCTATTCAAAACTTTAAAGAAATCTATGGCTTTAATTTAACAAAATGAAGGCGGTGAGATAATCAATTATAGGTAATGCCACTTAGAAATATTTTTTTTTTTGTCAGACACGTGTAGTCGTATGTAGAACTGGAAATATCTTGTATAGCAATATGTCTGCATAGCATTGACAAACACACACTTGTCCTGGGCTGAGATAGGAGGAGGAGTAAAGAAGTATAAATAGAGTGTGCTTTTAATCAAAAAGTGCAGCTGCTATGTGTAAAAAAAAACACTGTTATCCCATGACAGGATATAATGAAAATGAAAAAAGAGTTTACAGGTTAAAATCTGTATTTTTTGCTAGAAAATTACTAAGAACACCCAAACATTATATATTTTTTTTTTTAGCAGAGACCCAGAATAAAATGGCAGTCGTTGCAATTTTTTTATGTTAAGCAGAATTTGGAAAAAATACACTTTAATGAATCTTAATGCAAAAAAATACAATATATAAACCAATTTTTGGTAAAAAAATAACAGATGATGTTACGCCGAGTAAATAGATAGCAAACATGTCATGACTGAAAAATCTCCATAGGTGACATTTTAAAAATGTTTACAAGTTACCAGTTTAGAGTTACAAAGGGGGTCTAGCGCTAAAGTTAATACTTCCTGCTATAACGTTCCTGTGACATGTGTGATGCGAATATCGATGCTTTATGCCTGCAAGCACGGAGAGATGAGGGCGCTTTAAAAAAAAGTTTTGTTAACTTTTTTCACACTGTCCCTTTAATATTTTTTATCACTTTCATTCACTTTCATTCATTCCACATTCATGTAAACATCCCTTGTGATAGAAATAAGGGATCACAGGTCCTGTTAATGGAGACATATGGGGTCTATATGACCCCAAATCTCTCCTCTACCTTTGAAAGCATCAGATAAAAAAAATTGTTTACATCCATCCTAGACCGGAAGTGATGTCATGATGCCGCTCCGGTCCTCCTAGATCACAGAGGTGAGAGACGATCCGGTTTCACCTCACCTCTTTTTCCAGCCGGGCGAACAACTGGATCGTTTCCTGAGCTCGCCGGAAAGAATGATAAGCCCAAGAAACACCAGGTAGTGGCGGGACGACTCCTCTCACTGCTTCTAAAAGTGATCCAGCGGCTAATCAGCCACTAAGATTACTTTTATCTAAAAGTGAATCGCTGGCTGAAAAAAAGATAGCGGGGTTATGGCTGATAGCTTCAGCCATAACCCTGGTAAATCACTTCAAACCGTAATGTAAATTAGGGAGTCTAAATACATCAAACTAGACATATTCACATAGACCGCCGGCTCACTGGTCTGCCCCTCCAACGGTCAATAGAGAGCTGGGCAGTAGAGGGGATGAAAACGGCTGGTTGCATTAAGGTAACCAAAAAAACATCTGTGTTCAGCTCCTCTCCACGCCCCCTAAATATCTACCCCTAATATCTCTCCTCTGTCTCCCTCCTCACTGGACATGGAAGCAGCAGCGAGAGACATTAGCACCTGCTGCTGTCAATCACATTCTGTGAGGAGGGAACGGGGGATGGGGCCAAGCCACACTGTTTGTGTCAATGGCTATGGGGGCTCTTGGAAGGGAGGAGGAGCCAAGGTGGCCAGTGTGGGAACCCAGAAGAGAAAGATCAGGACTGCTCTGTGAAAAAATATTCCACAGAGCAGATAAGTATAACGTCTTTATTATTTTAAAGGAAAAATGTAATCAGAAGAATTACTTTAACAAAGAAAGAAAAGAAAAAATGGTGCAAGTAAAAATATTTACAGAAAAGCATAATACACAAAATAGGCAAAATTATCAAAAGCAAACTAAACGTCAATGATAAAAATTTCTTAATAAAGTGTTGCCTGGTCTACGTTTTTTTTAGAGTCCAATTCAATGTAGCATAAGTCCGATCCAGAGAATCAGTCATTGGCCCTCAGAATGGCTCTTGGCATATGTGCGTCATTTTGATAGAAAATGGTGAGCTGCAGTTGCAACAGCTTTCTGTGAGCCTTGAAGAGGGTGTTTTCTGAAATAACATAACCAATTAAAGGGTCTGAGAAGGGGCTGAGGGGTGGGAGTGCTAATTTATGATATTCCAACTAAGCCACCAACAATGTCAGATTTCTAAATGCAGTTATATTTTTTTGTACCAATTGCTAAAATCTGATAACCCATAAATTATTGTGCTGCATTACATTACCATTTATAGAGTCTACTTAACATGATAGACTAATCATGTTTGATTTTGAATTTAGTAGTCAGTACCCAGTATTCAGTTCAGTATTTGGTTCTATATCTTGATATAATCTTGTTATTGCTATAGCTCTATCACACCAGTCTTTATGAATTATTAGTGGATTTTGAGAGCAAGAATATATGAAAGGGCATATCTAAGTCAGATCCTGCCAAGCCCTACCTATAGAACTGCTAAATGGCTTTATAATGGTCTTTTACAGCCATTTACGAAAACAACAGATTTTAGAATGTATTCCCTTACATAGGTTTTACTTGTTTATCTGCAGTCTTTTCTTCACTACACCCCATCAAATAGGCAGAATCATGTTAAAATCCTTCTTCATCTGTCAAGAGCAGAGAGGAGGGGGCGGAGAGCTTCAGTTACAGTAAGAGCTGATTGGAGGAAGGCATACACTCCCCTTCACACAGCACACAGGAGCAAAGGAAGTATACAGAGCTGTGTTCTGAATAGACACACTATGTGCTGAGCTCCCTCCCCATTACAAATGTATCTCATGTGTCAGAAAAACTTGTCAGAAGTTAAACATGCTGATAACAGAGAAATGAAGTAGCAGAGAGACACGCCACCTAAAGCTTTGGGGAGAGATACGTAGACACTACAGATATACTGTATGTGCTTTGTTCAGATTTCATGACTGAGGTTTACAACCACTTTAACTGGTAGCTAAAATTTAACAAGAGAGAAAATGTTTAATAAAGATTGAATTATTGAAAAAAAAAAAACTGGTGGCTAAAATTGGTAGCATTGGTTAGATCCTATTTTTGTCCTACTACTGGGATTTATAATAGGCTCATTAAATGGTATCTGGCTTTCTAGGCTCTGGTTTGATGATATTTACAATGGCTAATTGGCAATTAAGAGGTTTTACAGTCCATTTGGCTAATTAACCACTAGCCGACCAGCCGCCGTCATTATACTGTGGCAGGTCGGCTCTCTCCCACAAATCACCATAGCTGTACGTCAGCCCTTTAAAAAGCTATAGCAGGCACGCGCCCGCTGGGCGGTGGGGGACCCAATGCATGTGGCCGGTGGTTGTGATGACCGCTGGCCATGCGCGATCGCAGGCACGAGAGCCAGAATGGGGGATTTGTGTGTGTAAACACACAAATCCCAGTTCTGTCAGGAGAGACAGATCGTCTGCTTCTACTAAGTAGAAAGAGCGATATGTCTCCTGCTCTAGTCAGTCACATCCCCCCAAAGTAAGAAACCCAAACGAGGAAACACATTTAACCCCTTGATCACCCCTAGTGTTAACCTCTTACCCGCCAGTGACATTTACACAGTAATCAGTGCATTTTTTAGCACTAAACGCTGTATAAATGTCAATGGTCCCAAAAATGTGTCAAAAGTGTCCGATCTGTCAGCCGCAATGTCGCAGTTATAGCATCTACAAAATAGGGGATAGATTTATGGCATTTTTATTATTATTTCTTTTTATATTATTACTAGTAAAAAAAGAAATAATAATAAAAATGCCATAAATCTATCCCCTATTTTGTAGATGCTATAACTAATCAATATACGCTTATTACGATTTTTATACCAAAAATATGTAGAAGAATATATATCGGCCTAAACTGATGGAGAAATGTATTATTTTTTTTAAATTGGGATATTTATTGCAGCAAAAACTAAAAAATATTGTTTTTTTTTTTTTTAAATTGTCGCTCTTTTTTGTTTATAGTGCAAAAAATAAAAACCTCAGAGGTGATCAAATACCACCAAAAGAAAGCTCTATTTGTGGGGGAAAAAATACGTCAATTTTGTTTGGGTACCAGGTTGCACGACCGCGCAATTGTCAGTTAAATCGACGCAGTGCCATATTGCAAAAAAATGGCCTGGTCATTAAGGGGGCAAATCCTTCCATGGCTGAAGTGGTGATAAAAATGTGAACAAACAATCTAATATTATCAAAAGTGACCACACATATACAGTACATAAATAATGTGAATATGAGAGCTGGATAAGCGATCCATATGCCTATGTGCATGTAAATGTTCTTAAACCATTTTTTTATGGAAAGTACAATGATGTGTCTTTGCTTTATGGAGCTGTGTTGGAACTGTTGCTAAACCTGTGTAGGAGAAGGAGTACCATTGAGAGGTTGGTGTGCCTACAGCCCTAAGAGCTTTCCTGGAGCCTTAAGTAGAGAGGATTAACCCTGTGGAGTATATGACTCATGTGACTTGTAATTTAAGAGTAGAGATGGGCCAAACACCCCCCTGTTTGGCTTGTAGCAGAACTCCCAAACAGGGGAAAAGTTCTGCCCCGAACCGCGAACTCCATTGAAGTCTATGGGAGCCAAACATTAGAAGGCTTATATGCAAGTAATTGCCCATAAAAAAGGGTATGGTGGTCTGGGTACTGCCTTGGGGACAAGTATCAATGCAAAAATCTTTTAAAAACAATCATTTTTAAAGGAGCAATGTTTTTAATGATGCTTAAAGTTCAACAATAAAAATAAAAAAATCCTTTAAATATAGGGGAGGGGGAAGGGGGTCCCTTTAATCTGCCTGTAAAGTGGTGAATCTGTAGCTTGTATAGATCATACTGGAGCAAAAATAACATGTCTAAAGAAAAAAAAATCCCACATAAATTAATAAAAATAAAATAAAGAAAAAAAAAAGGTGGACCAGGAAGGGTCTGGTATGGATTTTTGGAGGAACCCCACGCAAATTAAAAAAAAAAAACAGTACGGGCCCCCCCCCCCCAAAATCCATAACAGACCCTTATCTAAACACGCAGCCCAGAAGGTCAGGAAGGGGGGGAAGAATGCTCAATCCAGGCACAGAATGCATTGTGCAGAGCGAATACCCCTCGAATGTCCTGTGAATTCGGTGTTTCCCTAAACTGGGCGAATAGCTAATGTTCAGCCCTAACTCATGCTCGGGCCGAACCGTTCAGTTGTGGGAAGATTGCATTGAGATGAAATGAAGACAGATAGGACTAACTGGTTTATGTTATAAATTACTTTTGAACCACATCAATTGCACCTCATTCATTATGCACCAGTAGTGATCTATTACATATGGGTGCTCTAGCGTTATTTATGTATATGTTTGGTCACTGTTGATAATAGTACATTGTTTGTTCACATTTTTATCACTTTATGTTATGTAGTGGGTTATACAAATCAATTTGTTTGGATGTAGGGATTGTGTATTTAAGAGAGCTGCACTTTATTTATTGATTTGGTATTTAGGTGTGAATCACTTTTAGGGTTTAAGATTTAATTTAGTTTGCTGCATGGGTTTAGGGGGTTTGTTTATAATTTATAATATGCAGTAGCTGGCTATACACAGTTCACTTTTCCATTCAGCCAGCGAGGTGGATGGAGGAATTCCACTACAGGCACCTTGTATTTTGACAGTGGTACACAAGTTGTCCATCATGTCCCTTTGACAAAAGTCAATCAAATTCTGTTAAACGGGGCCACGCACTAATCTAAATTTCGGTCAATGTATGGCAAACTTTGGGCTGAACTGTGTACTGATGGGGGTGTATATGGCAGGTGTCAGTACTCTGTTGATCCTACAGACAAAAAGGTTTAAATCAAATGTGACACAGTTACAAACTGGTAAATTTTTACTTCTCTGCTCAGTTTGGGATCCTCAGACCTCATTATTTTTATGCTAAGATTAATGCATGTTGCCTGAAAAAAAATGAAGACTGAAGCCAGACATTCCAATTTTTGTTAGATTGTGGAGAGGTAAATATCTTAATGAATTTCTACATTTCTCTGGGACTGGTGATGAAATATATTTTAGAGATTAAAAAGTTCTAATTACTGGCTAAACTAAATGCAATCAATTATCAATTTGACAAATGTTCTTATCCATGGAGGAGTAGCTAATTTAAAACCTAGTATATGACTACTTTAAAAATGTTGCTGTCTGTGTCAATATATTTCAACAAACTGACAGCCCAGTTTATATATAACAAGGCAAAGAAAGCTTACAGTGAAAAGTACTTGGGCACTCACATAGCTTTGATGTATTCATATTGGATCTGTTAGTTCAGACATTTTCAGAATGTGTCCACTATCATGAGGCCCCATGAATAAATAACACGTTTTTATACTTGTAGCAGTATTTCCTAAAATATAATAGGTTTATGTGTCCATTTTATATAGACAGCAGAGTTCTACAAGATGGAAAACTCTCAGTTGAATGAAAAAGGTCAAGTCTTCAGCTTGTAACACATCAGCACAATGATCCTGTACAAAGTGAAAGGAAATGAACCTTGCGACACATACTAAAATCGAGTTTCACTTTTTAGAAAACAGAACGTTATTGGGATTGCAACTTAGTCATTGCCGCTGTGTTCTTGTATTGCATAAATGCTAACGTTTCCAAATGACTAGATAATTACAAGAAAAAGTGACACTGACAGATGGCAGGCTAAAGACTTAAAGCTTCTACTGTCAGAGTGATTTTTTCAATTTGTGTAATCATGCTGTATAACAGGTCTACCTAGCAAGACGTAATGATACAAGTACACCAAAATCATTTATGTTATATAGAATACATTATTCAAATGTAAAATATAAATAGATACATCCATCAAAGCAAAATCATATTCTGCTTTAAGATGGTTGAGCCATAATTTCTGCTGTCTGAACAGTAGTGTAGAGTTTGTTTTTCTTATTGCCAGTACCAGTTCTATGCTTAATATATAGCTGACATGGAGTGAAAACATTCAAATGAAAAATTGAATAATTCCAGCTAACCAATGACATTTTGGCTCATGCAGAGAGTACTTGTCAAAATCCTGCCTGCTGAACTTTCCATTCAGTCTTCATATAAAGGTCAGAGAAATGCCATGTGGTTATTTTTCTGTCCTTACTGAAACCACCATCCTGCCAGAATCTGCCATGACCTTTGTCCATTATTATAATGTGGTACATAGAAGGATTGTTTGCTTTTGCATTTGGGGAAAAGGAGCAATATCCTATTGATTGCAGATATTGTATAGCCTGTCACATTGCCTTGATCATTGTAAATACTGCTGGAATTTGTGGCATTGCTTGCACTTATCTTGACATGTATATCCCCCTAATGGCAGATATAGTGATCTGTGCTAATTAAACTGCCAGAAAGCAATAACATTCTCTTGAATAGATACATGAGACAAACATACTGCTTTTTAGACTTAAAGTGAAACTATAATTAAAATGTATACTTCACTTGAATCAAGAGGAAATCCGCGTTAATAAATCACATTATTATTTTCTGTAAAATTGCATATAAACGTAAAAAAAAACGCTGTTCTACACCTTCGAGCACAGGCAACCAAGATCACATGGTCTCTGTCTAACAATTATTAGAGACTGCCAAGCATATTGTTCTTCACTTAGACATACCCTGTCTTGTAAAATTGCAGTGAGATAGGATGATCAGCAAGGCATGAATGAAGGAAATATGCCTGCCACAAAGTACACAGGAGGATGTTTATTTAATATGGTAAAACACATTTATACAATCTTTTAATAGATCTATTTCATATTTATAGGCCTCACCTTTAAGCTTTAAAACCTACACCTACAATTTACTCGTAATTCTGTTTATAGATAATTTATAGGAAAGTTAATTAGGGTCACAGTTTTTTATCTGTTTTATGAACACTACTAGACATTTAGGCCCCATTGAGCATATCACTCAACACAATCACAAGCTGAAACGCTTGTCTGAATGGAGCCTTACCATTATTAATGCAGCAGTTGCCCATAGATACACGCTGCAAGTTGCATGCTCCATCCATTTTGGATTGTATTGGTAGATGATACTGTTAGTGGATTAGGCAGACATATTTTCATCTGCAAAGCTAAGGGTCCAGAAGTTCTGGAGGCCATGCTCAATCAACCAACCTTTACTATCTATGGACACCCTTGAAATGACAATAACCAAAGATACGGTTTCCCAAAAAGGCTTTGGTTTCTTTAAATGATATACATAAGCTTATAATTCGTTTTTTTTTTTACAGTATACACAATTTTTACAGTACACATTTCTGCATTCAGTAAAGATTTTTTAGATACTTTAAATGTAAATTATTAAATTTACATTTCCCAAATTAAAAAATTGAACTCAAACAAGTAATATAATAACTAACCTTTTTTCTTTTCATTTTTACATTTGTAATTCAACATGCAAGCTGGTCACTGACAAGGCAAAATCATTTCATACAAAGTAATAACATGTGATAATTTATGTAATTGCGTAATTAGAGCAATTAGGATGATAATAATAAGCCAACTCAGAGTGACATGAGTGGATCTTAGGTTCTTTTTTATCTACTTTTCATTTATATGTTTAAATATAATAAATTGATAAGAAAGTGTGTAAAACTTATGTCTAAGAATATTTTTTTTTTACTTGATATAGAAATACTGAACATATACTGTATAATGTACACTTACAAGAAATGTAATTGTCACTAGAATGTTTACTCTAGCCTTTAGTTGCTATGCCTCAAAGCAAATTGATAATTTGCTCATCCGGGGAAAAGCAACAGGTTTGATTCATCGGCACCCAAAGGTAATACCCGGTACTTGCAGGTGTCGAAAAACATGCAACTCATTCAGGTGACCGCCCTCTGCCAATCACTCTACTCTGGTGACTTTTAGTTTACACAAGGGGAGCAAAAGGAAGCTAAGTATATGTGTCTGAATTAGGGTAAACATGTTGTATGTCCATGTGTGGTGTTTTGCTTTGTGTTTTTTAGGGTTAGCAATAAACCAAGGAAGCATTTAAAAAAATCTGTAGTGTATTAATGTGCTTTACTAAACAAAATTCTGTACATACAGTACAATTGTAGGAAAAACAATACAAGACACACAAAGCATTACAAGTCCTCCAAAACGTCTTCTGTTCCTTTGTGTTCAGCACATGGCTGAGTTCAAGTCCTTTGTTTCCTCTCTCTACTTCCTGCCAACATCACTTCCTGTTGCCTGAGCTCCATGAACCAGTCCAACAGGTCCATTGGCCTATGTTTCTAAAAACAATACAGGGTCTTAAAATGTTATTCCATACATTCATGCTATAAAAATCACAAGAATATCCATAGCTACACATTTGGGCAATGCATAGATTAATATCAAATTAGCTCACTGTATCCTCACTGTATTATAATTTGGGCAAGCATTTTAATATAATGTAATTGCTATAGATGGCCGCAAAAGGCAAGTTAGGTTTTGCCATTTAATTAATGTCTGTCTGTGCTACCATAGTTAGGCTATCATTTCAGCTTCCTTACTAATGCTTGAAATTATTTGTAATAAATAGAGATGAACGGATTCATTTATGCAAAAATGATGCCAAAAATGGAAACTCTCAAGTTCCCTCATTGAAAAAATATCTACTTACTGTAATGTACTTTTTTTGTTGGGGCTATACTTAGTTTATTTAGTGTTCTTTTTATTTGTGTTTTTGTTTCCCTTATGGTGTATTTGGTTATCTGTGTACTGTCACCCTAATGTTTTAATCTTCGTTCACTATCAGATTTTTTCCTTTCTGTGAAAAAATAAAAAATATTAAGAGGCTGTTATTCCAGATAGTTGAATGAAGCTTTTGTAACCCATCAGAGCTTATTATGTTTCAATATTTTTATTAAGTTTGATAAGAGTTATATCCTTTGGAGTTATTTAAAAGGTCACTAATCCATTACCCACCCAATATCACCTTAATTTTGCCTTCCGTATTAACTCCCATGCATTTCATCAAAATGGAAATAAGTTGCTGAAATCTATTGATTTCAACCTAAATTTTAGGGAAACTCTCAATTTCACTCATCCCTAGTAATGACTTTTTAAATATACATTTAACAAGCAAAAGAGATGTGATAGATGTGCAATATCTAATTAACAAATTAATTTTTCAAAAATCTGGTTCTTATTTAAACTTTCTATTTACATACACTATGTATATAGAGAGAGCCATAATTGCTAAATTGAATTGCATGCTCATCCTCCTGCTTTGCAGTGCTACAAAGTGTTCTACAGTATAAATCCCTGTGTAAGCCACTCACTGAAAACTGTGTGCTCTGTGTGGCTCATATCTTATTTCAGCATGTGCTGAACAGAAAAGCTAAATAAAATACAAAGTTCCCACTGGTAGCTATAATTTCCCCATTCAACAAAAACAAGTTTTGTTGGCTAATGCCAAATAATACCAAAATAAATATTACTAATGTGGGCCTGAATATTATTCAGTACCACATAATATGTGATCAACAGGGTAACCTTCCCACAATAGTTACTGTTTTGTTCAAGAATTACTGTATAATGTGTTAATTGATATAAATCATTCCAGCTTAGTGATACATTGAATGATGGTAGTATAGGGTAATACACAGTTCAAAGCAAAAGTAAAATTCAGATTTACTGCTTTCATAACCAGGAACGAGAATGGAAACAATGGCATCAACATGGGAAATGAAAGTCAAGTTGTTTCTTTTCCTGTAAAATTGCTTTTATCTTGTTTAAACATTAATCTGAGATGAGCTTGGTCAAATTGACTAGAAAAAGGCTTAGCTGAAAGCACATTTGCGCCTTATATTTAGGTCTACTAAATCCCCCACTAATTAGACTATAGAATATGATAAAATTGGTAACATAATCAACTATAACTATAGTGGTCTTGATTATACTGTTTGTTTTATTTACTGTACATGCTTTATTGTAACAAATTTTGTTAGTTGCTTTATTTTCTCCTACTATGAATCTAATAATGGTTGTATAACTATATTTTATCTGAAAATATATGAAGCACAAAAAATTGTACACATATTTTTGTGTCTTCCAGGTAGGTCCTAATACATGGCCATATGTTCTGATTTGCAATGCCAGGTACAACAGTGGCTAAGCCGTGGGAATGCAGAAGACCATTGCCAACCAGTAAAAGGCTGGTGAGTTTCAGGTATTGAGATATTTCTGATTGTTTTTTATAATTAATATGTTAGAGCTATAGTATTACTGTTTAATGTGATAGCAGATTCTAAATGAGAAATTATCTACAAATATAAGTCTTTTTCAATCTTATCACAATAACTAATAGGAAACAAGCCTGGGCCATTTCAATTACCTATTCCTAAAAATGTTACTTTCTTTCTCTTCCTATCTATCTTGCCTAACCCATATAAAACTTGTATATAACCTGTATATAAAAAAAAAAAAAGATGTGTGCGTACTGTCGTGGTTATTTCGCCACACTCTTGCGCTAATAAGCGCCTTTCAATCTTATGATATAATGCGCCCTCTGATCGTATGCCCCCCTGGATCCCCAGCTCCCAAAAACAGACATTACCAGCAGCTTCACGTCATCCTCTCATCATCAGCATCCAAAACCTCACCAGCCAAGCATTCCATTCATCACCACCTCAGTCTGGCTGCTTCCCATCTAAACCCCTGGCTTCCCATTGCCCAGTAAACAGCCATCAACAGCAAGTATTCTTACATGTTCATCTCAGCCTCGGTCAGCATCATCTTTCTCTGTCCCAGCTCAGTGAACTCTTTTATTTAGAAAACATTCCAAGCCACACCCTCAGGGGTTTGCCTCCAACAGCTAAACCCCTCCCACAAAGGATGTGGCCTCATCTCATTCACCCAGGATGTGAATGACCATATAAGGAAATACAATACAGGGACTACAATACAGGGACAATTGTTTTCCTTCAAAAGAACCAATCACAGATGTATACATTCAAACAGACTAAGCAGTGATGTACAAACCGTCTAAACTGCTTTCAATGACAACGAACAATATAAAACTATGGCTCCGTGGGCCACAATATTTATACCGTTATGCTAAAGTTCCAGTGTACACAGAGATGTTTGCTTGAAGCTATCAATGCCGTCATCGGGAAATGGCCAGTCTCCCGGTGAGGCACAAATGAACTTCCTTAAACCAGCAAACACATCTGTAGTGTCCATAGGAAGGTTTACGCAGCCAATGGTCTTCCGCCAACGTCTTTATGTGCGAATACGCGCCGATGAGCGCATCACAGCAAAACCGACACTGGGGGGCATCTGACAACATACATTAATATAATTTTCCATGACAGTCCCTCGTTTTTGTCATATCCTCCCATGTGTCTCTTGATGAATTTCGATCTTCTTACACCTGGCCTTACAGTCCATAAAAAGGAAAACACGGCTTGACATGTAGACTCTGTTCTTTAGTAGAGATGACATGGTGAGCTGTTGTAGTCGCTGGTCGGTCTGGGATCCTCTGTGTCTTGTTTGCAGGTCGGGCATCTTGTTGAGAAGAATGTGGTCATCTGCTCGGGCTCTGGTCACGCGTCCAAATCAGGCAGCAGGAGCACCTCATCACGATATATATAAGGAATAGAAACAAAAACAGCATGAGTAAATATACCCCTACTTCCTTCAACTATGATCCGCTGCAAAAATAAAAATTAAATCACCACAGATTCCCAGACTTTTTAGAGAATTCCACCCTTCACTAGCTATAGATCTGGCTTTGCCTCTCAGGGATCCAAGCCTCATCCATATGGGCCTGAACTTTGTCACTAGTATCCCCGATTCAGGTATAACAATCTTTACTTATGAATTCCCAGGACCCCCCTTTGGATTGTGGGAACTTCCTTGTAGCTTCAACAGTTACATGAAAACATCCCATCCTCAATGGATGATACACTTTTCAATTGTTTCATAAGCTCAAGTCCCCACCGTGTACAAGCAATTCCCTTCTAGGTGTCCCTGTCATTCTTACCTTCCCTCGCGCCATCAGATCCTCGCGATCGGCCGCGACATAAGATGCTGGGACGAGATTCACCAGCACACATGAATCTCTTCCATTAGGGGAATTACTTTATAAACCGTAGATCTGAAGCTTTACTTTATAAACTGTGGGCTAGTTATCCCGATACCAAAGCTGGTGAGAACCAGAGCTATTGTCAAAATTATAATTAATTTTACCCTCTAGAAATGTATCGAAAAATTCCATTTAGAAATGTCTGTTTGGAGTCTTTACTAGTTTGTCACAACTCCTCACACCAATATATCTATATATCATACACCGCTGTCATCACTGGGGCACCAGAGCTCCGTGGAGACTCAGAGTAGACCCAACCATGTGTCCTGTTCACTTTCTTAGCTAGTTAGGAAATACACTTTAAAAAAATATAAATAAAGATACTTCTCATCCTTGTTGTCTTGTTCATCAATCTTCTCTGCAACGACCGAGTCACCTGTCACCTGTCACTTGTCACCTGTCACCTGTCACAAACTTGGCTAGAATTAGAGTGGTTAGTATCATTGGTTTGAAAAATTGTCACTCAGCCCATCCTCTTCCCCCCTTTTCCTCATCTTTACAAAGTGGAGGAAAACATACAGGATTTAGAATGGTGCAGAGCCTCAGAAACTCCTTGGACCTGAAAAGATACTTATACACACAAGTTATTAATCTGTCAATCATAAACAATACAACATTCGTGTCCATTGGTAAATTGTCAATGGCATTCGTCGAAACCGATAATAGCTAAACCCTCTACAACCCTTACTTTCACGTTTTTACTAAAATACAACACCCACAACACGACTATCGCGGTAGGTTCAGACTTATTCTTGTTACCACATAGAACATGACACAACTAAAACTTTAGACAAACATTTTGATACAAATGTGGGGGAGATATTTCATAGTTCCTAAATCAAAAATTAAAATTAAAACCAACCAGATGGAATTCTGCCTTCACTCTTAGCAAAAAAAAAAACTACATACAATGGGACAGACATGAGAACATCTCAGAATATTGTATGGACCAGCCACACAAAGTTCTGGAATGGGCATCTGGATTTTAAGCACAGTTCCTCCTCTGAGAATCACAAAATCATGTACTACACATCCATCATCCCACTCATCATTACAGATTTCTGAAGCCAAAACTGAACTACTTCCAAAATATTTTTTATTCTGGGGTGTCGTACCACCAGACATCAAAAATACCTTCCAAAGGAATACACCTTACTGTACCCTCTGACCATATATGTCACACTTTAAGGGGTCTCATGTCCGGAGCCCCAAACCCAGATCTCATGTGTAAGGCAGCTGTCTGACTGGTGTGGAGCCTTATTTTTTTATCTCCAACGCATGGATGGCCAACATTACCCATGACGATTCGAATCGCTTATGAAGTGTCCCTGCGTCCAGGGCACCTTGCACTAATTTTCGGATCAGTACTGCTTAGCGCCTAATTTTTACAGTACTGGCACCCAGCGTTTTCCGATTATTATACACGGCCTCCTGGTGTGCTAGCGTACTAATCCTAACATTTACATGCTCTACTACCGGTTATCGGCAGCCCCATAAATGTGTTGTCAGACAAACTACAAAACACCATGAAATCCTCCACTATTCAAAACAAATATTATGGCTTCTCTCTGTACCTCGATATTACAATAACTTTAATGCCTCCCCAAAACTGTATTACAATATAAACCTTAATTTACTTTAAAAATCAAAATGATTTTGTCCTAATTCAATAGACCCCAGGCCCCTCTCATCAACTTCCTGTTGCACACCTGAACAGGAAGAGGGAGGGGGAGGGGGAGTCTTGAATAGCATCATATTTTGTCTATCAAGACATTAGAAAAATCTATGGCTAGCATCAGCAAATAAAAAAACCTTTTTTCCTGGAGTGGGTGGAATTAACCCCCATGTTAAAATCCCCCTTGACTCATATCCCCTGGGAAATCAAACCACAAGTTTTGAGACCAGAATACCACACAACAGTGCAATCAAAGCCTTTCCCTTCCATTGCAGGCCACAAACAATCAAAAGCCCCTCCCCTCCTGTGGATACATCAAAACTCATCAAACTGGTTAATTTAAATATCAATGAAGAGGAAAGAGGGAGGGAGGCTAGATTTTCAAGTGTAGGCTTAAACAATACAAGCCTAAAAAGAACAATGTATAACCATTTGAGACACTCCCATACACTTGCAAAGCTAGTTTCACTATACACAAACCCAGTCTAGATTCAAATGGAAATCAAAATTCAATACAGAAAACGCAAAAGCTTTACTTAAAAATATGTAAAAAGTACAAAAAAATAGAATTCACTTAAAAAGGAAAATCTGCACCAAAGGCTGAACACAGCAGATACAACAAGATGGCCGATGAAAAAAACCATATCAAAGGCCAGACTTCAGCAAGATGGAGTTTTTCCCGCCAAACGAAAACAGCTAGCCTATAATAGCTTACATTAAATGATGCCTAGAAACAAGCACGACAAAGGCTAGGCTACAACATTAGGGATTTTTTTCCCGCCGAAACTAGCACATGGTTTCACACACAAAGGAATGATGTTTGCCCCTTCCCCTATAAGAAGGCCCAGCACAACTTAAAACATACACTTTAGGAACAGTTCCACTAAAAAGTATCTCACCGCACAATTGAGAATGCACACTTAGTAACATATGCTATCCAATGAAACAACAACAGAAGGAAATGGCAGATGAAAGCCAGGGTACAAAATGGCGTCGTTAACGCATGCAAAGCAGTTGTTCCCGCCAAAACTAGCACAAGCTTCCCTACTAGCCAACCCTTCTCCCCACACAATCGGACACAAATGGGACATCACATTTAACGCATAGACAAACACTTTAGGCTAACTCACATTTAAAAGTGTTAGTTACATGAAAAAGCACAACTTAAAACATACACTTCTTGTTAAACACCTAAAGTTACTCACTGTGGCATCAACTTCCATAACAAGCCAATCCTTCTCCCCACACATACACATGATCACACACATACACACGATCACACACACACACACGATCACACACACACACATACACACAGACATACATACATACATACATACATACATACATACACACACACACACACACACACACACGATCACACACACATACATACATACATACACACACAGACATACATACACACACACACACACACGATCAAAATTGCGGCATTATACCAAAAGACAAAACATTTGTTCTTTTTGCAAAGCTAAACTTTCCCAACGCATCAGGCAGAGAAAACGCACCCCATTTGTCTCAGGACAACAAACGTGTATTGGACTGTGCTCTGTTCTCTCCCCTTCTCTGCCTGTGTAGAGGGAAAGCCCTGTTTGCCCCTTAAACACCTGACCCGCCATCTTAACTGTCGTGGTTATTTCGCCACACTCTTGCGCTAATAAGCGCCTTTCAATCTTATGATATAATGCGCCCTCTGATCGTATGCCCCCCTGGATCCCCAGCTCCCAAAAACAGACATTACCAGCAGCTTCACGTCATCCTCTCATCATCAGCATCCAAAACCTCACCAGCCAAGCATTCCATTCATCACCACCTCAGTCTGGCTGCTTCCCATCTAAACCCCTGGCTTCCCATTGCCCAGTAAACAGCCATCAACAGCAAGTATTCTTACATGTTCATCTCAGCCTCGGTCAGCATCATCTTTCTCTGTCCCAGCTCAGTGAACTCTTTTATTTAGAAAACATTCCAAGCCACACCCTCAGGGGTTTGCCTCCAACAGCTAAACCCCTCCCACAAAGGATGTGGCCTCATCTCATTCACCCAGGATGTGAATGACCATATAAGGAAATACAATACAGGGACTACAATACAGGGACAATTGTTTTCCTTCAAAAGAACCAATCACAGATGTATACATTCAAACAGACTAAGCAGTGATGTACAAACCGTCTAAACTGCTTTCAATGACAACGAACAATATAAAACTATGGCTCCGTGGGCCACAATATTTATACCGTTATGCTAAAGTTCCAGTGTACACAGAGATGTTTGCTTGAAGCTATCAATGCCGTCATCGGGAAATGGCCAGTCTCCCGGTGAGGCACAAATGAACTTCCTTAAACCAGCAAACACATCTGTAGTGTCCATAGGAAGGTTTACGCAGCCAATGGTCTTCCGCCAACGTCTTTATGTGCGAATACGCGCCGATGAGCGCATCACAGCAAAACCGACACTGGGGGGCATCTGACAACATACATTAATATAATTTTCCATGACAGTACTTACCTATGTTTAATCCGCTCCATTAATGTGATTTCCCAACTCTGGCTTCCCTGTGTCAGTGAACGAATGTTGCAGGTGAAAGGAGGGAGCACTGACAAAAGCAGAGACATTGGAGCCTATGGGTGATATCACAGCATGGAATTGACAGCCTTGTCGGGTGGCCCCTTACACAAAGCTGCGGAATCATGTGACTGAACTGGAGCAGATTGAAAATCGGTACGCACAACTATAGGTTGGGCAGGATAGTTAGGAAGAGGGGGGAGAGAATATTTTTAGGATTAGATATAGTTGGGTAGTTTTATTTCACCTTATGCTAACAATACAATAGTATTATACAATAAGTAAATCTTAAGATTTACCAATAACTATATAGTATGAGGGCATACCAGACAAATTAGATATACTTTCACTGCATAGTTGATAGCATTTATTGAGCTAACAGCTAAAATCCAACCAAAATGAACTGTGTTGCATTTTAAATTGCACAATTACGTCTCTTTCTAAGTTTGGTAGGATCAACACTACTAAAATGCACATCCTCCCCAGAATCTTATATTTTTGTAGCAGTCTCCCCATTACAGTCCCTAGAAGAAAGATGATGATTCTTCAAAATAGGATACTCCACTTTATACAGGGCACTAAAAGACCTACAAACAACAAATTTACACTATATGCTTCTAAACTTACAGAGGGCTTGGGAGTCCCCGACCTTATGGTTTTTCAGAATAGCAGTGAGTAGGGCAGTGTATAGGGGATCAACAGGACAGAGGATAGGGTCAGCAGTTTGTAGGGCAATGTACAGAGGCCATTCATTTTCTAGGGCAGTGTGCAAAGGCCATTCGTTTATAGGGCAGTGTACAGTGGGTTATCAGGGCAGTGTACGGGAGCAGGGCAGATGACGAGAGGTAAGCAGGGACGTGTAAAAGTGTCAGTAGGGTAGTGTACAGGGGGGTCAGCAGTGCATAGAGGTCAGCTGGGTGGAGACCAGGGGTTATCAAAACAGACAGGGGTCAGCAGGGCAGTGTACAGGGGTCAGCAGGGTTGGGGACAGGGGTCACAAGGGCAGAAGACAGGAATCAGCAAAGCAGAGGAGAAGGCTCTGCAGGGAAGTGTACATTGCTCAGCAGAACGGAGGACAGGGGTCAGCAGGGCAGAGAAGAGGGGCCACAAGGTCAGAGGACAGGGATCAACAGGACAGAGGACGGGGGTCAGAAAGACCTTGTACAGTTGATAGAAGGACAGTGTACAGAGATCAGCAGGACTAAGGACAGGGGTCAGCAGGATGGAGGACAGTGAGTCAGTAGGGCAGTGTACAGGCGTCAGCAGGACAAAGGACAAGGGACAGCAGCATGAGGGACGGGGTCAGCAGGACAGAGGGCAGGGGGTCAGCAGGGTAGTGTACAGGGGTCAGCAGGACAGGGTACAGGAAGTCAAATTCCCCCCAATTTGCTCTTAGCCAAAGTCCTTTCCCCCTCTCCGTGCACAAATCCCCCCAAGCCCCCTTCCTAGCACATCCCCCCCTCCCCATTCCCCCTCCTAGCACAGTCAGCAGGGCACAGGATAGAGGTCACAAGGGCAGAGGACAGGGATTAGCACGGCAGAGGAGATTGGTCTTCAGGGCAATGTACAGGTGTCAGCAGGACAGAGGACAGGGGTAAACAGAGCAAAGAGCAGGGCCCAGTAAAGAGGAGGAGCCACAAAGGCAGAGGACAGGGATAAGCAGGGCAGAGGAAAGGGGGTCAGAAGGGCAGTGCAAAGTGGTCAGAAGGGCAGTGTACAGGAATCAGCAGGACAGAGGACAAGGGTCAGCAGGATGGAGGACAGTGGTCAGCAGGATGGAGAACAGGGAGTCAGTAGGGCAGTGTACAGGCATCAGAAAGACGGACAAGGGTCAGCAGGATGGAGAACATGGGGATCAGCAGGACAGAAGATGGGATCAGCAGGATGGAAGGTCAGCAGGAAAGAGGACAGGGGGTGAGTAGGGCAGTGTACAGACATCTGCAGGATGGAAGGCAGGAGGTCAGCAGGCAGTGTACATGGGTCAGCAGGACAGGGTACAGGGAGTCAAATTCCCCCCATTCACCCTCTTAACCAAAATCCCTTCACCCCCTCTTAGCACAAATCCCCCTCCTAGCCCATTACCCCCCAGAAGGGTCTGAAGGGCAATGTACAGGGGTCAGCAGGACGGACGACTGGGGTCAGCAGGATGGAGGACAGGGGTCAGCAGGATAGAGGACAGGGGTCAGCAGGACAGAGGACAGGGGTGAGCAGGAAGGAGGATGAGGGGTTAGCAGGACAGAGGACAATGGGTCAGATCTCCCCATTCCCCCTCTTAACTAAAATCCCCCCGCCTAAAAGTTCCCCCCGAACCTACAGGTGGAAAATTACTACAGAGCTGGAAGGAGTTGTGGGCTGTGCTGTGCTCTCCCCCACCTATCAGACCAGCACTCCTTCATGCAGCAGGTGACACAGGATCACATCGGGCTGTACACACAGTGTTGGATTACCTGCCCTCTATGTCCTCCAAGGGACAGCAGCAAATGTGGATAGGGGGCGGGTATTCAAACTATGCACAGTCCAATCTAGCAATTCTGTGTCATCTGCTACATAGAGGAGTGCTGTTATGACAGCAGGAGGGAAGCACAGCACAGCCCACACCTTCTCCCTGCTCTCTCCTCTCTTCCACTGTAACTTCCCACTGAACTTTTCACTTTAGTTCCCTGCTCTAGGCTGCCCTCCCCTTATCCCGGCCCTGAGAGCTGGGATGAAGAGAGAAACCCAGCAGCCAGGCACCATGTCCAATGTCCAAAGGCCTGGGGGGGGGGGCACATGTGTAATCTGGGGGATGCAGCCAGTCCCAGCAACCCCCTAGATCCAGGCCATGATTAGTGCTAAATATAATCAAGGGCCTGACTCCACATTGGATGGATATGGAGGCACAATCCTGCTCTGGAGGGTCTAGAGGCATTGATGTAGATCCCCAGTAGGTTGTGTTTTTTTAATTTATGTTCACTGGCCATATGGGACAGACAGAGCAAAGAAACTATGCTCGCCTCATACTTCTTTAGCTTTAACACTAAGTAATCCCACATTTTCACCAGGTCTACTTTCACATCTTTTTCACTGGTGGGAAATTAAAGGCCTGTTACAAATAGGAGACTTCTTTTATGGAAATGATATACTCTCTCTGGATTACTGTAAAACAAAACTACAATTGCCCCCTTTGGAATTGTTTCAATATAATCAGATTATAAATGCCTTATCCTTGGGCTAAATTATAATAGGCAACCTGTCCACTATCTCTGACTCTGTTTCAAAGTTCTTGCAGAAATTTAAACCCAGTGAAGGGACATTATTTACATTTTATATGACCTTTTAATGGACTCAAACTGACATTTTTCTGACATTGAATACTAGGAAAGAGATCTTAAAGGGTTAATTCACCAAGAAAAAATGCCTATGTAGGTGTCTGTAGATAAAAACGAAGTGTGCAGCTCTGACTAAAATTTAAAAATGTTTTTGCTATAGGTGTAGGCCATTTTCATACCTCCCGAAGCCTGACTGGAATACTCCCAGGATGTTGGACATTGTTAAGCATTGCCTAGACATTACTGCTGACCTCCACCATCACCTTTTTTGGTAAAGGTGAACTAACCCTTTAATATTAAATTAGACCTACTAGAATGGCAAGACATAGTAATACCATATCAAGATTTCCAGCAGCACGACTCTGGTGGAATCTAACTATAAAACCCTATTTAAGTGTTATATGGTCCCACAAGGTTGCTTCAGGAGCTGTGGATAGATGGGCACCATGTTTGATATCTGGTGGCAATGTTCTAGGTTTTGGATTACAGTATTCAACTTATTCTTGTCATTATCACTTAGTGCCCCTGTTTCCCATTCCAGCACCCGGGCGTTGGCTGTTGCTTTTCCCCTGTCTATGTTCACCTGCAGGTGATTGATCCGATCAGTCACCTGATATAAGCAAACCGAACACTCCATCCCTTGCTTGTGATAGAGACTCAGTTACCTGCATTGTTCTCGATCAAGCCTCCTGTTTGTCTGCCTAGCTTGCTGTTTGATCCCCCTGTGTATGACTCAGATCGGATATCTGACTATTCTCTGAACTCAGCCTGCCTTATTACATAGATTGTCATTGGATCAGATATTGGATTATTCCCTGAACTCAGCCTGCCTTATTACCTGGACCGTCTTAGAACCACACTATCTGTCTGCTAACTGCAAGTAGTCTGTTGTTTGCTCTGCTCGCGTCTGCCCTAGTGTGGTAGCCAGGCACTATAGCATTGTGTACAAGTCCTAGGGGCAACCAAGTACCGGTAGGCCTGCTTGTCTTAAGGGAAAGGGAGCTGCTATAGGTGAAGCACACAGTTGCTAGCTATAGTGTCTGGCCAACTGCATTGAGGTAGACATGACATTCGTGACAATTCTGCATAGTAACTGAAGTAAACATTTGCAGAGCTCTGGAGATTGTTCTTTTTCAGAAGTTAAATAATAAAATCCCCCCGTCCTATGCCCATCTCTGTTGGATATGGGTAATGTAACCCAGCGATTATCCAGTGCTAACCTCCATGTTAAAGAAGCAGTATTTTCAGAACCAAAACCACTGGACAAAGGCCAAGAGTATCTAGCCATGGGGACCATATAGCCTCAAACTTCCCTGGTCGACCCTGGTGCTGAAAAATGTACTTCTCCAGTCGCAGGGTGTCAGGTTGTCTGCCATTTGGGTAGTCCACTACCATGGGGTGGGAGTGTCTGGCCCCTTCCAGTGCCTGAGAATTAGCTTTCGTGCCCTGGCTATAGCTTGTTTAGAGTTGTTCTCAATCGGGAGGTCATCTAGGATTCCTAAAACACAATGCTTGCGGTCCATCGGGACAGTGACCTGGAATGCCTTATTAATAGTCGTAACCACTCCAGACCAGTAGAGATGCAGCTTGGGGCAGCGCCACAGCAAATGTATAAGGTCTCCGTGGTCCCTGGAGCACCTGGTACATTCAGAGTTTTCTCTTAGGCCCCTTTCACACTGGGGCATTTTTCAGGCACTACAGCACTAAAAATAGCGCCTGTACAGCGCCTGAAAAAATCCGGCCCCTTTCACTCCAGTGTGAAAGCCGGAGGGCTTTCACACTGGAGCGGTGCGCTAGCAGGACGGTCAAAAAAGTCCTGCTAGCAGCATCTGTGGAGCGGTGAAGGAGTGGTGTATTCACCTACCCATACCTACCCATTGAAATCAATGGGACACCGCGGCAATACCGCTGCAGCGGCGCTTTGCGGTTGGTTTTAACCCTTTTTCAGCCACTAGCGGGGGTTAAAACCGCACCGATAGCGGCCGAATAATGCCGCTAAAAGTACAGTAAAGCATCGCTAAATATAGCGCTGCTTTACCGCCGAAGCCGCTCCCGCCCCAGTGTGAAAGGGGCCTTAGTCTCATGCTATACAATCTTGCAGCGGTAAGGTGCTTTTAGAATCCCTTTAATTAAAAACGTACTTGTATATTCCATAATAAGATGTGGCAATCCTGAATACAATACCTGTTGTTGGATGAGTGAGACAAACTTAACATATCCTATGAGGTCTATGTCCAAATGGGGGTTTTTCTGTTGTTGGGATTTGAGTGAGACTTATTTTTTGGGGGACAAATTAAAAATTTTGGCTTAGCATTTGAAATTATTTACCAATGTAAAAGTCCAGAACTTACAAAGTTGTAACCCAGCCTTTGCACACTAATTTAACTGGAAAATGGGTAATGTCAACAAGTCATGGGGCAATGGAGAAACCCCTTCCCTCTCACCTACTAGCATTAGGGGTTGCAAACACAAAATGCGTCCATTGAGATCCCCTGATGGCACATAGGGAATACCGTGTGCATATTTAAAATTTGGCCTCTAAAATTAGTTAAACAGCGCTTCAAAAGGGGAATGAAGGACATGATTGATGTTAAGAAATGTAAAAGGGGTCTTTAGATTCTCCCCAAAACATCAATCATGTCCTTCATTCCCTGCTGCATGGTGGCAGTTTCAGGTACGAATGGTAATTACATCTGCGCAAGTTTCAGGTACGAATGGTAATTACATCTGCGCAAGATTAGACATATCAAGTATAACCATAGTAGCGCACGTGCTTGACTTACTTTTTTT
Organism: Lithobates sylvaticus; assembly: GCA_028564925.1. NCBI lineage: Eukaryota > Metazoa > Chordata > Amphibia > Anura > Ranidae > Lithobates > Lithobates sylvaticus. The sequence goes on along the minus strand of CM053028.1, from coordinate 303,836,450 downwards.
GATGGCTTTTCGAATTCTCCTGTATTGATCGTGCTCCCTGGATTTGATGTCGGACCATCGTTTGCGCAGTTGATCCTTGCCCCTTCGTACGCCGAATTTCTGCTCCAGGGTGCTGACGATTGTATTGAGAATCTTGTCCTTGCGCAAGTTGGGACGAGGGTACGGGCCATTTTCCCCGTCGTAATCTTCCCTTTGGAGGATGTCCACCATCTCCACCATCTCTTCAAAGGCCATATTGGTGGCCTTATATCTGCTGCTGGATGCAGATGTGTTCGCTTCTTGGCTTTCCTCCGCGCTACTGGCTGATAATGTGTCCGCCATATTCATCAATTAATTCACCAACAATGCAACGAGGGGAAGCGGGGCGGGGAATACTCGTCATGAGGAACGTCATGGGCGGGCGACGCGGAGGACGCAGGCGGACTTCGACGCGTGCGCAGTGTATATAAGGCTGTTTGAGGGGCCCACGTGTTCCCGAACGGAAGTAGCGAGCGCTCTGTACGAAGGTAAGTGTTTTCTAGGATGCATTACTGTGTTTTTTTTTTTGGGTTTTGGGCCAGCATTTTTTAAGGATATGTGTGTGTTGCTGCCTGTGTGTAGGGGTTGCTGCCTGTGTGTAGGGGTTGCTGCCTGTGTGTAGGGGTTGCTGCCTGTGTAGGGGTTGCTGCCTGTGTGTTGCTGCCTGTGTGTAGGGGTTGCTGCCTGTGTGTAGGGGTTGCTGCCTGTGTGTAGGGGTTGCTGCCTGTGTGTAGGGGTTGCTGCCTGTGTGTAGGGGTTGCTGCCTGTGTGTAGGGTTGCTGCCTGTGTGTAGGGGTTGCTGCCTGTGTGTAGGGGTTGCTGCCTGTGTGTAGGGGTTGCTGCCTGTGTGTAGGGGTTTGCTGCCTGTGTGTAGGGGTTGCTGCCTGTGTGTAGGGGTTGCTGCCTGTGTGTAGGGGTTGCTGCCTGTGTGTAGGGGTTGCTGCCTGTGTGTAGGGGTTGCTGCCTGTGTGGATGTGTTGCTGCCTGTGTGTGGGTGTGTTGTGTAATGTTTGTTAAGAAAAACTGGTTGTGCGTTTTAAGTAACATTTGTGTTTTTGGTCTTTTGTATTGCCATTACTAACAAAACAGAAACAAACATGTCATCACCCCAGTTGAATCCATTCAAGGACCAGCAGTTCATGTCCGAATTCATTGCCCTGTACAGAAAAAATACCAACCTGTGGCAGCTCAAGAACCCTTTGTATGGCAATAGGGATGTCCGGAAGGCAACACTGGGCCACTTGTGGCTTTTGTGAAGACTAAAGTCCCCAACGCAAACACCAAGTTTGTGGAAGCCAGAATTGCAAGTTTAAGGCACATGTACAAGCGGGAGCGCAAGAAGATTGAGGAATCAGTCAGATCAGGAGCAGCAGCAGAGATGGTTTATGTACCGAAGCTGTGGTACTACAACCAACTGACTTTTATAGGTGACCAGATGGAACCCAGGGAATCACTGTCGACTCTTCCCTCCACCCTTCCCTCCACTCTTCCCTCCACTCTTCCCTCCACCCCAGCTGAGGCTTCCACGGAAGGAGAAGACCCCTCCACCTTGGAGCAGGCTGATGCGCCCAGCTGGAGCCAGGTATATATTTAGTAGCCTAAATTGTGATTGTGTGAATATTAATGCTGTCAACGTTAAAATGTGAAACAATTAACACCCTGAACTCAGAATTGTGAAAAAAACTGACAAAAATTATGCACACTTCTAAAAAGTGTTGGTGCAACATATCGATACATATATAGTGTATACATACATCCAGTAGTGGCAAAAAAAGCGTTAGACAACATTGGTGATCTGCTTGGAAAATGCAGGGGTCCAAATGATAGCCTTTTGGATCTTTTGGAAAATTTAGATGCTCGTTCCTAGGTTTACAATTGGATGATTGAGTAGGCCAGAAACCACAAAACAGGTGTTTGATTTTTGTTTTTATTTGCACACAGGATGAGCTGACCCAGGATGATGCCGGGACAAGTGGTATGGAGGAGGAGGAGGACATGCCCAGCGAGAGCCAGGAGGTGGCTGGGCCCAGCACGAGCCAGAGTGACAGCCAGACCCAATTAAGAAGTCTACCTCGACCCCTGCCCTTACCCCCAAGAAGGCCCAGGAGGATGACCATTGTGGAGGAGGAATCACTGGAACTGATTCGGAAGGCGAGTGCGATTCTCGACAAACCCCCCCTTCCAGAAGAGGCCTATGGCAGCTACGTGTCCAGCAGGTTGCTGGAAATGGAGAGGGGCCAACGGCACCTGTGTGAGGGCCTAATTTCTGAGGCAATTAGGGGGGGTTTGAGGGTGAATTACGAGAATCCACCCGCCTGACCCATGAAGGCCCCACACCAACTTCTCCTCCTCCTCCTCCTCGTCTTCCTTCTCCTCCTCCTCCTCCTCCTCCTACTCCTCCTCCTACCACAAGTCAGCCTCCAAGGAAGCGTGCAGGGAAGACTGCAGGGAAGAGTGCAGGGAAGCGTGGTGCGAAGAGTCGGAAGTGATTGCCTGGCTTCAGTCTGGTCTCACAGAAGACACAGGCTGTTGTAGTGCCACAGCTTGGGGACATAGATGTCATCTGCTGCTGTTCCTGGTCTGTCTGATTCCTGGTCAATCTTCTTGTGCTCCCTATATTGTATGAAATGTGCCCAAGCTTAATTTTTGGCTTCACAAACTTGGTGTCTGCCGTTGGGGCAAAAAGTCTTCACAAAATCTACAAGTGGCTCCAGTGTTGCCTTCCTATTTTGTTTTGCCTTGTTTGTTTTAACCAGAATAAATGGTCATTTAATTTTCATCAAATAATGATATACGTGCTTGTTATTCAAAAACATAGTTTCTTTAGGAGTAGGCAGGTACATGTCTAAACATTCATTTGACAATACAAGTGTAAAGTGCAAGTTCAATGGAACTGCAAGTGCAGTCGCTGGAAAGGTGAGGTTTAAGATCGGAATTAAGGGCAAGCTCTGCTGACTCCACAATTGTATCATGTGTACTAACTAATCCTTTTGATAACCAACAAATAATAAAAAATATCTATATAGAGATATATGTACATATATAATATATAGATATATATATATATATATATATATATAATTTTATTTTTATACACGTATAGATCTATATCTCTATATATATTTATATATATATATATATATATATATGTAGATATCGATATATATTTTTTTGCGCTTATTGAGAAATATAGATATATTTTTCATTTGGTGATTTGGATATCTATATCTATATATATATATATATATATATATATATATATATATATATATATATATATATATATATATATATATATATATTATATATATATATATATATATATATATATACAAATATATAACTTCACTAAAGAATGCTGAAGAAAAAACGTTCGGGAGTACTCTGCGTGAATATACAAGCAGCAAGGCAAAATCATTCTTCAAGTACGATACCATACAAATCCCGCTGTCAGAAAAAAAAAAAAAATTCAACAGCGTGACGATTGTGCGAGCTTCAAAACGAAGGCTAGTTTTACCAGACCGAGCGAGTCCGTGACATAATAGCTACTGAGCATGCGTCCTTTTTGGTACGCCGGACCATACTACACACGACCGGATTATCCGCTGGACTGCCAAGTCCAGCGGATAATTTGAGAACAAAACCTGAAACTTTAGTCCGCCGTACTTTGGCCAAAAAAAGTCCGCCGGCGCCTACACACGAGGGGATTATCCGCTGGACTTCGGTCCAGCGGATAATCCCGCGGGATAGTCCCTTCGTGTGTACGCGGCATTAGGGGGCCTTATTTTAACTGCTCTTGATATCCTTGCTTTCTTCTATATATCTCTTACTTTCATTTCTCTCAACTACTTGGGCTAATAAGTTGCTTTTCTGCTCACTACAAAGATGCTTCATTCTTTTCTTGCTAGTAGTGTTCTCAAGCTTTATACCATACATCTTATAATATCCTAACCTCATCCCTGGATAGGGATAGAGACAAACTTAACATATCCTATGAGGTCTATGTCCAAATGGGGGTTATTTACTAAAGACAAATCCCCTTTGCACTTTCAAGTGCAGTCGCTGTAGATCCGAGGAGGACATGCAAGGAAAATAAAAAACAGCATTTTAGCTTGCACATGATTGGATGATAAAATCAGCAGAGCTTCCCCTCATTTCAGATCTCCCCCTCAGATCTACAGTGACTGTACTTCCAAGTGCACTTGCAGTGCACTTGTAGTGCAGAGTGGATTTGCCTTTAATAAATCAACCCCAATGTCTTTTCATACCACTTTATTTTAACATCTTTGAACATTGCATCTGCTGTCGAATATCTCATGTTATTGTTTTAAGTTTATAGATATATTGGAGATTGTATGATGTATGTTTTCTTTTTTATTGGATTGCACCTATCCTAAAATACTCAATAAAAGATTGAAATATAAATCTCATAATTACCATTGCATGTTTTTCTTAAACAAGCTTCAAAACATAAAAATGCATAGTAAGTAATGAGTTTTATGTTGCTGGCTTTGTTGTAAAAGTATTATTTTCTGCAACATCCTTTTTTTTATCATTTTGTTGTCATTCGTTTTTCCTGATATTGTTGAACATGATTTTTTCTGCTATGCCCCCATCTGTCCTCCTTACCACAGCAGGAGCAGGAGATAATTTCACAGATCCTCAACATAAGCTGCAAAATAGCATTACACATTAATGCTAGAAGATATGCATTATATTTTTTTCTGAACACGTCCTGTAGTGTAGTGTAATAAGGCTTTCTGTAAAATTCACCTTAAGGTCAGATTACACCAATAGGAGATGTAAAAGTCAATGTTATGTTTGTGCTTATAGATTCACAAACAGCAAAGAGAAGTCATTTCTTTCTTCTAATAAATGTTATTTAAACTGATTCTATGTTCCAGGCTAGCCATGTGTAAGAAGAGGAAAGAGGTATTAGAATACTCTGGCGTCAAGGCTTCTGCACATAATGAATCTTTTCTTGGGAAAATAGTGCACAAGTTCAAGATGAGCACCAACTAACGCCTGAAAATTCTTTGACATTCTCCATGAGAAAGATGAATTTTACAAATTGCACAGCAGAAACAATCACAAATAAATCTAAAACCGTCACGGAAAAAATGCTGATTTCCTTGGCATTGGCGGTAATAACTACTCTGACCACATTATTAAATTCGGCTGTGATTATTGCCATTTGCACAACCAAGAAACTACACCAACCTGCCAACTATTTAATATGTTCACTGGCTTTTACTGATTTCTTGGTTGCCATTTTGGTAATGCCTTTAAGCATTGCCTACATTGTTATGGATACCTGGACTCTTGGTTATGTAATCTGTGAGCTATGGCTTAGTGTGGATATGACCTGCTGTACTTGTTCGATCCTTCATTTATGCGTGATTGCTCTTGATCGATACTGGGCCATAACCGATGCAATTGAATATGCCAGGAAACGTACAGTTAAGCGGGCTGCTGTAATGATCTTAACAGTTTGGACCATTTCCATCTTCATTTCTATCCCACCTCTATTCTGGAGAAACCATCACAATATAAGTACCCCCAGCAGGTGTATCATTCAGCATGATCATGTGATCTATACAATATACTCCACATTTGGTGCATTTTATATCCCTTTGACTTTAATACTTATTTTGTACTATAGAATATACCATGCTGCAAAAAGCCTTTACCAAAAAAGAGGATCAAGCCGCCATTTAAGCAACAGAAGCAATGACAGCCAAAACTCGTTTGCCCATTGCAAGCTCACACAGACATTCTGTGTGTCAGAATTTTCCACATCAGATCCTACCATAGAATTTGAGAAGATGACTGCATGCGTGAGGACTCTGCCATATGACAACGACACTGACTTGACAGGGGACCGGCAGCAGCAGATCTCTAGCTCAAGAGAAAGGAAAGCAGCTCGTATCCTGGGACTTATATTAGGAGCTTTTATGTTGAGTTGGTTGCCATTTTTCATCAAAGAGCTTGTTGTTGGGCTTAGTCTTTGCACTGTATCACCAGAAGTGGCTGATTTTCTGACTTGGTTAGGGTATGTGAATTCGCTTATCAATCCCCTTCTTTACACTAGCTTCAATGATGATTTTAAGATAGCCTTTAAAAAACTTATTAGATGCAAAGAGCATTCATAAAGTACCCAGGCAGGGCATCTGACTGTCTTATAGGCCTTAAAGGTGAGAAAATACCACATTATAAAAGATTGTCTTTTGAGTCATGTCAGGTTAGGACTATGTTTTTCAAATATCTTGGCTTGGTCTCTTTTCTTTTATGTCTCGTCGTATAATGTCGTCTTCTACCTCTGTTTTTAAAAGAAAAATCAGACATCAATTTTATAATATATGGTAACATATTCCCAGTAGTAATGTTAAGGGATTGTTACTATTACCAAATTTTAAAGTGTGATTTACGAAACATTGTGCTTTTTCCTTGGTATGAGTGCTGAATGTCCATATGAGCCTATAAAGCGTTTACATTTCTGTATAAACAAACTTGCAAAGAGTCCTTTTGTGCTTCTTTCTAAAAACTGCATGGAAAACAGGTAGCGGGGCTGATTTACTTAAACAGTAAAGAATGTTCGCAATCTGAGTATATACTTAAAAAATATGATGAAGCTATGTTCATTTTGAATACCTAAACATGTGTAAAAGAAATATACAGTATTTATAAAACTTGTTTCACGTGACTGGATGATTAAAAAGGACTTCAATGTATTTACTAATCTGAGTAGGGGTTGATTTACTAAAGGCAAATAGACTGTGCATTTTGCATAGTGCAGTTGCACTCTGCAAGGGCATTTGCGCCAGAGCTTAGTAAATGAGGTAAAGCTTCACTTTGCAAAGAATACCCAATTGCGTGCAAGGAAAATTAAAAAAAACAGCATTTTGCTTGCACATGATTGGATGATGGAAGTCAGCAGAGCTTTAGCTCATTTATAAGCTCTGTAGCAACTGCACTTTGCAAAGTGCACAATCTATTTGCTTATAGTAAATCAACCCTTTACAGGCATATCCCACGTTTAAGTACACAATGGGGTTTATTTAATAAAGCTGGAAAGTGCAAAATCAGGCTCACTTCTGCATAGAAACCAATGAGCTTCTAACCCCAGCTTGTTCAATTAAGCTTTGGTAATAAAACCTGGAAGCTCATTGGCTTCTATGCAAAAGTGAGCCTGATTTTGCACTTTCTAGCTTTAGTAAATAAACCCCATTGTGTACTTAAAAGTGGGGTATGCCTGTACTTTGCTAAGAGAACTTTTTCTGCTCCTGTAGTAAATCAACCCAACTAAATCAGGAATTCAGTTCATAAATTTAATATACATTTTTTTTTTTAATGTAAATAATTAAATGAATTTATTATTACCATGTAGGTTTCATCAGAAATTATTTTTATCTCATTGCTACTGGGTCTTTTTACATGGATTCCATCAAAATCCATAGGGCAAATGACAGTGCCTTGCAGGTAAGCCAAAGAAACAGACTGATGTGAAGTCAGACATAGCAAACACTTTACCCTCTAAACATTATTGTCTCTGCTTTCTTTCATGCTTCACATTTCAGAAAAAAAAAATAGTTCTCCTGTAAGAGAAGATCATTACAGGATTACAAGTGAAGTCATTCTTCCATTGCAGAATAATAGCATTATATAGCATTTCAAAAAAGACATCTAGGCTTTGTTATGATTTATTATAAAAATGTTTGGTGCCATCTTCCTGCTCATGGCAAATGTCACAGTGTCCTCTTATAAACAGCAGCTGTGGTGATGCCCATAAACCCACAGGCTAAATAAATACATCATGCAGAAAATAAATCAGCAAATCGCTTGCTATTTTTAAACCTGGTTCTAAGCATTGAAGTTTTAGTAGATAATCAATATGAATTTTGTCAAACCGAGATGACTACAGCATAACAAAAATAAATAATATCTTCTTGACAATGTAAAAATAATTTGTGCTAAAGCTGTAGACCTGTTCTAGCATACAGTCTGTCATTAAACTATGGTTAAAAGGAAAGCCAGAATCCTTAGATGCATTCTAAAGATGTGCTGGTTTGTATAGAATAAGAAAATCTACCAGAACAGCACAATGGACTTGTCACCAAACATAATAAGGACATTTACAGATGTTATTAAAAAAGACAGCAGTTCTTCAGTAAGGCTTTTACAGCGGCAAAGTATAATGGGATTGACATTTTATGAAACAGTGCTTTAAGTTAAAATGATTACTTTGCATATATACAACCATGGGCAAAAGTTTTGAGAATGACACAAATATACATTTTTACAAAGTCTGCTGAATTTGCATATACTCCAGAATGTTATGAAGAGTGATCAGATGAATTGCAATTAATTGCAAAGTCCCTCTTTGCCATGAAAATAAACTTAATCCCATAAAAAAACATGGCTTTAGGGCGCCCAAGAAAGTCCAGCAAGCGCCAGGACTGTCTCCTACAGTTGATTCAGCTGCGGGATCAGGGTGCCACCAGTGCAGAGTTTGCTCAGGAATGTCAGTGTGAGTGCATCTGCACGCACAGTGAGGTAAAGAGTTTTGGAGGATGGCCTGGTGTCAAGAAGGGCAGCAAAGAAGCCACTTCACTCCAGGAAAAACATCAGGGGCAGACTGATATTCTGCAAAAGGTACAGGGATTGGACTGCTGAGGACTGGGGTAAAGACATTTTCTCTTATGAATCCCCTTTCCGATTGTTTGGGGCACCCAGAAAAAACGTTGCGCTGAAAAGAAAAGGTGAGCGCTACCATCAGTCCTGTGTCATGGCAACAGTAAAGCATCCTGAGACCATTCATGTGTGGGGTTGCTTTTCAGCCAAGGGAGTGGGCTCACTCACAATTTTTCCTAAGAACCCAGCCATGAATAAAGAATGGTAAAAAAACATCCTTCGAGAGCAACTTCTCCCAACCATCCAAGAACAGTTTGGTGACAACAATGCCTTTTCCAGCATGATGGAGCACTTTGCCATAAGGCAAAAGTAATAACTAAGTGGCTTGGGGAACAAAACATCAAAATTTTGGGTCCATGGCCAGGAATCTCCCCAGACCTTAATCCCATTGAGAACTTGTGGTCCGTCCTCAAGAGGCAGGTAAACAATAAAACCCCCACAAATTTTGACAAACTCCAAGCATTGATTATGCAATAATGGTCTCCCATCAGTCAGGATGTGGCCCAGAAGTTGATTGACAGTATGCCTGCGCGAATTGCAGAGGTCTTGAAAAAGAAGGGTCATCACTGCAAATATTGACTCTTTGCATAAACTTAATGTAATTGTCAATAAAAGTCTTTGACACTTAGGAAGTGCTTGTAAATATACTTTAGTATACCATAGTAATATCTGACAAAAAGATCTAAAAACACTGAAGCAGCCGACTTTGTGAAAATTAATATTTGTGTCATTCTCAAAAATTTTGGCCAAGGCTGTACTTGCATAAAGTACAACTAAAGGCTCCTCTGTATGATAGCCTAAACAAGTACCAAAACCAGTTTCTATGTAATGCACAAGTCTCGTGAAGTTGACAAAAAAAGTGTTTTACATTCACATGGTTCCCTCCCAGACACTGCAGCTCACAATGGCACGGTTTTAGCAACAGAGACAGTGCTGTCAATCCAGAGAGTAGTGGGCAGGACTAGATGTGACCAGCTGCTGATTGACAAGCTACAGGCAGGACAAGCTACAGTTATTTTGAAAGGGCTTTGATCTATTTTTAAACATAGGCACCGTAATGGCATTGGACCAATCAAGGGATACTGAGCCAGTCATTAAAAAGTCTCTAAAAATTAGAAACAATGGCTATGCAATAACAGAGCTCAACTCTTTGAGGACACGTGGGTGTATACTATATGGACTAGGTGCTCTATTCGCCTTTATTTTGTCCAAATATTTCTGGACCATATCAATTTTGAGCCATTGTGGTTCTTTGGGGGTCATGTCATTACTATCCCCATTATGGACTTGAGCTCCTTCATTTTTCATTGTATACACAGAGCTCTACTTTAACATAGAACTATTTTTACACTCTGAGGAAAAGTTTACAGTTAAACATTTACCTTGAAAAATAAGTTTTACATTGTTTACCTACTTCTTTATTTGGTCAAATAAAATTAACTTTATAATATAATGTGTAGAGTGAAATATACCTGCTTGATCCTACCTTCAGCTGTCCCTCCCATCTTCTCTGTGTCCCCACTGCAGCTTGAGATTGTGTAGACCAGCTGGTGTCCACTAATGAGCATGCTCAATTTGAGTTTCCTTCTAAGCTCTTCATTTCCTCCTTTTTCTTATCTGTGTAGCCCACATGGCTATGGAGTCACACATGTGGGTGTATACACAGTGTTAAATTACACTCCCCTTCCTCCCTCCTCCTCCATGTCTTCCTTTTGCTAAATACTATGTGGCAGGATATAGTATGCTGATTGATTACATTTACTAAGAAGCTAATAAAAATATTTAATGTAATTGCTAATACCTGATGTCCAAAGTCGCATGACCAATCACACAAGTGTGAGCTTAATTTTAATTGACTTTTTTAGTCATGTTAATTTGCACAGCACTAGATAGGACTTTCCAGACAAAGACTAATACTGCAGAGAACATACATTAGCAGAGTATTAGAAGCCCCTCGCAACGATCTTTCCCTGCAGATGCCAAAGAACAAGGAGAGATCATGTGACTGCACTACAGCACTGCAGGAATAAGGTACTTAACCGCTTGCTGATCGGCGCATGCCGATATACGTCGGCACAATGGCAGCGGTGGGCAAATGGGCATACCTGTATGTCCCCTTTTGCGGGGCTAGTGGGTGCACGCACACCCACCACGTACAGCGTTACAGTGCCTGCGTGTCCTCTGGACTCGATTTGTCCACCGGTGTCACGCGATTGTGTCATGGAGCGGCAGAACGGGGAGATGCCTATGTAAACAAGGCATTTCCCTGTTCTGCCTTGTGACATGACAGGGATCTACTGCTTCCTGTCATTGGGAGCAGTGATCGCTGTCATGCCAGTGGTAGCCCATCCCCCCACAGTTAGAATCACTCCCTAGGACACACTTAACCCCTTAATCGCCCCTAGTGTTTAACCCCTTCTCTGCCAGTGTCATTTACACAGTAATCAGTGCATTTTTATAGCACTGATCGCTGTATGAATGACAATGTCCCAAAACAGTGTCAAAAGTGTTTGATGTGTTCGCCATAATGTTGCAGTCACAATAAAAATCGCAGATTGCCGCCATTACTAATAAAAAAAATAATAATAAAAATGCCATAAATCTATCCCCTATTTTGTAGATGTTATAAATTTTGCGCAAACCAATTAATATACGCTTATTGCTATTTTTTTTACCAAAAACATGTAGAGGAATACATATCAGCCTAAACTGAGGAAAAAAAAAAATTTTTATATTTGTTTTGGGGATATTTATTATAGCAAAATGTAAAAAATATTGAATTTTTTCAAAATTGTCGCTCTTTTTTTGTTTATAGCGCAAAAAATAAAAAGAGGTGATCAAATACCACCAAAAGAAAGCTCTATTTGTGGGGAAAAAAGTTCGTCAATTTTGTTTTGGTGTAACGTCGCACGGCTGCGCAATTGTCAGTTAAAGCGACGCAGTGCCAAATCTCAAAAAGTGCTGTGGTCAGGAAGGGGGTACAATCTTCCGGGACTGAAGCTGTTAAAGTGTTTGTTAACCCCAAAAAAATAATAATTCAGATCCTGTTCCCTTGAAGCAGATTAAACAGCACAGTGCTTGTGCTGTGTAATCTGTCCCCCTCTAAACTGTAAAAAACCTGGCTGATCCTGCCCCTCCCCCCATCCCCGCCACTATTAGTAAAAATAAAAAACTGTGTATGTTTTTTCTAAAAACGAGGATTGTAAATACATTTTTAGAGCTATCTTCAGGCCAGTCACATGACTCACGGCCACTGTAGTATGCCTGCCTTTAATAGAGGGGCTGGCAGTTTTTTTTTAATATTTTGAGTTAGCAAACACTTTAAAGGATTTAAAAGAATTTTTTTTTTTTTTAAATACTCTTAGTACCTTATTCCTGCAGCACTGTTGTGTTATGCACACTACACAATACATGTTTCTACCACATTCAAATAGCATCATGAAGACATGCACCACTACTGCTGTGTCTATTCAGGAGCAAGTTTGACATGCTGTAGAATGCAAATGTTGAGCTTCTAAAAAGTAACCCAAGTTACATTAAAAGATTGTTATTAGCAAAAATGTAGAAAACATTTGCATATTGTATGTTCTTTTAAACCTTAAGGGTCAGTTCACACTATAACGTATGTGTTCACGCACATATGTTTTTGTGCATTCCTGTGTGGCCCATCTTAGATAGCCCATTCATTTCAATAGGCTGTCAAAGTAAAACAGGAACAATTTTTTAATTTGCACCACATCAACCTGCATGGTACTGTGGTACCATTTATTTTGGTGGTCGTAAATGCGCACACATTTTCTAGATGCGTGGGCGTGCCATTAACAATTAAATGCACCCACGTGTGTCTGCATAAATTTGAATATATATGGCCAGCTTAAAATCTGTGTGAGAATAGTTTATGCCATTTATGCCGATTAGCAGTAGATGGGCATATAGGTTATATTGTGTAATAAACTAGCAGCATAAAATGACAGCAGACAGAAGTCAGGACTCAGAAAGCTTATGTGCTAGGTATTTATTAAAGTGGTTATAAAGGCACAAGGTTTTTTACCGTCATGCATTCTATGCATGAAGGTAAAAAAAATCTCTGTGCAGCAGTCCCCCCCCCCCCCCCCCCCCTAATACTTACCTGAGCCCCATCTTGATCCAGCGACATGCACACAAATTTATTTAAAAAAAATAAAAAACTTATAACATCACTTTAAACTAAACTGCATACAGGTCTATGGAAAAGTAGGGAGTCAACAAGACAGAAAGAAACTGATTTTTTTTCTTGGCCAGCGCCTCAAGTACAATTCAAATCTGAAGTAATCTCTTACATCATACAACAGGTACGTATAGCCTCATGTGTTCAATGTCCCAAACCCATACTGAAACACAAATGGGACCAATAAAGATTTTCTCTCCACAAAGTCTCTGTGTCTTTACTGTTAATCTTTATCAATCCTCATCACATGTATCGCCTAAAAAGAAAAAGTTATATAGTTTAGTACCTTTAATTAATAAGACTTAAAGCGGAGTTCCAGCCACAAACATTTTTTTTAAAAGTCAGCAGCTACAAACACTGTAGCTGCTGACATTTAATAAGGACATTTACCTGACCAGGGAGCCTGCGATGTTGGCCCCCGAGGCCCCCATTGTAACCAAGGGAAACTCCGCTTTAATCACTATTATTGTGCTCACATGTGTACATGACAGCATGCCACTAATCACCAAGTTACTTGTGCTGGCTTCACTCCCTCTTCGTTCTTATCCTTACCAGATCACAAAACCTTTATATATATATATATATATATGTATATATATAATATATATACTGTATATATATAATATATATACTGTATATATATATATATATATATATATATATATATATATATATATATATATATATATATATATATATCACATAAATTGCTATCTTCCTCCTGCCATCCTCCACAAACATATTCAAAACTAAAAAAAATGATGGACTGGGTGTCCACTGACTTAGAAAATTCGATACCATACCTGTTGTTATCAATAAAAGTAAAAAATTCCATAAGGGATTCCATAGTGCCATCCCATATAATTAGAATGTCGTCAATAAATCTTTTCCAAACATATAATTCCTTCCATTCCCTGTAGCATTTAAACGTACCTGTTGGATGACAAAGGAGATTTATCCAGGCTTAAATTGTAGAGACCCTTGACGTATACACTGGGTGACCAAGAAAAAATTATCTTGCTATCAACCAGGGGGTGTTGTAAATTTATCTGATTGCTGTGGAAGTGGATTGTGGCACACTTGTGTGCTTGTTAAACATCAGAAAAGGCAGAAAGATAAGTAGCAGACTGGTTGATTCCAGGGCTACATTCAGGTAGTCTAACACTAGGGGTAATCCAAAGCTTCAGTCCAAATCTACTTTGATATGTGTGGTCTCCTGTTTCTTCAGGAGCTAAGCATCATATATAGAAGTGGAATTTCTACCACTCCTATATATGACTGCTTCTCACTGTCAGTGGTTCCCAAATAAAGCAGTTGTGTGAAGAATTCCCACCAATAAGTTTATTGAAGCATATAACAAATACATTTTTTTTTTAAAAATGGTTAACACGGTAGGGCCTACTTAAAACAAAAGTTATTTGCTTCCATTACAGATCCAAATAATAAGTGGTTTATTTTACATTTTAGGATAGTGGGAAGAATCATGCAAATTATTTGTTTATGCCCCTGTGGTCAAATATACTGTACATCTAGGGCCGCTGGTTTAAAAAAAACAGCCTAATATTATAGAGCCATTTATTCCAAACGTCATACAGTAGATGGTTATCCTCAATCATCAGTGCAGTATAAGGAAGTCATGGCTTCTGTGGAGTAGGATGCATGTCCCATATCCCAGGATGCTTCACTTTTCATTCACAGAGGTCAGAGGAGGTCGGAGGAGGTCGGAGGAGGGCGGGCCTGGCATACGTCATTAGGGGCAAGGCTGCCTATATCACCATCAGGCAGGGCCTGATTAAGAACATCATGGGCCTGGGGCTGAGGTTTTTGGTGGGCCTTTTTATGGAAATAAATAAAATGAAGATGAAAACTTGTACCTTACAATTTACAATAAGTAATGCACTCCTCGCCATGACCTGGATGCATGCTCCATTGCTGAAGAAAAAACATGTTGAAGCTCGGGTTAACATTTGCTCCACAACGTTTAGACAAGCCTGTGAAATACGGGGAGAATATAGTCTGGTCAGTACTGGCAAACTTCATATCATTGAAGGAAGGATGAATGGAAAAATGTACCAAGACATTCTTGATAAAAATCTGTTGCCATCTACCAGGATGATGAAGATGAAACGAGGGAGGACATTTCAACAAGACAATGATCCCAAACACAAAGCCAAGGAAACTCTCAATTGGTTTCAAAGAAAGAAAATAAAGCTGTTAGAATGGCCCAGCCAATCACCTTGAATCCAATAGAAAATATATGGAAAGAACTAAAGATCAGAGTTCATAAAAGAAGCCCACAGAACCTTCAAGGTTTGAAGACAAGAATTGAAGATCTGAGCAACACATGCGACTAGTTTCTCCATACAGGAGCCTGCGTCTTGAAGCTTTCATTACCAAAAAAGGATTTTGTACCAAGTATTAAATACATTTCAGTTAGTGGATTCAATACTTTTCCCCCCCATGTCTTTCCACTTTATTACACAGAACTTTATTTCTAAAACGATTTGTTTTGGTTTCTTTGTATTTATGGATTACATGGGTTGTTACTAAAAAAAACGTATTTTATACTTTGTATAAGCGCTGCACAGTTCATATGGTTGCCATAAACACATTTTTTGACACATCACCTATAATTAATGATGGACCATCAGCATCAGTGCCAGTCTACACAATAATAACCGACCGCATTAGTACCAGTTTCTGCAATTATATCCACCCAGCATCAGTGCCAGTTTAGGAAATAATAACCTCCATCCTAAATGGCAATTTCCATAATAATAACCAAAAACATCAGTGCCAATTTACAGAACAACAACCAAAAGCATTCGTATCAGTAGCAGCAATAATAACCCCCAGCATGACATCAGTGGCAGTTTACACAATAACAACCCACATCATTGGTGTCAGTAGCAGCAATAATAACCCCCAGCATCATAGATTAACATTCCCTCATATCCAATTATTTCCACTATTTATTTCTACAATGTTTTTTTTTTTTTTAAATGGTGACAGCGAGTTGAGGGAGAAGATTCTCCTTTTGCTGTCACTAGATCCAGTGGATAGGGGAGATGCTGCAGTGGGAAGTTGGAACATGTTACATGTTCCCAAAGGGGAACTTATCCTTTAACCACTTTCCTACGGGCATTTTCACCCCCTTCCTGCCCAGGCCAATTTTCAGCTTTCAGCGCTGTCACATTTTGAATGACAATTGTACAGTCATGCAACACTGTACACATATGACATTTTTCTATTTTTTTTTTTTTTACACAAATAGATATTCTTTTTGGGGCTATTTAAACACCACTGGGGTTTTTATTTTTTGCTAAACATGAAAAAAAAGACAAACATTTAAAAAAAAAAAAAAAGGTTTTCTTAGTTTGTTATAATATTTTGCCATACTTCATTTTTCTTCTTCACTGATGTGCACTGATGTGCACTGATGATGCTACACTGATAGGCGGCACTGATGAGGCAGCACTGATAGGCATTGATAAGGTGGCGCTGTTGAGGCTGCACGGATATATGGCACTGATGATCTGCACAGATATGCAGAATTGATAGACAGAACTGACGGGCTCTGATGAGCTGCACTGATAGGCAGCACTGATGGGCAAAGATAGCTGTCACTGATGAGCTGCACTAATGGGCACTGATGAGCAGCACTGATGGGCTCTAATAAGGTGGCACTGATGAGGCAGCACTATTATGCGGCACTGATGGGCACTTATAGGCAGCACTGATGGGTGGCACTGACACTGATAGGTGGCACTGATGATCTGCACTGATAGGCAGCACTGATGGTCAATGATAGGTGGCACTGATGAGCTGCACTGATAGGCAGCACTACTGGTCAATGATAGGTGGCACTGATGAACTGCGATAATGGGCACTGATGGGCAGCACTAATGGGCACGGATGAACTGCACTAATGGGCACTTATGGGCAGCACTGATGGGCTCTGATAGGCGGCACTGACAGTCAGCACTGACAGTCAATGATAGGCGGCACTGATGAGCTGCACTAATGGGCACTGATGGGAAGCACTGATGGGCTCTGATAGGTGGCGCTGACAGGGAGCACTTATGGGCATTGACAAGGAGGCAGCACTATTATGCGGCACTGATGGCCTGCACTGATAGGCAGCGCTGATGAGCTGCACTGTTAGGCATTACTTATAGGTGGCACTGATGAGCTGCACTGATGGGGGCACTGATAGGTGGCACTGTATTTATTGGATGGCACTGATGGAGCTGCACTGATAGGTGGCACTGATGAGCTGCACTGGGTGCCACCCACCAGTGGGGTGACACCATCAAGGTGCTGTGAAGCCCCCCCATCAGTGTAGTGTGACTTTGGGTTCTTTTCCCTGCTCAGTCTAGCAGAGAACTCGGCGGTGCTGTGAAAGGAGAAAGGCGAGCTGCGGGCTGTCAGAGGTTTCCCCCACTTGCCCCCCCTTTCTCTTTTCAGGGAGAAGAGATGGCGGCTCTCACCAGGTTCCCAGCCCAGCTTCCTGCCTGCTCCATTCCTTCCCTATGGGCCATAACTGAGGGCCAATCCAAGGGAGACTAGGAGAGGAGAGCATCATGGAACATGTAGTCCCAAAGATTGTCAGTCCCATTTCCCACAGGGAGGAGGCTACAGCTCGATCAAGAGAGAGATTGAGAGACTGTAGCCTGGAAATAAGCTGAGGGAGAGAGCGCTACAGGACAAAGAATGAGGAGTGTGTTGGGCGGAAGCCAGAGAGAGAGCCACGCTGCCCAGCGCCACCACAGAGAGAGAGACACGCTGCCCAGCGCCACCATAGAGCCATGCTGCCCAGCACCACCAGAGAGAGAAAGACTGAGGCACTACCAAGAAACAGACATGCTACACTACTGACCAGAGTCGCCCCCGAGGGGAACTCAGAGTGAGCGATTGTCCAGCTGGAGGGATCACTGCTCTAGTTTTCACTGGGTCTGGTAAGAGGGCCTGTTGGCCATTATCCATTACTTATCCTAGGGACTGTATTACGTCTGCAGGCTCTGACCATGATAATTTAATAATGACATTGTCGAAAAGGGGCGGTGCATGGGTGACCCTTAAAGGATGCCCCCCCTGAAAAAAGTTCTGCGGACGCCCATGCAAGCAGGTGAATGTGTGAATAGAGGACAACCCTGAATAACAGGGGAAGGCAAGGGGTGCTTTTCCTCTTTAAAGTCCAAATCCAATAATTTCCTTTTAAATCCCTACCGCCCTTAAAACATAATGGTCCCAAAGCAGTACTCACGTTCTTCACACTACAGAGCTGCACTCCATATTCTACTCTTGTCCCAGCCACTGCTGGGGGTGTGTCTTTAATTTGCCCTGGGTTTATGAGAACATGATGCAGAAACCAGCACCCATGCCACTATGTGGCACCATTCTCTGCATCATTTAGGACTACCCACCACCACAGGAGGAACAGAACCCTAAGACTGAATAGGCTCCACAAAATATGTAAAGAACAATTACAGAAATTAAATGCAGGTGGATAGGTTCTCCAGTGGGTGGAAATCTGCCCAGTTTGCAGTTGTGCTTTATTAAGTACTACTGTACGTCTATAAAAAATGTTTCAGGATATGTATAACCCTCCACCCATTATACTTACCTAAGCCCAATCTTTATCCAGCACATCTGTAGAGGCTTTCTCGTCTTCTCCACGCTCTCACAGGTTTTGTTGAGAGCAGTAGGAGCAATTCGCTCCCGCTGCTGTCAATCAAATCCTGTGGTGAGGGAGCGGGGGAAGGGCTGAGCCTCGTTGTCTGTGTTTATCGATGACAGAGCTTGGAAGCGAGACTGCAGGTGTGCCACAATAGAAAGCGACTTCTTATGGTGCCATACCGAGAAAAGGAGGAACGTCAGCAGGGGTTAACAGAAGAGGAAGATCGAGGCTGCTCCTTGGAAAACCATTGCACAGAGTGTATCATGTTTGTTATTTGAAAAAATAACTTTACAAACACTTTAAATAGACCATGCATTCAAACATACAAGCAAAGTATTTGACTTTTTTCCATCACTTTGTTTAATGACTAGCATGATTCTAGAAATATATATTATCTACTGTATCTACAGTATATGCTACATTTTCATAACATATATGAAAGTCATATAAGTCACCCCATTACTCATGCTTGCCTTAGATGTAGTGCAGAATAAAAATAATATAATTACAGCGCTCACAAAAAATACCGTAATTGACAAGAAAGTTACATGACAATCAAATATTAATTTGAAAATAAATAAAACATCCCATATGTAACGTGCATAAGTGCTCCAATCATTAAAGTGCAACGGTGCTCCAAACTTCAAAGTGTGACACACACCCCTCCTGTGTTCCCACTCCCCAAATGAAATGGACCCCTAGCTTTTCAGTCTATGGGTCATTCAGGCTAAACCGCTGGCCAAAATTGGCAATCCACAGAAGGGTGCAATGAAGATCTCCCCCAACGTGATGTTCATAAGTAGATAATGTCACCAAAAATAAAAAGAAGGGACTGATAGTGAAGTACAGTTGGCAGCATTTATTGCGCAAAAAATAGACTAGTAGTTACAGAATGGAGAAGTTAAAAAAGCATGTAACAATGCAGCAAAAGAACATGGAAACGCTACATCCAGCGTGCGATCCACCAAAACCCGGAAGTGACGTCAATTGAACTTGTCACCGGAAATTACGTCAATGTATTTTGCCCTCTCACAAGGCCCTCCTGTACTTCGCACGTTTCGTTATACCAACTTCGTCCCCAGAACGAAGTCGATATGACAAAATACGTCGGGACGTGGTTTTACGGCAACTGGAAGTGACGATTACGTACCACCGGAAGTGACGTTCTGAGTATTTGGATGAGGAGAACGAGCGAAATTTGAAACTTATGCTCGCCACTACTTGATATCTCTGGCATCATACACGATACCAATGTGATTATTTCATAGCCTTCTAGCAAGTGCACAACCATTAGGCTGGTGGTGTAAGGATTGTTTAATACATTTTTTTAAAAACAATATCACACTATTAAGAGTTTATTTTCTCCACATATCTTCATCTATTGGGATATCGCTGTAACTTGGTTTGCTGACTGCTCTTTTTGCCAAAACACGAGAGTGTGAGGCAATATTAGTTGGTGAGTGTACATCTGACTGGGGAAGTGGTACCACATTTACTAACACGGTGTGGTGACAGTTGGAAGTTCAGCACCAAAAAGTCTGATTGTGAAACTGCTTATGGACTATTAATGGACTAGCAGTTTTTTCTATTTATTTCTTTGTACCCTTTCACTGAGGGGACTGTTTTTGAGCGATTTCATTATTTTCAAGCGCTACTTTTTACCTTTATCATATATGTATTTATAGGTAATGTTGTCTTAATACCATTTACAATAACAATACAGACAAAATTGAGTCCTCAACCTAAGGACCCTCACAGTACAAGCTAAAAAATGACAATCAAGATATTACAAAGAAGTAAAACTAGACAAATTGCTGCTGCTTACTCCATACCTTCACAAACAAAATGCAGATACAATATTGCCTACCAAATAAACCAATCATGTGACTATTATAAGTATACCCTTGATCACATATCCTTCATTGACATTAAGAATTAAAGAAGAATTACACCATACGTCACAAATTTTATCTCTGGAGCTCAGTCAGAGTGACCACTGGATTCTTGGTCACCTGTCTTACTAAGGCCCTTCTCCTCCGATTGCTCAGTTTGGCTGGGCTACCAGCTCTTGGAAGAGTCCTGGTTGTGCCAAACTTCTTCCATTTGAGAATTATGGAGGCCACTCTGCTCTTGGGAACCTTCAGTGCAGCATGTTTTTTTTTTTTGCCTTCCCCAGATCTGTGCTTTGCAATAATCCTGTCTCTGAGCTCTGCAGGTAGTTCCTTTGACCTCATGGCTTTTGCTCTGATACAGTATGTATTGTCAGCTATAAGGCCTTTTATAGAGAGGTGTGTGTGCCTTTCCAAATCATATCCAATCAATTTAATTTACCACAGATGGACTCCAGTCAAGGTGTAGAAACATCTCAACTAGGGATGAGCCGAACACCCCCCCGTTCGGCTCGCACCAGAACCCGCGAACGGACCTAAAGTCCGTGCGAGCTTTAGAACCCTATTAGTTATAATGGATGCGAACGTTCGAAATTAAAAGTGCTCATTTTAAAGGCTAATATGCATGTTAATGTCATAAAAAGTGTTTGGGGACCTGGGTCCTGCCCCAGGGGACATGTATCAATGCAAAAATTTTTTTTTTTAAAAACGGCCGTTTTTTCAGGAGCAGTGATTTTAATAATGCTTAAATTGAAACAATAAAAGTGTAATATTCCTTTAAATTTCGTACCTGGGGGGTGTCTATAGTATGCCTGTAAAGGGGCGCATGTTTCCCGTGTTTAGAACTGTCTCTGCGCAAAGTGTCATTTTTGAAAGTAAAAAAGCTATTTAAAATCACTCGCGGCTAATGTTAATTCACGGCTCCCGTAACACAGAGAACAGTGATTCATTGAAACTCATTCATAAAAAAAAAGTCATTGATAAAAAAAAAAAAAAATGAAAAAAAAAAAGCGTAGGGGTCCCCCCAAATTCAATAACCAGGCCCTTCAGGTCTGGGATGGATATTAAGGGGGATCCCAGCCAAAAAAAAAAAAAAAAATGGCGTAGGGTCCCCCTCAAAATCCATACCAGACCCTTGAGGTCTGGTATGGATTTTAAGGGGAACCCTAGCCAAAAAAAATGGCGTGGGGTCCCCCTCAAAATCCATACCAGACCCTTATCCGAGCACGCAACCTGGCAGGCCGCAGGAAAAGAGGGGGGGACGAGAGCGGCCCCCCCTCTCGCCTGAACCGTACCAGGCCACATGCCCTCAACATTGGGAGGATGCTTTGGGGGTCTAAGACCCCTAAAGCACCTTGTCCCCATGTTGATTAGGACAAGGGCCTCTTCCCCACAACCCTGGCCGGTGGTTGTGGGGGTCTGCGGGCGGGGGGCTTATCGGAATCTGGAAGCCCCCTTTAACAAGGGGACCCCCAGATCCCGGCCCCCCCCCTGTGTGAAATGGTAAGGGGGTACAAAAGTACCCCTACCATTTCACCAAAAAAGTGGCAAAAATGGTAAAAATGACAGGAGACAGTCTTTGACAATTCCTTTATTAAAATCTTCTTTCTTCTTTCTTCATCCTTCGGATTCTTCATCTTCTCCTTCCTTCATCTTCTTCCATCTTCTTCTTCCATTTTCTTCTTCCTCCGATCCGCTTCTTCTTGCGCTGGTCTTCTCGTCCTTCTCGTCCGGCATCTTCTTCCGTCGGCGTCGGCGTCGGTGTCGGTGTCTTCTTGGGCCGCTCCGCGCAATGGGAGGCTCCCGCTGTGTGAGGCTCCGCTCCATCTGACAAGTCTTTTAAAACGGAGGGCACCTGGTGACCCCGCCCCCCTCTGACGTCATGGGGAAAGCCATCATGGAATTCCCCATGACGTCCCTGTGCGTCAGAGGGGGCGGGGTCACCAGGTGTCCTCCATTATAAAAGACCTGTCAGACGGAGCGGAGCCTCACACAGCGGGAGCCTCCCATTGCGCGGAGCGGCCCAAGAAGAGACAGAGACACCGACGCCGACGCCGACGGAAGAAGATGCCGGACGAGAAAGACGAGAAGACCAGCGCAAGAAGAAGCGGATCGGAGGAAGAAGAAGATGGAAGAAGAAGATGGAAGAAGATGAAGGAAGGAGAAGATGAAGAATCCGAAGGATGAAGAAAGAAGAAAGAAGATTTTAATAAAGGAATTGTCAAAGACTGTCTCCTGTCATTTTTACCATTTTTGCCACTTTTTTGGTGAAATGGTAGGGGTACTTTTGTACCCCCTTACCATTTCACACAGGGGGGGGGCCGGGATCTGGGGGTCCCCTTGTTAAAGGGGGCTTCCAGATTCCGATAAGCCCCCCGCCCGCAGACCCCCACAACCACCGGCCAGGGTTGTGGGGAAGAGGCCCTTGTCCTAATCAACATGGGGACAAGGTGCTTTAGGGGTCTTAGACCCCCAAAGCATCCTCCCAATGTTGAGGGCATGTGGCCTGGTACGGTTCAGGCGAGAGGGGGGGCCGCTCTCGTCCCCCCCTCTTTTCCTGCGGCCTGCCAGGTTGCGTGCTCGGATAAGGGTCTGGTATGGATTTTGAGGGGGACCCCACGCCATTTTTTTTGGCTAGGGTTCCCCTTAAAATCCATACCAGACCTCAAGGGTCTGGTATGGATTTTGAGGGGGACCCTACGCCATTTTTTTTTTTTTTTTTTGGCTGGGATCCCCCTTAATATCCATCCCAGACCTGAAGGGCCTGGTTATTGAATTTGGGGGGACCCCTACGATATTTTTTTTTTTTGTTTTTTATTAATGAATGACAGCTCTCTGTGTTACAGGAGCCATCAATTCATTAGCCGCGAGTGATTTAAATAGCTTTCTTCCTGCAAAAATGACACTTTTTTGCAGGGAAAGTTCTAAGCACAGGAAACCTGCCCTCCTTCACAGGCTACCTATAGACACCCCCCAGATGTGATACTGCAATGCTGTTCTAACAGCATGCACACACATATCCCCAGAAATAAAGCACATATTGTTGTCAGCAGTCAGCAGCACACTGACACGCTGACACTGTGAGTGAAACATAATATGCGAGGCCGCCGCCGCGGCGGCCTCTTATACCGTGGGGCGTGTATTAAAGCCCCTGAGCTATAATTGGCTACAGGCATCCTGCCTGTAGCCAATTATGGCTCTCCTCGCTGCCGGCGCTGTGATTGGCCAAGCATGCGGGGTCACAGTGCATGCTTGGCCAATCATCAGCCAGCATTGCACTGCGCGGGCCGCAATGCATTGCGGGGCCGCTCGCATCACACGAATTTGATGCGAGCGGCCCCAATAGTTCTGGGCGCATGGAAAGTTTTGCTCGATTCGAACATGGGTTCGAATGACGAACACCGGGCTCATCCTTGACATCTCAACAATGATCAAGAAAAGGGCACCTTGGCTAAATGTCAAGTGAGAAGCAAGATATAATACTATTAACTTTTCGAGTTGCCCAGAAAAAAATAAAATTGTAGATTCTAACATGGATTGTTGCATAAAAATATCTATATATATAATATATATATATATATATATATATATATATATATATATATAATAAAAGGGATCCAAAGATCAGTGATTAATATTGCTATCTGTGCCTGACCTGAATACTTATCCATGAAATTTTCCTTTTCATGGCCAGATCTTGTGAGGCAATCGCTGGTGTTTGGGGGACAGATTCAAAATCCCCGGAGTTTTTAGAGCCCAGTCCTTGGCAACCTCTTTTTCATATGTTAGCCATTTGTAAACAGAAATTTCTTTTCATAAGCTGTATTCTCAAGGGATTCAAACTCCTGATGTTTTCACTTCGTCTTTATAGAATGGGGGGTCTACTCTTGGAGGGGACACCATAATAAATCTTCCAAAGTAAATGTAGGAGCTGGGGTACTTGTTTGGGAAGATTAAACAGGGTACGGTGAGTTTGCCTTGAAAGGGGTCCCTTCTGATCGGGATTGGAAGGGATCTAAACAGATATAGGAGTCTAGGTAGGAGAGTATGAATTAAATTCAGCTTCTAGTTTTTGTACATTGGGGGATAGTTTGCTTGGTAGAGATTTTCAATCTTGGGAGTTTAATATTAATTCCCAAATAATGGAGGACATGCTCCAAAATGTACATATTTCTG
Organism: Lithobates sylvaticus; assembly: GCA_028564925.1. Classification (NCBI taxonomy): domain Eukaryota; kingdom Metazoa; phylum Chordata; class Amphibia; order Anura; family Ranidae; genus Lithobates; species Lithobates sylvaticus. The sequence continues at coordinate 303,811,789 of CM053028.1, read as the reverse complement.
GTAAGGAGGAAATGTTTGGGTCATTACAAATGGCTATCGCCAAAGATTCAATCATTATTGCAAATATCAGGGGAGATAGCCTTAGGTGTAGAATATAGGGCTTCCAGTAAATACCTAAAATATTCGGCCCAAATCCCCAGCGTCTAAGAACCGCAAAGAGATATGGCCATGAAACGGAATTAAAGGCCTTCCGAAGATCCAATGATAATGGCTCGCCGAGCGAGCGAACACCCGGTGCTCGATTCGAACATGGGTTCGAATCGAACACCGGGCTCATCCTTAATCTCAACAATGATCAAGAAAGGCACCTTGGCTAAATGTCAAGTGTTGTTGCAAAGGGTCTGAATACTTAGGCCAGATGTGAGATTTCAGTTTTTTTTTCCAGTGTTTTGTCAGTAACACATCCTTGTAGCGCAGAGCGGTGTTTATTTTTTTCATACATTTTTGTAGAATCAAACATTTCTAAACTCCTGTTTTACGATAGACACTTCGTCTTTATAAGGGGGGTACTGAGGGTCCGAGAACAAATTCATGAAAAAAAAATACGGAATTTAAACAACTGTAATATTAGGCTGCAATATAGAACTGATAAAAAAAGTGAAGGGGTCTGAATATTTTATGAATGCACTGTATGTACAGTATATGGCTGCTATACAATTTTAAGAGATCCAGACCAAAAAAGGTGGTGGCTGAATATTAATATATGTCATGTATCTTACTGTTTTCTTTTTTTTTTTCTCTGTTTATGTATTGTTTCTGTTTCTTTTTGAAAATAAATAAAAAACTATTGAACGAGAAAAAACAGGTCAGGAACATTGAAGGGAACATCAAGAGCCTGTGCTGCTTGTGTAGAAGCAAAGTCTGGGTGAGTAAGGGATACTGTGTTTTCAGGCAATGAAGTGTTGAGAGCCTTTTTCATACATTTGTAAACATTTCTAAACTGCCTCTTCCCGCTGCTTATTGAAGCTGTATGGCTAGCGCTGTGTGGAGCTCCAGGCTTACACAGCCATCCCGGGAGCCTCCACGCATGCACTCCCAGTTTTTCCTTTTTCATACATTTGTAAACATTTCTAAACTCCTGTTTTCACTTCGTCTTTATGGGGTACTGAGTTTAAATTCATGAAAACAAAAAAAACGGAATTTAAACAACTGTAATATCAGGCTGCAATATAGAACTGAAAAAAGTGAAGGGTCTGAATATTTTATGAATGCACTGTATGTACAGTATATGGCTGCTATAAAATTTTACGAGGTCCAGTCCAAAAATGTCTCTAAGGTGGTGGCACACAAATAGAAAGGTAAGACGACTTAATTTCTTAAAATAAGAACTGCTCAAACACATAAACCCACAATGATAAAATAAGTTGTGGTGACAGTATGCCCCCCTGACATTTTTTTACTGCACCCCCATGTCAGACAGGCTAGATCCAGCCCTGCAGGGCACTCCAGTCTGGAATAAGCTCCCACATTTGTGCTGCATATTAATAGATGTTGATTTTCCTAGCATAAAGCCTGTTTGATCACTATGAATTATAGAAAAAACAACTGTGTTAAGCCTCTTAGCAAAGATTTTTGCTAGAATTTTGTAATCTATATTTAATAATAAGATTGGCCCGTAAGGGGCACAGTCATACAAATCTTTATCTGGCTTTGGAATGAGCATTACTGTAGCCTCATACATAGAAGTCGGCATATCTCATTGAAGAAAGGCCTCTGCATATACCCTAGTTAAAACAGGCAGCACAATATCTACATATCAAACAGACACTTCCATAGAAATACCATCTGGCCCAGGAAATTTACAGAGTGCTAGAGAGGAAATAGCTTGTCGCACCTCCTCCTTCATGATCTCTTTATCCATTAACATAGCTTGTTCCATAGAAAGTTTAGGGAATTCTAAATCATATAAATAACCTTCTGTATCAGCAGCAGTATATGTCAAGGAGAAAGTGTACATTGAGACATAGTAGGCATAAAAGCAATTGAATGGGTTGTAAACCTAATTTTTTTTTACCTTAATGCATCCTATACATTAAGGTGAAAAAACTTCTGGCAGTCACCGGCCACCCAGCCCCCCGTTTTACTTACCTGAGCCCTAGAACGTGACCCACGGGGACATGCTGTCTCTCTGCGCGGGGTTCTCGGCTCTTGATTGGATAGATTTATAGCAGTGCAGTCATTGGCTCCCGCTGTCAATCAAATCCAATGATGCGGATGTCGGGGGCGGGGCCGAATCCTGCATTCGGCCTCTATGGACGCCAAATGCTGGACTCGGGAGCGCACCTACAAGGTAACCCCCAGGAGAGCGCTTCTCCCAGGGGGTTATCTGATGTGGGGGAGGAGCCGTGAGAGCCGTGAGGGACCCCAGAAGAGCAGGATCGGGGTCACTCTGTGCAAAACAAGCTGCACAGTGGAGGTAAGTATGACATGTTTGTTATTTTTTATTTTTTTTAAACGAACCTTTAGTGTCACTTTAAGTATCTCCTCTGCCATATGAACTATCACACCTCTCTCATTTCTCACTTTTGATATCGCCAAGGTTGGCGCCTGCTTCTTAGTTAAATTTGCAATCTGCTAGATTGGTTACCCTGTTCAAAACGTTGCTGGTTTGTAAAAAATAACTTACGTTTCGCATTAACATAACTGATTCCTATACATACGGAATATACTTTCCTTGCATACTCGATTATAATTTGAGGGGTTAGATATAAAATCCACCTCAGCTTGGGCACATGTTGTAGCTAAATCCTCTTCTTCTTGTCTAGTGGTACGTTTTCTAAGGGAAATTGTAGATTTTATTGTCCAATCCCCCCCACCGCAAATATGCCTTAAAAGTATCCCAGGAAATCATGTCCATTTGATGTTCTCCATGCACCTCAAGAAAAAACATCAACTGATTTAAGTAAATGATCACTGGATCCAATCTGTGACAGCCAATAAAGATGCATCCTCCAAACCCGACAATGTTTATTAGGGCATATTGTCAATTTAAACAAAAAAGGAGAGTTATCAGACACTCCTCGAGGGAGGTAAGTAATAGAATAAATATTTTATAATTTCCCAACGCCAGGTCTATACAACAGAGACAACCTCTACTTGGTACAGACTGGGGGTCTAGTGTGAGGGTTCCTTGCTCTCAATAAATCTGACCAACCAACTTCATTAAGTAGTTTCCTTAAGGTTTCAGACCCACACATACCAGATTGAGAGAACTTCCCATATCTGTCCAAAATCAGATCTAGCAACAAATTTAAATCACCCATACATATAACATAAGCTTCAGGATATTGCGCCATAAAAAGCACAACTGTTTTCATAACATATAGAGTAGCAGGGGGAGGGTTATAAATACCCATAAGCACAAAAGGTAATGAATTTACTGTAGTGTACACAAATACGTATCTACCCTCCAGATCACATTTAAAAGAGAAGTATGGGTTTGGGTTTTTTTCCTCCATCATACTACCTAGGTGGATGCAGCATGGGTCCGATGCTGCATCTGTCCCCCCGGCGCGTCTACACTGAGAACCGCGCAATCGAACATCACCGATGGCTCGGTTCTCACAGCTCCCCGAGCAGAGAACTGCTGACTGTCAATCAGCAGCTCTCCGCTCTGCTCCTCCTCATTCACTGGAGTATTGAGCTGTGGGGGGTGGGAGCGGCCGGCTCAAGCTCTCAGGGGCTCGCTGAGAGGCTGAGATGGGTGTCGGTCCAGGCACCTGGTGGATCCATACTCCGGGATTAAGTGGCACCTGGACTGATTTCTCTGATGTCCGCTCTCTGCTGAAAACGGGTCACAGGAGGGCAAAATGAATTGCACTCCTGTGACCCATAGGAGAAGCCCAGCCAAACGAGCTTTGGCTGGACTTCTCCTTTAACTCAAATGCAATCCAGTGACACAGATTGATGTTCTAACTCTGACACACTCCATAAACATGGAGTATGATATGAATGACAGGACCATAGGGTCCAAGATCTTTTAAGGTAATTAAGGCGATCTTTAACCATATGCATTTCCTGCAGGCAAATCGTTTTAGCCTGGGACTGACGAATAGTAGTAAACATTTGAGTGCGTTTAAGGGATGTCCCCAACCCTCTTCCATTCCATGAAAGGGAAGTACATTGATCAACCAGACTCAATGTAATTAAAACAAGGGCATACCAAAGGGTGTTTCATCTGTGAGTACATCGTGAGCGCTATTATGTGGCTGGACATGACAGTAACAACAAAACAAAATTTGATTTAAATCATATGCATTCCATTTTTGACAAAATTCAGATAAAGCATAACGGATCAATAAAATAAACAATGAGACATTGCCAACATACACATCTGCTTGTATGTAGGCAATACGTGGTGTCTTCAGCCTTTTCGGTTCCAAAAAAAAGGAAAAGAGCTCAACCTATATTTACTTAATCTGGACTGAATTATAATTAAATGTTGAAAAATAAAGAAAAAAAACAAAATTCTGATCAAAAAAAGAGAAAAAGGAAAAACCCCATTTACAAAAATAATTTTGGTAAAGCAGACGAAGTTTAACCTTGTGGCTCTTTCCACAGCTTCACTGCTCGGGCCTCCTGTCTTGCTCCTCCAGACCATCAAACACAGTACCAGTGTACCTTGGTCAACTTGACTGTCTTTCCTTCAGCTCCCAGCTGCTACATCCTCACAGGCTCAGCCTTTTCCTGACCTGGAGAGTATGGTGCGATGTGCACCTCACAGCTCCCTTCACATACTGACTCCGTGGGGAAGGTGGGGCCACTGACCTCTAACCCTGGCTCTAACATGAATGCAGCACACACTTTCCTCATTTGTGTGCTTGCTTCCCAGAAAACCTGGCCCAGAACCCCTGTTCAAAAAGTGGCACAGGCTTGACCTGCCACAATATATAAGAAGCAAATATCTATGACAAAATTAAGCGATATTAAGGGAGTCCAGCACAATTGGGTAAGTAGGAGCCGCCAAGAGGATCATGCTGGAGAATAAAGGCTGAATACGGAGCTCACGTTAGACACGTGCAGCCATGGCAGCAGAAGCTACACTCCCCTGGTGTACTTAAAAGGGAACTAAAGATATGAGGGGTAATCCTACGCCAGCACAAGGAAGACAACTAACGTAATGCAGCACACACTAAAGGGAAATGTCTGAACCCAAAGGCAAATAGATAAAAGGAAGGTAGTGGCGCGCAATAAGTTAAACTAAGCTAAAAGATATAAAAGACAAAATATCAGGTATCAAGAGATAAAACCAGTGGTTATAAATATCAACAAAAATCTGTGACTGAAGTGATAACGGTGATCCAATAAAATATATAAATATATATAAATAAAAAAATATATGAATAATAATAATATTGGTACTTAGCGGACGTGATGCTACCGAGCTCGCCGCTCGTTTATACCTTGCCTGCTTGCTATTTTTCTATATGTGAGTACCCATCCTTGTTTTTACTGTTTGGAATAAACTTTGCAAAACTTACTACACTATGAGGCCTACTTCCTTCTCTCTATATATACTGATGTGAGCCCCCCCGCCCCCCCCCCCTGGATACACCTATACCTACACGCGAAGGAAATATCAATAGGATACGCAATATAGGACCTGGGACACTCAGCTGGGACCCATAGGAGGACGGTCACTAAGGACCACAAAGACACATACATCTATGCTGTAACCTTACAGCTGTAAGGTAAGGGGCCATGTACATCACCCCCACTAGGATTGCATGGAACCTGGTTAACTGCACAGGACAGTCACAGACAAACACTGCACACCAGAATTCACTACCTGCACTGCACCTGGATTAATGAACATTTGCTGCACTTATGATTTTTATGGACTCTCTTTTGAATCTTGTCTGCTGCGACTATTGAATTCACTCGCTATATTTACCAATATTATTATTATCCATATATTTTTTTATTTATATATATTTATATATTTTATTGGATCACCGTTATCACTTCAGTCAGAGATCTTTATGTGGTATTTGCTTGAGACCACTATTATATAGTCACTCGGATTTATTCATTTTTATCCATCTTTCGTTTTTATTTCATTTATTTCTTACTGGACCTTTCAGTTATGGATTTTATGTGGTACATATTTGAGACCACTATCATATATCCACCACTTGCCACTCACTCTATTATTATTCTTCACTTATTTTATGCAACATTTATTTTATCTCAGCAAATTTTTTATGTTTTTATGCATTTATTTATGCCATACCATTGATTCATGGTTTCTATTTATTTGACCACTGGTACACTATTTCATGCCTTAACTGAATGCACCGCCACCTTCTTTGATGCACTTTATCCAGACATTACCTCTTATACTTGCTATGATTATAACCACTGGTTTTATCTCTTGATACCTGATCTTTTATCTTTTATATCTTTTAGCTTAGTTTAACTTATTGCGCGCCACTACCTTCCTTTTATCTAAAAGGGAACTACATTGCATTTGAGCACCACAAACCAAAAACACTATTTAATTCATTTTTGATATTCAAAGCAACTGCCCCCATCTATCCATGTCTCAATGCTTTATTTTGCCTAGAAATGACCATCTTGAGTAATAGCAGATTATTCATGTAGCATTTATTTCCTGAAATCCATCTTCCCTTAGCTCAGGCACACCTGAAGGGTGTGCTTAGCTGAGAAAACCCATCCTCCCCTCCTGAGGACTCCCGGGACGTATGACATAATTTGCCTAGGCCTGGAACCAGGAAGTGATTCAAGAAATTTAAAAAACAAAAGTTTAAAACAAGTACTTGTGAATATGCTATCCTTTCCTATCTAGTTACTCATGCTAGCAGCATAAGGATTAAAAATAGTCAATGTTGATTGAGAAAGTGAAGTTCTACTTTAAAGTCTTTTAAAAAATAGGAATATTTCTTGAAAAATAAAATATCTCTGTAGATGAAACAACTAACCGAACAGTATTAAAGAAGTAGTCTTATTTGACACATGAGATGGAATACCTCCCTCCAGTATGTATCAATAAATAAACGTGGCAGAACCAGGAATGTGTCAGCAGGGATACATTATGACATATCTACATTGTGACAGAGATGAGCTGATGTAGCATATTTGTGTACATTTTTTTTTTCTTTTAAATGTGGGGTTAATTGTTTGTAGTGTGTCCAAAATGGAAAAGTCCTCAAGTAAAAAAAAAAAAGTAAAAAACATAAAGTAAGCTGTAATTAAAGTAACATACACACACCCTCCAACACCATAGTCACCTAAAACAGTTCCCCCTCATCTTTACTCCTACACCTCTCATACAGCTAACTCTGTTACCACCTACCTTATTCCATTGTTTGTCCATCTGCTGTTGGAAAACAAGCTGTGCTGCCCCTGCTAAAGCTGGTCCTATACAGGGGCAGTAAATGAGTTGGCCTAACTGTGCTGTACTTGCATGGCATCCTGCAGTTGAATATACCCAGGGTAGTACTCACCTCCACCTCACTCTAGCTAAGACTCTGGGTAAATTAATCTAACAGATTAACTCCAGAGAACTAAATACACCACTAAAGAATGAGCACTGCCAAATGCCTACATTGGAAGGCACGTTAAGAAAGTTAGTTGTTGCTACATTGTTAAAACCAAACTCTGGGCAAAATCTGAACTTCATCCCACTTCCTTCTAACCCATCCTGCATGACTTTTTTTCACACCTTGTGAAGCCGGATATACTCACCTAGGTCATCCATCAGGGTCCCTCTCTGGTGGCATTATAGAGCATGAAAGACCGCTAATCCAGTGCTCCAGAAGTGCCTGTGCCAACCATTCCCCCATATTCTCAAATTTGCCCCAAGCATGGCCAACCTCATTATGGCCCAATGGGAGGAGGATGTGGTTTTAACTAATCGCAGATTGGAATTGGTTATTTGGAAACGTTTCATTGACAATATCCTTTTAGTTTGGGCAGGGGATGAAAATTCTGTTATTTCTTTCCTGGGTCATCTTAACAGCAATAACAGGAGCATAGAGCTCAGTTACGAGATTAACTCTAAAGAGATCCATTTTCTGGACTTAAAAATACTAATTGTTAATCGTGACGTAACCACTTCTACCTTTTTTTAAAACAACAGATAGAAATGGATACTTTCCACTTGACTCATGCCACCATCCCTCTTGGCTATCAGCTTCAGTTTTGTCACCTCAGGCGGACTTGTATATACAAGGATGAGTACATGAGGGAATCACTTATTCTTAAATCTAGGTTCCTGGATAAGGGCTATGATGGAAAGGTACTGGATAAGGTTATACAGGAGGTGGGGAGTTGAGATCGGGAACAACTTATCTCGGTCAACGCTCACCCCAATTTGAAGTTGCAGGATTTTGGACTGGCCTTTTTTACAACGTATTCCTGTCAACATTATGCAACCAAGGGCATTGTTAGGAAACATTGGCAGGTTATAAAAAAATGACCAAACCTTGGGTCCTATCTTGCCAGACTGCCCTACAGTCATATTTAGGGGGGCCAATAGTTTAAGAAATAGGGTGGCATCTAATGTTCATGGTGATCCTTCCAGGTCCAATGCTGTATATAAAGGCATGGTAATGGCATGTATGCGTGCCCCTGATGATGTCACATATGACGAAACATGTAGGGCGGAGTCGCGCACACACGCTACTACGAATGCGAAAATGATGATCACCTATTTTATTTTCAGGATGAATAGGATTGTTTGGCGTTATGCTTATACTATCCATGCCCATTTGAGTGTTACTCTTTTAATAAATTACCTTTTTGATACAATATCTCACTATGTGAGCACCTTTTGATGCATGTATTGTATTGTGGCGTAAACCTTGCTGGGAAACTGGAGCACTGAGGGCAGGTCAAAAATCTACTAGTGTATGTCGAACTTTCCCATCTACAGTCAGATAAACAGATTACAAGCACTTTTCAAACATTTTCTTAAAAAAGCAAGTGAAAATAGAGGAGATCCATACATTGCTGTACTGCAGTACAGGAATACATCTTTTAATAGGATATCCAGCTATCCAGCTGTTAAGATGTCTGGAATTAAAGAATACTGTATGTAAACCCAACATTTCATATTCCTGATATGTGCCTACTGTACCATGTACTTGTGTTATAAAGTATCCTGTTCTCTTTGGATTGCTTCCTTTGTGTGAAATGGCTGGCGTTCATTCCAGTCCCTCTGCTTTCCAATTAATAACTGACCACACTAGACATGAGAGCACAGTGTTATGCCACGTACACACGATCTGACTTTTTGTCCGGACAACCCGTCGGACTTAATCTGGCGGACAATCCGACAGACTTTCCAGCGGAGGTCCGCGGGACTTTCCGAATGTGCGGACTTGCCCACACACGCCCGGACATTTCCAGCGGACAATCCGTCTGAGTTTTGGCGGAGGTCCGCCGGACTTTTACACGGAGTAAAGTCCGTTCATTTAGAACGTGACTCCAGGTAGACGGGACTAGCGAAGGAAGTCAATGCCGCCGCCTCTCTCAGCGAGATTGACACCTCTCTAGCCCCGTCACCTGGTATGGATTTAAAGGGGAATCCCTACGCCGAAGAAACTACGTGTAGTTATAAATGAACGGACTTTACTCTGTGTGCCGGCAAGTCCGTTCATTTCAAAAGTCCCGCAGACTAGCAGACTTTACTAGAGTAAAGTCCGTTCATTTATAACGTGACTCCAGGTAGACGGGACTAGCGAAGGAAGTCAATGCCGCCGTCTCGATCGGGGAGATTGACACCTCGCTAACCCCGTCACCTGGTAGGGATTTAAAGGGGAATACCTACGCCGAAAATCCATCTTAGACCCACCCCCTTTCCTGACCGGCCGGGCTGCGTGCTCAGATAAGGGTCTGATATGGATTTGGGGGCACCCCCATGTCGTTTCTTCGGCGTAGGGATTCCCCTTTAAATCCATACCAGGTGACGGGGCTAGGGAGGTGTCAATCTCGCTGAGAGAGGCGGCGGCATTGACTTCCTTCGCTAGTCCCGTCTACCTGGAGTCACGTTCTAAATGAACGGACTTTACTCCGTGTAAAAGTCCGGCGGACCTCCGCCAAAACTCAGACGGATTGTCCGCCGGAAATGTCCGGGCGTGTGTGGGCAAGTCCGCACATTCGGTAAGTCCCGCGGACCTCCGCTGGAAAGTCTGTCGGATTGTCTGCCAGATTAAGTCCGACGGGTTGTCCGGCCAAAAAGTCAGATCGTGTGTACGGGGCATAACAGTTACTAGTGTGCTTATGTCAGCACTCAGTTGAACTGTCAAGCCATCCAATGGCTGGTGTAACTGCAGATCAATAAGATGACAGCTTCCTTGGTGTTAAAGCATGGCAAGGTTTAGTTCCCCTTTAACCCCGCTAGATAGTGAATATACAGTTTGGATAAACCAAATATGTCTCCTGTGTCCTGAATCCAGATGGTAAGCATATAAAATATCACACAATTATCTTACAGACCTTTTATCTAACAGAATGGTGATTTTGTCTGGCGGCTCAGGGGATAGCATGTTTTTTTTGTCGTTGATTCAGTTACTTTTTATACAATTAATTCATTTTTTCCTATCCATTATATAGAATACATTATTTCAAATTATAACCTTATGTTTTGGCTTAAAATATAAATGCATAAATGAAAACACGCTGCAGCAGCTTTGGTGGTTAGCCTATAATCAGTCAATTATGAGACTGCGATGAAGGGAATTAGAGCACAAAATCAATACTATAGTGCTCTTACATGACCTGAACCAGAAATCCCTGAAGGCATCAGTCAGAATCCCTCAGTTTTTACAATGTTAATGCATTGTTGCATAGTATTTGCACAGATCTAGCAACCAAGAAAAGTGATATATTAGTATAAAATCAATGAAAAAACAGTTGGCTATATACATGCATACACTGTCCTGTCCCATATTTATGCCACCATTTATGCCACCACCTATACTTGTGTGGCACTTGCTATTCAAATTACATTTAAGTGTATGTATAGCCAACATTTTTGGAAAGAGTTTAAAAGGGTTAGAACCACTTTCATTTGTTTTTTTTTTTTGCCCAGCTAAGTAGATTCACCCTCTCTATTTGTCAGAGGCAGAAAGTGATGGTAAATCGGAATATATAGCAATGTAGATACTAGATTTATAGAAGTGAGAGAAAACCTTAACCTGTTTATTAAATATGAAGGGACAGGTTTAACAGGTTCAAGATTCAAGATGAAATGTACTGATGTTTAAAACATGATATTAATAAAAATTTTAAGGTTCATACAAAAATAATCTCACCATTTTTACTTTTTGTTAACAGCCAAAAGCCTTCGACAATATAAAACAAAAACAATCAGCACAACCTAATTGTTTAACTCAATCTATCAATCTACATAAAAATGAACCAATCCTCATAAAACATATTCCAAATGAACACAAATTTCCACTATTATATACTTGTTGCAGCTGAAACACTATGTAGCTGATTTGACCACACTATCCACATTACTAAATATAACATAAACAAGTGCAGCGCAACTTTATCATCAATCTAAATGAAATATACTATAAATAAGGCCTATTGAAGAAGCCCAATCACAGGGCGTAACACGTATAGGTGGAAGGAGCCGAGCCTGTGATGTCACACCGTGGCCATTTTGGATGTGTGATGAGCTATGGTTTACAATTCGATGCTTGCTTTTTTGTAAAACTGTTTGTTTTTAATCCCCTTTTTCTGCATTTTAAAATACATTTTGAGATAGTGAGCACTAAGGTTCTCCCTCTTGTTTTGTGGTCTTGCCATTGACTGAGTATGGTGTAAGAGAGAGAACACCGTCCAATCAGAACCAGGAGGGGGAGGAGTGCAGAGTGGAATTCCCACGATAGTGGAGATTACTACAAGCTAGTGTGACCCTGTAGTGGGGTTTTATCTGGAGGTGAGCAGGTTTTTCACCTAGAGGTTGAAGTTCACATGTCACTATATGAAGATAGAAGACTTATGAATCACCTATCACGCAGTTGTGTGTGTCACAGCTATATGGGACTTCTTAATATAAGTTTTTGGTTGAAGAATATCACAATAGTATATTTAATTTAGATTGATGATAAAGTTGTGCTGCACTTGTTTATGTTATATTTAGTGAAAAGCCTTCCCCATATGAAATTGCATGCCCTCTTATCCAACCCATATCTTCCTGCTGTTTTTACAACCAGTGAAAATGGTTTGTGTCTGAATATGAAATAAAATCAATGGAGCATACGTTCAATTATCAGAGTGCATATGCTTCTGGAGATCTTGTGGTGTTGCTCAGAGACTCCATCAGTCATAGTGCTTCACACAATGTTTATTTAGAGGCTGTTATCTCTCAAATCAGTGTTCACTACAGGCTGTAACTGTTTATTCCCAGTTCTCACTTTTTTCATTGGTTTAGGAATGGATTGTCACAAGAACTAATTAGCAAGGTTAGGGAAGTTGGGTTTGTGCCCAAGTAGAAAGGAAAACTAGAAGCCATGTCTACAGTTAGGAGATTTTGAAGTCGTTTTCTGCTTATCTTTATATGAGCAATTAACCAAGCTTTATAGTTTTTTTGGACTGAAATTGTTAAATTATCTCACAATACTCTGTCATTAGGGAATGTACATAAAAAGCAGGAGAACAGGAGAAATCATAGAGTGCACCATCTGTTACTCTGACTAAAGCCATAAAGGAAGCTGTGCCCACTGGAAATTCCGACTGAAAAAGTCCGATGGAGCCCACACACGGTCGGATTCCGACAACATGGTCCGATCAGACATTCTCCGTTGGAATTTCCGACCGTGTGTACGGGGCATAACACCTTTACCTGATCTGCTTCTGCCTGTGCCAGCTTAGTCAAAACCAGCAATATTGTAGCAGTCACTATTAAATATTTTTTTCAGATGCTTGTGATGCCAAGTGGCGCCCAACCAAAGCCATGTGCATTTTAAGAAGATGATAATCTTACATTCAGACTTTCTTCCGGTACTATATAACCAAAGCAATGACCCCAAAGACTACAGGTGCTCAAGCTGGACCAGTGGCCTGGGTTAGCCCAATTGCAATGGTCTGTTAATAAATGTTTTCACTCAAGATTCATACATCTTTTACCCTAGATTCACACATTTTCCCAATTCAGAGCAAAACACATACAAAACATGCAAATCATTCTGCCACAAATGTATACAGATTAAATTTCATTAAAATTAGCTAATTCTATATACCTGACAATTGTCAGGTTTTTAATAAATTCATATGCTTTAAGCAGCTCACTACATTATTTATTGATTGCTTGTTTAGTAAATATTTAGTTAAAGTATGCTGTGCAGCCATAGAAATTGGATGGCCGATCACTTTCAAAATAAAGTGACCACTTGTGTGCTGGATATAGCAGGAAAAAGTAAAATAATTGAACAATAATGCATTAGAAACAAATCATTAAAGATAAGTCCACAATCATGATTCTACAAAATAGCCTAATAAAATCACAGTGCAAACTTGTAACTTTGTACATTTTTTTACAGTGGTCTTCTGGCCCATCTGATCATGCCACAGATTTATGTAGTGCAATATTAGGCAAATATTTCTTTTTCTCTGGTTCACTTTATGTCAGCAGCACAAGTATGGGTCAGCAATGCCCTCCTGACCCCAAGGACCACCTTCCAATCTTTAAAAAAGAGTAACCACCCCCTTCCCTTTCAGAATTCTCTTTTTTAGGTCCTCCTCACTCCAGGATTCCTTTGGAAGTACTATGCAGTGGCTCTTCTCTCTTTTCCTGTCCCCTAAAGTAGCAGTGTAGACTAGAAACTGTGCAGCAGCTCTCTGGTGCAGCCCCCCCCCCCCCCCAGTGGTTGATACAGCTGTCACCCAGCCAGTGCCATTAGTACAGTGTCAGCGTACAGCATTTTCCACTGATTACTGTATTAGTGTCACCAGGGCTGGATTTACATCTCAGGAGCCTATAGGCAGAGAATTCTGAAGTGCAATGGTCCAGGAAACACAAAATTTCAGTAAAAACACACTAAAGTGAATTTTAGGGCAAACAAAAACAATGAAGTACCCATATTTTTTGTAAAATTTAAAAGATGAGATGTTGCACCAAGTAAATTGATACCCAACACGTCAAACCTTAAATTTGTGTGCACCCGTGAAATGGCAACATACTTCGGTACCCTATATTTTCTATAGGTGATGCTTCAAAAGCCCCCTATAGGTCATTAGTTTAGTGTTACAGGGGAGGTCTGGTACTAGAATTATTGCGCTCACTCTGGTGTGCTCGGCGATATGTAACAACAATGCAATCAATGTTTTCACGTGTAGGTACCCCAACGTTTATGTTTGTACGATTGTATATGTGGGGGTGGGGGGGGGGGGGGCCTTGGGTGTAACTTTTTTTATGCTTAACTTTTTTTCCATCACATCACAAAAAGTCCCCTATGTGATGATTTTTAGGTGACAGGTTCTCCTTAATGCGACATACAGGGTCTAAAAAACCCTGCATGTCTCCTCTGGGCTCCACTTGATATATTGCAATGCACATCACATTGCAATACATCCCCTCTCAGCAATTCTATCCGGGGAAAGTAACAGGGTGACCCGGAAGTGACATCATACACATTGCTTTCTGGGTCACCAACAAGAAGAGGAGGAGAGCGGACGTGCGTCCGCTGTTCTCTCTGCCCTCCCCCCGCCAGCACCCGCCATGTCTGTCCCGGGCCCGCAGATGGGTAAGCGAAGCCTGGGAATACATTTTGGGGCACGTGGGGGGGTGCCGGTACAGGAGGTGTGTAGAGGCAATCGCCTGTCTGTTTTACACACAATCCCAGTGGCTGCAACGAAAGGGTTAAAAAGAAAAAACTCATACAAATGGGCACCCCTTTACAAAGAGCACCTGTAGGCACATGCCTAATATGCCTATTGGAAAATCCAGCCCTGGTCATTAGGTCCCATTTGGGCTGGCCACAGCCCCTCGTATGTTCTCCAAGGTTTTGTTGACTGTTGTTGCTCTCTTACATCTCAAGAACATTCTCATTTTCCATTTTCTAGACAATTTTTACTCTTGTCAAGCTCCAAACAGTAGTTGTTAATGGACAGGAAAGTGATCCAGCAGTAGGATCACTTCTCTTAGGATCAAAGGATTATGGTATCTCTTCCTTTATATCAAGATTTTCAGTTCTGGATGGTTCTGGCCAACCCTTCCTTGTGTGTGCCACTCAGTCCTGAAGATTGGATCATTGTTACCACAGATGCCAGTTACAAGGGCTGGAGGCTCATTGCTTTATTGGTTTAGTCCAGGGGTGGTGAGAAGGGTGGAACCTGAGGCAGTCATTTCTAGAAGTGAGCACAGATTTTCTAGTCCTGAATTATTTTGCTAATCTGATCTGGTGACACCAGTTAAAGATCCTCATTGACAACAAAACAGTGGTGTTGTGTTTTGCAAAGCAGGGATGCATCAGGAACATCTCTTTTCTATGAGTTTCTGCCATGATTTTCCAGTAGGCAGAGACATTTCCCCTGGCACTGACATCAGCCTATCTACCAGGGGTAAAGTGACTGATCGTTTGGTATTTGTGAATGGGCACGAATGTGAACAAGAAAAATCTACAGGTGTTTTCTCAAACTGGGGAGTGCCAACAGTTGAATTCTAATTCATTTTCAAATTCAGATTAATTTTCAAATTTGGATAATTTGTTATTTTGTTACGTTATTTTGTTTCATTATAATCTATTTCGGATTTGTTGTTGAAATTAATTACTATTATGATTAGGAAATTTGGATACATCCAAATCTCCAAATAACAATAATTTCATCTGAATTGCAATTTGTAGCTAAATGAATTGCACATGTCTATTAAGATGCACCCTCCAAGGAAACTGTTATTTCAATCATCGGACTAACCTTTAGTCCTAAGCATTCTGATGGGACACTTTTATGAACCTGTAAAAGCATTCTCTATATGATGAATCCTATAATGTGCATTCATTTGATTGAGGTGTGGAAATGCATGACAGTGTTGGCTAGCTGTTCAAGGTTAACAAGTGGGATAGCTTTATTTATTTATTGGTTGTAGGATTAAAGAGGAGCTCCACCCAAAAGGGAAGTTCCGTTCTAAGCACTCACCCGACCCCCTCCCCCTGCCATATTTGGCATGTCATTTTTTTGGGGGGGGGGTACCTAGTTTGGACATGTACCTGTTTCCACTTCCGCTCGCATCGCCTAGGCCTAGGTACCCTTTTTATAGCTGCTAACTTTTAATAAACACAAAAACGGATGGAGCTCTGCTTTAATTATGCCGCAAGAGTTTATTTGCATATTTTGATTCTCCATCCAGTGTTTGATCTTGAATTACGTTTTTTTTAACAGTTATCATGTCGGCCAGAAGGATATCAATATTTGTTCATTCACATGTAAAGAGCCATATTGTATCCTGTCTTCAGCCAAATTGATGCTCCGAGCATCTCCAGAATTTCACCCCAAGGTTTAAACAAGCTTTCATGCAATTGGGAGTTTATTTTACCATCTCTTCCATAATTTTGCTTACTGAGGTTTAAGCTCATTCAACTTGAGGAATTGCGGCCTCATGGCCCACTTGCAGCATGATTTCCGCTGATCACATATGCAAGATAGCTAGTTGGGCTTCTGTGAATAACTTACAGTACAAGTTAGATCTGTTTAATGATAGAAACAGCAACTTCAAGCTTCTATTTTTTTCCTGGCTCTCTGACGACATAATACATTTTTGATAATTCATTCTGGTCTTTTTTCCCCCCTCCCTGGTTTGGAAGCTATTTACATCCCATACATGTGCTGATATGAGATGGCCCAGGAATGCAGAAAATTTGTGTCCATACTTTTCCTTTCCTTGCATATGCTTATGTGAGCATACGTTTATCTCCCCTGTGTCGCAAGTCTAGTTGTGAAACACCGGGGGAAGGGACTTTTTTGTTATAAGGAAGGTGGTTCTTGGGATCAGGAGAGCAGAGCTGACTGATGAGTGTTATCACACGATGATGCGCCAGGAAAGGAAAATGATGTTAAAGTGGAAGTAAACCCTCCTAATGTTTTCAGTCAAGGAAGCCGCCATCTTGGTCTCTGATCTTCAACTAATAAATGATAAGTATACCGTGCTAAAGGATGGCCAAAAGTATACCCCTGAGGACGGCCAATCTGATAGGCCTAAATGCATAGAGGTTGAGTCACTTTATCGTGACACACTTCCGCCCACACATTCAATCTGGAAATCAAGCCTTTTCTGAGCCAGCAGCCGCATGAACCAACCAGGCAGATTTACTTATACCTGCTGTTCACTCCGGGTGCCAGGACATTAGGCACTCATAAATATGAGTTGAATACATTTATATTTTTTGGAATAAAAAGCTCTTTATCAACGGTACTGCGCAATGAAGCTTTTATTATATCTATTTATATGAGGAACATTCACCGCTGCCAATCATCGGTCCAGAGGATATCCATAGGGGTCGCCCCACACGCGCATTTGACCTAACTAGAGATAGTTGGTCCACTCCCAGGGGTGAGTGCACATCTATTAGGGGGGCACCCTATTTAAAGCACTTAAGAAGCACGGAATCATCCATCTATTGTTCAAGTCACAGCATTGTATATTGTTTCACTAGCACGAGCACCTTCTTTTCACTGGGGACTGTTTGATTAATTTTATTTGTCACCAGTGTATCATTTATTACCTGTATGTAATTTTTTTTTATTTTTTATTTTTTTTTTAGCATTTAGCGCGGTATACTTTTTATCATTTATTAATTGTTCACACCAATTTCACACTGCAGCTGCCTTAATTATGTGGTAAAGAAAGTTGTTCTCTTTATCCATATCAACACATACATGAGGTTTTTTCACTTATTTTCATCCTTTGGAGCTTTGGTTAATTTTTATATATTTTTTCTGATCTTCAACTGCCATGGTTCTGCACATGTAATCAGTTATGACACCAGCCATTGGATGGTTTGACAGTTTGGTTAAGAGTACAACCAATGTGACAGTTACATTCCCGGCAATTGTTAAGATCTATGGGTTTACTTCTGCTTAAAGTGGAACTTTAGTCAGAAACTTAAGTCCTGCTAGATCATTTCAGGCTGGCTCTTTTGCTGGTATAGCAAAATGAAAAAAAGTCCCTATACTGTTTAAAATCCAGTAATACACTGTCTCAATCTGTTCTGCACATGCTCAATTGCTCTCCATTTTAGGCATTTTTAGGCACTGCTGAGTTTGTAGTGGCCGATCTGCTGACAGCCTTAAAGCCCCTATCCTTTACAGCCAAGGAAGCTACTTCTGTTTGATCTGCAACTGCCAGGTGATCAGTTGGAACACCAGCCATGTAATGGTTTGACAGTTTGGTTGAGGACACAATCAAATCAAGCTGTTTTTTGAAACTGGTAAATTGATGGGTTTAGTTCTGCTTTATGAATTACAGCTGGGGCTTTGGGCTTGAGCAAAATAGCAGCCTCCAGCAAGAAGAAACAGGAACACTGCTGGAAGCAATTTACAGCACACACTAATTTTGGTAGCATAAACATTAATGTGGAATGTATGTTCCTTGCTAAAGAACATTATTTTTTAGCAACTTGTTTTGGGTTCCACTTTGGAAGTATGGACATCCATTTTCTATAGTGATTTGCTACACAACCAAGCACTTATTAGAATGCAATATCAATTGACTGTTCAGTTTATAGGCCTTCTAAATGTACAGAAGTTTTCCTAGGAAAATAAACCTTTTTGTTATATTCTACTGCATTGTTTGTAAGGAGCTGTCATGCAATGCTATACTTTCATAAGCTTATTTGATAAGTCAAAGAGCAGTAACCTATAGCAAGTGGACAGGAATAATCCCAGATAGCTCATACGTTGTAGTTATAAACTTAAAAGAGTTGAAATTTGATTGGTTGCTGAGGGTTAAGCTAGAAGAGAGCCTGAGCAGCAAGGTCATTCAGAATGTTTTCTAAATCTTGCTTTAGAATAGATTGTCTTGTCTTAGTAGCAATCACTAACTGTAAGAAATCTCTCCTCCAAATATATATATATATATATATATATATATATATATATATATATATATATATATATATAAAACAATATTATGGGTAGATATCACAGACTTTCTTGATTTGATTTGATAAGAGCTCTAAAAATTGCTGTGCTCATTGTTATCTCACAAAGTTGTCACTCTTTCTTTTTATCAAGTGTTAACAATGCTTTAAGAAAAAGGAATGTTGCCGGGAAGGATTTCTACCATGTACCCTGTAGAGATGACAGGATTTCAGCAGCACGTTGAAAATGACAGCACAGCGTCTTGCCTCAACATGTCTGTTTAGTGAAGAAATGTTAATTCTTTCTATGGAGATGCTCAGTAGGCTGCTGTGACAGGAGAGTTCATTTCTTTGAGCTAAATTTCATGGCTAATATAACAGAAATAGCAACTACATTCTTGGATGGCATTAATATTTATTTAAAGCATATTTTTTTCAGTCACGTTTGCGAACAACTGCCTGTATGTTTTTTTATGTGTTCCCAATCACACAGCATGCCTATTTTGCCCTATTGGGCTCTTCTTAAATGGGAGATTTACAATGAAGGAAAACAGTACACCTCTCTGAACAGTGTTTGGGAGGCTGTGGTTGCTGCTGCAGTTGATCGTAAACAGATCAAGAAACTGCCAGACTCCATGAATGGAAGGCTTATGACTGTTATTGAAAAGAAGGTTGGCTATATTGGTCACTGATTTTTTTGGTTGAAGTATCAGAAATGTTTTTTGTAAATTTTGAGTGGTGTCCCCTGGGGTTTGAGATATTCATTTTGCTATTCCTGTGCTCTGCTTGACATTTTTTTGTAAATTTTGAGTTGTTTGCTTATTATTCTCACCTTAACAGACAAAAAAAAACAAGTGGGGTACAGGGGGGGAAAATGATATCTTGCTCCCTGGAGCCCATACAATGTTTTTTAGACCATTCAGAGTAAGAAACATTAACCACTACTCTCTGAATTTTTTTTAGCCAGATGTCTATCCATTTACAAATTGATCTTTCCAAGCCTGTAGACTTTACCTTACACCAGGGATGCCCAACCTTTTGAAGAGCGAGGGCCACTTAAGTTACTTGGTAACCGGTCGGGGGCCACAATGAGTGGAGCGGGCAGATGACAGGTTCGTGTCCACTCTACATATGGAGAGCAGACACGGACACAGCCCACTCTACTCTATGGGCCCTTCAATCCTATCCGCCCAGGCGGAAGTGAATGGAAGGCTTATGACTGTTATTGAAAAGAAGGTTGGCTATATTGGTCACTGATTTTTTTGGTTGAAGTATCAGAAATGTTTTTTGTAAATTTTGAGTTGTTTGCTTATTATTCTCACCTTAACAGACAAAAAAAAACAAGTGGGGAAAATGTTTGTTTTTCATTTAGTTGCATAATATTTCTGTACACTAATATTTGCCCAATAATTGCGCACACATAGATATTCTCCTAAGAAAGCCAAAACATAACTTTTTAAATATTCAAGTTTGAGGTTTATTAACATTTTGTATTGACGGAGGGCACTGTAGTTGTTCAATAATGAAATGAATCCTTAAAAATATAAATTGCCTAATAACTGTTTGGAAATATCAGAAAACAGGAAAAGTCCTTAAAGGACAGCTTACTTAATCATAGCAATTACATTTAGAGGCAGCTGAGTATGTCATATTGGACAATACCACTGACATCATAACCACTCATCTCTCAAAAGTTAAGAAGTCATGCAACTATCTCTGTAATGTCTTCTATCCATCTGTACATCTCTACTGAACTGACATTGCTGTAACTTTTTTGGTAAATGTCTTCTGCTGCCATATCTTTAAACTTCTATATTTAATGCTAACTCTATAACACACTGCAATAGCAACATTACTGGTGATTGATTCTCAACCCCATATGGTTTGAGTGATCAAGAGAGGTAATTAGCTTTATGACCCTAGCCTGTGTCTGGTCTGGTATTGGCTATCTCCTCTCCCATATTCAGGTGTCTCAAATCCGACCCAATAATGAAAACTGAAAAATGCATGCCTGCTCAGTATCCCTATAAATTTAAAGCATTCTATGGGGTGGCGCAGACAGGGGCAAGGCGCAGACATGGTGGCTCTTTCCTGAGTGGCTCTGTCACGAGTGATGCGCAGTTTCACCAACGCAGTTTACCGAAAGCAGGATAACTAAAGCTGGAAGAGGATACAACAAGAACTCTGTTCAACTCTAAATGACTACAAGCAAGCAAGCATTTTACATTAGGTGAGATTTCCACTCTCTAGCTACTATCATGTTCCTTCTTCTCTTCCTTCTCACATTGGTGTCTTCTATCCTCAAATTAGCCTTACTCTACCTCTACCCTGCAGCATGCACATATCTCCCTCACTCCTACCTTCTCCCTACTACTCCACCCATCATCTCCTGCACTTGCTGTACCCACATGCTGACATAAACACCAGGACCACTAAACACGTGCGCTTATGCACATCCCACTCCCATCTTGCCTTCCTCACCCTCCTCCTTCTCCTAGTCTCGGGGGACATTTCACCTAATCCTGGTCCGCCATTTTCCAACTGCAAGCCACATACCCGATACCCCTCCCCCTCTGGCAACCACCGCAATCCAGTCAGCTTAATTTCTATACCCCTGCTTCCTCAAAGCAGCCCACCAATCTCATGCGCCCTCTGGAATGCCCGTTCCATCTGTAACAAGCTTACATCGGTACATGACCTTTTCATCTCTCATGGCTTTAACATACTCGCCATAACTGAAACCTGGCTTCAAAATTTGGACTCGGCTTCTCCTGCTGCCCTATCCCATGGTGGCCTCCATTGGACTCACTCCCCCAGAACTAATGGACAGAAAGGAGGTGGAGTTGGATTCCTTCTATCCCCACAAAGCACCTTCCAAGTCCTTCCGATCCCTCCCTCTCTATCCCTCCCTTCTTTCTAGATGCACTGTATCCGTCTGTTTTCTCCTATTTCTTTGAGGATTGCAGCAATTTATCGGCCTCCTGGACCTGTATCGAGCTTTCTTGATGACTTTGCTGCCTGGCTACCCTACTTTCTCTCCTCTGAAATACCCACTATAATTCTGGGCTACTTTAACATTCCTGTCAATGTTAACAGCCCAACTACAGCTAAACTTCTCAACTTAACCTCTTCTTTTGACCTAACCCAATGGACACATACTTCCACCCACTCCAATGGTAATACTCTTGACCTTGTATTCTCCCATCTGTGCAATCCCTGCAACCTAATCAACACCCCCTTTCCTCTCTCTGATCACAACCTCATCAGTTTCACTGTATCCTTGCCTCCAACCAACCATCCTTCCAAGCAGCAAACAATTACTTGTAGGAACCTTTGTCACTTTAACCCATCTCTTCTCTATTCTGCTACTGACCATCTATATGACATAATCTCTCCCCTGTCCTGTCCTGACCTGGCCACGTCTGTCTACAACAGTTCACTCTCATCATCACTAGATGCACTTGCTCCTCTAACCACACACAGAATCAGGCCCCGACCATTACAACCCTGGCAAACTGACAACACTAGAAATCTCAAGAGACATTGCCATGCTCTTAAACGACTGTGGCATAAAACGAAATGCCTGCACGACTTCACCCTATATAAATCTGCCCTTCTAAAATACAATTCCTCCCTCCATGCTGCCAAACAAACTTACTTTGTCTCTCTTATCAACACTTTGTCATCCAGTCCCCGTTGGCTCTTCTCAACCTTTAACTCTCTGCTTCGTCCCCCACCCCCTCTTCCCACTAACTCACTCACTGCCCAAGAGATTGCCAATCACTTCAAAGACAAGATTGATGCAATTTGTGAGGATACCTCCACTGTGCGTACATCTTCCCCACCCAACATACCTCGCCTAAGGACACTTTCAACACTCTCCTCTTTTGAATTGGCTACTATTGAAGAGGTTACAAAACCTCTTTTCAGATGCCCGCCTAACCAATTGTCCCTTGGATCCTGTTCCCTCACAGCTACTACGGTCACCCTCTTCTTCTATCCTATGCTCCCTCACTCACATCTTCAATTTCTCCCTCTCTAGTGGCACCTTCCCCTCCCCTCTAAGACATGCGCAGATCACTCCCATA
This sequence comes from Lithobates sylvaticus, assembly GCA_028564925.1. Classification (NCBI taxonomy): domain Eukaryota; kingdom Metazoa; phylum Chordata; class Amphibia; order Anura; family Ranidae; genus Lithobates; species Lithobates sylvaticus. The sequence goes on along the minus strand of CM053028.1, from coordinate 303,788,646 downwards.
CTTAAAAAGCCCTCCCTGGACCCCACCAACCTGAATAAATTAAGGCCCATCTCATTGCTCCCATTCTCCTCTAAACTTCTAGAGCGCCTAGTCTACAACCGTCTTAGCTCCTACCTCAGTGAAAATAACCTTCTTGACCCCTTACAGTCTGGCTTTCGCTCACAGCACTCCACGGAAACTGCCTTACTAAAACTCACTAACGATTTACTAACTGCTAAATCCAACAGCCAGTACTCCATACTGCTACTACTTGACCTCTCTGCAGCCTTTGATACTGTTGACCACCCGCTCCTTCTCAATAAACTACACTCCCTTGGCCTCCAAGATTCTGCTCGATCCTGGTTCTCTGCCTATCTATCACAGCGCTCCTTAAGTGTTACCTACAACTCTGTCTCCTTCCTCTCCGTTGCCCCTTTCTGTGAGGGTCCCCCTAGGCTCTGTTCTTGGGCCCCTTCTCTTCTCTATCTACACCTCCTCCCTTGGTCACTTGATAACCGCCCACGGCTTCTCATACCACTTATACGCCGATGACACCCAAATCTATCTGTCTACTCCTCACCTCACTCCTTCAGTCTCCTCTCGCATTACTAACTTACTAACTGACATCTCAGCATGGATGTCGCACCACTTCCTTAAATTAAATCTCTCTAAAACTGAGCTATTAATATCCCCCCCCCCCGCCCGTGCCCCCCTCCATGACTTTTCCATCAAAATCAACAATGCAACCATCAGTCCCTCCCCTCATGCCAGGGTACTTCACCTCCGTAACATCTCTAAAATTCGCCCCTTTTTGACAAATGAAACCACCAAGCTCCTCATTCACTCCCTTGTTATCTCTCGCCTTGACTATTGCAATTCTCTTCTCATTGGCCTGCCTCTCCATAGGCTATCCCCTCTTCAGTCTATCATGAATGCTGCTGCCAGACTTATCCACCTTACCAACCGTTCAGTGTCTGCCAACACTCTCCTTCAATCCCTACACTGGCTCCCAATCACCCAGCGAATTAAATTCAAAATGCTAACCACAACCTACAAAGCCATCCACAACTCTGCCCCGAGCTACATCGCCAATCTTGTCTCCAAACATATCCCAAACCTTCCTCTCCACTCTTCTCAAGACCTCCTCCTGTCAAGCTCTCTCATTTCCTCCTCTCATGCTCGTCTCCAGGATTTCTCCAGAGCCTCTCCCATCCTCTGGAACTCGCTGCCTCAACCTATCCGGCTATCCCCTACTCTAGCCACCTTCAGGCGTTCCCTGAAAACTCATCTCTTCAGGGAAGCCTATCACGTCTCCAACTAATCTTTTACCACTTCCATCAGCTCATTCCCCACAGTTATAACCTTTTTGTACCACCTCCCCCACCCTATTAGATTGTAAGCTCTTCTGAGCAGGGCCCTCTTAATCCTCCTGTATTTTATTGTATTATAACTGTATTGTCTCCCTTTTTATATTGTAAAGCACTGCGTAAACTGTTGGTGCTATATAAATCCTGTAATAAATAAATAAATAAAAAACTAAGTAGGGGGATAATTGGGGCAATTATAATCCTAAAGCTGGCCATATATGAATTGAAATTCAGCCAGTTCAGTCAAATTGACTTCTCACAAATGGGCTGCAGCAATGATCAGTGTATTATGGCAGCGGGAGAGTACAGCTTTCAGAATACAAAGACACATATGTGGATGGGGAGCTCGGCTCAGTTTTTTTTTGTTCGGCCAGCTGGCTAAACAGATAAACAAAAATGCGTAATGTATGACCAGGGCATATGAATGGCATATAACACATATGAATGTACCAATGGTCAGTAATGGTATTCCTACTAGTATCTAGTCTCTAACAAGTGTGGGTAATCAGCTTCAAACCGAGAGCTCACAGAGGAGTATTCCAGATGTGTTAAAGGGGTTGTAAAGCTAAAAAAAAAATTGGCAATATCTGATCTATATGCTATATAGATCATTAATCTAGCTGTTATTTCTGCCAAAATGTTTTATTTACCTGTTAGATAAATAGGCTTTATCAGCACTTCCTCCTTTCCTCTCTGTATGTTCTCCTCAACTTCCAGGTTTTCGAGCGTGCTCCCTGCAGCAACGTCACGGCTTCAAAGGAACTACAATTCCCTTGATGCTTAGCGGCATCACACATGCGCAGTGCCGCTTTTTTGCTGTGTGACGACGAACCTGAGCCACACTTCCACTTTAGCAAAAAAGGGGGCGGAGTAAAGGCGGGCTGTGCTGAGATGGTCGTTCACAGTACAATAGCAAGGCACGGGAGGCGGAGCTACAGCATCTTAGAGACACCCACGGCTCCCTTGTCTCCCGTGCCTGTGAACGCACACAGCGTCTCCCCACAGGGAGGTAGTCCCAAGGGAGGGGGCAAGCACGCTGACTAACCCCCAGCCAGAACGGCTCGGATGATGGGGACAAGCTTCTAGGGAAGGAACGGGAAGTTGAAAATTCACACACAGAAAAAAAGCATTTACAAAGGAAAACGAAGGAAAAGGTAAGCGAACCAACAGTACACTACCTGAAAGAGGAAGTAAACCCTCGGAAAAAAAATGTAAAAAAAAAAACCCTGCAAGACAAAGGCATAATTAGCTAGTATGCATAGCATACTAGCTAATTATGTATCACTTACCTCAGATCGATGCCCCCGCATCGGTCCACTTCTCCCCCTCTAACCACTGACATGTTCTCCCAGAGTGACTTCCGGGTACCGCGGCTCCGGCACTGTGATTTGCCAGAGCTGCGATGCCGTCACTCCGCGCATGTGCACGAGAGCGGCACAGTACAACTGAAGCATCGGCATATAGCGCCATTGCTTCAGTTGTCTCAAGTGCGCATGTGCCGCATGACGTCGGCACATGCAAATACAGGTATATCTCCTAAACCGTGCAGGTTTAGGGGATATCCTTGTTAGCTACAGGTAAGCCTTAATATAGGCTTACCTGTAACATAAAGTTGTAAACTAGAGTTTACAACCACTTTAAAGGAACATATTTAGAAAATAAAAAACTAACCTTTAGTATCACTTTAAGTGCTTTCTGTCAGTATTTATTCTTCAGCATTGCAGAAACACAACCAAAATGAAGAAGTTTCCTTGCAGGGGTAATAATTTAGACTCCTGGCTAGTAGAGAGACCACACTGCATCTGCTCAGACCTGCAGACATTTTCCATCACAGCCCCCATGCATCCTTTTGCCAACAACCGCTGATCGTCCCAAAGAAAATACAAATTATTCCCCAGTTGGAGAAAGAAGGTGTAGCCAGTGCATAACCCCCCTATATTCTGCTAGAAACCTTTCACTGTCTATAGTTTATCTTATGATAGGCCAAAACCTATGCAGCAGGTACACTCCATCTACAACATTTGCATGGACAGGGGCTGTTTGTTACACAAGTAAAATGATATAAATTTGTGAAATCAGCATTAGCACTAAATCTGATGGAATCTATCCATGGCTAAATGGATGAGGAGTAGAAAAACTTCTCAAGAAACAGTGTCCTGCAGATTCACTGATCTTCAATGGTCACACAATAGTATAGACAGATACACCCAGTAGGACAACACATGAGACAAAACATTAGGTGGCTCTTTTTATTTAACACCTCATCAAAAATCGTTGAGTCATTTATCCCCTGCCATTACATACAGGTTACCTAGGCTGCATCCGATTAAGGGCTCCTACAGGAACAAACAGAGATGACACACTGCACAATGCTTTGTTCCCAGGAGCTGTATAAAATATATTGATAAGAGTACATTAGGGTGAAGACAGATAGAAATATTTGAGAGGCACTCGTAAATCTTTTCATAGCACAAAAGGGATATGAGCATTTGAGACTTGCAGGCTTTGGACCCTAGCAACAGCATGGGATGACGAAACCTTGTTCTGTACAGAACAACTAGTATTTTTAGAATAACCACCCAACAGACAATCACCAACAAAGAAACTAGAGAATAACTGCATAGCTAATTGTTTTATGACATACGGTACAACAATAAAAAATATCACTGCAATGTGTCCTTGATTTTTATCCATAGACTGATAGTTGTTACAAAAAAGAAAAGACAGATATAAGAGATTCTCTTGGCTGATATTGCTTCATTTGCCAGAAATGTTTTTTATTGACAGAAAATAAGTACAATATCTGAAAAATAGCCGATATGCAGAAATCAATTTTTATTGATTGTCCCAGTTTCTTTTCACACACTCACTGGTCTACATGGCATTCACTTCTCCGTGATGCTGAGCACATGACCAATTGATGCAGAACACAGGTTAGCTTGTGCTTTGTTGATCTCAAAAAGACCCTGTTATCCGACCATTCATTTCGACAATCTTCCCAAAACATTTTGGGGTTGATTTATTAAAGTGCACTTGTACTCTGTACGTACATTTGCTCCAGAGCTTAGTAAATGAGCAGAGGCTCTGCTGACCTCCATCATCCAATTGTGTGCAAGCAAAAATGCTTGGTCACATCAATGCAATACCAGGGTAAGATATCCTGGACCTGCTATAAGCTTGTGGCTTGTGGACTTATTACAAGGACTGATCTTGATGCGACTTTTTACATTTGTGACAAATACATTCATATTTTTTGTATCCTTTTAACCTTGCCTATGCTATTTGATATCTGTGCACTTTTATGATTTTTCATTCTGTACTTAGTTAACAGACAGCTAATAGGCATCTGCAGAGTGGGTATATTCAGTGATATAATGTTTTATCACTGAATATGCTCACTTGACACAAAACAATTGCTTTATTAATTAGCATATCTGAAACTATAGGAAAGCATGGAAAAGTACTGATAATTTACCCCAACAGGAGTGTTTATTTCTTCAAAGCTTCAGAATGAAAGTGGTTGTAAAGTCAGAAGTTTTTTTTTAATCTTAATGCATTCTATGCATTAAGATAAAAAACCTTCTGTGTGCAGCAGCCCCCCTCACCCCCCCAATACTTACCTGAGCCCATCTTGATCCAGGGATGTTGCAAGAGAGTCTCGGCTGCCCGGGAATTAGCCTCTTGATTGGATGAGCCAATGGCTCCCACTGCTGTCAATCAAAGTCAGTAAACCAATGAGGAGAGAGGGGGCAGGGCCGAACTGTGGCTCTGTGTCTGAATAGACACACAGAGCAGCGGCTTGGCTCAGGTGCCCCCATAGCAAGCTTCTTGCTGTGGGGGCACTTGGCAGGAGGGAGGAGCCAGAAGAACTGGTCTGCTCTGTGCAAAACCACTGCACAGGTATGCAGGTATGACATGTTTGTTATTTTTAAATGAAAAAAACTAAGACTTTAGTATCACTTTAAAACCTTGCCTGTGCAAATCCTCAACTTTTTTTTCCCCAGGCTATTTATACTGTATATCTCAAGAGCTGACCAACATTCTGGTTGGTATTGAGTTTATTTTTCTTGAGCAGGGAGGAGCAGATGTGCTTGGCTCAGTTTGCAGGCCTTTCATCAAACCTATTATAAACCTCAAAAATTGCAAATATAAATCTTAAGCCCATTGAAATTTATGAGAGGGTGCATCTGGAAAATCAATTTTGCCCATTTTCAAGACTAATTGGCAAGGGATTGTAAAATAAAGGGCAGATGGGGTTGGGCATTGTCCTAGGGGACTTGTACCAATGCAAAAAAAAGTTTTATAGGCCAGTTCACACCAGAATGCGGTGTGAGAAACCTGTGTTCCGTGTGTGTTTCCTGTGCCGTATTCAAGACATACTGCATTCATGATCTGCCGTGGGTGTCAGTGGTAACTCAAAGTGGATGTAAACCTGATTCATGAAATTTGAGCTGGGCAAGCTATCTCTTGCTTCTTAGCTCTGTTATCAGCCTGATAAGTTCTCACACGTTCTCCAAGACGGGAGATAGCAGTGTGTGTCGGGGTAGGTTGCGATAAATAGATTAGCAGTCAGATTGCCGTCTAAGAACAGAGATCTGCACATTCCTTCCTTTCTTTGCCTATGAGGAGAGGGGGTGTGTGCCTTTCCTCCAATCAGATGTCTTGGCTGTATTCAAATGGTCCACTTCCAGTGGTAACCAGAAAAAGAAAAACTTTAACATGAAAAGCACTTTCTAAAGGATATATACAGATAAAGACAGCAGATATATATGCAAAACTTATATAGGGAGTCTCTGTGCATCATCTGAGGCTGTTCACTTCACTGGGTATATGGAGGGTTTACATCCTCTTTAAGGACACCCCAAATGCAGGTGGCAAATCTAGTTGCTGTGAATTTTTTAAAATTGCACTGTTCCCAAGTTGCATGCCAACCACACAGGAACATACAGCAAGTTCCTGTGTAATTCATGGTATGAACCGACCCTAAAGTACCAGTCAATGGAGAGAAGTCATTTTTATGCAACTTAAAGGGTGACATTGGAAAATCAGCAATCCTTTCAATTACATGCTTAGGAGATTCCTTAAGACTGGGTTCACATACATGTGGGTCCGGGTTCGGTATGGTTTCCATTCAGAGGTTCAGGTGCGATTCAGGATTTAATTTGACATTGAAAGCCAGTCTGGTTCACATGTAATGCGAATAGGATGCGGTTCAAAATGCATCCAATTTGCATATATGTGAACCAAGCTTTGGGCTAATGCAATTCAGCCACTGCGCTGCAGTGTGCCGATCATCGTGAAATGCACTGTTCACTTTTTTTCAACCACTGTTTCAACCCCTTCCTGCCCAGGCTATTTTTTCAGTTATATCAGTGATTAAAGTGTCCAAAAAATGAATGTTGAAAACAATAAAAAACAATACAAATAAACTAAAAAGTCTCTTGTTGTATCAGTGTCTTTAGTAGGATTAAATGAACCACCACTGGGCTCCACAACATAAGTGAATACTGCCACTAATTGAAAAGCCGCTTACCAGAGGGTAAGCACAAACAGCGTTTGGCTATAACCCAGCCACAGCCTTTCGTGTTCAAATTGGGTCCCTCCAGGTAACCTTCGCAGGGTTATCAGGATGTTTGTACTCATCAATCAAATCATATGATTCGTGAGTCATATAAACAAGAAGAGGACCATAGCATTATACCGTAATTATAGGGATGATCTGTTGACCGAAAGAGCACCAAGGGATGGTGAGGGATTCTCCTTAGGGGTTCCCTTTATCACCTCTTATTCGGTACAGCATAATGTTATCAAAGAACTTATTAACAAGCATTGGCACATTATCACTAATGATACTGTTTTAAAGGATATCCTGCCCCCTAGGCCTAAGGTGATCTTTAAAGGGGTAACATAGCTACAAAATCGAGTGGCCCCTAACATCGTGAACCCTCCGGCTACTATTAGAGGTTTCTTCGACCAACTTACTGGTTATTACCAGTGCAGACGGTGTAGGGTCTGCCTTTTGAATTCTTGCTCCCAGAGAAGGACTACCTCCTTTACGTCCACTGTCACTCAGAGGGTGTTTAGTATTAAACCCTGTATCACATGTGCTACCTTTGGGGTGGTCGATTTATTGCAGTGCCCTTGTGGCCTGCAATATGTGGGACCGACTAAACGCCCCCTACAAGTCCGCCTCAACGAGCACATTATGAATATAAAAATGGGTTTTAAAAACCATTCCGTTTCCAAACACTACCTTCAGGTACACAACAGGGACCCAGCCAATACTCTTTTTTTGGGTATAGATACATTTAAGCCCAATTGGAGGGGTAGCCATATGGTGAGGGAAATTTCAAAACTTGAGATGGCTTAGATCCACTTATGTTCCCTATGGGTTAAACCTTGACACAGATGTCAACGCTTTTATTAATAATGCCTGAGGGGCCCATAGAACAACATTCGTTTGGGAACTATATTTATTTGTATTTATATTTATTCATCTGTTTAAATATGTTAGATTTATACCACACCTTATGTATATGGACTTATTATCTATGTAACATACGTCATGGGTTAAGCTGGTGTGATTATAATATAATGCTTGTTGTGTCATGCAAGGATGGGCAGTGCTCATTTAGTAGGTACTAGCATTGTTGGGCATTTCATTTTGTTTAATGTTTTTTAGTCTACTGACAGAATTATTCTATTTATCAACAAAAAAATGTTCACTAGCTTGGGATTCTACTCACTAGACTACCATTATTATTGTCTATTGTCTATTGTCTATTGTTTTTCTTTATACAGTGGATTTGGGGCATCATTAAGTTATAATACTTTCAACCAATATGGTTGGAAGTTCTTACATATTGTGCATGAGACACATTTTTTTCCCTTTGTGACATCATATATATATATATATATATATATAGCCATCAGGTCTGTATTTTTATATGTCACCGCTAGGGGTTGTATGATCTTGGTCTCACCTAGCGTTGCTGGACATTATAATTAATTTAAGATTTTCTCTCCTTTTTTCTTGGTATAGTTTCATTAAACTGAGGCTAAAGAGTGGGTCGCGGGTTGCTAGGCAATAAGATTCATTAGCTTCTTGCCATGTTATAAAGTTCCGTATGGGTGTTCGTTGTAACCATTAGGTAAAGTATGGGCAAGTTTTCCTACAGCCAAAATGGCATCTAGACACTTCCTTGCATGTCAGCACGAGGCGTGGTACCATATTAAGCGGTGAGTCAGTGTATCGCCATATCCCCATTGACAACGTCTGTGTATGACGAAACGCGCCTGGGAGGGCATACAGTGATGTCACTGCACCATTTCCAAGGGCTCCTAGAATGCCGGCCAGTGTTTTCTCTACAGTGCTTTTAACTATTAGATTTTTGTAAGTTTAACTTACATTTTTTAATAAATCTATTGTTATTACGGTATCACGCTATGGTCCTCTTCTTGTTTATATGACTCATGATGTCACGGATCATATGATTTGCTGAGTCCAAACATCCTGATCACCCTGCAAAGGTTACCTGGAGGGACCCAATTTGAACACCAAAGGCCGTGGCTGGGTTATAGACAAACGCTGTTTGTGCTTACCCTCTGGTAAGCGGCTTTTCAATTGGTGGCGGTATTCACTTATGTTTTGGAGCACAACAATAAACTTTTTAGACTTTTTAGTTTATTTTTATTGTTTTTTATTGTTTTCAACATTCGTTTTTTGGACACTTTAATCACTGATGTACTGTGGATTTTAATGGTCTTATTAGTGGCACAGTTTTCTATGTCATCTCTGTTTCCTGTGTTTATCTCACTTTTACTGCAGCCTATTTTTTGTTTAGCCTTATTATTGCTTTAGGGTCATAATCTATCTTTATGAATGTAGGCTAAAATGTATTTTGCTACATTTCCTCGGTGGAAAAAACAAACAAACATGTGTATATAGATGTATGTTATTTAGTCAGTGTGAAAGCTATAGAGTCTACAAGTCATGGTATGTACAGTATATCTGAAAACTTATCAATCATGATATACTGACTGCCTATCTCTTGAGGCCCTAAAAGGCCAGGGCAATATAAATACCCCCAAAATGACAAGTCGAAAGGAAGGAGAAGTGGAAGGCGCATGATCAGACACTTGGATCAAAAGAATATTGTTGTATTCATATATAAAAAAGGATCAATGCATATAAAAGCATATAAAAAGTCTACGTATTCACAACAACAAGGTTACAAATTATACACATACATTTGAAAATTTAAAATTAGGCATGCCCATGCAGGGGCAAATGTTATAGAGTGGGCTGACATGTTTCGAGGTGTCCCTCTTCATCAGAGCCTTGAGGAATGAGAAGTAGTCTGTGCAGTGTGGTGGATCAGCATAGAAATGAATAATAGTGAGTGATTAATTCTCCTAGGTTCCAAAGCTGTCCATAACCCAACTTTCTATAAAGTATGAAGGGTTTTGTTTCGTACGATTTTAATGTGAATTCCAATAGGATCTCTCAGTTTGTACCTGCATCAAGGATTAAGGAAGAGTGTTTGGAGCCTGCATGCATCTATTTAGGAACGGGAGCCTGTTGTTTCTATAGGGTTTTGTGAGCCTCTCATCCAGTCTCGATACGTGTGAGACATCAGCTGATGACAACATTTTGGAGAGTAAACACCCCAAGGTATTTAGTAAGAAGCATGGTGGATCTTTTGAAGACATCATTTTTTGCCACAAGTTTTAGGAAAATTTGGAAAGAAAATGAAAATCTTGTTTTTTACACGAAACAGTTCATTTTTTAAGATCTTTTTTATTGAATATGGGCATACTTAGAATTTCACCCTGAAACACATTCTGCTACTCATCCCGAGTATGGGAATACCACATGTATTAGCCTTTTTCAATATTTAGACTGATTACGTACCAGATATTGGGTTTGATTTACTAAGACTGGAGAGTGCAAAATCTGGTACAGTTGCGTATGGTAGCCTATCAGCTTTTAACTTCAGCTTGTTCAATTAAGCTTTGGTAAAAAACCTGGAAGATATGGCTTTTTAGCCACAATTCTTTCACAAAGACGACTTCTGGCCATATTTCTCCAGACAGTAGATAAGTGTACCTAGCCCCCCCCTGCTTTCTGCCAGTTCTGTGTTCATGGCACTGATGGACATCTTTCACTGTTCTGGCCAACAAATGCAGTCCTCAACATTGCCCATTTCTTTGTGCTTCTTAAAAAGAGCTTGAACAGCACATCTTGAAACCCCAGTCTGCTTTGAAATCTTTGCATGGGAGAGACTGTGCTGATGCAATATATCTACCTTGTGTCTTGTTGCTGTGCTCAGTCTTGCCATGATGTATGACTTGTGACATGACCTCACCATAGTAGCAGAGTTTGACTGTTCCTCACCCAGTTTTATGCCTCCTACACAGCTGTTTCTGTTTCAGTTATTGACTGTGTTTCAATCTACATATAAAATTGATGATCATTAGCACCTGCTTGGTATAGTTGAATAATCATACCCCTGAATCCAATCCTACAAAATCCCTGTCTTTTTGCAAGTGTACAAAGTGTGCAAATAATTTTATCTTAGATTGATGCTGATTTGAAGTCAAAGAATAGTCATACCAAATATTGATTTCCTTTAGATTTTTCTTTTGTACGCTCACTTTGCATTTTGTAAATTGCTAAAAATAAACAATTGCAATATATAGCTTTAAAAGCATTCTTACTTTACAGCATTTCTTCACATCTGCTGAAAATGTTTGCACAGTATTGTAGGTACAGGCACAAAGCTGGAGGGAGAGTGTGCAGGATCCTTACATTGCACCTGTAATCCACTGATTGTGGGTGCAATGCCATGAAGGCTTCCGGGAAAAAAATAATAAATGCACATTTATTTACCTACAAAAATTTGTGCTTTTAATATTTTTTTTTTTTAAAGTGAACTTATCCTTTACCACTTAATCAAAATAATTTTATTTTAGATAAGATTATTCTCATTGAAATTAATACTTTTTACAATTATTTATTAATCTGAATGCATGTATTTGTTTATATTGTTTTTGTTAATTTCCTTCAGTTAGTTTCAGCATATACAGTAGGCTGTGTATGTATTGCCTTTAAATTGTAAAACTCTACTCCTAGGCTAATGAAGATCTGTGTGGACCATCTGCCCTATTTGAATAGGTACATAAAAATCAGCTACACTTCTGGCACTGCCATGTTTGGTCCTTTTAACCATCAGAATCATCTTATTGTCAGTACTAATGTGAATAATTGTAATAAACTCCCAACAGTTGATTTGCTGGTCCTTTATTAGCATAAGGTTTTAAATGTAAATCCTGCTCATGCTGATTCTGTTACCCCTCATACTCCACTATAGTACAATCCTAATATTGTGTACCTGATGGAGACTGGAAAGTTGTGGGGGCTTCTATTGCACCTCCTGCCCAACACTACTGAAGATAGAAACAGTGAGTGTAAGGGCACAGAGTGGCGCAAGTGCCATGGTAGCTGGCTGACTAAATCTCTGGACATTGTGAGTAAGGCCTTTTGCCTAGAGCTACAGGTATATTTGTGCATTGAGGGTTAGATGCCAGAGATTGTTTCAGGGACTGTGACTGTTTTACAAAGTCTCAGATTAGCTGGCTGTCCCCTCTAACTCCAGCAATACTTAAATAGTAACTCCAATTTTATTGAGAAAAAAAAATCCCCCCTGGGTGATCTATGTACATTTCAGGGATTTTTTACAAACTCTGTAGAAGATTTCTTTCTTCTGTTAGTCTAAAAAAAATGCTGTTCGTCTGTGTCCATATGCAAAATAAATGTTGCTTTGTGGAGTGAATTTTTAATTATCAACCAGCTGCTCCACTTGCAGGGTTATAATGGGGAAAGTGCCAGGGTCTGCATCCCTTTAGATGTGATTTCCCTTTTGGGGTATGTGACAGACTCAACTGGGACAGCGGCTTTTTTAGCCTCTTGCCTACTGACTATGGGCCCTGGCTTTTAAGGAAGCACTACACTTTGATAGGTATGTGCCTGGGGGACCCATGGAGTAATGTTACTTTGGATTCAAGTCTATGTCTCCCCAATAACACACAGACACTGGGAATCTAGGCCCGGGATTCATGTTTAGGGCCTAGATGTCCCATTACCAACAATGACTGCTTCACACTGTGAGACTCATAGCAGATGTTGATATCCTCAGCTCAAGCTACCTATTGTGTAAGTGTCTTTCGCCCACAGTTTTTTTAACAAGAAAAAGTTTATTCAGAATAAAAAATGTCAAGCAGTGTACAGAATACAAGGACAATATATCGATGGAATGAAAAACACAGGGTAATATCATAATACAGATTATCCCAATGATCATAACAGTTAATAGGTTCAACAAACCCCAAACTAAACCATTAGTAAGCTCAAACATACTGTGTTGATTGAAGAAGGAAGTAAGGGAAAAGTGGGGGAGAGAGAAGAAGGGGAGGAGAGCGTAAGAGGGGGGAAGGAGAGAAAGGGGAGAGGGGAGGGTGGGAGAGAAAAAACAAGTTAGGGAGAGAGAGACGGGGGAATGGAAGAGAAACGAAACACAACCCCCGAAAATAAAGCATAAGTAACACAGTCAGACATATAAGAGACTTATCAGGGTTCATCATCCTGTCTAGGAGCCCCAAGCATCTATCCAATCTGACCAAATTTTGTAAAATTTTCTTGGCCAATTTTGATTGGTGTAAGTATATACAACAGTAAGTTATACAACAGTAAAACAGAATTAAACACTGTACGCCATGCGGAGACCGTTGGTGGGCTAGCAGCTTTCCAACTGTGAAATATTTCCCTCCGAGCATAAAATGTGGCATAACAAACAACTTAGTATATTGTCCCATAGGCTGGGCATCAAAAACATTCAACAGCAGTCATTTGGGGTCTAACTTGAGGGTCAAACTAGCAACTGATTGATATCAGCAAGCACCTCTGTCCAATAAGAGTGGGGGGGGGGGTGGACAGGACCAGACCATGTGCAAGAGGGATGCCTCAGTTAAGTTACATCTAGGGGATGAGACTGGAGAAGTGGGGCAGATAGCCATCAACCTTCTCGGGTGAAATATGCTATGTGCAGGAATTTAAGTTGGAGGAAGCAGAGATCATTGTGGTCACAAAGAAGGACAGACAATCCTCCCATTCATCCTCTGTGAGGCCAGGAAAATCAGCCTACCACTTGGCAAGGGTTTCAGTAAGTTTGGCTGTGAACACTGTCAACAGGCAGAAATATACGGATGACAGCGGCTTATCCAGTACCTTGGAGGTAAGAAATCACTCCACTGGGTCAGAATCTAAGGTGAGAGGAGATGGGAATTATTTCCGGAAAGCATGACGCAATTGTAGATATCTAAAAAGCATCCTATTTGGTAGATTAAGGGGAGCTTTAAGATCAGAAAACTAACGTAGCTTTTCATCCGAAACAATGTTTTAATCCCACCACCCCCCTAGCCACCCAGAACTGAGGCTCAAGGACAGTGTTCATATGCGGAAGAGCTGGATTACCCCAAAGGGGAATATGGGGAGAGAATGTCCCGGGGGAACGATAATGAGCCCTGGCCCTGTGCCATACCAAGATGATGGTTTGCATCAAGGTGATAATTCCTGGATGAGATCTCATGCCCCGGAAAACACCAGGTTAGCAAGGATGGAGTAGGAACCCATGATGGCCACCTCCAAAATAACTGCCAGGTTGTCCCGAGGCTGGGAGAACCACCACCTCAACATCACCAGCATCGTAGCCCAAAAATATGATTTGAAATTTGGCAAGGCTAATCTGCCCTGTGTAAGGGATATCATAGGGGCGCTAATTAGATATTATAGGCTAATTGGTAATCACTTATTTTACCATTAGACTATCTCGCGGGAGTATACCATATACCCGCAATTTTTGTGCATATAACCTTACTAAAAAATAAAAATTATATGTATATATGTGCCGTAGTGGCTCAAGTGAAAATATAATACTTCGTGCGACCTTGGTGCTCTGTATACCTATACGTGTAACTATACAATTGCTCACTAGTGACACGTATATCTTGCTTAATAATAAAACATTCAAAAAAATAGATTGCGACTCAGCTGCAACTTAAATTAATCAAGCTTTTGGTGATAGTTATATAATGCTCCACTACATAAATAGCACAACCTTTTCAAGTTGATTTAAACAATTCTACATGCGACCACATAGATTGCTCAATAATATCACTTTGGTAAAAATGCACACTTTGATTGATCATTAATGGCCCGACCTATCCCAGATATGCACCGCATAAAATGATATAACATTTGCTATAAATGCTTCACACCATATATATATTAATTGATCGTAAATGACACAGTCGTATCACAAGTATGTACTGCATACAAAGTCCAAGGGGATAAATGACTCCCTTCAAAAAACCTTATTGAAAAATAAATTGTAAATATTAAAAAAATAAAAAAATGTTCGTGACAACAATTCTTGTGATGATAAGTGATATTTCACTCCTTCCAAAGTAGTGTGACACCCTTCACCGTGATAATCTTCTTTCACCCAGTGTGAAAACTTAAAATAAGCTGGCCGCTTACCAGATGTAGTTGATTGTTTTAACTAAAAAACAATCAATTGCGCTTATACAGGATTAACCTGTTCACAGATACACCAAAGCTTTAACCAGGTTCTTCTCCTCATAGATAGGCTCAGGTCAGGATGAATACATAGATAGGAGCAGAGAAACACACCTCATAGCGTAATCTTGCTTTATTTAAAATTATTTGATAAAAACATATAGCCAAATGGCCACTTACATTGTTCGGTGCCCACCCGGCACTGGGGCTGCTAGCCTTGGATAAATATAGAGTGAAGGAGGATCTTTTGCAGATATTCAAACTTCTCTCTGCTGTTCAACGTGCGTTCCAGTCACCGCCGCTGACAACCAGACAGACAGGAAGCTTAGGGATAGTTACGTTCAGATAGTGATCAGGTACCGCCTCCGACGCACGTTTCGTGATGACACGTCTTCAGACGCCCCCCGGAGTTTCCGACAGACTTTGGATTGGGAACCTTTCTATCGGATTTTCCGATCGTGTGTATGCAATTCCGACACGCAAAATTCTGACGCATGCTGAGAAGCATTAAACTTCCCTTTTATAGTGCAGTCAAACGTTTTTTAAGGCGTGGTGTTATTGACCATCGGAATTTGCTGTGTCACCGTGTGTAGGCAAGACAGTTTGAGCGAAATTCCGTCGGAATTCCGACGGGAAAGCCATCATAGCTTTTTCCGACAAGAATTCCGACTGTGTGTACGCGACATAAGGGGAATGGAAGAGAGAGAGAGAGAGTTATTAGTATGCACCCTTGGACTTGGGTTGTTATATAACAGGCAAATCCACTTAATAAAACAGGGGCCAAACCTGAATTTACGGAGGACAGACAAGAGGTCTGTCGAATCAGGACCTTAGCTAAAATAATGTCCATATTGAGAAGGGAAATAGGCCGGTACAATGAACATTGATCTGGGTCCCTGCCAGGCTTGAGAAGGACCACCACCATGGCCTCGGCCATTAAGAGAGGAAGGGGGTACCCACCTCCAAAGACTTCAAAAGCATGGCAAGAAATGTGGGGAGTAGCCCTTCCACAAAATCCACAGGAAGACCATACGGTCCGGGGGTTTTCCCTGCCTGTGAAGCCACTGCCCGCTGAATTCCTTTTAGTGTGATAGGACTATCCAACCTGTCCCTATAGGTATCGGTAAGTCAAGGCAGATCAATTCCCTCCAAATAGCTAAGGAATTCCTCGTCCGCATCCACCACCCGAGAACTATATATATCTTGGTAAAAGAGGCAAAACAGGCATTCATTTGAGTGGTGTCAGTCAAAACTGCTCCAGTCGTATCTCGTATGCTGGTATAAGAAACAGGCGAGGAATGCTCCCTGGCCAACCATGCCAACATGCGACCATTCTTCTCCCCCTGCTCAAAAATATGTTGAGATTGATGCAGTAGTTGTGTCTTGGTAGCAGAGGTACAGAGAAGAAGGACATTCCTAAGTGCAGCTTGAAAGGAGGTGTATACTCTAGGGTCCCTTGACTGCGAGTATTCCAACTCCAGAGAGGTGAACCTCCATTCTGCCTGCTGAAGATAGTTCCTGGCCTCCCAACATACCCCAGGGATACAAGATTGAAAACAACCTCGGGAGAAGACATAAAGCATCCCAGGTGACAGGCACAGATTGGTCTTGGTCATTCCAATAGTGAATAATGTCTAATCTAACAACAAAAACCTAGAAAGCCACCACAAACTGTTATATAGTAGGTGAGGTTGAAAAAAGACACAAGTCCACCAAGTCCAACCTACAGTGGTGTGAAAAAGTGTTTGCCCCCTTCCTCATTTCCTGTTCCTTTGCATGTTTGTCACACTTAAGTGTTTCGGAACATCAAACCAATTTAAACAATAGTCAAGGACAACACAAGTAAACACAAAATGCAATTTGTAAATGAAGGTGTTTATTATTAAAGGTGAAAAAAAATCCAAACCATCATGGCCCTGTGTGAAAAAGTGATTGCCCCCCTTGTTAAAACATACTATAACTGTGGTTGTCCACACCTGAGTTCAATTTCTCTAGCCACACCCAGGCCTGATTATTGCCACACCTGTTCACAATCAAGGCATCACTTAAATAGGAGCTGCTTGACACAGTAAGGTCCACCAGAAGATCCTTAAAAGCTACACATCATGCCGAGACCCAAAGAAATTCAGGAACAATTGAGAAAGAAAGTAATTGAGATCTATCAGTCTGGAAAGGGTTTATAAAGCCATTTCCAAAGCTTTGGGAATCCAGCGAACCACAGTGAGAGCCATTATCCACAAATGGCGAAGACATGGAACAGTGGTGAACCTTCCCAGGAGTGGCCGGCCGCCCAAAATTACCCCAAGAACGCAGCGACGACTCATCCAAGAGGTCACAAAAGACCCCACAACAACGTCCAAGGAACTGCAGGCCTCACTTGCCTCAGTTAAGGTCAGCGTTCATGCCTCCACCATCAGGAAAAGACTGGGCAAAAATGGCCAGTTCCAAGGAGAAAACCACTGCTGAGCAAAAAGAACATCAAAGCTCGTCTCAATTTCTCCACAACACATCTTGATGATCCCCAAGACTTTTGGGACAACATTCTGTGGACCGATGAGACAAAAGTGGAACTCTTTGGAAGGTGTGTGTCCAAGTATATCTGGCATAGAAGGAACACTGCATTTCATAAAAAGAACATTATACCAACAGTAAAATATGGTGGTGGTAGTGTGATGGTCTAGGGCTGTTTTGCTGCTTCAGGACCTGGAAGACTTGCCGTGATAAAAGGAACTATGAATTCTGCTGTCTACCAAGAGATCCTGAAGGAGAATGTCCGACCATCTGTTCGTGTACTCAAGCTGAAACGAACTTGGGTTCTGCAGCAGGACAATGATCCTAAACACACCAGCAAGTCCACCACCGAATGGCTGAAGAAAAACAAAATGAAGACTTTGGAGTGGCCTAGCCAAAGTCCTGACCTGAATCCTATTGAGATGTTGTGGTATGACCTTAAAAAGGCTGTTCATGCTCGAAAACCCTCTAATGTAACTGAATTAGGACAATTCTGCAAAGATGAGTGGGCCAAAATTCCTCCAGGACGCTGTAAAAGCCTCATTGCACGTTATCGCAAACGCTTGGTTGCAGTTGTTGCTGCTAAGGGTGGCCCAACCAGTTATTAGGTTTAGGGGGCAATCACTTTTTCACACAGGGCCATGATGGTTTGGATTTTTTTTCACCTTTAATAATAAACACCTTCATTTACAAATTGCATTTTGTGTTTACTTGTGTTGTCCTTGACTATTGTTTAAATTGGTTTGATGTTCCGAAACACTTAAGTGTGACAAACATGCAAAGGAACTGGAAATGAGGAAGGGGGCAAACACTTTTTCACACCACTGTATGTGTGTGATTATATGTCAGTATTACATTGTATATCCCTGTATGTTGTGGTCATTCAGGTGCTTATCTAATAGTTTTTTGAAACTATCGATACTCCCCGCTGAAACCACCTCCTGTGGAAGGCAATTCCACATCCTTGCCGCTCTTACAGTAAAGAACCCTCTATGCAGTTTAAAGTTAAACCTCTTTAAACTCCCTTCTGCTGAAAAGTTTCATCCCTATTGTGGGATCACCAGTATGGTATTTGTAAATTGAAATCATATGCCCTCCCAAGCGTCTCTTCTCCAGAGAGAATAAGTTCAGTGCTCGCAACCTTTCTTCATAACTAATATCCTCCAGTCCCTTTATTAGCTTTGTTGCCCTTCTCTGTACTCGCTCCATTTCCAGTACATCCTTCCTGAGGACTGGTGCCCAGAACTGGACAGCATACTCCGGGTGAGGCCAGACGGGTGAGTCAATCCTTTTTTTAATGCATGCCAATATTCTGTTTGATTTGTTAGCAGCAGCTTGGCATTGCATGCCATTGCTGAGCCTATCATCTACTAAGACCCCTGGGTCCTTTCCATCATAGATTCCCCCAGAGGTTCTCCCCCAGTGAGTAGATTGCATTCATATGTTTGCCACCCAAATGCATTATTTTAAATGTTTCCACATTAAACTTAATTTGCCATGTAGTTGCCCACCCCATTCATTTGTTCAGATCTTCTTGCAAGGTTTCCACATCCCGCAGAGAAGTTATTGCCGTGCTTAGCTTCGTATCAAATACAGAGATTGAACTCCATACTCCCAGTTACATTTTCCCCTTAGTTTCATCCCTTTGAAGCTGTCCGCCAGAGTGGTCAATACACTAAGCTGTAAAGCCACCGGCGTTTGATCAGAAATGCCACGTGGCAAAATGGATATGTTGCAGACTCTGAACAGGACAGACCCCCAGCATAGACTAAATCTATTCGGGAGAAGGTTTTATAAGTCGAAGTCGCTGAGTGGCAGGTGTAAGCCCTATCATAAGGGTAACGCCACCTCTACACACATCAGTAAGGTTAGAAGCTTCCACCCAGGCAGCCAGCTCCTTGAGAGTACTGGCCGTGGAAGAGAAGCCTGTCCATGTTCTAGTCGGGGACCATATTAAAGTCACCAAAAAGTAAAACGTTGTCAGTAGAATAGGCCACAATTTTTGCTAGTAGCTGATTGAGAAATGTCATAGAGGCAGGGAGAGGAACATATAGTCCCACCAAGACCAATTCTAGTCTGTCTAACATAGCATGGAACAGAATATAACGGCCGTTCAGGTCCAGCCCCAGTGCTAACAACCAAAAAGGTAGTGACTTTTGAATTAAAATACTGACTCCCCATGAATAGTTTGTATATGTGGAGTGATAGTAGTGTCCCACCCAGGATGTTTTTAGACTAAGAAGTTTGCTCCTGCAGAATACAGATTTGGGAGAGTAAGCTTTAAGAAACTGAAAAACCAAAGACCTCTTCACTCTCTTTGCCCTTGGGCATTGGGGGTAGATAGTAAAAGAGGAGCAGAAAGGTGAGAACCCAGGAGTGTGACTCAGACCACCGTACACTCACAGCAACACAAATAGCAGCACAGATTATGAAAAAGATATGTTAAAATCAGCAAATAAACAAAAAAAAACATTCAAATAACCCCAACCAAACCCTCCACTCCCCACTCCACCAGCCCCAACACCCAACTTGGGAAGGTTTGAGTCCAACCACAACAGAGGCAGAATTGCATTTACATGAGTGCAGTGTGCCAAACGGCATCTTGCTCTCTGACAAACAACCAACAGTCATTTGCAGTATACTGGGGACCACGATAAAAAGATAGGTGTGGACACCCATTGATCGCTGGTAGCATTAAACTTGAAAAAAAACAACAGTATATAAAACAATCAAATGGTATGAAAGCATTCCAACTATGCAGCAAAGAGAGTCATCCAGGATGAAACAGGCTGGTAGGCAGCTGAAGATATGTCAGACCTGGAAAACAGCAACACCGGACTAAACTCTGATCCTCCAGACCTCAGGGCAAGTAGTAGAACCAGTCAAGTTACAAAACAGCTCTCCTGAGATAAAGAGCCTGCAGGTAGTGAAAGTATCAATGAGTCAATTTCAGACACACTGCAGCAGGGTTCAATGCCGGGGTATGGTATCCAGCCAGTTAGAGGCCACTTCAGGAGACCTGAAGAACCGGATAGTCTCACCGTCCTCCACCCACAGCCTGACTGGAAAAATAACATGCTGTATTTGATACCTTTCACACAACGTTTGGCTCTGACTGAGTCAAAAGACTCTGCATCTCCACTGAATAATCTTGGAAAATCATAAGTTTCATGTTCTCATACCGGATTTTGCTCAGAGCTCTGGATTCCCTCAACACCAGGTTGCGGTCCTCAAAAATGCACCAGCTTAAAGCTGAAAGTCCGGGGAGGCGTCCCCTGGGGAAGAGCCGGGCCCCAACGGTTACTCTATCTTATATTATAAATGGTTCCAAAAAAAAATGATCCCTAAATTATGTGATTATCTGAATACGTTGGCAGAAAGAGCGAACTTACAGGAGGAGTCACTGCTGGCTTAAATAACTCTTAATTTGAAGGAGCGGAAGGACCCAGCAGCTCCTGCGTTTTATAGACTGATATCGCTGTTAAACACAGACATAAATATCTTCGCCAAAATAATCGCAGAAAGATTAAAACCATTGCTACCAAGATTAATTCATAATGACCAGGTAGGGTTTGTGACAGGGAGAGAGCGGAGGGATGATTGCTTTAAGTCCCTATTCCTGATACATGAAGTAAGAAATAGGGAGACCCCAGTCGTACTTCTGTCAATAGACACCGAAAAGGCCTTTGACAGAGTGGACTGGGGTTTCACGCTTGGAACACTAATGCCGCGTACACACCATTGGAATTTCCGACTGTGTATATGCTCTATCAGACATTTGCTGTCGGAATTTCCGACAACAAATGTTTGAGAGCTGGTTCTAAAATTTTGGACAACAAAACTTCACGCATGCTCGGAATCAAACAGGCTATTGAACTTAATTTTTGTCGGCTCGTCGCACGTTTTGTACATCACTGTGTTCTTGACGTTTGGAATTTCTGACAACATTTGTGTGACCGTGTGTATGCAAGGCAAGTTTGAGCCAACATCCATCGGAAATAAATCCACGGTTTTGTTGTCGGAATGTCCGATAGTCTGTAAGCGGCATTAGACATTTGGGTGTTGGGGAAAGGATGATGCGATGGATATCTGCATTTTATCAGCACCCACTGGCTAAAACTATTTAATGGGACGAGGCAAGGATGCCCCCTCTCTCCAATGCTGTTTGTAATAGCATTGGAACCCCTGTTAGTTGTGATCCACAAAAGCGCAAATATCAGAGGGGTGAGAGTAGGGGATAGGGAGTATAGAGTGGCTGCATATGCGGATGATATACTATTCTATATTTACAATCCCAGGCTAACATTTCCAAGTGTGCTAGAGGAGCTGAGCCAATATGGGACTCTGACAAATTAAAAAATTAATATATCCAAATCAGAAATCCTGTATATAACTACCCCAAGGGAGGAACAGTGGGCAATTCAACCAAAATTCCCTTTTGTATGGTGTAGAGAGGAATTGGGATACTTTGGAATAAAGCTAACTGCATCTATAGCGACTCTGTACAAGGCCAATTATATCCCAATACTTAATAAGGTTAAGGAAGAACTAAACTATCTGAGACATAAACCCCTCTCCTGGATAGGCATAATAAACGCACTAAAAATTAATATCTTGCCAAAACTAACATATATATTTCAAATGATGCCAATAACATTATCCCAGGAATATTTTAGTAAATTAAGATCTATGGTATTAAAATATATATGGGCACACAAATGCCCTAGGGTCTCATACGCAACACTTGTGAAGGAAAAAAAGACAGGTGGGTTAGCAGCACCCGACTTTAAGAAATATTATCAGGCAACTTCTATTTCACGGATAGTAGAGTGGATGCACAATAAGGAAGGGAAAAGCTGGGTAAATATTGAGATGTCACAAAGCAAAGTTGATTTAGGGAAGATGGTATGGATACCACGGCAACAAAGAGGAAATACTATTGCAGGATGTGATAAAAGGGAATAGAATATACACGTACACTTAAATTACACAAAAATGGGGAAATATGTCATTAGATAGATGGAGGTACACACAATTACAGCACTTTACACAATCACTACTGCAGCCACTATGGGGAAAAGGAAACATGAGGTTAACAGAGAAGCCGTTCTGCTTCTCCTCACAGAGGGCGCAGAGGTTCAAAGCAGATATCCCCCCAACATGCTTGAGGGGTTGTGACGCTTTGGGAACCTTCGTACACCTGTGGATGGAATGTGCAAAGATACAGCCTTACTGGGAGGGAATCACAGGAGCGATATATCAAATAACAGGACAATATTCTCAGATGGATCCTTGAAAATGCCTATTTCATGACACAAGAAAAACGGTCGCTCAGTATAGGAATACTTTAGTTCCACGCTTATTAAACCCAGCTAAAAGTCTCATCCCGAGACTATGGACAATCCCAGAACCCCCGAATATGAAAGAGTGGGTAGCAAAGATGGACTGGCTGAGATCTATAGAGGAAACAATACATATAGCAGATGAAGGCAAAAAAACGCGCTACCCTAACAGGCACAAATAATCACACTATTTAAAAGAAAAGGTGAAACTAAACCGGCTGCAGAATGGTGGGATAAACACACATGAAATATGGAAAAAATAAAAACTGCGCCAGGTAAAAAATAAACAATAAATCTAAAAGAAACCACTACACATGTGTGATCTGTGTATCTGATTTATAGTACTTGAGGTACTAATAACCTAAAGAATATGGTCTGCACACAGATTTAAAAAGGGCATAGGCAAACAGCATTGATATATTCACAGGTTAAAACAACATAAATGACAAAATGTTCATCGAGGAATGTCCAAACATAGAACTGTGGGTAATGGTAGAATGGTATTCTCAGAGTGCTTGTGATAGATGAATTTCAAAACAATGGATGAATGCCCTCATATAAAGTTGATTCCACCACACCAATGTGCTCCACTTCTATTAAAGTGCCATCACCAGTAAGTAGGCTCCTTACCAGATGTACAGCAAACAAAAGCACTCAGGATAGAGCCTTAACCCAGGAGTCCAAACATCAGGTACAGTTTCCCCTCAGACCATGTCCTCCAAGATCAATAAATCCAGACCAGAGTTCCAAAACAGGGGAGGAGGGGGACGTTCCAGTATCAAGATGAATAGATAAAGCACTCAAAGGTGCATCCCAAGGTTACCATGTAAATGATAAAGGCAGACCATAGCGTGATATTGTAAAAAATAAAATTACTTTAATGAAGATAAGATATTACTCACATTCTTAACCACTTGCCGACCAGCGCACGCAGATATACGTCGACAGAATGGCACGGACAGGCAGGAGGGCGTATATATACGTCCCTCCTTTAGCCTGTCCGTGCCATCGGGAGCGCGCCGGGAGCGGCGCGCTCCCGCGCTGGTCGGACCCCCGTGAGTCCGGCCGCGGTCCCCGCGGACTCGATCGCCGCGGGGACTCCCGCGATCGTCTCACGGAGCGGCTGAACGGGGAGATGCCGAGATAAACAGCATCTCCCCGTTCTGCCTAGCAACTAGTGACGCCGATCTCTGCTCCCTGTGATTGGAGCAGAGATCAGCATTCACTAGCTGACAGCCACGCCCCCCCACAGTAAAAAACACACCCCTAGGCCTACTTAACCCCTACACTGCCACCTTGTGGTTAACTCCTAAACTGCCAGTGTCATTTATACAGAAATCAATGCATTTAAATGCATTAATTGCTGTAAAAATGACAATGGTCCCAAAAATGTGTCAAAAATGTCCGATGTGTCCGCCATAATGTCGCAGTCACAAAAAAAATCGCAGATCTCCGCCATTAATAAAAAAAAAAAATTATTAATAAAAATGCTATAAAACTATCCCCTATCTTGTAAACGCTATAACTTCTGCGCAAACCGATCAATAATCGCTTATTGCGATTTTTTTTACCAAAAATATGTAGAAGAATATGTATCGGCCTAAACTGAGGAAAAAAAATGTTTTTTTTATATATTTTTGGGGGATATTTATTATAGCAAAAAATAAAAAATAATGCATTTTTTTCAAAATTGTCGCTCTATTTTTGTTTATAGCGCAAAAAATAAAAACCGCAGGGGCGATCAAATACCACCAAAAGAAAGCTCTATTTGTGGGAAAAAAAGGACGTCAATTTTGTTTGGGAGCCACGTCGCACGACCGCGCAATTGTCAGTTAAAGCGACGCAGTGCTGAATCGCAAAAAGGGGCCTGGTCCTTTGGCTGCAAATTGGTCCGGTCTGAAAGTGGTTAATGAACAAGATAGGCAGTAAAAATCCAACGATTATTTAAAAGCTGCTATATACATATAGCAGATGATTCCTTAGAGGCATATCGTATTATATGGGGGAAATGGCTGAAGTTCGAAATGATGGCTAATGGGACCAAATAAGGTGGGAGATGGTAGAATTTAGAGTGAGAGAGGAAGGAGAGAAGGAAAAAAGGGGGAAGAAGGGGAGGAAAAAGAAAGGGGAGAGGAGGTCGAGGAAGGGGTCGAAGAGTCAAAGAGGGAGTGGGGTCTAGAGGAGAGAGAGACTAGGGTGTTTTTTTGGGGGTTTGGAAAGGGGGTATGGGATATGGGGAACACAAATGAAATGTATACTGTTGGTAAAAACTATATTAAATAATGACCTGCCCGCTATATTTTTTACCCCCACCGCGCCAACTAATAGTGAAAATTTAAATATTAAATAAATTGGTGACAATAAATAAATTGGTGTAAATAGCTGCTACTTAAATAATATAGAAATGTAAAATCTGCAATTTATCCTAAAAATATATAAATATATCCTAGGAGAAAATTAGTAGCGCTTAAGTGTAAAACTCATACAAATTTCAAAGTACAATAATAAGATAAGTGAATAATTTTCATATAAAATACTAATAAAATCCAACATATAGGTGTAAATATAGATATATATCACCCTAGTGAAAAAGTGATAAAATGCATATATATATATATATATATATATATATATATATATATATATATAGTGATAACGGAATATAAAGTCCAAATATGTGAGCAATAACGTGAAAAAGAAGCAAAGTATCTCTTCAAAGTGTGTCTTCAGTACAAAAATCTTCAAACAAATCTTGGAACATCCACCACACCACGTGCTCTGTGACACCTCTCCCTCTGAAGAGCAAACTCACCAGATAACAATGCCTCCCACTCTCGTGTTTGGCCAAATCGTTTTTTTCCACTTCAGGGGTTAATAGTATCCGTCCACTCGTTCTATTTATTGTGTGTTAGTATGACTCCATATGTAAGAAAAAGTAAGTGCTCCACATAGTGTAATAAAATTCAACCAGTTTAATATATCACACTAAAAACTTCCAATGGTACAACTCACATTTTTCCAAATAAAATCACGCCTTTCAAATAAAATCACAGCAACCGAACTATAGGGGACAAATGGTAAACTGCGGCCACGGCGGACCAGAGGTGTGCGTTCAACCGTCGTATCTCACCCACTCCAAGGTCTCTCAGTTTGAAGCAGCAGTAAAAATTTAGCAGAGCAGCGTCTCACATCAGTACAAACACTTGTCCTGTAGCCACGCCCCCGACATGTTTCGTCGTAATGACTTCCTCATGGAGGCATGATTTTATTTGGAAAAATGTGAGTTGTACCATTGGAAGTTTTTAGTGTGATATATTAAACTGGTTGAATTTTATTACACTATTTGGAGCACTTACTTTTTCTTACATATGGAGTCATACTAACACACAATAAATAGAACGAGTGGACGGATAATATTAACCCCTGAAGTGGAAAAAAGCGCTTTGGCCAAACACGAGAGTGGGAGGCATTGTTATCTGGTGAGTTTGCTCTTCAGAGGGAGAGGTGTCACAGAGCATGTGGTGTGGTGGATGTTCCAAGATTTGTTTGAAGATTTTTGTACTGAAGACACACTTTGAAGAGATACTTTGCTTCTTTTTCACGTCATTGCTCACATATTTGGACTTTATATTCCGTTATCACTATATATATATATATATATATATATATATATATATATATATATATATGCATTTTATCACTTTTTCACTAGGGTGATATATATCTATATTTACACCTATATGTTGGATTTTATTAGTATTTTATATGAAAATTATTCACTTATCTTATTATTGAAATTTATATGAGTTTTACACTTAAGCGCTACTAATTTTCTCCTAGGATATATTTATATATTTTTAGGATAAATTGCAGATTTTACAACACAAATGAAATGATGTAATAATGTAAGAAAAGAATGTGCAGAGCTGTGCTGTGATTAGACCAGCTCTCTGCTAATCTATTTATAGCACCCACCCCAAAACAAATTTCCTGCTGCTTTTATCTCCAGTGTCGGAGAACTTGTCAGAAGTTATCATGCTGATAACAGAGGAACGGATCAGAAGAAAGACACGGGGCTTTGGAGAGAGATAAGAAAACACTGCAGATGTATGTGCTCAGCTCAAATCTCATAAATCAGGTTTACATCCACTTTAATGCATAGAATGCATTAAGATAAAAAACCTTCTGACTTTACAATCACTTTAAGCATAAAAAGAATGTAGTCAAAGATATGTTGATCAAGGCACATTTAGGTCTTGGCCACAGCAACAAAATAATAAATGAAGCAGTTATTTTGTGTGTCTAACATTTCAGCGGGGTGCAGCCCACCTTTACCAATTCAACTAGCAATAGTAATAGTACATTTAACTAACATTTACATACATACTTATCATAACCCAATCAACAGTGTATTAAAATGACATCGGAGATCACCCCTGGTGTCAACTAGGGATGAGCCGAACACCCCCGGGTTCGGTTCGCACCAGAACCTTCGAACGGACCGAAAGTTTGCGCGAATTTTCGAACCCTATTCGTTATAATGGACGCGAACGTTCAAAATCAAAATTGCTAATTACAATGGCCAATATGCATGTTAATGTCATAAAACAGGTTTGGGGACCCGGGTCCTGCCCCAGGGGACATATATCAATGCAAAAAGAACTTTTAAAAACTAAAGTTTTTTCGGGAGCAGTCATTTTAATGATGCATAAAGTGAAAAAAAAAAAAGTGAAATTTTCCTTTAAATATGGTACCTGGGGGGTGTCTAAAGTATGCCTGTGAAGTTGCATGTGTTTCCCGTGTTTAGAACTGTCCTTGCACAAAATGACATTTGTAAAGGAAAAAAAGAAGCCATTTAAAACCACTTGCGGCTTTAATGTCATGTCTTGTCCTGGCCGCCATATGGCTTAAAATCCTTGAGAAAAATGGCATGGCTACCCAATCACCCCCCCCCCACCCCAGCCCCTTTGGGTCTTGTATGGATATTAAGGGGGACCCCGCACCCAAAATAAAACCCTATACCTACAACCCTATATACTCTGAACAGCAGTATATAGGTAGTGCAAACAAGACACGGACTGTAGGTTTGTTCTTAAGAAGAATCTGAACAGGTACATTATGAAGTGTAGCTCCATCCCAAAAAAAATCAATTTTTAAGCTTTTTGGAGAACATAGGGAGGGGTTATCACCCCTGTAACATTTGCTGTCTTTGCACATCTGTTCAGAACATGTCACCTCACTTTCCGTCCCAATGACAAATGTTTTTGGAAAAGTGGGGTTTTAATTGAAACAAGGATTGGTGATAAAGCATCAGTAGAGAGGAGATACCTTTTTCCCAAATTAAATCTAACAGGATAGAATTTCCCTTCCTAGGGGTAGATTTCCTCTCACTTCCTGTTTTCTCTTTCCATTTGCAAGTAGGAGTCGTTTGTAAGTTGGATGTTTGAAAGTAGGGGCCTGCCGTATATACTCTGCAGAAATTTGCCCTATTAGATGTTGGTGTAGCCACAAGACTGGTGGGCACAGGAATGGGCCCTGCTGTGAGTTAATAGATCAAGATTTGTACTTGCATGCACCTGTTGAACCGGGCAGAAAAATTGGGCCTTTGGTGGTGGTGGACGGTGTTGCCACAAGACTGTAAGCCCTCACAGTTACTCTTGGTGGGTGCAGGAATGGGCCCTGCTGTGAGTTATTAGATCAAGATTTGTAATTGCATGCACCTGTTGAACAGGGCAGAAAAATTGGGCCTTTGGTGGTGGTGGTGGACGGTGTTGCCACAAGACTGTAGGCCCTCATAGTTACTCTTGGTGGGTGCAGGAATGGGCCCTGCTGTGAACTATTAGATCAAGATTTGTAATTACACGCCCCTGTTGAACAGGGGCTGAAAAATTGTGCCTTAGGCATTGGTGCTGGTGCCACAACACTGCAACCCCTCACAGATACTGTACTCTTAGCACAGCAATGAGACCTGTTGCAAAGCATTGCCTAAAAATTGTAATTACACGCCCCAACAGGGGCTGAAAAATTGTGCCTTAGGCACTGGTGCTGGTGCCACAACACTGCAACCCCTCACAGATACTGTACTTGGAGCACAGCAGTCACACACACTTAAGCGCTACTAATTTTCTCCTAGGATATATTTATATATTTTTAGGATAAATTGCAGATTTTACAACACAAATGAAATGATGTAATAATGTAAGAAAAGAATGTGCAGAGCTGTGCTGTGATTAGACCAGCTCTCTGCTAATCTATTTATAGCACCCACCCCAAAACAAATTTCCTGCTGCTTTTATCTCCAGTGTCGGAGAACTTGTCAGAAGTTATCATGCTGATAACAGAGGAACGGATCAGAAGAAAGACACGGGGCTTTGGAGAGAGATAAGAAAACACTGCAGATGTATGTGCTCAGCTCAAATCTCATAAATCAGGTTTACATCCACTTTAATGCATAGAATGCATTAAGATAAAAAACCTTCTGACTTTACAATCACTTTAAGCATAAAAAGAATGTAGTCAAAGATATGTTGATCAAGGCACATTTAGGTCTTGGCCACAGCAACAAAATAATAAATGAAGCAGTTATTTTGTGTGTCTAACATTTCAGCGGGGTGCAGCCCACCTTTACCAAGGCAACTAGCAATAGTAATAGTACATTTAACTAACATTTACATACATACTTATCATAACCCAATCAACAGTGTATTAAAATGACATCGGAGATCACCCCTGGTGTTAACTAGGGATGAGCCGAACACCCCCGGGTTCGGTTCGCACCAGAACCTTCGAACGGACCGAAAGTTTGCGCAAATTTTCGAACCCTATTCGTTATAATGGACGCGAACGTTCAAAATCAAAATTGCTAATTACAATGGCCAATATGCATGTTAATGTCATAAAACAGGTTTGGGGACCCGGGTCCTGCCCCAGGGGACATATATCAATGCAAAAAGAACTTTTAAAAACTAAAGTTTTTTCGGGAGCAGTCATTTTAATGATGCATAAAGTGAAAAAAAAAAAAGTGAAATTTTCCTTTAAATATGGTACCTGGTGGGTGTCTAAAGTATGCCTGTGAAGTTGCATGTGTTTCCCGTGTTTAGAACTGTCCTTGCACAAAATGACATTTGTAAAGGAAAAAAAGAAGCCATTTAAAACCACTTGCGGCTTTAATGTCATGTCTTGTCCTGGCCGCCATATGGCTTAAAATCCTTGAGAAAAATGGCATGGCTACCCAATCACCCCCCCCCCCCCACCCCAGCCCCTTTGGGTCTTGTATGGATATTAAGGGGGACCCCGCACCCAAAATAAAACCCTATACCTACAACCCTATATACTCTGAACAGCAGTATATAGGTAGTGCAAACAAGACACGGACTGTAGGTTTGTTCTTAAGAAGAATCTGAACAGGTACATTATGAAGTGTAGCTCCATCCCAAAAAAAATCAATTTTTAAGCTTTTTGGAGAACATAGGGAGGGGTTATCACCCCTGTAACATTTGCTGTCTTTGCACATCTGTTCAGAACATGTCACCTCACTTTCCGTCCCAATGACAAATGTTTTTGGAAAAGTGGGGTTTTAATTGAAACAAGGATTGGTGATAAAGCATCAGTAGAGAGGAGATACCTTTTTCCCAAATTAAATCTAACAGGATAGAATTTCCCTTCCTAGGGGTAGATTTCCTCTCACTTCCTGTTTTCTCTTTCCATTTGCAAGTAGGAGTCGTTTGTAAGTTGGATGTTTGAAAGTAGGGGCCTGCCGTATATACTCTGCAGAAATTTGCCCTATTAGATGTTGGTGTAGCCACAAGACTGGTGGGCACAGGAATGGGCCCTGCTGTGAGTTAATAGATCAAGATTTGTACTTGCATGCACCTGTTGAACCGGGCAGAAAAATTGGGCCTTTGGTGGTGGTGGACGGTGTTGCCACAAGACTGTAAGCCCTCACAGTTACTCTTGGTGGGTGCAGGAATGGGCCCTGCTGTGAGTTATTAGATCAAGATTTGTAATTGCATGCACCTGTTGAACAGGGCAGAAAAATTGGGCCTTTGGTGGTGGTGGTGGACGGTGTTGCCACAAGACTGTAGGCCCTCATAGTTACTCTTGGTGGGTGCAGGAATGGGCCCTGCTGTGAACTATTAGATCAAGATTTGTAATTACACGCCCCTGTTGAACAGGGGCTGAAAAATTGTGCCTTAGGCATTGGTGCTGGTGCCACAACACTGCAACCCCTCACAGATACTGTACTCTTAGCACAGCAATGAGACCTGTTGCAAAGCATTGCCTAAAAATTGTAATTACACGCCCCAACAGGGGCTGAAAAATTGTGCCTTAGGCACTGGTGCTGGTGCCACAACACTGCAACCCCTCACAGATACTGTACTTGGAGCACAGCAGTCACACCTGTTGCGAAGCATCTTTTTAAAAAATTGTAATTACACGCCCCTGTTATACAGGGGCTGAAAAATTGTGCCTTAGGCACTGGTGCTGGTGCCACAACACTGCAACCCCTCACAGATACTGTACTTGGAGCACAGCAGTCACACCTGTTGCAAAGCATCTTTTTAAAAAATTGTAATTACACGCCCTTGTTATACAGGGGCTGAAAAATTGTGCCTTAGGCACTGGTGCTGGTGCCACAACACTGCAACCCCTCACAGATACTGTACTTGGAGCACAGCAGTCACACCTGTTGCAAAGCATCTTTTTAAAAAATTGTAATTACACGCTTCTGTTATACAACACGAGGATCCTTCCGCAGGCTTTGCAGGATCAGGGAGGCCATGCAGCGTAGGTTAGCTGAGGCATTCGGTCCGGAGTCTTCTGGGTCACTGAGGATGACATGATCGCGAGCCACCTCCTTCCAGCCACGTACAAGTCCACTGGTTTGTTGGGACTGTACATCATCCCTAAAAGACTGCTGCTGCTGATGCTGAGTGCCAGGCTCCACCTCCATGCTCACACAATCCTCCTCCTCCTCCTCCTCCTCATCCTCATCCTCTTCCTGTGTGATGGGTGGGACAGAAGGAACACTGTCTGGATAAAGGGGGCCTTGAGAGGCCTCTTCCTGCCTCTGTTCTGCCTCAAGTGCCCTGTCCATTATCCCACGCAGCGTATGCTCCAACAGGTGGACAAGAGGTACAGTGTCACTGATGCATGCACTGTCACTGCTCACCATCCTCGTGGCCTCCTCAAATGGTGAGAGGACAGTGCATGCATCCCTGATCATGCTCCACTGGCGTGGGGAAAAAAAGCCAAGCTCCCCTGACCCTGTCCTGGTGCCGTAGTCGCAAAGGTACTCATTGATGGCCCTCTGCTGCGTGTGCAGTCGCTGCAGCATGGCCAACGTTGAGTTCCACCTGGTGGGCATGTCACATATTAGGCGGTTCTTGGGCAGGTTCAGCTCCTTTTGCAGCTCAGTCAGCCGAGCACTGGCATTATAAGATCGGCGGAAATGCACACAGACTTTCCTGGCCTGCCTCAGGACATCCTGTAAGCCTGGGAACCTGCCCAAGAACCGCTGCACCACCAGGTTGAGGACGTGAGCCATACAGGGCACATGGGTGAGCTGCCCCTGTCGCACGGCGGAGAGGAGGTTGGTGCCATTGTCAGAAACGACAATTCCTGGCTTAAGCTGGCGTGGCGTCAACCACCTCTCGGCCTGCCCCTGCAGAGCTGCCAGAACCTCTGGCCCAGTGTGGCTCCTGTCCCCCAAACACACCAGCGCAAGCACGGCATGGCATCTTTTTGCCTGCGTACTCGCGTAGCCCCTTGTACGCCTACGGAGCACCGCTGGTTCTGAGGACAGAGCACTGGAGGAAGAAGAAGAGGAGGGGGTGGAGGAGAGAGGTGTGTCACAACCAGTAGTAGCATTTTGGAGGCGTGGTGGCGGAACAACCTCCAACACTACTGCACCTTGTCCTGCATCCCTCCCAGCTGCCAATAGAGTGACCCAATGGGCCGTGAAAGAAAGATAACGTCCCTGTCCATGCCTGCTGGACCATGAGTCAGCGGTAATATGCACCTTACCGCTGACCGCCCTGTCCAGCGAGGCATGGACATTGCCTTCCACATGCCGGTAGAGAGACGAAATCGCCTTCCGTGAGAAAAAGTGGCGTTTGGGAACCTGCCACTGAGGAACCGCACATTGAACAAACTCACGGAAGGGGGGCCGAGTCTACCAACTGAAAAGGCAGCAGTTGAAGTGCTAGCAATTTAGCCAAGCTAGCATTCAACCGCTGGGCATGTGGATGGCTGGGAGTATACTTCTTTCGACGGTCCAGCAGCTGGGGCAGGGAAATTTGCCTGCAACAATCGGACGTCGGTGTACTGCAAGTACTTGGTTGTGACACACCTAATTCTACACCTTCAGTCCTCTCAGAGCAGCTTTCAGAGAGGACTGAAGATATAGTGGGGATGGAGATCCCAGCTGATGAGGAGCAAGGAGAGGTCCGCTTTGTTCTTTGGTGTGGGTCTTTTATGTGTGCTTGCCAACGAGCTGCATGGCAGGTCGACATATGTCTGCTCATGCTTGTGGTGCCCAAGCGGCTGATGTTTTGGCCATGCGAGATACGCTTGAGACAAATATTGCAAATAGCAGTGGTGCGATCTGATGCACTCGTCTCAAAAAAGGCCCACACCAAAGAACTTTTGTGATAACGTGTAGAGGCAGCGCCCTGCACAGGACTGAGCTCTGCGGTGTGGTACAGTTGCTGTGCTGGCCTCTAGCTGGCCTCCAGGGGGCATCCTGCCTCGTTGGACATGTGACGCCGCATCCTCCTCCTCCTCCTCCTCCTCTCTCCCTTCAGGCACCCACGTGGAGTCAGTGACCTCATCATCCCCTCCCTCTTCACTACTAGAGCAAACCTGGCAGTAAGCTGCAGCTGGTGGAACAGTACTGCCAGATTGCTGTCCTTCAGCATCCCCTCTCTCTGCGCGCACAATACTGCCTTCCTCAAGCTGGGTATCATCATCCGAGCCTTCGAATCGTTGGGCATCCTCCTGGAGCATGTACCCAACACTGTGCTCAAAGAGTTCGGGGGACTCCTCAGGAGGACATGGTGGGTCTAGGGAAGGGGTGGCTGATGATGCCATTGAGTACGCGTTGGCAGCTGCTCTGCCAGTACCCTGAGCCTGGGTGAGAGAGGATGAGGAGGATGAGGAGGGCTTGGTCATCCATTCTACCAAGCCTTCGGCATGATGCGGCTCCACATGTCCAGCTGCCGAAAACAAAGACAAGCGTGTCCTATGGCCACGTGCTGATGACGATGCACGACCACGTCCACGGCCAGCACTGTTGTCTCTAGAAACAGAGCCTGCCTGCCCTGTGTTCTTGCCTCGGCACGCTCTGCCTCTCCTTGGCGGTCTTCCAGCCATTGTAGTCGGTAGTGTATATAGTATAAAAAATGGGTGCTGCTG
Source organism: Lithobates sylvaticus (assembly GCA_028564925.1). Taxonomy (NCBI): domain Eukaryota; kingdom Metazoa; phylum Chordata; class Amphibia; order Anura; family Ranidae; genus Lithobates; species Lithobates sylvaticus. The sequence goes on along the minus strand of CM053028.1, from coordinate 303,754,396 downwards.
AGAAGAAAATATAGGAGCTCTGTGTGCTGCCACTAACACACTAGAAGTCCTATGGGTGCTTCTGGGAAGAAAATATAGGAGCTCTGTGTGATGCCACTAACACACTAGAAGTCCTATGGGTGCTGCTGAGAAGAAAATATAGGAGCTCTGTGTGATGCCACTAACACACTAGAAGTCCTATGGGTGCTTCTGGGAAGAAAATATAGGAGCTCTGTGTGATGCCACTAACACACTAGAAGTCATATGGGTGCTGCTGAGAAGAAAATATAGGAGCTCTGTGTGATGCCACTAACACACTAGAAGTCCTATGGGTGCTTCTGGGAAGAAAATATAGGAGCTCTGTGTGATGCCACTAACACACTAGAAGTCCTATGGGTGCTTCTGGGAAGAAAATATGGGAGCTCTGTGTGATGCCACTAACACACTAGAAGTCCTATGGGTGCTTCTGGGAAGAAAATATGGGAGCTCTGTGTGATGCCACTAACACACTAGAAGTCCTATGGGTGGTTCTGGGAAGAAAATATAGGAGCTCTGTGTGATGCCACTAACACACTAGAAGTCCTATGGGTGCTGCTGAGAAGAAAATATAGGAGCTCTGCGTGATGCCACTAACACACTAGAAGTCCTATGGGTGCTTCTGGGAAGAAAATATAGGAGCTCTGTGTGATGCCACTAACACACTAGAAGTCCTATGGGTGCTTCTGGGAAGAAAATATAGGAGCTCTGTGTGATGCCACTAACACACTAGAAGTCCTATGGGTGCTGCTGAGAAGAAAATATAGGAGCTCTGTGTGATTCCACTAACACACTAGAAGTCCTATGGGTGCTTCTGGGAAGAAAATATGGGAGCTCTGCGTGATGCCACTAACACACTAGAAGTCCTATGGGTGCTTCTGGGAAGAAAATATGGGAGCTCTGTGTGATGCCACTAACACACTAGAAGTCCTATGGGTGCTTCTGGGAAGAAAATATGGGAGCTCTGTGTGATGCCACTAACACACTAGAAGTCCTATGGGTGCTTCTGGGAAGAAAATATGGGAGCTCTGTGTGATGCCACTAACACACAATTGAAGTCCTATGGGTACTTCTGGGAAGAAAATATGGGAGCTCTGTGTGATGCCACTAACACACTAGAAGTCCTATGGGTGCTTCTGGGAAGAAAATATGGGAGCTCTGTGTGATGCCACTAACACACTAGAAGTCCTATGGGTGCTGCTGGGAAGAAAATATGGGAGCTCTGTGTGATGCCACTAACACACTAGAAGTCCTATGGGTGCTTCTGGGAAGAAAATATGGGAGCTCTGTGTGATGCCACTAACACACTAGAAGTCCTATGGGTGCTTCTGGGAAGAAAATATGGGAGCTCTGTGTGATGCCACTAACACACTAGAAGTCCTATGGGTGCTTCTGGGAAGAAAATATGGGAGCTCTGTGGGAGCTCTGTGTGATGCCACTAACACACTAGAAGTCCTATGGGTGCTTCTGGGAAGAAAATATGGGAGCTCTGTGTGATGCCACTAACACACTAGAAGTCCTATGGGTGCTTCTGGGAAGAAAATATGGGAGCTCTGTGTGATGCCACTAACACACTAGAAGTCCTATGGTGCTTCTGGGAAGAAAATATGGGAGCTCTGTGTGATGCCACTAACACACTAGAAGTCCTATGGGTGCTTCTGGGAAGAAAATATGGGAGCTCTGTGTGATGCCACTAACACACTAGAAGTCCTATGGGTGCTTCTGGGAAGAAAATATGGGAGCTCTGTGTGATGCCACTAACACACTAGAAGTCTTATGGGTGCTTCTGGGAAGAAAATATGGGAGCTCTGTGTGAAGCCACTAACACACTAGAAGTCCTATGGGTGCTTCTGGGAAGAAAATATGGGAGCTCTGTGTGATGCCACTAACACACTAGAAGTCCTATGGGTGCTTCTGGGAAGAAAATATGGGAGCTCTGTGTGATGCCACTAACACACTAGAAGTCCTATGGGTGCTGCTGAGAAGAAAATATAGCAGCTCTGTTTGCTGCCACGAACACACTAGAAGTCCTATGGGTGCTGTTGGGGTGCAATGCTGTGCTAACAGCACTGCGGTGGTTGGTACTACTGCAATAGTGTACTAACAGTAAGCACGCATCAGACTAATCCCCAGCAGCAGCTAATAACACACTAACTGTGCAATCAGCAGCAATGAACGATCAATGACTTAGGTAGCAATGGTTTAGCAAAGAAACAGCCAATGGTTTAGCAAAGAAGAGCAAATCTTTCAGTAGCAATCAAGCAAAGACAGAATCAGCAGACTGATCTCTCCTAAAGCCGGAACTCATGTGACCGGGGCCGACGGCGTGGCGGCCTTTTAAATGGTGGGGCGTGTACTAAAGCCCCTGAGCTTTAATTGGCTACAGGCGTCCTGCCTGTAGCCAATTATTGCTCTCTGAGTTTCCGGCGCTGTGATTGGCCAAGCATGCAGGGTCACAGTGTATGCTTGGCCAATCATCAAGCCAGCAATGCACTGCGCCGGCCGCGCCAGCCGCAATGCATTGCGGGGCCGCTCGCATCACACGAATGTGATGCGAACGGCCCAAATAGTTCTGGGCGCGCCGAGCAAGCGAACGCCTGGTGCTCGATTCGAACGTGGGTTCGAATCAAGCACCGGGCCCATCCCTAGTGTCAACATAAAATATAGGGACAACAATAGGCAGGGGTATAAGTAATATTAACTGCTCAACAGCAGGTAATAAAAATAAGCCACATGCATAACATACCTAAAGAGTAGATCCAGGGTGATGCTCTAAATATAAGCAATATGTCCAAAACGCCAAAGCAGCAGGGAACTCCCAGAAGCTGCCAGGAGGTTTTAGGTGATGGTCAGGACATCAAACACAAAATTATATATACAGTATATTTATATATTTGCTACAAAAACCATTTCCAATTGTTGCTATACCTGTTTTTTGTGACCCTTCAAACTGAGGATGTCCCTCTTTGTATTTTATCTGTTTGTCTGTTGTTATGTTGTTAATTATCTTCGATAAGCAATTAAACTTTTTCCCTTTAGAAAAAATGCTGCATTATTAGATTATACACAGAAAATATCTTCAGATATAATGTCATGTATCTCTTATATGATCTCTGTATTTTTAAAAACACAAAATTCTTTCTTGCATTTCCGAACAATTATTGTTTCACCTCTTTTCAATCTTCTTTAAACAATAATACTTTGACCAATTCCTACATAAAATGTTTAAAAGATTTCTGTTGAATAAGTTTGTATGAATGGTTCACAAATGACTCAACTGTCTTCTGTATAAAATGACTCAGAAGTCATAAAAAATAATAAAGCAATGAAGACATAACAGCAACAATGCCAACATAAAGGAACAAACATTATGAAATGACTTTGCCTTAACCATCTGGCTTATGTTTGGGATGCTGATCATAGGATTAGATAAAATATTAGGTATCATACAATAAATCACTAAAGGAAAGAGACAAAGATAACTATACATTACACTAGGGATGAGCTTGATGTTCGGGTCGAATATACGATCGACTCGAACATCGTGTGTTCGCCCGTTCGCCGAACATTGAAAATTATGTGGCGTTCACAGAAAATTTGAGTGCCGCAGAACGCCCCATAATGCACTGCGAGTTTAAAGTGCATTGCTGTATGATGATTGGCCAAAACATGCAACCGACCTGCATGCACACTCTGATGAGAGAGGCATAATTGGGGGTGCCTTTGGCCAATCATGGCTCAGGGGGACTAAGTCCATGTCCCACACTATATAAGGCTGCTTACAGAGCAGCCGTGTGTAGTGTTGTTGGCGTGGACAGAGAGATAGCTTGAGTTAGATTAAGCAGGCAAGCATATATATATATATATATATATCTGCATTCAGTGTAGCCTATATCTACAGTGCATTCGGTTCGGTGGTGTACAGTATCTAATACACTTCAGGTGGTGTACACAGTATCTAATACAGTGTGTACAGTTTCTAATATACTTCTAGTGGTGTACACAGTATAAAATACAGTGCAGCCATTGTACAGTTGCTAATACAGTGCAGGCGGTGTATACTGTATCTAATACAGTGTGTACAGTTCAGTGGTGGTGCGTCTATAAGGGCGCATGGGCGCCACCCCCTCTCTCCAGCCACCCCCCTAGCACCAATAGATAGTTTTATGCATTGCATGAATCTATCTATGGCCGCCACTGCCACCCCCTATTCAGGCGCTCGGACCCTTTTCGGGCGCAGGGGCGCCTGAATTACAGCGGCAAGGTTTTTTTTTTTTTTTAAGTACCTGATTAGAGCCATAGGCTCTAATAGACGTCAAAAATGGTGACCTGTGAGCACCATGCTGGGCGCTCGCAGGTCACTCGGCTGTGTTAGAAAAGCAAATTAATATTTGCTTTCCTAACACTAAACCGCCTCTCCGCCAATCAGGTGCTCGGATATGTTACCTGTCACCTGATTGGCTGAAACGACAGGCTCTGTGATTGGACGCCTATCAGGTGTCCAATCATAGCAAAGGACGGGAAGAGAGGATGGGAGAAGACATCAAGGAGCTGTCCCACCGCCACCAAGACAGGGTAAGTACAGACGGCGGGTGGGGGGCACACTGGCAGCACTTGATATGGCACAGTGGCTGCGTTTGATGGGGCACAGTGAGGCTGCATTTGATGGGCACAGTGGCTACATTTGATGGCACAGTGGCGGCAATTGATGGGCACAGTGGCGGCAATTGATGGGCACAGTGGCTGCGTTTAATGGCACAGTGGCTGTGTTTGATGGTACAGTGGCGGCAATTGATGGGCACAGTGGCTGCGTTTGATGGCACAGTGGCTGCGTTTGATGGTACAGTGGTGGCAATTGATGGCACAATGGCTGCGATTAATGGTACAGTGAGGCTGCAATTTTTTTTCAGAATCATTCAGTTTGTTTGCGCCACCCCAAATGTTTGAGCACCAGCTGCCACTGGTACAGTTTCTAATACACTTCAGGCGGTGTCCACAGTATGTAATACAGTGTGTACAGTTTCTACTACACTTCTGGTGGTGTACACAGTATACAATACAGTGCAGCCATTGTACAGTTGCTAATACAGTGCAGGCGGTGTACACAGTAACTAATTCAGTATGTACAGTTTCCACTACACTTCTGGTGTTGTACACAGTATACAATACAGTGCAGCCATTGTACAGTTTCTAATACAGTGCAGGCGGTGTACACAGTATCTAATACAGTGTGTACAGTTTCTACTACACCTTTGGTGGTGTACACAGTATACAATACAATGCAGCAGTTGCACAGTTGCTAATACAGTGCAGGCGGTGTACACAGTATCTAATACAGTACGTACAGTTTCTACTACACTTCTGGTGGTGTACACAGTATACAATACAGTGCAGCCATTGTACAGTTGTTAATACAGTGCAGGCGGTGTACACAGTATCTAATACAGTGTGTACAGTTCAGTGGCGGTGTACTACTACACTTCTGTTGGTGTACACAGTATACAATTACAGTGCAGCCATTGTACACTTTCTAATACACTTCAGGCGGTGTACACAGTATCTAATACAGTGTAGTGTGGTGTTGCAAAACAAAAAATACATCATGTCTGGAAGACCACCAAGGAGAGGTAGACGCTCACAGGCCACTAAAAGAAGGCAAGCAGCCTCTGTGGCTACAGTCAATGGTGGTGGTCGTGGACATGGTGCATCCTCTGCAGGTGTCCGTGGGGCACGCTTGTCCCCAGAATTATTTGACCACAGTGTCGGTTATATGCTGCTGGAGGATGCAGAGCAATTTGAAGGCTCCGATGTTGGTTCACAGGTTGAGGAGGGGAGTAACGTGAGCCTAGAGAGAGGGGGTGCCACAGAAGGACAAGAAACTGGCAGTCATGTTCCCCCAGCTGCAACATACTGCCAATTTTGCTCCAGTGATGGGGAGGGAGGGGATGATCAGGTCACTGACTGTACTTGGGTGCCTGAGAGAAGAGAGGAGGAAAGTGAGGAGGAGAAGCAGGCACAACTCCAACAAGGCAGGATGTCCTCTAGGGGGGCAGCTTAAGGGCAGCCTCCTTATTGCATCACACCGCAGGGCTCTGCAGGTGCAGGTGCAGGGGGCGCTGCTGACTCCCCGCTGACTTTTAAAAGTTCCTTGGTGTGGGCCTTTTCCACACGTGTGCAACAGATCGCACTGTTGCTGTTTGCAACCTATGTTTGAAGCAGATCAAGAATGGCCAGAACAACAGCCGCCTGGGCACCACATGCTTGACCAGACATATGACCATCTGCCATGCAGTCCATTGGCAACAGCACTTGAAAGACCCACATCAAAGAAAAAGGCTGACTTCTCCTTGCTCCTCATCTGGGATCTCCAACCCTACTATTGATTTTAGCAGGAAAATTTCCCTACCCCAGTTGCTGAACCGTAAAAAGAAATTCGGTCCCAGCCATCCACATGCTCAGCGTCTAAATGCTAGCTTGGCCAAATTGCTAATACTGCAACTGATGCCTTTTCAGCTGGTAGACTCTCCTTTGTGGAATGGGCTGTACCTCATGTGGAAGGCAATATTTTGGCCTCGTTGGACAGGGCGGTCAGCAGTAAGGTTCATATTACCGCTGACTCATGGTCAAGCAGGCTTGGGCAGGGACGTTACCTTTGCTTCACAGTGCACTGGGTAACTCTGCTGGCAGCTGGAAAGGATGCAGGACAGGGTTCAGTGCTGTTGGAGCTTGTTCTGCCACCACGCCTCCAAAATGCTAGTGGTGATTCTGCCACAGCTCTCTCCTTCACCCCCTCCTCTTCTTCTTCCTCTATGGCCTCTTCTGCAGATTAGTCCTCTGAAACAGCGGTGCTTCGTAAGCATTCAAGGGGCTACACAAGCAGTCAGGCTAAAAGATGCCATGCGGTGCTTGAGTTGGTCTGCCTAGGGGACAGGAGTAACATTGGGGCAGAGATTCTGTCAGCTCTGCACGGGCACCTGTGTGAGTATGGCACCAGAACAGGGTCAGGGGAGCTTGGCTTCTTTTTACCACGCAGTGGCTACTGATAAAGGATGCATGCACTGTCCTGTCACCATTTGAGGAGGCAACAAGGATGGTAAGCAGTGACAATGCATGCATCAGTGACACTGTTCCTCTAGTCTTCCTGCTGGAGCACATGCTTTGTGGAATCATGGACAGGGCACTTGAGGCAGGACAGGGGGAGGAAGAGGAGGACTTCCTTTCCTATCAAGGCCCCCTTTATCCAGATAGCATTCTTGTGGGCCAGCCAAACACACAGGAAGAAGAGAAGGAGGATTGTGTCAGCATGGATGTAGAGGATAACACTCAGCAGCAGTCTTCAAGGGATGGTTTTCAGTCCCCAGAAACCCAAGGAGTTGTACGTGGCTGGGAGGAGGTAGTTATGGATAATGTGATCCTTAGTGACCCAGAGAACTCAGAATTGAATGCCTCTGCAAACTTACGCTACATGGTCTCCCTAATTCTGCAAAGCCTGTGAAAGGACCCTCGTATTCGTGGTATCAAAAATAAGGATCATTAATGGCTGGCAACCCTTCTTGATCCTTCTTGATCAATCACAGCCAGTAAGCCAATAAGAAGACGGAGGTGGGCGGAGTCCAGCCATGGCTCCATGTGTGCATGGACACACAGAACCGCGTCTCGGGAGCGCAACTGCTTGGGTGCCCCCATAGCAAGCTGCTTGCTGTGGGGGCACAGCGTGTCTCTGAGTGTCTCCGAGTGTCTCCGAGCATCTTCGAGCATCTCCAAGTGTCTCTGAGCATCACTGGCACCCCCGCACCTCTGGACAAATGCAGTACTGCACACCCCAGCGGATTGCATCCTGCTCGTCTTGCGAGACAACGCTTGCAAAAGAAAAATAGCTCGAATTGCGAATAGGGATGGGCGAACGGTTCGGCCGAGCATAAGTTCGGGCCGGACTTTTGCTGTTCGGTCGTTCGACAAACAGCCGAACAAACAGGTCATTCGACCGTTCAGCCCCCCGAACCGACCACAATGCATTGCGATGCTGAACAGTGCATTGCAAGCCCTGATTGGCTGAAGCAGTAAAAGCTTCAGCCAATCAGGGTACAGAGCACTGTCAGAGTCAAGATTGGACACTTGGCAGCCATTTTCAGTGTGATTTCGGCGTGGAGAGAGCTAGAACATATAGTTTGTGTGCATTACTGCCAGTTTAACGACATATGTGTGTATTTATAACACACGGGGACGGTATAAGACCTTACAACTCAAATCAGTTATCACCAATCGTTTATACCACATAAAACACTTCCGTTTCCATGTACATGTGCCACAAAAAATGTGGTATATCTGCTCACCTGCCAATGCGACAAGCAGTATGTGGGCAGAACTATTCAGGCTTTTTCAGTGAGAGTTAATGAACACATAACTCTCATTAAGAAAGGTGACACTAAACATAATCTCCCAAGACATTATCAACAGTTTCATAACAGAGATCCTACGGGCACGGAATTTTTAATTATTGACGGGTACATTCCCCCTTGGAGGGGCGGGCCATGACCAGGGGCGTGTCACGCCTCAAAACTTATTGGATTTACGAGCTCCAATACCACTCCCCCTTGGGCCTCAATATTGAATACATCAATGCATTCATTAATAACGCCTAAGGTTTAGTTTATATGTATTTTTCAGAATATTCATTTAACAAATATTTTTTTATATATATTAACCTTTTTTTAAATAATTTTATGTAATGTATTTACATCTAATTTTAGCTATTATTTAATCTATTTTTGATATGGACCAGTCCTGTGATTAAATTGTCTAAATTTTATTCTTACCATTAATATATGATTAATTGCTTCCCCTTTTCTTCAAATTATATGATGGTGACACTGCCATTCACACTTCCTGTTAAATTGCAGTTGATATACTGACCACTCTGTTTATTCAGATTGAGGTCTGTACCGCATTACACCTGTAGGTGGCGAGCCCAACGCCGATGTTCATTGAATTTTCTGTTGATGACGTGAGGGATGTGTCTGCTGACTTTCTCCTCCCATAGTGAGGCTTGAACCGCGTGCTGCCCATAGGTATATGGGGCGTGGTCTACGTCAAGGTCCTCATAGGACGCTCTGTGTGTCAACCGACCCGGTTACTTTACATGCAGATCACAGTGAGGCTTGACTCGCAAAGACCTGCCTCCTCACATATCAATGGATTTTTCAACTCTATTCAGAGTGAGGCTTGGAACGCACGCCCCGGGCCATTTTGTCCAAACCAGGAATTGCAGTGTTCACATTAAGGAAGCACAAATTTATATCACAGGTTGGTAAGCTCATTATTGGGCCTCATAACATATATAAACGCAGTGAACACCATCTATTTGATTGCGTTACTGCGTTTCATAACCCAGATGATGTCTCTTTGTAGGAAACGCATCAGGTCAAGATGTCATTGCGTTACCCACAAACCTTATTTTTAAGCTCTTTATCCACTTTCTAAATGTGAGTGTTTCCAATTATTTTATTTTTTTTAAATAAATTTCTGTTTATACGGATTCACACTATGTTGAGTATTTTCTTTTTTGGTCATGCTATTTTGAACATTTGAGAGGATTTGGTCTAACAAGTTGGCTGCTCCCGAGGACTGCTTCTCTGTGACATCTCTTGACCAATTGGACTGTCTTCCATCTTGATCTGGAGCCCAGACGTGGAGGTCCCATACTTTGTTGTTTACACCATATGCCTTGTTGACTCACTGAGCATATGCCCATGTGAGTCCTCTTACTCTGGTAAGCCTCCTCACTAACCGATGGCGGTTCTATTGTCTGTGTCTTCACTTCAATATCGATGTCATGTGGAATTCTACTTCTGGTTACATAATCTATTTTCACCGTTTATCCAAGGACTGTTATATTTATGGTTTAAAATCTTTGTATGATGACTGGGTGTGAATTTCACATCACTTTTTCACAGTTTTTTTGTGGTCATTGCACAGTGTATATTAGTTTGTATATATATGAATTTTTATTATCATGAATTTTTGACGCTGCACAAAATTTTACCTTTCACATATCCCTTGATATACACTTGTCTTAGTGTTGTGCTGGCTGCTTATCTCAAAAGATATCAGCCCAGTATACAGAACGTAAAACAAAAATGTATTATATTGCCATTTACAAGTCCTAAAATATTTGTTTTGGGGTTTCTCTTGTTTTAATATAAGCCATTATGTCATTTAATATTGAATAGGTATTTTAAAAAAGTGGCTCAAAAAAAAACCGCCCTACATTTGAAACACTAGCTTAGGCTTTATATCACGCCTATGTATTTTTAGTGCATTTTGCAGATTTGTACTATAGTCCATTTAACATGCTTTTCTATGGGACACGTTCTGTAGTGCAAGTCAGCAAAATGCAAAAAGCACTAAAAATGCATAGGTGTGAATGCGGCTTCCGTCAATAGACAGTTTTTCCAGTTTTATAAATGTGTACAAATACTAAATCAGTGACTTGAAAAATTGTGAAAATGTACATCAAATGTTAATTCTAATCTAAGTTTAATTGAATGTATACAAGCAAGAATAAAAAAAAAAATCTGCTTTATTTGAGACCAGTTACGGTAATTTAGGTGAAGGGAAAAGTGTGCTTCTATTCAGACATGTAAAGTCAGGGACATTGTTAGAGGTTCTTAATAAAAGGCAGGAAAGCTGTTTTATAATTGCATGTTAACAAAAGACAGCATTTGATGCTTAGGATTTGTGGTACAGGCAGGTACTGCAGTGACAAGCTGTATGGTTTTCAATCTTCACGTTGTCCATTACCGTAACCTGGAAAAGAAATAAACAATACTGAAGCAAATAACAAAACAAGAAAAAACTGCAGGGTGGAACTTTAATACAATTTTACATATGGTTCACACTTAGTGATCAATGGGCTATTGCTGTTGAGATATGAACATTTTGGGTCTATAGACAAAATGTTTTTTTTTTTGCTTCAAAAATAGCAGGTATTGCTTAGGAGTCGGACCCTGTGTTCCGTTGGGAAGACTTATCTGTCTCAGAGACACAGCAAGCAGTCAGAAATCTCTCAAAAGTAATGGGAAATCCCCTCTTAGACAGTTATCATCCACAGAGATGTCCCCATTTAGAGATTTTCCCTCACCTCATGTTCCAGAGACAGTGTACATTTCTGGATTTCCCATCACTTTCTGTTACAGTGAGAATAGTCACCAATACAAATAGAGAGGGTTAATCTCCCCCGTGAACAGCAATAAATACCTTACTGTTTCTTATTCTATCTGTAAAACAACCACAAATCAGGCTTTTGATACTCTTTAAATTGTATTAAAGTGTAAGGCCCCTTTCACACGTGCGGACTGTTCAGATCCGCCTGTCAGTTTCTTCATCGGATCCGAACGGTCGCGCCATACATCTCTATGGAGCGATGGATGTCAGCGGTGACATGTCTGCTGACATCCGATCCACCCCGATCCACTTCACAAAATCCAGGCGGATGGATGTCCAATTTTCCATCCAAATTTGCAACAAAGTTTGTTAAAATCCTTGAAATGTACATCACCTAGAGGGGAATGTTTTCTTCTCAACAAAAGTGAAGTTACACTTTAGGGCCCTTTCACACAGGGCTGTCCGTTTTTACTCCTCTGCTTGCTCAGCGAGGATCGCTCCGTTGATCCCCGCTGAGCCGGCGGATGACAAGTCCATCTCTGCACACTGTGCAGGGACGAACCTGTCAGAGAGACCGCTCTCCTCTATATTGTTATTCTGACTAAATCACTGTGTTTGTCTGTGACCATGTGCTATGTAAGTCTGTATGGGAGTGGTTTCATAATAATAAATTAGCTGCTGCACTTGCATGGCTCGAATGAGGAAGATTACATAGTCTGCATTCCTTTAGACGTGATTTCTTATTGGCAGTGTCTTACCAAAAATCGCCTAGAGGACACAACTTTAGTAAGTTGGGATGGAGAAGGATCGCTTTCACTGAAGAGTGTTACAGGCAAGCTGGATGGGAGCTGTCTCTGGATATTGTGAGTAAGGCCCTTTGCCTAGAGCTACAGGTGTGCTTGTGCAGTCTATAATTTTAATGGTAGGTTTATTTTAACAGTTAGAGACCAAGTGTGTAACAGTGTAAACACACAAATCCTGGTTCTCTCAGGGGAGAGGAGACAGATTGTGTGTTCATACTAAGTATGAACACCGATCTATCTTCTCCCATAGTCAGTCCAATCCCCCCTACAGTAAGAACACACCCAGGGAACACAGTTAACCCCTTGATCGCCCCTCATGTTAACCTGTCCATGCCAATCAGATTTATACAGTAATCAATGGCTATTTTTAGCTCTGATCGCTGTATAAATGTCAATGGTCCCAAAATAGTGTCAAAAGTGTCTGATCTGACCGCCGCAATATCGTAGTCCCGATAAAAATCGGAGATCGCTGCCGTTACTAGTAAAAAAAATAATAATAAAAATTACATAAATCTATCCCCTATTTTGTAGACGCTATAACTTTTGCGCAAACCAATCAATATACGCTTATTGCAATTTTTTTACCAAAAATATTTAGAAGAATACATATCGGCCTAAACCGGGGAATTTTTTAAATTGGGATATTTATTATAGCAAAAAGTACAAAATATAGTGTTTTATAAAAAGAAAGCTCTATTTGTGGGAAAAAAAGGACATAAATTTTGTTTGGGTACAACGTCGCACGTCTGCGCAATTGTCAGTTAAATCGATGCAGTGCTGAATTGCAAAAAATGGCATGGTCGGGAAGGGGCAAATCCTTCTGGGGCTGAAGTGGTTAAGCTGTTTACATAAAATTATTAAAACTGATATGTGACTGCCAAAGATACTTTTCTTTAAACTTGACAGGTGTTACCAACAGCTAATTTTCCTCTAGAGACAAATTCTATTGTGAGTGTTTTAGCAGCTGCACAAACTGTTTTGTGGATCGTGTGCCACCCTTTAACAGATATTTACTGTATTTGCATAGTTTAAATCCCACCATGCACATTATATGCATAAGGGCTTAATCTGTTCCTATGTATGCATAGGTTTCCAACCTACAACCATATTCATATATTGGTGCCTGATCAAATCGACCCTAAAATGTGAATAATTGTAGTAGGGGCATTTCAGTGTAGGCTTCTCTAGGCCAGTAAACACTTTGGGGTTTGAATTACTAAAACTGGAGCGTGCATAATTTGGTGCAGCTCTGCAAAGAAACCAATCAGCTTCTAGATTTTATTGTCAAAGTTGAATAGAACAAGCTGAAGTTAGAAGCTGATTAACTATCATGCACAGCTGCCCCAGATTCTGCACTCTCCAGTTTTAGTAAATCAACCCCAATGCATTATATTGAGACTATTTTCAAGGAAAACAGAAAAAAACATTCATGGCCACAGGCTCATTGAACAGATCTTATAATTATTTAATACAGGAAACACATGAAAAATATTCAGATCCAATTAACCACTTTCCGACCGGCGCACGACGATGTACGTCCCTTTTTTGAAGAGGGATATCTCGGTAACGGCAGCAGCTGCTGCCACAACCGAGATATCCATCTCTTCAGGCGCCGGTCGGCTGTCCGATAATGGTGGTCATCGCGGCGTATTCACCGTGAGATCACCGTTATCGGCGGCGGGAAAGGTGCCCCCCCTCCCGCCGCTCTCCCGCGCCTTCCGCCGCTTACCGGAACCGTCGGCAGCGGCGGAGGCGATCGGGTCCTTTCCCCTCATGTGCATAGAGATGAGTGACGCTAAGATGGCCGCCACTCATCTCTATACCATAGGAGGGCGGAAGCGACGTCAAAAACTTCACTTCCGCCCATACCTCTTAAAGAGGAATTTTCAAATGTCATTTTTTTAAATGACATTTTTTTTTTTTTTTCTTTTTTCATTGAAGTCCAAATATGAGATCTGAGGACTTTTTGACCCCAGATCTCATATTTAAGAGGACCTGTCATGCTTTTTTCTATTACAAGGAATGTTTACATTCCTTGTAATAGGAATAAAAGTGAGCCAATTAATTTTTTTAAAAAAACAGTGTAAAAATAAAGAAAAATAAATAAGAAAAACAAAAAAAAAAATGTTTTTAAAGCGCCCCGTCCCGACGAGCTCGTGCGCAGAAGCAAACGCATACGTGAGTAGCGCCCGCATATGAAAACGGTGGTCAAACCACACATGTGAGGTATCTCCGCGATCGGTAGAGCGAGAGCAATAATTATAGCCATAGACCTCCTCTGTAACGCAAAATATGCAACCTGTAGAATTTTTTAAACGTCGCCTATGGAGATTTTTGAGGGTAAAAGTTTGATGCCATTCCACGAGTGGGCGCAATTTTGAAGCGTGACATGTTAGGTATCAATTTATTCGGCGTAACATTATCTTTCACAATATATAAAAAAATTGGACTAACTTTACTGTTGTCTTATTTTTTTATTCAAAAAAGTGATTTTTTTCAAAAAAAAGTGCGCTTGCAAGACTGCTGCGCAAATACGGTGTGAAAAAAAGTATTGCAACGGCCGCTATTTTATTCTCTAGGGTGTTAGAAAAAAAACAATATATAATGTTTGGGGGTTCTAAGTTTTTTTCTAGCAAAAAAACTGTTTTAAACATGTAAACACCTAAAATCCAAAACGAGGCTGGTCTTAAAGTGGTTAAATTATTACAAACCAGCACCTTCTTCTGAAGTAGCATATTTATTCAACTAAATCATATCTTATTTTAAAAATTTACTTCCACCAACTTTAGCCAGACTTAATTTAAAAACTGTCACCAAGATGTCCATTGATTTCCACATTGAGTTGTATTCCATAACTATTACATTTGTTGAAAATGTAGTAATAACAGGGGGAATATCAGAACAGAACTGTGAAGGTTTTAATTTGCACATTGTTATGAAGAATAAGAAGTAAAACAGTCAAAAAGTAGGTCTTTTTATTTAAAGCTGGAGATTTGAGCGCATATTCTCAGGAAGCTCAAACAAACCTAGGGCAGGTTTCTATATAAAGTTATTTGGCTGGTGAGTTTGCCAGGAGCTAGATTTTCTAATTCACCAGATGGATCGGTGAGTTCATCTATTTCATTACTGGAAAAACATCAAAATATTAGAATACTATAGCTAAAAAGTTTCTTTTAACCTGGTTAGAATTGTCAACGGTTAACCTTTGTTGATTATTATTCGACTTAAATGGTAATAAAAATAATTATAAAATATTAATATTATGCATCTCTTCTGAGGCACAACCTGATAACTATATCTGTACAAACAGTAAGTTATGGTGTATGGTTACACTGTTTCTGCAATCCATGGTATTCCTTGTTGAACTGTCAAATTAATCTCAGTCTAGAGAGGTGGTTGGCATCACTGCCCTAGACCTTTTTAGATAACCATGTACATGGAAGTTGTTGGGGGTTTTTGAAGTACACATGGCTATTCAGCTAACTAAGCATATTTTATTCTTAGAATGGTACCATCTGACAACATGTGTCCATCTATAACAGTTCCTCAATGTTCCCTTGACTCTATATATTTTTTTGTCTATTAGTCAGTGTCTGTCAATATCTCTCTGTTTCCATTAATGCTATGCAGGTCATCAGTTGTTTTTTTGCATGATACACAAATGATTGCATAGGAGACCTAAATGAGCACAGCGAGATATTAGATAGCATGTAAAATGCTCTACGGACACAATAATTAACTTAGCAATGTGGTACTCCTCATGGACAACTGTAGACAATTGTATTTATGCTACAGCCTGAAGCCTGAAGCAACTATAGGCATTTGTCTATATAATCCTTGCATCTCTAGCATATCTCTAGCAGATTTTTCTAAAATATAGACATTTGATTTAAAGCGGAGTTCCACATATTTTTTAGTTTATTAAAAGTCAGCAGCTACAAAAAGTGTAGCTGCTGACTTTTAATAAACAGACATTTACCTGTCCGACGGTCCAGCGATGCGGTCGCTCGGAGCCTCGCTCCTCTCCCCCTCCTCTCCGCCGACACAGTCATAGCCACTGTGGACACCCGGCCATGACAGCTTTCGGCTTCATGGCTGCCGCGCGAGCCGCGATGCGCTCTGATAGAGACCAGGCAAGACAAGTGACAGGTCCCAGAAAATTGCTGGCAGGGAGGGGCCACCTAGGGGGAGAGGAGGAGTCACCTAGGCAGCCAAGAGCAGGAAGAAGGAAGTGGGACAGGAAGTCCCACTCTAAGGCTGCTTTCACACTGGAGCGGTGGGGGCGCTGGCGGTAAAGCGGCGCTATATTTAGCGCCGCTTTACCGGCGTTTTAGCGGTGCATTTCGGCCGCTAGTGGGGTGGTTTTACCCCCCGCGAGCGGCCGAAAAAGGGTTAATACCGCCCGCAAACCGCCGCTGCAGCGGCGTTTTGCGGGCGGGTTTGGCGCGCTCCCCCATTGTTTTCAATGGGACCGGGCGATATAGGAGCGGTAAATATACCGCTCCTATAGTGAGCCAAAGATGCGGCTTGCAGGACATTTTTGAGCGTCCTGCAAGCGCACCGCTTCAGTGTGAAAGCCCTCGGGCTTTCACACTGAAGGAACAGCAACAGCTGTTTCGGCTCGGTTTGCAGGCGCTATTCTTAGCGCAATAACGCCTGCAAACCGCCCCAGTCTGAAAGCAGCCTAAACTAAGTACCCACTCCCCCCCCCAAAAAAAATTACATGCCAAATGTGGCATGTCAGGGGGTGAGGAGTGCTTAAAGCAGAAGTTCCACTTTTGGGTGGAACTCCGCTTTAAGTAAGCTGGACTTGGCTATCTATCAATACCTTTTCCATGTCTCCATCGTCATGTGAATGTTTAAGCCCAAATTGGTCACACATAAGCCTTATGAACTAGCATTGTGCCCGATTAAGGTATCCATAGCAACAATCATCCATGTATAGGAAGCAGTGCAATTGACCAAAGAAGGTTTCCAGCATACCCTTAAGTCTCTGATTGTTGTGTTTTTCATAGAAAATCAACAACTCTTTAACAATATTGAGTAAAATTAGTAAATAACTATAGATATGATTCAGCCCCACAACTGCCCCACTTCTGTACCATGGCTACCTATGATAACCTGTGTGGATGTGCACTATTGCAGCATGTGCATGTATTTGTTCGTGTGCATTCCTATAGGTATAACTATTTTTTGTGGATGCACAGTCTAACCCAGGTGACTAATTTAAAGTAGAATGCCATTTACTACATAGGAATGCCAGGAATACCAGGAATGCCAGAAGTGTTAAAAAAAAAGCTCTGTAAAGTTTCCCAATAGATTTTTTATCACTTGTCAAATTATTGATTATCAAACTGTTGATGGTTGTTAGTAACAATTTTAATTTTATTGCTTTTCTGTATCTCCATTGGGAGGGACACAGAAAAGATGGGGTTGGACTTTCAGCCTGCACAAGTTAAAACAAAATCAGCAGCTTCAAGTAAAATATTGTGAATACATGAGAATATCTTACTCTGTATTGAGTCTTTGCCACACAGCACTTAGCTTCAGAGGTAATGTTCTTTGGCACCAACATTGTCTTCTTTGATCTCATTGGGGTAGGGTATGCCCTAGAATAGCAGCATCCACTGCACTGATAAATTCGACCTATTCCCATGTTAGAAAAACGCAGGTTTTCCTTTAGTCTGCATTCAGGGCAACCTAAAAAATAAAACAAACAAACTCTGATATGCTTGATTGATACATAAAAATTAGGTTTTGACACATTCTAAAAAACATATTTTACATATTTTATTATTATACACTGCAACTAGTCAACTGTGTATTTCAGCAAAGCAATAGAGTCCCTGTATGCTGCATGCAAAACCAGTTTCCAGCTATACTTTAAAAAATAGACAGGTCCCAGGGCAAGTGACAATAAATCAATCATCTCTAGAATAATGTTACATCATTAGGGCCAGCCTTAGAATTATGCAGTTTGTATTTTATTAATAGTCAGTGACATCTGTATATAGCACAACGCTTTTCCCAGCTGTCACAAAAAATGTCCTCCCCGTACAAAAAAATATTAGGGACTCTACACAGCTTTAACAAACCTACCGATCATCCACTGCATAGAACTTCAACTCAACTGATCATTTTTATGTTTTTTTAAACAAAAGGTGACTGTGCTTAGGGATTTTTTTCATGATATGCCCACTTCAATTTGTGGCTTGTGACAGGTATACTTCAAAGTTAATCCCACAGTTTGAGCTATATTACAACTCTAAAACCTAAATTGCTAACAAAAAAGTACCCTTTAGATGTAAACATCCTTACCTGGAGTCAAAAAATTATCATCGGGAAAGGTATAGAGGACATGCATACAGACTGACAAAAAGATCAGTGCAAGTGCTATGCATTTTCCATAACAATCCATAGTGTGTCTGAAATTAAAAAAACAAGTATTTTCATTAGTTAAAATATTTTAGAATGTTATGACATGTTGTTGTACACGGGTGAAGTGTCTTATTCTAATTTGGCGCACTGTGCCTGAAATATGTCATACTGCATTAACATTATTCATTACAAATGCATAGTCTTCTACACAATTACCATTAAAGGGGTTGTAAAGGTTCGTTTTTTATTTTCTAAATAGGTTCCTTTAAGCTAGTGCATTGTTGGTTCACTTACCTTTTCCTTCGATTTCCCTTCTAAATGTTTTTTTTTCTTTGTCTGAATTTCTCACTTCCTGTTTCTCCTCAGTAAACTTCACACCATCATCCGAGTGGTGTTTAGTCAGCCAGAACAGCTTACTGAGGAGGAACAGGAAGTGAGAAATTCAGACAAAGAAAAAAAACATTTAGAAGGGAAATCAAAGGAAAAGGTAAGTGAACCAACAATGCACTAACTTAAAGGAACCTATTTAGAAAATAAAAAACAAACCTTTACAACCCCCTTTAAGAAATGTTTGGCATCATGCTTGTGTAAGTGACAAGCCTGTATTAAATACATTTCCCATTTGTTTTAGAGCATTATTTAACCTATTGAGGACTAATCATTGGGGATATACCAATATATAAATAAACAAATTGCAAAGCAATCAAAATGTACTCAGTATTCTGCTTTTGTATATAAAGGAATGACACTTATGGGAATATATTTTATAGCATTTATTAACTGTCACACAAATGAAAATACTGCTGTTTGGCAATGTCACACATATGCTGATCTCACCATTGGTTCCTTGGGAATCACTGTTAAATAATACAGCATAGTTTGTTAGGAAATGCAGGGCAAAGGGACAGAAAATGTGTGTAGGTTTTATATACAGTATATGCACACAGTACACATCTCATAACTTCTCTTAACTAGCCTGCATTAACTATCCTTTACCTAAATGATGTAGTATTGTAATAAAAAAAACATAGCTGAGTTTTAATAAATGTAAAAGCTGTAAAAAAAAAAAATCATCTGTTATTAATAGTCACCAGATCGACTAGATGTCCTGAACTTAGCAGAATTTAGTATGACAAGCACGCCATATTGTGGCCTGGGTTACACCAGTATGCAACTTCTAGTAAGTCCCTTGGTTACTGGTTCCAGTAAGCTTAATGGCAGTTAGGGGTTTTATTATGGGGATTGATTATGTGTTTTCATTCTCTTTGTCTGTGTTTTATGGGTAATTATAGATAGTTATTGGGATGACCGTTCGTTTTTTTTTTTTTTTTTATACATGCATCCTTGATAATTACAATAAAAGTTGTTATGTTAATTTTTCATATACATAATGTTCAGTGCGGCAGCCCATTGTTGCCTTAAAGGATTGTTTGTTTATTGGAAGCATTGCTCTCTTTTCAGACTGTAAGGCTGGATTCGCACCTATGCATTTTTTGTGCTTTTCGCATTTTGCAGATTTGCACTACAGATCGTGTTCCATAGAAAACCATGTTAAATGGACTCTAGTGCAAATCTGCAAAATGCAAAAAGCACTAAAACTGCATAGGTGTGAATCCAGCCTAAGTGCGTTTTCAGTTTTGCAGAAACACACTACAGTCCATTTAACATGGTCTCCTATGGATGCAGTTCATCTGTGCATTTTATGGAAAGGGTCAGAGATTTTTTAGTTCCATAGACTTCAATGGATGAAAAACATGTATTGAAAAACCAAAATGCACCTGCAATATGCAAACTGCAACCTTCATAAGGCTGGATTCACATCTATGCAGTTTTAGTGCTTTTTGCATTTTGCAGATTTGCACTACAGTCCATTTAACATGGTTTCCTATGGAACACGTTCTGTAGTGCAAATCTGCAAAAAGCACTAAAAAATGCATAGGTGTGAGTCCAGCCTTAGGCCTGATTCACACCTATGCATTTTTTGTGCTTTTTGCATTTTGCAGATTTGCACTACAGAACGTGTTCCATAGGAAACCATGTTAAATGGACTGTAGTGCAAATCTGCAAAATGCAAAAAGCACTAAAAATGCATAGGCTCGATTACATCTATGCATTTTGCTTTTGAGCGTTTTTGCCACGTTTTGTTTTTTTTTTTTTCTTTTTTACATTATTTTTTTACACTGTGGTTGCTTAGCAACCAGCTATATACAATGTAAAAAAAAAAATGTAAAAAAAAAAAATGCAAAATGCAAATCGCTGCAAAATTGTGGCAAAATCGCGGCACTTGCGTTTTGGATGTGGGTCCATTGACTTCTATTACATGCAAAACGCTGCATTTTGCATGAAAAAAAGTCCCTGACCCTTTCCAAAAACGCAGAGGCACAAAAATGCATTGATGTGAACATGTCCCATAGGAACCCATGTTAAAAAATTTCCATGCATTTCTGCAAAATGCAAAATGCATCAAAAAACGCGCTAGTGTGAATGGAGCCTTACTGATGCTTATTCTTTTGGTTTTTATGGCATACACTGCTTAGAGGTATGTGTTTTTATCGATGTAGAATTTATTGGATGTCAAGATATGACAACTAATAAGGAATTGACTTACAGCGTACCATTGGTTTCCAGACCATAGCCATAATGTTCAATTGAAATTTTTTTAACAAATGCCTGCAACATTATATCATATCTATTTTTCCAAAATTGGATTCAATCAGGAATTACCTGGTAATTGTATTTTAGTGTTTGTTGCGACTATGCAAATCAGAATATATGCGATCAATCAGTGTCTAAATTATGTTTCCGCTATCCAGATAGGGAATTTAATAAATATGGAGATATCCTTTTGCATATATCTATATCGGTTATAAATTTTAATTATTATCTCTAAAGAAATACTTGGGTTAGACCATTACAACTTAGTGTATCTATCTAGACTATGTCATAGATATCATAGATTGTTGGCAAACTAGTCCATGTAATCTGTGTCCATTCCATAGGTGTGCCCAAGATGTGCACAATTGCTTGCATGCACAAACACTACATGCAGATTCCCCCTACTGCCCTGGCTTCCCTGTGTGTTGCACCTTTTCCCACCAGCAGTGCTGCTGGCTTCCCTCTTCTCACCCCGACTGCTGTGGGGGATGTTTCAGAATGGAGAGCAGAGGAAAGGGCTAGTAATAATGTAATTTACGTTTCCCTTCCTTTTCAAAATGAACACAGTGCGCACACTCACTCACTGTGTTCATTCAAAACTGAAGCATAGTGTGTTTATTATGCTTCGGTTTGTGAATGAACAGGAAGCCGCTCAGCACCCAGCACTTCCCAATCATTCATTGTGCAGTGCAGCTGGGGCTGCAGAGAAAGGCACGTGTGTTTGAGATTTGGGGTGCACACCCTAATGCAATAGGCTGCGCACACCTATGGTCCATTCTATTACATTGTTTTACAGCTCTTTACCAATATAAATCTAAACCCACACAAATCCAATCCATTAACACCAAAGATCTGATTATTTTCTTTTACCTTGCCATATTGTTAATCTTTCTCTGCAGAAATCACTAAAGTTAAAATTTAAAATAAACATATCCACCTGGGAAATTCCAATAATGCTCAAAAATATACTTGAATGTTGTGCAAAAGAATATTCTTATTTTTGTCTTATAGTTATTATTGTCAAGTGAAAGAAGTGGTGCTTAATTCTTCGTCATACTCAAGCACACACCTAAAATGACTTGAAAAGATTTCTTTGCATATTTTCATATAAATACTATATCAACCAAGTACTGGGTACAATTTACATTATTTGTCGAAGAAAGTCGATATCAAGTCTCACTTTGTGCCATAATTACAAAAAAAACATTAGTTAATGTATGCATTTACTTCCAAAGCTTGGGATAATAGGGGCATTTTATCTGGAAAGGCAATAAGTGCAATGCCAGGTAAAGAAATGTTTAACAACTAACGATATTTAAAATCGCAACATGCCTATTTTCTCCTAGGAGTATATTATGTCCCTTGAAAAAGAGTTGGCTGCCACCTAGTGCATGAAAGCAGTGCAGGCTCTGTTGGTATTTTTGCAGTGTGATAGATGTTGAAAGATTTGCTTTTCGTACGGCCAAATGTAATTGGGCACTCAAGCGTTCCATGCTTCCAGGTATACAAAAATGTGACTACTGGCAAAGTTTAGTTTTTTTTTTTTTTTTACAGCAGTAACCTTTTTAACCACATGGAAAAAACTGTAAAGAAAACAGCACACCATTATGTATTTAATTATTCAGTAGGTATTGTTAAAGGCAGAATTGTCCCTGCAAACAAGTTAATTACGGAGATTTTGTTTAAAAGTGTAATAGCAAAGACTGATCGGTGAGCGTTGACTTTTAAACACTTTTGCTTAGTAGAGTGTTAGAGACGACAGGCAGACCAGAATGGTTAGTGAAAATAGACACGTGTCCCTAGACATATGACACGTCAAAGAACTAATAATTAATTTTTCGCAATGCTATCAAAAATAAGTGGCTGTGAAGTCTACTTTTGCATACTTGGCTGTTGTGCTAACTGTAAGCCAACAATTCTTAGTTATAAGTTTGTTAAATCCTTCAAAAAGTAAACTAAACACACAACATTTTCATTAAAAGATGAGCAGCTTTAACATTATCTACCCTGGTCCATTAGGCTAAATAGATAGCATTAAACACGATTACACCACTACTGTAGTAGTTTTAGAAAGTGCCACGTCCTGATTGGTATAAGAGAAAATTGGATAGAAAATATGGACTTTATAGGCACCAGATATTAAAATAAATACTTTTATTAGAATACATGAATTTATGAAAAAATATTCATAAAACTGTAAGTAAAATAGGTAATCAAATCAGGCTACTAGTGTGATCAAGTAAACCAGACCATTAGGTTGAAAAGACTGGTACATGTTCATGTCAGGAAAAACACACATGCTTTAGGGCTCCGCTTCATTTATTTAATCCTCAGGCCACACAATAGGTCTGGAGCAGTTATATCACATTGAAGGGGAACATGTGAAGCTTTCCTGACCCAGGAATAGTAAGGGCCAGAGCAGGACCACTGCTTCTGTAATACTCAAACCGATTTCCTCCAGTAAAAAAACAAAGCTATTTCAAAGAATCTTAGATGAGGAGAAAGCTTAGAAAAATCACAAATTGAATATGCTCACCCTAGATTACATTAAAATCATTACAGGTGTCCAAAAGGTCAAAATTTCACATTTTATTAAGTTACATTTTTAATGATTAAATGATAAGTTTGGGCAATTAATCTTACCCAACATTTTTTAATCAACCAAACCAGCATAGCTAAAATAGCATTTTCACATAAAAGAGTATGAAATACTCTATTACCTTTATCCTGCAATACAGGGAATGACTGCTTGGTTTGATGATCCCTTGATGTTAGTCTGAAAGTCTGGGGTAGTTATTGACTTTTCACTTTCTCTTTTTATACCAGTTGCATCTATAGCGTGGGATTTAGCAGCTAAGCCAGGGATCAACTTTATGTCTGCTGGCTGTAGAGCAGCTCTTTATCTAATTACTTTCATATCTACTTAATCGTTTCATGTTTTTAAAATTCATTTCAGACGCACCTCTTGCCAAGCTGCCAGTGTATCAAGTTAACATCAATAAGAACAACTCGAAATTCATTTCTAAATTTTCTGCTTACAGATAGTCTCAATGTTAAAATGTTCCAGTTCCGGAAGCTTATATAGTTACATAATTAATTAGGTTGAATAATACACATCTAGCATATTGCAAACTCCAAGAGTTTTGATGAATAAAAGAGGCAAACAAATTACGACCAGTTTTTCCTTACAAAGAAAAAAGCATTTCTTGACCCCACAAATGCAATCAGATCATTTCTTTGCATCAAACTATTTTATCCTTTTATAATTATAACTGTATTAGTTATAAGAAAAAAAATTGTAAAATGTCTCTTAATTCCCTAGGCAACTAACTGTGTTTGTACAACAAATACATTTATTATCTTTGGGTGTATTCATACAAATTAATTAAACAACCACTAAGGTATCTTTTTCTCCAAAGAAAACTAAGTTTTCATTTCATAATCTACGAGACTCTCCATCCCCAATCCTATCCTAAGCCTTTCATACAGTGTAGCATTCAGAATTGTAACTGATATTAAAGTTGTTCTAAATGCTCAAGGTTTTTTACCTTCCTACCTTTTACCTTATGGTACCGCCAACCAAGGGTCCTATGTTTTGTTAAATTTGTGTGGACAGACTCTGTGATGAAAGGTACATTTTTGTATTAGTAATTAGGAGTTAAAGTGGTTAAAGTCTCAATGTTTTTTTACCTTCATGCATTCTAAAAAAATTATTAATAAAAATGCCATAAAACTATCCCCTATTTTGTAGATGCTATAACTTTTGCGCAAACCAATCAATAAACGCTTATTGTGATTTTTTTTTAATCAAAAATATGTAGAAGAATACGTATCGGCTTAAACTGAGGAAAAAATATTTTTTTTTCTATATTTTTGGGGGATATTTATTATAGCAAAAAGTAAAAAATAATGCGTTCTTTTTTTGTCTATAGCTCAAAAAATTAAAACCACAGAGGTGATCAAATACCACCAAAAGAAAGCTCTATTTGTGGGGAAAAAAAGGAAGTAAACTTTGTTTGGGAGTCACGTCGCATGACTGCGCAATTGTCAGTTAAAGCGGCGCAGTGCCGAATCACAAAAAGTGCTCTGGTCAGGAAGGGGGTAAATCCTTCCGGGGCTGAAGTGGTTAAATTGTATCATCTTTTTTCTTTGTAAATGTCACTTTTGCTGTAGCACATCTTACAGCAAGAATGAAAAAAAGCAAACATAAAAAAAGCACAAGGTTCCCCTGAAAATCATACCAAACTCTTAATCCAAGCATGCAGGAAAAGGAGGCTCAGCATGTGACCCCTCCCCCCCCCCTTATTCTGAACCATACCAGGCCACATGCCCTTGGCAAAGCACCTTGGCCTGATGTTGATGAGGGAAAGAGCCTCTTTCCCACAACCCTGGCCGGTGGTTGTGGGGGTCTTCAGACAGGGGCTTATTGCAATCTGGAAGCCCAGTAGGTGGTAGATCCAGCATCAAATCTCATGGGGTTCTCTAGCAACACACCAGTTCTCAGTTGGATTAGGTGGTGGGGTGCTTTTGTTGGGAGTATTACACCCATGGGCGGACTTAAGCCCCATACACACGGTCGGACAATCCGCGGACCAGGTCGGTCGGATCCTGTCCGTCATACTTTGTCTGATGTTGGTTTTGCGTACACACGGTCGGACAAAGTTGTCGGAAAATCCGATCATTCTGAACGTGGTGACGTTTGTTGCCTACGACGGGACTACGTAGAGGCTAGTAGCCAATAGCTTTGGTCTTGTAATGTGATCTGAGCATGCGTAGCACTTTGTCCGGTCGGACAACCGTACACACGATCGGATTTGGTGTGATCGGACCGGGTTGACGGCAAATCATTCCAGCAGGAGATAAGACTTTGTCCGACGGACAAACCGACGAACACTGTCCGATGGTGCATACACATGGTCTGATTTTTCAACAACCTTGGCCGATCGGACCAAATTGATGAAAAAGTCCGACCGTGTGTATGGGGCTTTACTGTGGTCATCTCTTGACACCTTGGCACCGAAGAGCAACTCGCTGCTTCAGAATGGCTCTCTTGTTAATGAAGGGGCCTCTAGGAAGCCCTCTATGCAGTTGTATCGTTCCACTGCAGTGGATTCCTTGGGAAAACGACACAAAAAATGGACCAGGGGGACCCGCTCCACAGTCATATTGATAGGATCAGAACTCCTGGTTGATCAAACAGTTCGCATTGCGGGTACAGATAAAGTAAGCCAAGTACATGGATCAACAATACGGCAAACTGGTATCCAATAGACACTGTAAAACGGTCAGAAGATGACTGTCAATCAGCAGCTCTCCGCTCTGCCTCCTTCTCGCTTACTGGAGCGCTGAATGTGGAGGGGTGGGGAGCGGCCATCTCTGGTTCTCAGCGGCTCGCTGAGAGGCTGAGTGGGATGTCAGTCCAGGCACCTGGTGGATCCAGACTCCCAATTCTGGATGACGCGGTGCCTGAACTGATTTTTGTGACGTCAGCAAAGAGCGGACTTGCAAAACGAATTACACTCCTGTGATTCATAGGAGAAGTACAGCCAAATAAGCTTTGGCTATACTTCTCCTTTAAAGGAAGCTGTTGATGAGATGTCATTTTCTGGCGACTTCAAACCCTTTTTTCCTTTGTAAATGTCAGTGCTGCAGCAGTACTTTCTGTACCTCAGGCACCCTCCCCCTTTCCCTGGCATGTCATTTAAAGTGGTGTGCCCATGAATTTTTTTTTTTTAAAGTCAAATACTGCAGCTGCTGACTTTTAAGAATTGGACACTTATCTGTCCCAGGGTCCAACGATGCGGGGGAACGAAGCCCCCCTCTGCACGCCGTGATACGCTGCAGTCATCTGGGACCTGTCACGTGTCCCAGATGACTGACTGACTGCACCGAGGGGAAGTGACGTTTTTAGCCCGGGCTATGGAAGAGGCAGATTTCGTGGGACCACCTAGCAACAGGGAGAAATAGGTAAGTGAATTTTTTTTTTTTTTATCCAATTCATTTTTATTAGCTCATTTGCTGCACGTAGGTTAAAAGTTGGAAATTTGGGGGAAACACCACTTTAATGAAATTGGGCATTTTGAATTGGTATAAATTTCCCAGGGCAGTGTCCACATGGGTTTTGCAGCAGTTTTGTTTGCCCAGGGTATACTGGGAAATGCAGGACCGGGGGGCACACATGATGCCCATAGTAAGGGAGCATTTGCAGGCTACTTAAGAGACTCAGATACAGCTGCACCCCAACTTGGTATACCAAAGTCAGAGCATTTCAGTGATGATTTAGCTCTTTTTTTGCCAATTGTTGAGAGAAGGGACCCTTTGAGATATTATAAAGGGTAAAAAATGTTAAATAGAAAGCCTATCATCCCACAAAGAGAAGCCCTACCAAATCTATCATGTTAACCAGATCAAACCCTGGAAGGAGGCTCTGACGACCCTGTGTGTGCAGATGTAGAAGTCACTTGTGAATGCCTGTAATAATTAATTAATGTCCATAGTTCTCATATAAAGTCAGTTTCAAACCATTTTAGGTTATACCTGTCAAACGCAAGTAATCAAGTATTTCTGACACTGATTTTGAAAGTGAGTCGTTCATACTGGCCCTTTTTGCAGGTTTAAACAAATGGCCCCTTTTGCAGGTATAGCTATGAAAAACATTAAAAATAAGTGCCTATACTGTTTATAATCCAGTATCATACTGTCTCATTCTGCTCTGCACATGCACAGTTGCTCTCTATTTTTTGACACTGTGCAAAAAATGAGGTCCATCTGCTGACAGCCTGAAGATTTACTGCTGCCATGGGGCTCTTGGATTCAGCAAAATGGCAGCCTCCAGCAAGTAAAAACAGGAACAATGCTAGAGACATTTTAGAATGCACACTCATTTTGGTAGCAAAATTATTAATGTCTAATGTATGTTCCTTGCTAAAGAACATTATTTTTTATCAACGCAGTCATAGGAAAAAGACAGCTGGCAACTCCATAATCCTCAAGTATTTATTAAGCCATAACAGTGAGTATACAGTACAGATGGTGGCAAATGCGTTTCGGCAAGAAGCCTTGTTCACAGCACACATGTGAGTAAAGATTAACATATTTTTGTATATATATATATATATATATATATATATATATATATATATATACAAAAATATCAAAATAGGTTCCTCTCCTCTGCTGTCGAGTGTGATAAATGCAATAAGCAATATGTGGAGTGCACTTCTAGACCTTTAAGAACTAGAGTGAGTGAACTTTTCCATGGGGCATCTTATAAAAGTGATACAAATCTATCTAATGTATCCAAACACTTTAAGTATGAACACGGAAATATGGCATCTTTTTCCTTTTTACGCTTGGAAAGGGTTAAACCGTTTTCTCGCAGTGGGTATATTCACAGTAAACTGCTGTTACGTCAGGTATGGTGGATATTTAATCTTCAAACGAGTGTGCCCCAGGGAATGAATCACTGCTACAATGTAGATCTGTTTCTTAAAGTTGTTCTTATCCAGTCGATCTTTATCTGTGTATATCACATTATATATGTATTTTTAGAAAATCTTTTTATATACAGTATCTCACAAAAGTGAATCTTTTCATGTGACAACACTGAAGAAATTACACTTTGCTACAATGTAAAGTAGTGAGAGTACAGCTTGTATGACAGTGTAAATTTGCTGTCCCCTCAAAATAGCTCAACACACAGCCATTATTGTCTAAACCGCTGGCAACAAAAGTGAGTACACCCCTAAGTAAAAATCTCCAAATTGGGCCCAAAATGTCAATATTTTGTGTGGCCACCATTTTTTTTCAGCACTGCCTTAACCCCTTTTGGGCATGGCGTTCACCAGAGCTTCACAGGTTGCCATTGGAGTCCCCATTCCACTCCTCCATGTCGACATCACAGAGCTGGTGGATGTTAGAGACCTTGCACTCCTCCACCTTCCGTTTGAGGATGCCCCACAGATGCTCAATAGCTTTTAGGTCTGGAGACATGCTTGGCCAGTCCATCACCTTTACCCTCAGTTTCTTTAACAAGGCAATGGTCGTCTTGGGGGTGTGTTTGTAGTCATTATCATGTTGGAATACTGCCCTGCGGCCCATTCTCCGAAGCGAGGGGATCATGCTCTGCTTCAGTTTGTCACAGTACATGTTGAAATTCATGGTTCCCTCAATGACCTGTAGCTCTCCAGTGCCAGCAGCACTCATGCAGCCCAAGACCATGACACTCCCACCACCATGCCTGACTGTAGGCAAGACACTTGTCTTTGTACTCCTCACCTGTTTTCCACTACACACGCTTGACACCATCTGAACCAAATAAGTTTATCTTGGTCTCATCTGAC
Source organism: Lithobates sylvaticus (assembly GCA_028564925.1). Classification (NCBI taxonomy): domain Eukaryota; kingdom Metazoa; phylum Chordata; class Amphibia; order Anura; family Ranidae; genus Lithobates; species Lithobates sylvaticus. The sequence goes on along the minus strand of CM053028.1, from coordinate 303,725,040 downwards.
CACAGGATATGGTTCCAGTAATCCATGTCCTTAGTCTGCTTGTCTTCAGTAAACTGTTTGCAGACTTTCTTGTGCATCATCTTTAAAAGAGGCTTCCTTCTGAGATGGCCCATTTGATGCAGTGTGTTACGTATGGTCTGAACACTGACAGGCTGACCCCCCACCCCTTCAACCACTGCAACAATGCTGGCAGCACTCATATGTCTATTTCCCAAAGACAACTTCTGCATATGACGCTGAGCACGTGCACTCAAGTTCTTTATTCGACCGTTGCGAGGCCTGTTCTGAGTGGAACCTGTCCTGTTAAACCGCTGTATGGTCTTGGCCACTGTGCTACAGCTCAGTTTCAGGGTCTTGGAAATCTTTTTACAGCCTAGGCCATCTTTATATAGAGCAACAAAATTTTTTTTTTTCAGATCCTCAGAGAGTTCCTCAGAGGTCCCATGTTGAACTTCCAGTGACCAGTATGAAAGAGTGAGAGCGATAACACCAAATTTAACACACCTGCTCCCCATTCACACCTGGGACCTTGTAACACTAATGAGTCACATGACACCAGGGAGGGAAAATGGCTAATTGGGCCCAATTTGGACATTTTCACTCACTTTTGTATCCAGCGATTTAGACATTAATGGCTGTGTATTGAGTTATTTTGAGGGCACAGCAAATTTACTCTGTTATGCAAGCTGTACACTCACTACTTTACATTGTAGCAAAGTGTATTTTCTTCAGTGGTGTCACATGAAAAGATATAATAAAATATTTACAAAAATGTGAGTGGTGTACTTACATTTGTGAGATACTGTGTATATATATATATATATATATATATATATATATATATATATATATATATATATATATATATATATATATATATATATATATATATATATATATATGTTGTTATACCCTTCTCTTTTATTACATATGTATTGGGATAAGACCATTTTGTTCTACTAGTTGTTGTACATAGGTATTAATTCCTATCCTCCTTCTGCCAGCATCACACCTGCTGACACTTTGTGATTGATTATTGATTGTTTAATTCAATATGTTACTGATTGAAGGAGGGGCGGAACCTATTTTGATATTTTTGTATACATATATGTTATCTCACATGTGTGCTGTGAACAAGGCTTATTGCCGAAACACATCTGCCACCATCTGTATACTCACTATTATGGCTTAATAAATACTTGAGAATTATGGAGTTGCCAGCTGTCTTTTTCCTTTGACTACATTGTCTTTTTGGTGGATGGGAGGAAACCACAGCTCCAGCACCCAGATTGCAACTTCCAGTTTGCATTTAAATTTCCACTGGTCTGAGCGTTGCATCTTTTTGATTGAATTATTTTTATTAAGTTGTTATGGGAAAATTTTCGCTTTTTTTTTTTTTTTTTGCTTTTGAGGGAGGTTTACTTCCATTTTCCATAAATGAAGCAGTGATTGTGGTGATCTCCAAACCAGGAAAAGACTTGTTACAACCAGCCCCCTATTGCCCAATCTCTCTTCTCACCTCCAATGTAAACATCTTGGAACACGCCCTAGCAAATAGACTGGCCAAGGCCTCTTGCACACTACAGCTTGAAAAAGCTCAGTACAGCTTTTTTTATTTTTTTACTGAGCTAAAATACAGCTCATTAATTGTAATGTGCCTATGCACACAGGTGCGTAAACAAGCGCCATGCATTCTTCAGTAAAAAAAGAAAATAGAAAAATCAGCATTGGTCAGTAATTTACGCCTCATGCCCGCAAATATGTGCGATTGAGCATAAATGTGCGGAACTGCACATTTACATACTATGCAGAACAAGAACACGAACAAGAACACGAGAATAAGTTTGCGTGCATTTGCACAAAAATGCGCACAAAATTGCGCAGATTTACGCAAACAAAAATGTGCGAAAATACGCGCAAATACATACAAAAAAAAGTCTGAAAAAGTAGATGATCAAACAGGAGTATCGTGTGCAAGAGTCCTTAATATACAGTATACACAAATTGATGTGAACCAGTCTGGTATTAAAATACTAGATCCACAGCAATTAATATCATTTTTTTCAATCTTCAGATTTCATCCAACAAAGTTATTTTATCATTGGACGCTGCCAAAGCCCTTGACAGCATAAAATTGCAGTCTTTATGGGAAGTACTTATTGCCTTGGGGCTAGGGCGACACTTTATTAGATGGATAAGATTTTATACTCAGCCCTTAAAGAATGTGTGCGAATTAATAATGCCATATCTGAACCCTTTGCACTTCATTGGGGTACAAGACAGGGGCGTCCACTATCACTGTTCCTGTTTGCGCTGGACACAGAGACTTGCCCAGCTGCTCGTTTAGTAGTGGTGATGTGATCCCTGAAAAGGGCCAAAAGGGCCAAGGTGCAGAGTCTAAAATGATGCCTAGTATTCACCAGAGCTCCCAGAGGTGGAGATGTTGTGCTGCAAATGATATCCAACTTGCGGTCCCCTGACTCATCTGAGCAGGCTGCAACTAAGAGCAGTTGAAGCAGCTCTAAGGCACTGGATTCATCAGACAGCAGGGTACAGAGGAAAACAACCAGAGAGCATAGGAAGACACTGAGAGGGCATTCATGTGAAGGTAATGAGACTAGCTGGAACTCACAGCAGAAACAGACTGGTGCAGAGAAACAAGTAACACACTGGGGTGCAAAGAGAGACACAGAGGTGAAGGAAGACAGAATGCAGATAGAAGTGCACGGTGTGATCACAAGAGCAGGATACAGGCGGAGGGATACAAGGCTGGAACCAAGCTGGGGCACACTGGGAGAAAGGTAGGAAACAAGCTGGGACCCTATGGGTGTGAGCAAGGTAGGAAATAAGCTGGGGCACACTGCGAGCAGGGCTGGAAACAAGCTGGGAGAAATAGGAACACAGGGGATCACAGGAGGCACAGAAAAACACTTAAGAAGAATGCAGGAGGGGTCCAGCTGCTAGTGTTTGGAACGCTGAGCAACCCACATGCTAGCCCATTAAGACAGTGCTCCCTCTGTGCTTGGCCGGTGCCTGTCGACTCCATACAGAAAGAACAGGTGCTGGAGCATGGAGGAGGAGAGTGTGGAAATAAATAACATGTAAAACATGAGAAGACTGCCTGTTGTTGTTTGTTTTCATTCTTGAATAACAAAAAACTGTTAATAAAAAATAAATAAGTGGAACTTCCGCTTATCCAATGGAAAAAACACAATAATTGTTGCGCTAAGGTATTTCTAGCATGCAAAGCTGTATCATCTGCGGGATGGGGTAAATGGTTAAAATGTCAGAATTCTGAACATATAGTCCAAAGTTCCAAAAAGATGAGTAACAGAGAGTCAATAATTTAATAAAATAACGTTTTAGAAATTACTCCTGATGGAGGTATAGGGTTTTTTAAGGGGAGTCCATAGCCTGGGTGATTTACCACAGGCAGTGTAGCTGGCACAGGGAAGGCAGCACGCTGAAGGGTAGAAGAACCTCTGGGAGAAATATAAGAAGGACAAGCAGCGCCAATCTGAGTGCAGCAGTTTTTATAACACGTTTAATTGAATGGTAATGCACTTACTCAAAGTAAGATAAAAGCAGGCACATCTTTGTAAATATAAAATGGACTACAGGGATCCAAGACGAACATCCAGGCAGCTCTGTGGTGTCTTGCTCGGTGGCACCAGTGGTTTCCAGTGTCCTGGGCTTGGACATACAGGGCGCAGGAGGCAGTTGTCACTCAGAGGGTCCCTGGTCTCAGTGGAAGGATGCTGTGACATTCACACCTTCAGAGCATGCATGCTCCTTCACCAGGCATACTGTTCGGCCATCTTAGGTATGGTATATAGGGCTGGCAGGGCAGGCGGGACAATCGAAATCACGGACCATCCCCTTTTTTTCAATAATACTATACACCAGGGAAGCCGAGGGGCAGGAATTGGGCATGTGTTGTTTACAAGGCATTTAGAATATTGCATATGGGAAAGGAGAACTTAATGTAAAGAGGGGACAAGACACACAAGGACGGAGAGGAGCAAGAGACATAAATTACTAAGACTAACAAAATACTGAATACAAATACCATTGAACATAAATATTTAAAAATAAAAATGTATGTTTTTAATAAAATAAAAATAATAATGAAAAAAAAATAATAATAAAGAAAAATAAAGAAAAAAGGCGGAGGGCCTATGTAGCGGCCATAACCCACAGAGTGGTGGCCTTTACTTTTGGGCTTACCCGTTACCGCCTCTTGGCTTGTCGGTGAATGTCCAGGGGTTCCCAGGGTTAGTACCCAACAACTTTGGATGCTGACACATAAAAAGTCCTTTTGAAGGTTTTTATTCTGCAGTGGTAACATCCAACATAACACAGTCTCAGATAGGAATAGAGGGCAAGGGTGAAGAAACTCAGGCACCTTGAACTGCTGACATTCACTGAATGTCTCTAATCAAACCCAGAGAGTAGCCACTCGCAGCTGGGCGCTTCAATGCCGGACAGACCTCTAGCCAGAGGTATGGCAGCCAACAATGTGATCTGGAAACTTGCAAAAAGTCTCTGACACAGAATAAACTTGCAACCGAATGCAAATAGGAACTCTTCCCACAGTACCTGGAACTTTCTCTGTCTCCTTGGCAGTACTGTGGAAGTGTGGATTCTTTAGTGTCCATACAACTCAGCTTTCAGGCTCTTACTGAGATGCCAGCTTGTTGGCCCTCCTCCGAAGAGTCCTCCCCCGGTCACTCGTATGAGCTTTGGTGCCCCTCCAATACTGAGAGCACACCAGGACGCTTTGAATCCTCCTTCAGTTACTGGGCATCGGGCTAACCGGCTCCGAGACTCGGGAACAGACGGATCCTTGCCCCAGACCATGCGGGTCTATGGGGCTAGTCAAACTGACCATGTTTGCGGGACGGCAAACGCTCCTAGGCCCGGGACCCCTCGCGGGGCTACCCCGGTCCAGAACCAGGAAGCAGGACTGCGGCGGAACCCCGAACACGTGACTTCAGCACCTTAAGTACCCCTTCCCAGACCACACAGCGGGGCCAGGCGCACCCACTGATTGGCTCCGGGGAAGACTGATACCTAAGACATGGGCTGTTTCTATGTGTGGGATATAATAGTGTCTCAAGACTATAAGGATTCCTGTGAAACAATATAATGGGAGTTGATTAGTAAGGCATATATTTATAATAAAAATTAAGGTTAAGAACGACTGAGGTCAACCTTCAAGGGAAAAAAAAGGGGGGAATGAAAAATCAAGGAGGGCAATGTTAACCACTTGCCGACCGCCGCATGTACATATACGTCGGCAGAATGGCACGGCTGGGAAAATGGGCGTACCTGTACGTCCCTTTGAATTTGCCGCCGTGTGGTTGCGTGCGCGCCGCCGACAGGGGGCACGCATGACCCTGCCGCGAGCTCCGTGAGTAGAATTGCGGAGTCCGCAGGGATATCCGCGATCATCTCACAGAGAGGAAGAACGGGGAGATGCTAATGTAAACAAGCAATTCCCCGTTCTGCCTAGTGACACTGTCACTGATCATAGCACCCTGTGATCTGTCACTCGTATCCACGCCCCCTAACAGTTAGAATCACTCCCTATGACACACTTAACCTTCCTAGCCAGCTAGTGGTTAACCCCTTCACTGCCAGTGTCATTTTTACAGTAATCAGTGCAATTTTATAGCACAGATCGCTGTAAAAATGAAAATGGTCCCAAAAATGTGTCAAAATTGTCTGATATGTCTGCCAGAATGTCACAGTGTAGAAAACGATATACTACTACAATCTAGATATTATCTCATCTCTATGCATTAACTTTGTTTAGTCTCTGTAGATTAGTCAGTCTGTTAAAACTATGAGCGCAAGCCACCGTTAATATCACAATAATACGAGGTTAGCTATGAAACCAAGCACACGGCTTCATAATAATCAAATCTTGTTTATTTCCCAAGGAAATGCGAAAGCTAACGTGTATCAAAAGGGGGTTACACAATTACACAACATACAGCAAGGCTACAGTACAATGATATAATATACAGTAAAAAAACAATATAATGATCTACTTATCGTGGTGACCCTTCACAGCTGAGCTCCAGATGGAATAAGAGAATCAGTTGTGTGTGCAAACCCTTTTTGTCAATCACACCTCAATCACAGCACCTCCCACTGCCCGCCCACCTGCCCAGCTGGTATACGCCTCCATGTATTCTGCTTGTACTGCCAGAAGTGGTCTCTGGGGGGCAGCGTCTGTCCAGAATTGCACTTAATCCGACTGCTGTCTAATCTTGGAATTGCGATCTCCGACAGCCCATAATTAGTCTTTGTGTAGCCCAGCCAGATAGGAGCCGCCATTCATCACATACAATAGCCTTAGACTCATGACAATATGAGGTGTAACTGGTTACATTCCAGTAAAAGGGGGGGGGGTGTATCTTGTATTGAATCCAACATATGCCGCTTTGCGCCTCAACAGGCGCATAACACCCTTCTTCCGACCCAGCTCCTATTGAACAGTCCATAACTGTTTCCTCCCTGACATGCGTTTCCAAATCAGTACCCATAGAACAGTCCTTGACTTTCTTAACGCGCTGTGGTTTTCAACCTGTGCAGCAACAGCTCCTATGGAACAGTCCATAATGGTCTTATCGTGTCATGCTTTCCAACACTCTCCGCTTTGCCACTTAGTGATACACCACCATCCTTCTTCAGTGACAGCTTCCATGTCACCCTTCTGTGTCTTTGGTATCTTCAGGACGAGATGCAGTACAGGCAAGGGGTGCTCATTCACTCACCATTCACCATCACACATTCAGGGTAACACATCACCCAGCTTTCCAACACAGAGTCTCGAGGAGGGCCTTTCGCCCATGTTACTAGCCTAAAATACACCTTTATCACACTACACCATAACATAAATCAACCCACTACCATAATATATACATATAATTAATGAAGGATTCAGTATGTTTCTTGGGTGTGATAGTTTCACAGGGGGGAAGAACTCCAGATCCAAACAAATGTGAAACTATCAGGAAATTACCAAGACCAATCACTAAAACCGCGTTGAGACAATTCCTGGGAATGGTCGGTTTCTGCAGGGACTTCATTGAAGGCTTTGCAGAAAAGGCAAGACCCCTGTATGACTTTCTAAAAGGAGACAAGAAGGAAACAGACCCCTTAGACTGGTTAGGAGAGCATGAACAAGCTTTCACCAAGCTAAAGGTGAGTCTGATGCAGGCCCCGGCCTTGAGCAATCCGAATGCCGATTTGCCCTTTGCACTACAAGGGTATGCCTCTGCAGTAGCAATAACAGCGGTGTTGCTGCAGGAGAGGCAGGGCAAATGGGTACCGGTGGGATACTGGTCCAGGGTACTAAGCCCGGTAGAGAGGGGATTTGATGAATGTGTCAGGAACCTTTTGGCAGCGCACTGGGCGGTTCTTGCCACAGAGCATGTTGTGGGGTTTGGTAAAATCATTCTGCAGACACCCCATTCTCCAATTAAAATGCTTTTGGAACGTACCCTCAGTGGAGTATCCTCCCAAAGGGTAGCCAGATGGCTAGTGGATTTAACACCCAGGAATCTGGCTGTGACCCACAATGCCACCTACACTCTCCCACAATTGATGCAATATGAGGGGGAGCAGCATGACTGTGGGGAAGTACATCGGACCAGAACACAGGAGGTATTTAGGTTAGCATCAGGTACTGGAGACCTTAAAATCTGGGTGGATGGATCAAGGTACTGGGATGAAGGAAGTTTTCACACAGGGTATGCCCTGTGGTGCCCCCAGACCAATGAGAAAATCATGACCAAATGCCCTCGAAGCTTTTCTGCCCAAAGAGCTGAACTAGAGGCAGTGAGAGAGGCCATCACTCATTTCAGTTCAGGTCCCATAACCATATTCTCTGACAGCGCCTATGTAACAAGGTCTCTGACTGAATACATGCCTTTGTGGCAGTCAAGGGGCTTCAGTGATGCCTCTGGGAAGGACTTGGTACATAGTGCGGTGCTAAGAGATATATGGGAAAGAGCAAATGGGGAACCTCAGAGAGTTGCTATCATTAAGGTGAGAGCACACCAAAGAGGTGGAGAGGAGGTTACTGTGGGCAACAACAAGGCAGATGAGCTGGCAAAAGAGGCAGCCCTGATAGGGGCCAAATGGACACCCTATGATACTGAAGGGAGGCAGGCCTGGGAGGAACATAATTCTGAGGAGCAGGAGGTGAAAGCAGGTTCACATGAACTCCTGCCGGTGCTAAGGATGCCTACCCCATGCTTAGCAGGTGAACAAAATAAGGATGAGGCCTTGAGCTCAATCAAAAAGCAGCTTAGAACAAAAGCGGCAGATGCTCCCCAAAATTATGTATTAGAAGATGATCTACTGTTAAAAGAAACTTCAGAAGGACGAAGGTTTGTAGTGCCCTCCCAGCATCAAAAAGATTTAGCCCTGGAAAATCACAGGTTAACAGGCCACATGGGTGTTCAGGGTACCTTGAAATTTGTGCAAGCTAGATACTGGTGGGAGACAATGGGAAACACAATCTCACAGGTAGTGCAGGAATGCTTAATATGTGCACAAATGAACCCTAGGCCAAAGGGACAGAAGCCAATATTAGCAAGGGTACCGGTAGCCAATGGACCCTGGGAAAACCTACAGATTGACTTTGTTGGTCCGTTACAGAGTGCCCCTGGGGGATACAGATATCTACTCGTGGTGGTGGACGTTTTTTTCGAAATGGGTAGAGGGTCTGCCCCTAAGAAAGGACTCTGCCACTGCCACAGCTAGAGCTTTGTGGACCGAAGTCTTTTCAAGATGGGGGTTCCCCAAAGTCCTGGAGTCCGATAGGGGGACTCACTTTACCGGCAGGGTCATGAAAAATATTTGTGAGCTGCTGGGAGTAGAACAGAGATTCCATGTTCCATACCATCCACAATCGGCGGGGATGGTTGAGAGGATGAATCGAACACTGAAAGAGAGGCTTAAAAAGATGGTACTGCAATCAGGAAAGAACTGGCTGATTCATCTGCCTTCAATCCTGATGGCCGTACGAGGATCTACAGCGAAAGGTACATCATTAACCCCATATCAGTTAATGACGGGGAGAATGATGAACCTCAGCCATCCAGCAGACCCAATACTTAGTACCCCCTTGAGAGAGAGTGCTGAAAGGGACCGATTTCTGGTCCAACTGCAAGAACAGGTACAGAGGTATTTGCAGTTTGCTGCAAGTAACATGGCACCTAAAGAGAAGGAGCAGCCTTTAAAGCCTCCCGTTAGCTTGAAGATTGGAGACAGGGTTATGGTAAAGAACTTTGTTTCCAAGTCTTCATGGGACGCAAACTGGACGGGACCGTTCACAGTCACTATGACCCTTAGTGATCAGGTGGTCAAAGTAAAGCGGCTCGTAGATAACAAGGGTGCAAAGGGCATGAAAAAGAGGGAGATAGAGAAATGGGTTCATGCTGATCAATGTAAAAGGTATTGCTGATAAGAATTGATTCCGCTCTTGTTCTTGTTTTCCAGAGTCCTGGTGGAGCAAAGATTGGCAAAATCTCTGGAGAATGGATGGAAGGATCATACTTGTCGTGTTGGCGATCCATCTGAGCCATGTAACATCTCAAATTGATTCTGACGAATATTCAGGGGATGATGTGGAAAGGGAGAATCCTGAGGAAGACCATGCATCCACTTCAATTATATCATCAATGTTGAACTTGTTAGGTCAGAAGGGGATGCAGGGGGGAGATGAAAGAAGGAGAAAGGTCAGGATTATATCAAAGAATCCTAAATTACCGGACACGTACCAATGGGGTCACCATGGCAATTTGCAATACAAAGTTTCTTTTGCTTTTGGACGATTTAATCCTAACTCAACATCGCAAGGGCGTGCGAACAAGCAAAATTTGCAAAATATCATACAGGAATCTCTCCAGCCGTTTGTAGATGTAACTATATATATGAATGAAACTGGTTATTGGTTAGGAAAACAATCCAATCTATCCAAACCTTGGGAAGCAAGGGACGTGGGATATGGGGTTTTTGGTGAAGAATTGAAGGAAGGGAAGTATGTTTTTATGTGTGGCATATATTGGCATGACCAAAGTAATAGGGCGCTGAGACCCAGGAGGCTGACACTTAGGCACAGTAAGGTGTCTGTTGGCCAGACTAGGGAGCTCCAGATGACACATCAATGGGGTGAAAATTTCCTTGTGGGGGCAGTATCTCGGTCCTATCAGTCCTACAGAGAAGCTCTTGGTTACTGGACATGTGGGACACCAGAGATGGACCTGGGGGAGATACGCCTAGTTGATGTCTCACCGGAGAGGTTAAAACCCTGCATAGGTGATGCCAGTGGCTACACACAGGAACATACTCCGTTAGAGAAGGGGGAACCACTACAAATAGATCTAAGCTCGTCACAAACGCTGGCTACCAGGGTACAGTATGCTTTCACCACATGGCACTTCAATGTCTCGCAATGGTTGGTAAAATCCTATTATCCTATATGTGCTGAATATACACTGAATCAAGTACGGTCAGTATATCAATGGCTTTCTCCCAGAGATGGGCGGACACAGAATGAGGTCCATGAAGGACGCTTATTTCTGAGGAGTAACCGAAAGAGGAGGGATGTATTCAGCACTATATTAGGGGGAATAGGAACTGGGATGGGTGTTATTAATGGAGTGGACATCGATCTCCTGAGGAACAAACTCTCAGCCATAGCTTCAGACAGTAAACGGGGCTTTGTTGCTCAGAGAGAGATCAATGACATTCTTGATAATATTCAACAACGTCACATAAATACCCAGGTAAAAGTAGCTCAAGATTTTATACGCCATTTTAAGAGGTTGGTGGATAATGTGGTGATACAGGGCAAAAATATGTCATGGGCTCTGGCATGCACTCAGGGACAGGCGGAACTATCAACCAACATCAAACTGATTGTACAGTCCCTGTATGGGGGGAAGTGGCCTTATGAATTAGCATCACAGCTCAGTAAGATTTTACCAAAGCACATCTCTTACACTAATCCAAGTTGGTGGTCAAATGCCTGGATGGGATGTACGAATTTGGATTATGAGAGATGTTATGCTTCCTCGTTGATCCCATATACAGAAGTGCAGACTCAATCTGTGTATTCGGTGAAATCAATGGGCTTACTGACTGGGGATTCTACTTTGTTGCATCTGAGGCTAAATTACCCACATGTGATCAGAGAGAATGGGAGCTGGAGGCAGGTTGATATTTCCCTCTGTCAGAGGCATGACCATGACATCCTTTGTATGCCAGGCCAATACACGGTAGTAAAGGAGAAATGTTGGGAGGATGCGTCACTCTGTGTACTGGATGGGGAGAACATTGCCGGGAAGGGAACGCCGGGGTATTATTTGGGACATGGGAGAGTTTGTTTTTTTGTCCTAAAGGATACTAATATAACATTAGTCATGGAGATAGGATGTTCTGTGAACCTGACAATAGCAAGAGGAGCGTGGTGTACCTTTGGCGATGTCTCTGAAATCCAGACACAGGAATGGAAGTATGTGATACCGCATATTGCCAATCTGTCTGTGGATGTCAACCAGAACCTCCCTGTTGAGAGCCCTGAACCTTGGTATGGGAAGGAAGATACAGGAGTGGTTAGCAGATTGGGATAGAGATGAGAGCCTTATGAAGATGCTACAGCAAGAGAGAGCTAATGCTACTATAGCCATATACCATAATCAAAATGAAATAAAGGAGGTAGTGCATCAATTAGAAAATGATGTAGGAGGGTCTTGGTGGGAGGTAATATTTGGACATTCCAGTAAGGCCAACAGCATTTTGAATTATTTGATACATCCCGTTGTGGTGTTACTCATTATTGCTGCAGTTTCGTCATTGGTTCAAATTGGTATGTGTTGTTGGACTAGACATTTATATAAGAAGGTCTCGCATCTATCTATGCAAGTGGAGGGACGAATTGACGGTAAGGTCTCTTCATATACGGTAGAGGCTTTGCTGCCAGCTCTCAGCCCTGAAATACCACTGACGTGCCGGAATTGCGGTAGGGAGGGCCATTGTGAACAAACCTGCCTAATCCCGACCCGTATTTTCAGCAAAGAATTATAGGAGGTTGGGAGCGGGATACGCGAGTTGAGGGGTCAAATGTATATATGTATATATTATGGTAGTGGGTTGATTTATGTTATGGTGTAGTGTGATAAAGGTGTATTTTAGGCTAGTAACATGGGCGAAAGGCCCTCCTCGAGACTCTGTGTTGGAAAGCTGGGTGATGTGTTACCCTGAATGTGTGATGGTGAATGGTGAGTGAATGAGCACCCCTTGCCTGTACTGCATCTCGTCCTGAAGATACCAAAGACACAGAAGGGTGACATGGAAGCTGTCACTGAAGAAGGATGGTGGTGTATCACTAAGTGGCAAAGCGGAGAGTGTTGGAAAGCATGACACGATAAGACCATTATGGACTGTTCCATAGGAGCTGTTGCTGCACAGGTTGAAAACCACAGCGCGTTAAGAAAGTCAAGGACTGTTCTATGGGTACTGATTTGGAAACGCATGTCAGGGAGGAAACAGTTATGGACTGTTCAATAGGAGCTGGGTCGGAAGAAGGGTGTTATGCGCCTGTTGAGGCGCAAAGCGGCATATGTTGGATTCAATACAAGATACACCCCCCCCCCCTTTTACTGGAATGTAACCAGTTACACCTCATATTGTCATGAGTCTAAGGCTATTGTATGTGATGAATGGCGGCTCCTATCTGGCTGGGCTACACAAAGACTAATTATGGGCTGTCGGAGATCGCAATTCCAAGATTAGACAGCAGTCGGATTAAGTGCAATTCTGGACAGACACTGCCCCCCAGAGACCACTTCTGGCAGTACAAGCAGAATACATGGAGGCGTATACCAGCTGGGCAGGTGGGCGGGCAGTGGGAGGTGCTGTGATTGAGGTGTGATTGACAAAAAGGGTTTGCACACACAACTGATTCTCTTATTCCATCTGGAGCTCAGCTGTGAAGGGTCACCACGATAAGTAGATCATTATATTGTTTTTTTACTGTATATTATATCATTGTACTGTAGCCTTGCTGTATGTTGTGTAATTGTGTAACCCCCTTTTGATACACGTTAGCTTTCGCATTTCCTTGGGAAATAAACAAGATTTGATTATTATGAAGCCGTGTGCTTGGTTTCATAGCTAACCTCGTATTATTGTGATATTAACGGTGGCTTGCGCTCATAGTTTTAACAGACTGACTAATCTACAGAGACTAAACAAAGTTAATGCATAGAGATGAGATAATATCTAGATTGTAGTAGTATATCGTTTTCTACAAGTATTATCAAATCCCACACACAGTCATGATAAAAATCGCCAAAAATCGCTGCCAATACTAGTAAACAAAAAATTATTCATAAAAATGCCATAAAACGTACCCCTATTTTGTAGATGCTATAACTTTTGCGCAAACCAATCAATAAACGCTTATTGAGATTTTTTTACCAAAAATATGTAGAAGACTACGTATTGGCCTAAACTGAGGAAAAAAATAGTTTTTTATCTATTTTTTGGGGATATTTATTATAGCAAAAAGTTAAAAATAATGCGTTTTTTTTTTCAAAATTGTCGCTCTATTTTTGTTTATAGCGCAATCTTCTTTGGTGGAAGAAGATTGTAACCTAACTATCCTTGAAACACTATTACATCCCACACATAGAAACGGCCCAAGTAAGTACATGTATTATAGAGTATAGTCCACCTTTTATGATACGGTATGTGTAAATGCACGTATATACATGCGCAAGGACATGCAGATCATGTCTGCATGCAGACACATATATAGGCCCTCCTCCTTTTTTCTTTTTTTTTATGTTCAATAAATTCACCCTCCAATCAGGTTGTCCATTCCATTTTTGATATGTATTTTGTTAGTCTTAGTAATTTATGTCTCTTGCTCCTCTCCATCCTTGTGTATCTTGTTCTCCTTTCCCATATATTCCCAAATGCCTTGTAACAACACACGCCCAATTCCTGCCCCTCGGCTTCCCTGGTGTATACTGTTACTGAAAAAAAAGGGGAAGGTCCCGTGATTCAATTTGCCCGACTGCCCTGCCAGCCCTATATACCATACCTAAGATGACCGAACAGTATGCCTGATGAAGAAGCATGCATGCTCCGAACTCATGCACGTCACAGCATCATTCCACTGAGACGTTGCCTAGATGTTTGTCGAGTTATCCAACCATGCTGTAGCTGTGTTTCGGCTATGGCCCGGTTGGCAAGCGGTTAAGTTAAAAAAAACGACATATGCCATGCTACCTACCTACAAGCAGTGTTGATAATTCAGAAGGCAAGCTTTGTGAATTCTATGACACAGCAGTCCCTACTTACAGGGTATAGCGCATTTGCGTCATGCATTCAAGGAACCAAATATGTGTTATTCTTTAAAGAATATGTTTTCAATTTTAAGACTTTTATTTAAGAGCATCTGAGTTGCCAGCCTTTCTGATTCAAATTTTTTTAAGACTTTTCAGATTAATAGGAGCAGGCTAGAAATTATTGAAATTCAATGTGAAAATGTATATTTGAATTTAAAGTGGAACTTTAGTCAGAAAATTAAAGCACAGTTCTGCCGAAAATAAATAAATAAAAGTCAGCAGCTACAAATACTGCAGCTGTTGACTTTTAATATATGGACACTTACCTGCCCAGGGCACCCGCAATGTAATCACCCGAAGCCGATCTGTCCCTCGGCTCCCAGGTGGAGGCGTCGGCATATTCGGTAAGGGAATCAGGAAGTGAAGCCTTGCGCCTTCACAGCCTGGTTCCCCACTGCGCATGCGCGAGCCGCGCTGCACAAACTCACTGGTCCCTGCTGTCTTATGGGAACTGTGTGTCTCCCAGAAGACAGCGGCGGGAATGGAGGAGGGGCCGGACATGGTGTAGATCGCCGTGGATACTGCGGTGATCTATGCCCGGAAGTGGGAGAAAATACCTGGATTATACAGGTATCTGCTCCCCCCCCACCCTTGAAAGGTGTCAAATGTGACATCGGAGTGGGGGAGGAATCCGAAAAGCAAGAAGTTCCATTTTTGGGTGGAACTCCGCTTTAAGTCCTGCTAGATCCCTTCAAGCAGAACTCCAGGATTTGCAAAAAGTCCCCCATTAGTACTCCCTCCCACACAAAACACTAAACAGTTATTACATTTGTGAATTTTTTTACCATGGAAGAGAAAAGTCTACGTAATTGAATTTTCAGGAAGTCAGCTCTGTAATTCAAAAAAATGTTGCATGTATTCTGCCAAGGAGGTGCTGTTAGAACAGTGATTACATCATATCCTATTCTCACTCTCTACACCATGTGTGCTCGACCTGTGGCCCTCCAGCTGTTGCAGAACTACAACTCCCAAGAGGCATTGCAAGTGGCTGACAATTACAATCATGACCCCCAAAGGCAGAGGCATGATGGGACTTGTAGTTTCGCAACAGCTGTAGGGCCATAGGTTGAATGCCCATGCTCTACACTGTATTCAAACTACATGTCCTATGAATCTTTGCAAATTGCAATGAATGTGGGAGGGTACACTAGGCTTGTACATGTAAATGTGAACAAGCCCACTTCAACATAAATCACGTCTTTCATTCTGCAGCCAGTCAGACAGGTTACAGCCCTATAAATGCAAGTGCTCTCCCCCTCCAGCAGCCACAACAGGAGATAAACATATTGCCCTTACTTGGTTTATGTAATCATTACTGAACTGTAGACACATGCCCATAATTATATATTATACACACTGTACTCTGCTGTAATTCAGTATTAGAAATATTCCTCCACCTGATGCAGCTATGAGATCTTTCTAACAGCAATCAGTGATTGTATGGTGTATGAGAACATCCCTATCCGCACCACAGAAAGAAAGCTGGGCCATGCTGCTTTACATCACCATGTGACAAGTAAATGTCGGCATGAGATAAAAACAAAAAAGTTCAGCGCTAACTTACTAATTAATAACACAATAATAGTGGAACCCTGTAATGTATGGAAATGTCAATAAGTGTCAATATTGCCACAATACCGGTCTCTGTGATATGTAACGTCACATATAATATACATCGCACTAAAAGTAAGACATTAAAATTACTGCAAACTTTGCAGGGATGGTGGAAACCCCCCAAACACATATTTGGCAGTGGACCCTGGCAGGGAGCAGAGGAGGAAGGAGGAGGACACCACCTCCATGGGCGGTACAAACCAGGGGCTGTGAGACCTCTCCGCCCACTACAGCAAGCAGGGATGGAAATACAAGTCCTTGCTTGCTTGAGAGAACTACAACTGGCAAGTGACAAGACTGCTAGCTGAGGGTAAAGGAGGAATAGCAGCCAGCGGTCTTACAAACAGGATATCACAGGGCAGTAACGTTTTTTCAGCAAAATCAGCAGGATATTGCAGAGGAACTACAGAGCTCATAAGAAGATGGATGCCATCTTGAAGGTAGGAGATCAGCAACAAGGACATATTTTTTATTTATTTTATTTATTACAGGATTTATATAGCGCCAACAGTTTACGCAGCGCTTTACAATATAAAAAGGGAGACAATACAGTTATAATACAATAAAATACAAGAGGATTAAGGGGGCCCTGCTCAGAAGAGCTTACAATCTAATAGACATATAAAAAAGTTTTTTTCCCAGAGTTCTGCATAGTTGCCAACATTGTAAAAAAATGTATAGGGACACTTTTTTTGGCTGTAGGTGGAGTGTTATTATAATTAGGGGGCGGGGCATACGTTTGTATGCGTGACATAGCAAAAAAGAAAAATGCGGCGCCCACAGCAGGTTGCGCCGAAAAATGGGCGTGGCTTGTGCGGAATAGTGGGCGTGGCTTATATGTGCGTGGTTCGGATGGGGTGTGGTTAGAGTCTGAGATGAATGAGAGATGGAGAAAGAAAGGGGAAAAGAGGGAGGGAGAGATTAAGAAGGAAAGAAGGAAAGAAGGAAAGAAGGAGGGAAGGAGAGAGAAGGAAGGAAAGAGGGATGGAGGGACAGCAGGCCCAGATCCTACACCACAATAGAAATGTGTATTCCAGAGTTTAACAAATCAGCAGATAAAGATACTCCAAACACCTGTTAGCGCTCCAATCATCCCAGCACCATGGTTGTTGTGGAGTCAGCATTATTACTATTATTACATTGTAATATAAAATTAAATCATTCAACTCACCATAATCCAGAATCTGTGGGACCCCTAAGCGTGTCACCTGCCACGTCGCCTGACACCAGATGCCATCAGGTGCCCCCAGAGGAGTCCGTCCTTGCATCAGGTGCCCCCAGCAGAGTCTGTCTTTACATCTGGTGTCCCCAGCGGAGCCCATCCATACATCTGGTGTCCCCACCGGAGCCCCTCCATACATCTCAGTGTCCCCAGAGGAGCCCCTCCTTACATCTGGTGTCCCCAGTGGAGCCCCTCCATACATCTCAGTGTCCCCAGCAGAGCCCCTCCTTACATCTGGTGTCCCCAGCAGAGCCCGTCCATACATCTCAGTGTCCCCAGCAGAGCCCCCCTTACATCAGGTGTCCCCAGGGCTCCGGTTACCTAGAGTAGTATAACACAAGACGGGGAAAGTGACAAGTCTGATACACACAAATCCCGGTTCTCGCTCTGTCACGATCAATCGCGGGTGCCCGGGTGGTCATCGCGCCCGCCGGGCATGTGCATCGGCTCCAGGGACATGCTGCGGGCGCGCGCCTGCTACAGCGTCTTAAAGATCCAAAGTACAGCTACGTCGGCTTGCCCAGGGGAGCCAACCTGCCGAAGTAAAACTGCGGCAGGTGGTCAGGAAGCGGTTAAATATCCTGTCTGGGGGGTCCCCTTAGTCTGCCTATAAAGTAGCACATCTGGCCGATGTATGGAACATTGCTGCAGCAAAATTACATTTCTAAAGGAAAAAATTTAATTTAAACTTGCTCGCGGCTGTAATGTATTGCCAGGTCCCGGCAATAAAGATGAAAAATCAAGGCAAAAATCTGCGTAAATTTGAGCAAGCAGCCTGGAGAACAGGAAGGGGGGGGGGATGAGCGAGCATTGTGCATTGGTTTTGCACAGAGCAGCCCGATCCTCTTCATCGAGTGCCCCCACAGAAAGCCGATTTCCCTGGGGGCACCGGTGCGTGCTTGCTCCTGAGTGCCGCTGCTGCATCCATTGACACAGACAGCGGAATTCGGCCCCGCCCCCACTCCAGTGTCACAGCTTTTGATTGACAGCAGCGGAAGCCAATGTCTCCTGCTGCTGTCAATCTGTCCAGTGAGGAGTGTGCACATCGCTGGATCGGATCGGGCTCAGGTAAGAAAAAGAGGGTGTCTGGGGAGGAGCTGCAGCACAGAAGGCTTTTCAACTGAATGCATAGAATGCATTAAGGTGAAAAACCATAAGGCTTTAAATCTACTTTAACCCCTTCACTACCCGCCCATAGTCATATGACGCCCACAAGGTGGATCTCCCATCCTGGGTGGGCGTCATATGACGTCCTCCCATTCCCGGCCGCCTAGGGGGCGCGCGCCGCGGCGTCGCTCGGGACCCGGTGCGCGTGCCCGGCGGCCGCAATGTCCGCCGGACACCTACGATTGCCTGTTAAAACAGCGGGACCGTGGAGCTGTGTGTGTAAACACACAGCTCCACGTCCTGTCTGTGGCGAGGAGACCGATCATGTGATCCCAGTACGGAGGAACACCGATCGGTCTCCTCCCCTTGTGAGTCCCCTCCCCCCACAGTTAGAATCACTACTTTAGGGAACATATTAACCCCTGCAGCGCCCCCTAGTGTTAACCCCTTCCCTGCCAGTCACATTTACGCAGTAATCAATGCAATTTTATAGCAACGATCGCTGTGTAAATGTGAATGGTCCCAAAAATGTGTCAAAAGTGTCCGAAGTGTCCGCCGCAATGTCGCAGTCACGAAAAAAAATCGCAGATCGCCGCCATTACTAGGAAAAAAAAATGCAATAAATCTATCCCCTATTTTGTAGACGCTATAACTTTTGCGCAAACCGATCAATATAGGCTTATTGCGATTTTTTTTACCAAAAATATGTAGAAGAATACGTATCGGCCTAAACTGAGGAAAAAAATTGTTTTTTTTTTTTTAAAAATGGGATATTTATTATAGCAAAAAGTAAAAAATATTGTGTTTTTTTTTCAAAATTGTCGCTCTTCTTTTGTTTATAGCGCAAAAAATAAAAACCGCAGAGGTGATCAAATACCACCAAAAGAAAGCTCTATTTGTGGGAAAAAAAGGACGTCAATTTTGTTTGGGTGTAACTTCGCACGACCGCGCAATTGTTAGTTAAAGCGACGCAGTGCCGAATCGCAAAAAGTGCTCTGGTAAGGAAGGGGGTAAAAATCGCCCGGTGCTGAAGCGGTTAATAGAACCCCCAACTCTCCATCCTAGATGTAGGTGTACCTGAAACTTATTGGCCGTAGCCTGAAGGATTATTTAGAACACACAGCCAAAATTGTCCTTTTCCCTGGCTGCACCTTTGCAGTTAAACCAAATGGACTTTTTGGGACTATTTCAAGAATTTAGTAGAAAGTCTAGAAGTGTATGGGAATTGACTGAGAAGGCTAGGCAAGAGGCATGCAGAATGTTGGCTGGGGGTTTGAAGTGTCCCACAGGCCGGGGAGGTGGTGTTCAGGAAAGGAAACAGTACATCTTGGGTGGGGGAGGGGAGGTTACTTTAGGTCAAGGGCATAGGTAAATAAAATACCTGTACTTTCAGGAAAGGAAAGGAAAAGGAAATTTGTGCTGAAAACCACCATTGCTGACCTCTCCTGAAATTGCTCGCTGCCTGGTTGTTATGCTGAAATAGTGGTTTCAACTCCAGACACCGATCAAGGATCAGTATACACAAATGTAATTCAGAATTTTCTCTGACTTCACTGGATTAATAAACTTTCCATTTTCCAGGTCAGTGACTAAAACGAAATAAGGCCATTGAGATTAGATCAGTCAGGCAACAAATACTTTGGGAAGATTGTCAGCAATGGAAGCCCCGTATTTCTTTCAACATGTTTCACGGGTTTCCTTTATTACAAATATGCATCATGGTATATTTAAATTTTTCTACAAATCCACTATGAAAAAAAAAACAATAGCAGTAACTTAACAAATAATTATTCTATAACAAAGATGCCCTGGTTATTTAAATGAGGGTGCGCACAGTATGAATTTGGGGTTGACACGCTATTTTCACTAGTATACAGCGGCTTGAAAAAGTATTCATACCCCTTGAAATTTTCAAAAAAGTTACAGTTACAAAAAAAAAAACATAAATGTATTTTATTGGGATTTTATGTGATAAACCAACATAAAGTGGCACATAACTGTGAAGTGGAAGGAAAATGATTAATGGTTTTCAATTTTTTTTACAAATAAATATGTGAAAAGTGTGGCGTGCATTTGTATTCAGGGTCTGGACTTTGACTGGGCTTTGATCTAAACCATTCCATTGTAGCTCTGGCTCTGGGTCGTTGTCCTGTTGGAAGGTGAACCTCCGCCCCAGTCTCAAGTCTTTTGCAGACTCTAATGCCACGTACACATGATCGAAAATGCCGCCAGCAAAACTCAGATGAGAGCTTTTTGTCAGAAAATGCGACCGTGTGTATGCTCCATCGGTCTTTTGCTGGCGGAATTCCAAGATCCAAAAAAAAACATCCAAGATTTTTCAGATGGAAATTCCGCCCGTGTGTACGCGGCATAACAGGTTTTCTTATAAGATTGCTCTGCATTTGGCTCCATCCATCTTCCCATCAACTCTGACCAGCCTCCCTGTCCTTGTTGAAGAAAAGCATTGTCAGAACATGATGCTGCCACCACCATGTTTCATGGTGGGGATGGTGTGTTCAGGGTGATGCGCAGTGTTAGTTTTCTCCCACACATAGCGTTTTGCTTTTAGACCAAAAAGTTCAATTTTGGTCTCATCTGACCAGAGCACCTTTTTCCACATGTTTGCTGTGTCCCCCACATGGCTTCTCGCAAACTGCAAACGGGACTTCTTATGGCTTTCCTTCAACAATGGCTTTGCCACACTTCTATATGTGGAGCGCACAAAGCCTAAAGCCGCGTACACATGATCTTATTTCCGATGGGAAATGTGTGATGAAAATCCGACCGTTTGTGCGCTCCATCGGACAATTGTTGTCGGATTTTCCGCCGACAAATGTTGGATGGCAGGTTTTATAATTTTCCACGGACAAATGTCTGTTGTCGAATTTTCGGAGCGTGTGTACACAAGTCCGTCGGACAAAAGTCCAAAGTACAAACATGCATGCTCGGAAGCAATGACGAGCCAGAAGCTGTCGGTCTTGTAAACTAGCATTCGTAATGAAGAATTAACATTCGTGACGCGGCAAATTATGAAATCTCGAAATGCAGCGCACATTCTTTTCTTCTTTAATGGGATAATAATGAAACTGCTTTGTTGGTGATACTGATGGAGTTTTTTGCAAACAAATTTTCAAAGGCTTTTTTTTCTAGTGATATCAAGAATAATATTATTATGCTTTTTTTTTTTTTTTTGTAGGCAAGTTACCACAACACCATTATCCCGTAGTTTTTAAGATCAAAGATACAACTATGTTGGTGTCCCTTGTCAATTTTACATTGTATTTTTTTTTTATGTAACTGCATACTCCCAAAATGTAATTTGAAGTAAAACACATAGCCAAGTATTATTCTCCACATTTTTTTATTGTGCATTAAAAAAACAAAACAAATAAAATTAGACATGCTATCTGCCAGTAGAACTTAACCAAAAAATGCATTCTATGCATCCAAAAATATAGAAAATATAACAAATCAAATCATTATATTCAACCAAAAAATAATATAAAAGCCTCATGCATGTGTCCTGCTTCTTAATATAGGGGGTCAACAATGCCAAGAGTTGGTGAAAGCAGGGGTCCGTCATCTGGAGATAATTCCAAAAATCATCTGGATTATTCTCCTGGGGCTCCCGCATCAAAGGCATATGACATAATTGGTCACGATTAATAAAGCAACCAATTTTTGGTCCAAGAACTCCTCCTCCTCCAGTTCCTGAAATGGACTTGGGTCAAATCAATAACTCCAAGGCCAATAATAAATAACACATTATCTCCTCTGATTCTGCAACATGTCTGGTTGACGAACGGCCGTTCAGAAACTAACTGAAAAGCACGAAATGAAAAGGAAGAACTGAGAAGCGCGGAATGAAAATCGTGAATCAACACTCACCAAACTTCTATTAACATGAAATTAGCAAAAGGAGCCCAAAGGATAGCGCTAAAGAGCTGAAAAAACACATAGTACGTCACTACGTTCGTGTTTGTTGGCCGACAACTCCTTGCCGTTTGTATGCAAGTCATAATCAAGGCACGCAGCTTCGGACAAAAGTCTGAGGTTTTGTCTGCGGAAAATCCGATCATATGTATATGGCTTAATAGTTGTCCTGTGGACAGATTCTCCCACCTGAGCTGTGGATCTCTGCAGCTCCTCCAGAGTTACCATGGGCCTCTTGGCTGCTTCTCCGATTAATGTTCTCCTTGCCTGGCCTGTGACAGTTTAGGTGGACGGCCATGTCTTGGTAGGTTTGCAGTTGTGCCATACCCTTTCCATTTTCGGATGATGGATTGAACAGTGCTCCGTGAGATGTTCAAAGCTTGGGATATTATTTTCTAACCCTGATTTAACCTTCTCCACAACTTTATCCCTGACCTGTCTGGTGTGTTCCTTGGTCCTCATGATGCTGTTTGTTCACTAAGGTTCTCTAACAAACCTCTGAGGGCTTAAAAAACAGTTGTATTTCTACTGATATTAAATTACACACAGGTGGACTCTATTCACTATTGAGGTGACATCTGAAGGCAATTGGTTCCACTAGATTTTAGTTAGGGGTAACAGAGTAAAGGGGGCCGAATACAAATGCACGCCACACTTTTCAGGTATATATTTGTAAAAAAATTTGGAAAACCATTTTATCATTTTCCTTCCACTTCACAATTATGTGCCACTTTGTGTTGGTCTATCAAATAAAATTCCAATAAAATACATTTACGCTTTTGGTTGTAACATGACAAAATGTGGAAAATGTATAATATAATATATATAATATTTTATTGTTGCCTGCTAATGTTATTGTCTATGGAAAAATAGACGACTTCAGCGGCACTGTTGCTCTGCTGTTCTATGACTGATAAAAGAAAAGTTTGTAGGCAAGAACTACGACATCTGAATTCACTGGAAGAGTTACAGTGAGAGCTGAAGCTCTCTCCAGTGACAGGGAGGAGTCTTTCCCCTTCGCTACTGCATGTCACTAGAGGAGAGTTCTAGCTCTCATGAATCCTGCTGTCTTGTAGGTTGAAAAACACGGCGTGTGTGTGTGTGTGTGTATATGCTGCAGTATAGTCTCTGCCACACGAATCACACAAGCTGCTGATCGGCACTGTGAGCAATCCATGTCTGTAAACAGATATATCTCTTACAAATCTCAAGCATTTCTGGCCATTGGTAAACAAGTGAAATGGCAGCAACCCTTCGATAGCCAAGGTGCTTTCAACTGTCAACGTGTTACATTAGAATGTGATCATAACTGTTATGGCACATATGTTGCATAAACAGTAAAGACACATGTACTTTCTAATCATCTAGTATCCAATACAACGTTAACGGATTTAAAAAAAAATGTATGAATAACAAAGCCACTACACACAAAGTAGGTGCTTTATTAAACGTATTAAAGCGCAAATTTGCATCACAACCAAACCAAGGAATAATCTGGTCTCATTATGGATCCATTTCCAGTTAACACGATGAAAGAAAGCATGTGATTGGTTATTAAGGCCTCAAAGTGCAAGAAATCAAATTGGATTGATATAGTACGATGCAATCTATCTTACAGAGTTTGTGGGTTAATGTGTAAATCCATGCGAACAACTATCTTTTACAACAAATTTTCATTCACCACCATGGCCTGTTGAATTGTTGGTAGCTGAGGAATGGGCACAGATGGATGAGCATTTCATCCACACAGCTTATTGTTGTTGTCCTTTAAGCAAAGAACACTGTTTCAATGTTTGGGAAGTAAACATAATCCATGATTTGATCTATTTGGGCCAGTATTTTCCTTCTGCACCAGACCTTCACATGTGTTTGTCCATTTTGTAGTGCAGCCCCTCCTTTGTGTTCCTCCTTCTCTACAGTAAAGCCACTCCTCCCCTTCCAGCTCAGCTCTTTCACTTCATTACTCCCTCTCTGCCTACTCTGCAGTCCCACCGTCTCTGCTCTCCAGCCTAAAAATAACTCACTTACAAACAGTGTTTTCACCTCCAGCCATTTTCTGGGTGCTGCAATGCTAGCTTATGGAGAAAGAGCACTGCAAAATGGAAATGCTGCTGTTCACCTTTTTTTTTTTTTAGCCATTGCAACCTCATTTCCTCTTAACTGCAATATTTCAGCTTACTCCTCAGTCCTTCCTTTCTCTACAGTTTCCCCATGTACCCCCTTCTTCTGCTGTGCAGGTCATCCTTTGCTTTCTTTGTGGATTGGAAACAACTGAAGACCAGAACTGTGTGGCCCCACCTTCCTCTGACACAGTATCAGGAGATCAGGAAACAGAAGAGGACAGACCAGCGTGCTTCATACGTTTCGTGCTTGCTCCTAGGAAGTAATTGGAGAGGAGGGAAAAGTATGCATTTCTTACATGCATCCAGCAATAAATGGCCATCCATTAACATTTCAATAACATCAACATGCGACAACTCTGGATCCTTCGAGTCCTTTGGCTTGGAAATCAAATATGAACGGATATTTTATGCTTTGCCATATAAGTGGAAAATATTGGACTGGTACAAGTACATCTGTGGGCTAAGTGTTCGCAACAGAGAAAGGACCAATGGAATACAATGAAAAGACACATAACAAATACAGACCTGAAGATTATTTTGGCACCGCTTGTATCACACTGCTCGTGGTGCTTCTAATAAAGCAGAGTATGCTGCCTGGTTCTCTACATCTGTTTCTGTGAAAGGAAATTTCCTGCGAGGAGACTGCTGAACCATACTGTGCATGGATGTGCAGCACATGGCATCTCTGGGCCTGAGTCAAGCAAGAGAAACCTAAAGGGAGGCACCTGCATTCCAAAGCACATGATCGACTTTACAGTGTAGTCGGGGACTCAATAACACTTTTTTAGAAAACAAAGAAAAATAGGCACGTTACGAAGAACAATTGGGCTTATTTTTTATTAAACATTTTACAAATACATATGCTATGTTCCACAGCAGGCCAGAAAGCTGGACAAAGTACAGCTGTTTGAAACACTTTGACGTCTTAGATCCCTCCAGACCTCAGTTTCATTTCTACAACTAATATCGCATAAAAGAAGCCAGCCAATGACATGAACACGTCACAGAACTGTTTATAGATGCAACCATTCTGATACCTCTCAGGTATATGTTTGTATGTAACTGAGCATTGTTGTGCCAGCTGCAAAAACGGAGACAAACACCAAGTAATCGGGAGCTATCTGCCATTCAGCTATTACCATTACAGCTATGCTATTACAAACAGAAGTGGTCAAAATTGCAGATTACTGTGCTTCTAATACATTAGGGATGAGTTACTAAAACTGGAGAGTGCAAAATCTGGTGCAGCTGTGCATGGTAGACAATCAGCTTCTAACTTCAGCTCGTTCAATTAAGCTTTGACAAAGAAACCTGGAAACTGATTGGTTTCTATGCACAGTTGCACCAGATTTTGCACTCTCTAGCTTTAGTAAATCAACCCTATTGCTGTTTAGAGGTACCCTTGACGCTGTTAACACAGTAGGAATGCTTCTAAAAAGGCATACTCGGTCTTACAGACATCACCTACAAGTTTTCTTTATGACCGCTAACACTCAACGAATGCTTGTGTTGGAGATCTGCCTATGGAAATCTGCTGGAAATTAATGGATTCCTGGTTACATAATCTATCTACTTTTTGGGAAATTAGGAATGTGCAGCCCAAGACAACACCTGTCAGAGCTGGTTCTGAAAGTAGTGACTCAGAGTTTAGGTATAAGGTGAAAAATTATTTGCATAGCAATTCCGCAAACTACATGGAGGTTTTGACACTTTTTAAGCAGAGAATATTTTTTTAAATTTGGTTCCATAATCTAATAGAAACCAACTGACAGACCTACATAATATGAGTAATACATGGAATCCCTCTATAATCAAAGTGCAAATCTATTAAAATCATAAAGTCTTATAGGCATGGATGGTGCTGGCCTATATCTCCAGTGAGATGAAGCAACCTGTCTATACAACTGTGTGGGAAAGTTACAGCCAGTCAGCTTCATGGCATATACGGAAACTACCCTCCATGCTTAAACAATAGAAGCTCCGTCACACCACAACCTCTCATGGATATTTACAGCTATCTATGAAAAAAAAAGAGACAAGGAAAATAGCCAAAGAAATCCCTGTGAGTAATACATTTTTCACAGCTTTGTTTAGAGTGCTTTAAATTTGTTAGAATTTTTTCATTTTAGGTAATGCTAAATTGTTGACAAATTGGATTAAGATGCTGTTCACTGTTGTAGATGCCATGGAGTTCCAAGTCTAGATCAAAGAGAAGCGGGGCAAGTCGGTATACTGGGAGGAAGGCTATGCTTAAAATGAATTCCATATTTATATTTTAACATCAAACTATCAGAGGAACAAACAACTAGCTTTGTTCTTCAGAACCCTGGGTTTTTAGTTTTTACAGTTGTTACTAAGTTCTAGGAGCGCTTACTATGAGTAACGACGCCTAAGCGGTGTTCAGTCTTTCCTATTCAAATAACCTATCTTCCCAGAGTGCTGTCCTATTGTTGTTCCAGTTTTGGTCTTCAGTTGCAGGCAGAGATGAACAAATTGTTTGTATATAATGTGCAGTTGCACAGGGACCCTCTAGTAGTAAGGGGACCATTTAGTCTAGATATGGATCAAGCAGATTCTGAAATCCATCCGGCACCATGTAGAATATAAATAGCTTATTCATAGGGCCAATACTTCTCATATTTCCTCTTGACACCAACTGGACTGGAAGTGAAGGTGTTCTTCAGGATCTTATCATCTGATCTATAACCAGTGAGTAAAAGTTTGTTCTTTGAATAGTAGTTGAATGCGGGGCCCAAACATTTTTTTGTGTACAGAGGTCCATTGGTGGCTATGCCTACCACTGCATTGGGAAGTCTATGGCTTGCACCTGCTAGGACAGGAAGAACTGCATGGTCCTTAGTGGTAAGCTGTTTCTTGTATTGCTGGACATTCTAAGTCTGTTTCTAATTCTGTGAGCTTTGTGATTGTGCAGCTGAAAAGCTACAGTATTATTGTTCTGAAACACAAGCTATGTATTTAAAGAATTTGAGGCTCTTAAAAGCTTTTCCATACCTCTTTTTCCAGGTTTCATGAAGTGACCACTTTTCAAATTTAATTCTGACTTTGTCTATGCTGACCCTGGATTGACTTATTAAAGTATACCAGCAAGAGATGTTTCCTGCAAAGGAAGAGGTAGTATACTTACCTCTCATGTGGCGCATGTCTTGTACCTCCCCTCCAATCCTATGCTGCAGCCTCTACCAGTCTCTTCAATATTCCACACTTCTAGATGCCTGTGTCCCCTGCTGTTGCTATTGGTTCCTTTATCCAACCTATATTTCACCTGGTTGAAGGAAGAAACGATGGGGCAGCTAGGGGCACTCCTGGAAATGTCAAATGCTGAAGATACTGGGAAAACTGCAGCACTAAAACCATGGGTAGACACAAGCTGCCAGAGAGGCGAGTATATTAACACTTTTTTTTGCAGGGATTTTTTGCCTCTTTTTTTTTTTTAAAGCCTGACAGGGTCGTTTTGAGAAGTTTCGGGTGTGGTTAAAATATAAGTTCCCCTTTTAAAGAAAAGTAAGTAAATTCAGGCAAAAAAATGTGCATTTATTATTTTTTTTACTTGA
Source organism: Lithobates sylvaticus (assembly GCA_028564925.1). NCBI lineage: Eukaryota > Metazoa > Chordata > Amphibia > Anura > Ranidae > Lithobates > Lithobates sylvaticus. The sequence goes on along the minus strand of CM053028.1, from coordinate 303,697,031 downwards.
AGCATTGTCAGTGTATCTGTCTGCTCGTAACTCATAAAGGCAGGCAGTTACACACTGACAGGAAGAGAGAATGAAACACCAGAGCGTTCAACAGCATCGTGGTAGTTCACTGAAAAATGCAAGTGGACAATCGCAAAGGCTGGCAGGACTTGTAGTTTTCACATTCACAGAACACTGTGAATGGATGACATGCTAAGTGGGCGGTGGGACGTGCTTCAGATAGTGGTAGCGAGCGGAGGGAGAAGATCTGGACTCGGGGGAGGTGGAGGCCGGTGCAATTGTAACATGTTACACCATGAATATGGGTGTAACTTTTAAAGTTAAAAAAGGTGAACTTACAGTATACTTTAAAACAATCAGCATCTTTAGTTCAGTATTCAGACAAAACTTTACCAGAGAAGACAACCAGGCAGGTAACTAGCATGTAATAACCTTATGGTTTTTAAATAATGAGCTTTCCATTTCAGACATTGAATGCTTATGCAGAGGCAAAAGAGAATTTACAAATATATACAGTATCTCACATAAGTGAGCACACCCCTCACATTTTTGTAAAGATTTTATTATATCTTTTCATGTGACAACACTGAAGAACTGACACTTTGCTACAATGTACAGTAGTGAGTGTACAGCTTGTATAACAGTGTAAATTTGCTGTCCCCTCAAAATAACTCAACGCACAGCCATTAATGTCTAAACTGCTGGCAACAAAAGTGAGTACACCCCTGGTTAGCCATTTTCCCTCCCCAGTGTCATGTGACTCTTTAGGTCTCAGGTGTGTTCAATTTGGTGTTATCGCTCTCAATCTCTCATACTGGTCTCTTGAAGTTCAACATGGCACCTCATGGCAAAGAACTCTCTGAGGATCTTAAAAAAAAATATTTTTGCTCTACATAAAGATGGCCTAGTCTATAAAAAGATTGCCAAGACCCTGCAGCAGACCTTGAAAAAAGACCATACAGTGGTTTAACAGGACATGTTCCACTCAGAACAGGCCTCGTCATGGTCGACTAAAGAAGTTAAGTGCACGTGCTCAGCGTCACATCCAGAGGTTGTCTTTGGGAAATAGATGCAGGAGTGCTGCCAGCATTGCTGCAGAGGTTGAAGGGTTGGGAGGTCAGCCTGTCAGTGCTCAGACCATACGCCGTACACTGCAGCAAATTGGTCTACATGGCTGTCATCCCAGAAGGAAGCCTCTTCTAAAAATGATGCACAAGAAAGCCCGAAAACAGTTTGCTGAAGACAAGCAGACTAAGGACATGGATTACTGGATCCATGTCCTGGGTCTGATGAGACCAAGATAAATTTATTTGGTTCAGATGGTGTCAAGCGTGTGTGGCGGCAACCAGGTAAGGAATACAGAGACAAGTGTGTCTTGCCTACAGTCAAGCATTGTGGTGAAAGTGTCATGGTCTGGGGCTGCATGAGTGCTGCTGGCACTTGGAGCTACAGTTCATTGAGGGAACCATGAATGCCAACATGTACTGTGACATACTGAAGCAGAGCATGATCCCCTCCCTTCAGAGGCTGAGCCGCAGGGCAGTATTCCAACATGATAAAGACCCCAAACACCTCCAAGATGACCACTACCTTGCTAAAGAAGCTTAGGATAAAGGTGATGGACTGGCCAAGCATTTCTCCAGACCTAAACCCTATTGAGCATCTGTGGGGCATCCTCAACAGAGGGTGGAGGAGCGCCCTCTGAAAAGATATAATAAAATATTTACAAACATGTGAGGGGTGTACTCACTTTTGTGGGATACTGTATATATATATATATATAACTTACCTTATTGTAAAGGTACAATTCAGCCAAAATGTTTAATTATATCTTAAAAAGCAGAGTGCACAGCCTAATGTAGGCTGTGTAAAGAAAAAACGCCAATATTGAAATATTTCTCGGCGTCATCAGTCATATTCAAACCTGCTAGAACTGGAATTAATGACACAGGAACTAAAGAGAATATGAGAGAAAATGTTCCACTGTAAAGTAGCATCCAGAAAGCATACCCCTTGTAAACTTGTTCCATGCTGTCTAGATGCACTGAATTATATGAAACTCAGACTTGACTGAATTAGATGAAACTCACAGGTGCATTGAAATAAATTATTTCTTTGGTCACTGTATATAATTTTATAACATCAACAATTGTAATAACATTATAACCAATAGTTATATTTGACAATCCAATATAAGCTTACTTTAAATATCTCCTTTCATGTTGTGAGTGCTGCCTTTCTGCTGGCCATCACTTTCCACAACACCCTGGATTTCCTGCATGTTTTGTAGCTTCTCCTTTGCGGTTTACTTTCATTTTTTAAAGGACTACATATCCCATGGTACCTTGCTGCCTGCAAACAGTACTGACTCCGCCTCCTGAAACTCCTCCTCTCAGCATCACAGTAGTACAGAAGACAGGCTCTGTGAAATCTGCGACTAAGTGTCACAGAATTCAAGAAAGTAAATTATGTAGAGATCTTTACAAAGTAAGTTTACAAACTTCAAGATTGTTCATATTAATTAGAGTAGGTTATAAGTAATTGAAATCAACATGGAAGGGTATTATGTGATTTTTAATATTTTGACCATAGATATGCTTTTACATTCTGGGTTTAGTGTTTGCTGAATAGGATTAGTAGCTCATTGGTTGGTTTCATTGTTTTTTTGGAATGGCTCTATGCTCAGGATAAAACATATTTTGGAATGATTTTCAAATAGATGTGATACCAGATATGAAATAAATGTGAAGTCATACTAACGGTCCTCTTCTTTCAATGGAAACAAGGTTATTTGCAAGCGAGTGTGTATCATAACAAGAAGATGAATAGTTTTCTAGTACTTGAAGTATATGATAGATTTAAAAAAAAAGTTTGGGAATAAATAAAATAAAAATTATACAGTACATGGTCACCTAGGTGGATGCAGCATCGGTCTAATGCGGCATCTGTCCCCTGCCACCTCTAAAGGCCCGTATACACGATACAAAAATCGGAAGAAAATTTTCGTCCGACGAACAATCTGATGATTTTCGAATCGCTAGTATGGTGCTTTCGACAGCCGATTCCGTTTTTTCGTCCGACAAAAGCTGGATGTGCAGACTATAAAATTTTTGCCGTACGTGAGTGAACTCAACGTCCTATTTTTGTTTAATTAGTATGGTTTTCGTATGCAAAAAATCATAAGAGCAAGACTACACATGCTCAGAAATGAAAAAATACATACAAAACTAGTCAACACATTACTTCTGAAGTTGTATTGTGTCGTACGAGAATTTTCGTATGGTGAGTAACCTCTTCACTTTCGACATGAGACTAGCATGCAACAAAAAACGGACGAACCGTCGTCCAAAAATTTGATCGTGTGTACGAGGCTTTAAACTGAGAACCGAGCCATCAAAGACCACTGATCACTGGGTTCTTTGTCTTCAGTAAGCAGAGAGCCAGTGACTCCCTGCTCTGCTTCTCCAACGCTTACTGGAGCATTGACTCTGGAGGGGGTGAGAGAGGCTTGCTCAGCCTCAGAGCGGCTCACCACGAGGCCGAGCGAGCTGCCGCTCAGGAATCTGTGTGGATCCCAACTTTAAAGTCAGGATCTCTCCAGAGCCTGAAGTGGCTCAGTGACTTCAGCCTGTAATCCATAGAAGAATTCTTCTCCTTTAGAATTCTGTAAACTATTCTATTACTCTTGCTATCCTATCAAACATTACCTGTTGTAAAAGCTTTATTGCTCCCTTTCTCATGTCAAAGCTCCCTAGAAATGTCCAGATAGCAGCTCTGGAATTCTACCTTCTTTTCCACTTTGGGTAGAATATTTTTATTCCATTGATTGAAGGCTGCTGATTACAGTACATGGGGAGATACGAGATAAAGGAAGTGAAAGTGAAAGTATTTAAGTGCATTTTTACGCAGCTGCTTGCTTCAGCTACCGGAATGGACTCCATTCTGGTTAGTGAAAGCAGTGTCAGTGTCATGTTCTAGCACATTCAAAAACAAGTCCGCAGTGACTGCCACTATGTTTCTATTCTTGTATAATAATGGATTGTATTTCCTGATTTTACCAGTTCTGACAGGACTGTTAAGAATGTTTGCTATTTACATTTCTTGTGAAAAGGATTGCAGTATTATGACTTGAGGACTAAATTGGTAAAACTGTGAATTTTGCATGGACAGATAAAGTTATTTAGTAGTTATTTACGTTAGCTTGCTTTTGACAAATTTTGCAGTCTGACCAATTATGCAATAGTATTTAGTAGAGCAGCACGATTTTGGGAAAAATGAGAATCATGATTTTTTTTTGCTTCGAATAAAGATCACGATTCTCGTGGCGTAACATCATCTTTCACATTATGCAAAAAATAAATTGGGCTAACTTTACTGTTTAGTTTTTTTTAATGCATTAAAGTTTTCCCAAAAAAATACATTTGAAAGACCGCCGCGCTAATACAGTGTGACATAAAATATTTTCAATACTAAATTGTGCTAAACCTTCATATAAAGTCTGTGCGATAAAATTGATTGTGCTAAACTTCCATGAAGTGAATCCGTGCTATAAAAATTTGATTAGTTATCACACTATAAATAGTCCATTATATTGAAGATGAGTTTCTAATGTTAGATTGACACATGATACACCCAATAATTCTCGTGAGAAAAGATGCAACGTCTACCTCTACACAAACTGCCGCGTACCGACTCCAAATGATCTACTTTTATGGGAGATCACACACACTTTTGGCATAATACCCAGCCCTTTAAGCAATGGTCCCAGCGTCTTCTCAGGTGTTATCCCTCAAAGATACATATTGCCAGATGTTCCTGTGACATTGCCAGCAATGGAGCCAAATGTGGTGGAGAAATGGCTGTCCCACTTCTGTGAGGGCTGTGGACAGAAAAATATAAGCATAAAATATTGCAATAACAGCCATTTTATTCTAATCTTATGCTAAAAATATATATATAATGTTTGGGGTTCTACTTCTAAGTATCAAGTGTCAGAAAAAGGTTTAGTGTATGGCGGACGTTTTAAGGGGTATAGGGGGCGTGTGCGCGCTGCTGGAGGAACGCACGCCCGCTGAATCACTTAGAAGCCAATGCATGTGCCCGGCAGCCGCAATGTCCGCTGGGCACCCGCGATCACTCCTGACAGAGCCAGAACGGGGATCTGTGTGTGTAAACACACAAATCCTGGTTCTGTCAGGGGAGTAGAAACATTTTGTGTGTTCCTAGTATTTCAGAACAGCGTTCGGTCTCCTCCCCCAGTCAGTCCCATCCACACCCCCCCCCCCCACAGTTAGAACACACACTGAGGGAACACATTTAACCCATTGATCCCCTGCATGAATCACTGTAGCTGTATGGCGGGCGCTTTGAGGAAAGGGGGGCGTGTGCGACATAGGAGTTACTGCGTGTGCCCAGTGGCCACGATGTCCACCGGCCACTTGTGATCGGTCCTGACAGACAGAACAGAGATCTGTCAATGTAAACAGACAGAGCTCCATTCTGTCAGGGGTGAGGAGACAGATCTGTTGTTCCTAATTAGTAACATCGATCGGTCTCCTCCTCCAGGCAGTCCCACCCCCCCAGTTAGAAACACTCCCTAGGGAACACATTCAACCCCTAGATCAGCCCCTAGTGTTAACCCTTTCCCTGTCAGTGACATTTATACAGTAATCAGTGGCTATTTATAGCTCTGATCGCTGTATAAATGTCAATGGTACCAAAAAAAGTGTCAAAAGTGTCCGATCTGTCTGCCGCAATGTCGCAGTCCTGCTAAAAATCGCAGATCGCCGCTATTACTAGTAAAAAAAAATTATAATAAAAATGCCATAAATATAACCCCTATTTTGTAGATGCTATAACTTTTGCGCAAACCAATCAATATACATGTATTGCGATTTTTTTTTACCAAAAATATGTAGAAGAATACATATTGACCTAAACTGATGAAGACATTTTTTTTTGGGGGGGGGGGGGATATTTATTATAGCAAAAAGTACAAAATATTGAGTTTTTTTCAAAATTTCAAAAAAAGGACATAAATTTTGTTTGGGTACAACATCGAACGACCACACAATTGTCAGTTAAAACGAAGCAGTGCCTATCGCAAAAAATGGCCTGGTCAGGATGGGGGCAAATTCTTCCGGGGCTGAAGTGGTTATACTTCCCTCATTTACAGAAAGTTCATTCCTTTGATCTAAAGAACAAAACGTTACAATGTTTATAGTTCGCTCAGCAGCTGAGGAATGTTGTAAAACTTGGCAGACTGCCTGTTTTTTTTTTGACAGCTGGAGGCTTGAGCAGAGAACTCTGTATAGAATCGGGAAAATGCTTTGTTAAGATCGTGAGAGGGAAAGAATTGTGATCTTGATTCTTAACGATTAATCGTGCAGCTCTAGTATTTAGTAAACTGAAGTGCTGTATATCACCAGCACACCATGGATCTTCAGAACAACGCCCAAAAATGTATTAAAATGATCATACCACAGCAGTAAACTGTGAAGTTTTGGGGCCATGTAGGACCCCTGACTTGTGCGATGGTAATATTTTTTCTTGATTCACCTAAAAGGAGTCAGTTAGCTGGTGGTACTGCCATTTCATTTTTTCCATAGCTGTTTACAGTCCTGAGCACCTACATTTCCATGTTTAGGTAGGTGGTCCGGGTGGGCATTCAAGCACACCATGAAGAATTTGGTAAAAAGGAATACATGCGCCTTCATCCATTTCCTATTTTGGCTTACCAGAATCATCTGAATACTCACAAGATGTTATGTTTTCTAATGAGCTATTACTATTTGTATTGCTCTGAAATATCACCTTCATGACATCATCCACCTGCCTCTTTGCCTCAGATGAAGGTATTTATTCATTCATTTAATACAAAGCTCCCTGTGAACTGCTGAGCAGCTCTCAGCCCGCCCGACTTATTTTTGTTCCAGAAGTTGGTTGTGAAGTTCCTGTCCCACTGCAGTGCCGGGACACAGCACTGGTTACTATATCTAGCTGAGCTACATACAGCTCTCACAGCTGCTGCATCTGTTAGTGAAGGGAATAGTTTCGACCAGCTTGGTCCATATGAACTATATAAAGTTCACTGAAACATATACTGTATCTCACTGATACATTTCCAGAAATATGCAGCCTTAGGCTGGCCATAGATGATGCATCTTTCTCTCTTGCAACATGGGTTGCAGGAAAGAAAATCACTTGATTCTTCCATAAACACAGACCGTGTTGACAGGGGAATCCTTCCTGTGTTCTCCTGGTTGGAGGACCCTGCCGGGAGAACACAGTGATTATTGTTAGCGGCTATAGCAGCCTTTAGCAATAATCTCATGTAGAATAATCACATGTTGTACCCAAGTTGATCGATCATTCAGCCTGCCCATGCATGGTCCAAATCTCAGATGGTTTCTGCTGAACCGCCCCAGATTTAAACAGTCTGTGTCTGGCTTTAGAGCTCATTCACACCAGCCCTCGTGTGTCTAAGCTAGTGTCTGTTGTTAAGGGATGGTGCTTTGTGTTGTTAAAACACAATGCACTGTTTGCCTTTTTTTTAACTTTATTGAAATGTCACAAAATTACATTTCATAAAATTCTATGCACTGAAGAACATTGCAACACACTGCAGAGGGGTCATTTGTGCTGAGTAGAAATGCAGGATGTCTGCACGTTTTGTGCAATGCACTGAAACCCACCTCAACAGAGTGTTGTAGTGTGAACAGAGCACAATTGTTTTCTATGTACTCATGTGTTGAGCCTGCGGTAATCTATGCAGATCAACCCAGCTAGATAGAGTGCAAGATCCCTATGAAATATTGGGTAGTTTAACCACACGCCGACTGCTCAATGTTTATATATTGCGACCAGGCAGCAGGTACAAGCACAATAACCTACCTGCACATCAGCGCATGCCCCCTGCCAACCCATGCTGTGATTGGACACAGCATGAGTTTGTATCTGATTTCAGCCAATGATTTTGACCGAAGTCAGCTGATCAGCTGTGTCCAATCACACACAGAGTTCTGTGTGTACAGAGAACAGCGATCTGGCTGTTTCTTCTCCCTGCAAAGCTGGGAGAAAAAAACTGCCAGATAGTAAAGTAAAAGCAGCACACATTACTCATTGTTAGGTACACAGTTAACCCCTTGATTGCCCCTAGATGGATGTTAACCCCTTCTCAGATAGTATCATAAGTACAGTGTCAATGTACAGTATTATCATTGGAATATAGGCAATTGAAGGCTGCGCTAGCAAATGTGACTCACCACTGTGAGTATAGATAAACCATACACAAAAAACAAAATTAGAGACTAAATTAGCAAATGTGACTCACCACTGTGAGTGTATGTGAAACAAATAGAAACATATATATTGATATAACAATCAAATTGTGCAACAATGGCTACAAAAATAGAATAGTGTCAAAGGTGACTTATTGTATTAATCAAAAATTAAATCATGGGTGATGGACAGAACTAATTAGACTATTAAAATGATTGAAGTCATAAATTGCAGGTGGTCATTTGGACGATGGTCCCCTTTTGAAACCCCACTCACCAAAACGAAATGACCCACGGCTTTGCAGTCCTAGTGTCTTAAAAAGTATTTTCAGGACGGTGAAGTGGATGATGTAAAAGATCCTATTGAAACTCGGGGTGGATCAGCAGGGACTCCAGATAAATATCAAAGCCGTGGAAAGGAAAGAAATAAAACAACATGTGTAGTATCGCCGAGATAGACCTGTGGAACACTGTACAATAGTAACTCACTATTGAGCAGACAGGGATCAGCGAGTTCCGTGTGCGCGCTTGGCGTGCGCTCCAAAACAGAACAGGAAGCAGCGTCACTGGCTTACTGACCGGAAATTGCGTCGACGCGTTTCGCCCCACCTCCAGGGCGTCATCAAGGACATGTTGTTTTATTTCTTTCCTTTCCACGGCTTTGATATTTATCTGGAGTCCCTGCTGATCCACCCCGAGTTTCAATAGGATCTTTTACATCATCCACTTCACGGTCCTGAAAATACTTTTTAAGACCCTAGGACTGCAAAGCCGTGGGTCATTTCGTTTTGGTGAGTGGGGTTTCAAAAGGGGACCATCGTCCAAATGACCACCTGCAATTTATGACTTCAATCATTTTAATAGTCTAATTAGTTCTGTCCATCACCCATGATTTAATTTTTGATTAATACAATAAGTCACCTTTGACACTATTCTATTTTTGTAGCCATTGTTGCACAATTTGATTGTTATATCAATATATATGTTTCTATTTGTTTCACATACACTCACAGTGGTGAGTCACATTTGCTAATTTAGTCTCTAATTTTGTTTTTTGTGTATGGTTTATCTATACTCACAGTGGTGAGTCACATTTGCTAGCGCAGCCTTCAATTGCCTATATTCCAGTCTTCAAGGTTCATTTAACCTTTCCAGGCAGCAGCAGCAGTAGTTTGTATCACGTGATTATTTTATCGCATAGTGATTGTAATGCGATTTTCACAATTTATGTTTGTTTAATATCATTCCATTTGGCGCAGGCTATTAAGTTTTGTTTTATACAGTATTATCATTGATCACTGTATTAGTGTCACTAGCGATGTCAGTGTCAGTTAGTGACCCTCCTAGATAGTGTCTGTTAGGGTCAAATTGCCCATCACTCAATCACAGTCCCACTATAAGTCAACGATCACCTCCATTAAGTATAGCATCTATAGCTGGGTAAATTCAAGAATATATACCATAGTTTATAGACATTATAACTTTCACACAAACAAATTAATATACACTTAATTATTATTATTTTTTTTACCAAAGACATGTAGCAGAATACATTTTGGCCTAAATTATGTATGCAGAAATAATTAATAAAAGAGAGAAGAAAATATATATTTTTTTCAAAAAGTTTTGGTCTTTAAAATAAAAACCCAGTGGTGATAAAATACCAACAATAGAAAGCTCTATTTGTGTAAAAAAAAAATGATATAAATTTAATTTGTGTACAGCGTTGCATGACTGAAATTGCCAGTTAAAGTAGCGCTGTGCTGAATAGCAAAAAATTGGCTGATCATGATCATCACTCCGGCTCTGTGACTAGCCAGAGCCGCGTGACGTCACTCCTGTGCATGCGCGCGGGATCTGCTGGTCACGGGTACCCATTTCTTCACAGCGCATGCGCCGATGACATCATCAGAGCAGTATACTGTAAATATCTCCTAAACGCCGCACGTTTAGGAGATATTTACAGTACCTATAGGTAAGCCTTATTCTAGGCTTACCTATCGGTACAAAGTCTAAAGGGAGGTCTACAACCTCTTTAAAGCCTTTCTAGGACTAGGAATGAAAGATGCCGCAGACACACAGGGATCAGTTTGAAGTCTGATACAGATACTTCCAGGTCCCTTCAATGTTGTGACAAAGTCAATGGCAGCCAACATTTTCTGTTTTGTTTTTGATACAGCAACGAAGGGTTAGCTCCTTTTCTGCGCTCCATAAATAAAAAAAATAAATAGAGAAGGGACAGACAAACATGCATTTTTGATAAATAGACTGCCACTGTCAAAATACAGTAAGAGCCTATTCACACAACATGTTTCTTAATGCAGGCCCACTGCAATGACAAGCTGAAGTGCATCAGATATACAATATGGCATAATGCAAATTGCCTTGTCTATGTGTTGGGACTGCATTGGGCAAGGCTTCCTACCACAGCCCAACGCATATGGTATGAATGGTCCCTAATCACTTATCTACTAATATTCGTTTATAAATATTCGTTTATAAATGACGAAGTGGTGACCACATATACCTGCAGCGCCATTTATAAATGGCCCTGCAGAAATCACAATCAGGTGACCAGTGTGCCCGTTATTGGCAGTGTTCTGAGCTATCATTGGATGACAGTGTGCAGAGTCGATCCAAAAGGCTATGTACCTTGTGTCATCACAGCCATCACAAATGTAACGAGAGCCCACACATTCCAATGGAAGAAGGAATGAAAGACGTATTAATTGCTTATTTCCAGATGAAAGTATCAGTGGCTCCCAAGGATGTGGAATCATTTTTAACCCTCATTTTGAGGCATTTTTCAGGTGCTCCCATTAAATGCCCACACCAAGCAATCTCGGTTGACAGCTCACCCCCTCTCCTCCAACACACAGAAGGTGATTGACAGCCTCAGCTATGCATGTGTCCTTACAAGACTGTGTAAAAGGGGGTGTGTCAATTCCCTACACTCAAGTCTCAGATTACACTCAGCTCCCTGCTTTATGCTGTGCAGTGTGTGTGAACATCAGGTCCCCATCCCCTGCATTCTGGGGTTGAGAAATGACGTGTAAAATGTATGCTTTAAGGGGCTGTAGAGGTGAGAGTGCTGCAGATAAACAGGTGCAACTTATGTAGGAGAATTTGTTTACAACAAGTGTGGAAATCCTAAAATAAAAATCCACTCACCTACCTACTGCAGGATTGTTCTGACGCTGCAGCTGTCCCCTGCTGACTCTAAGCGTGAGATTTGAGCAATCACATGACCACTGATCGCTCAGTTCTTGGGTCTGCTCTGAGCACAGAGTGGTAACTACCAGTCACCACTCTGTGCTCTGCCCATCCAGTGCTCACTGGAGCCAGGCAGTGAAAGTGGCAAGAGCAGCAGGCTCTCAGTGGCACACACTGAGAGCCTGAGTCAGCTGCTGGTCAGGAATCTGGGTAGATCCTGACATTATTGCCGGGATCCTCTCAGAAACTGGAGCAGGTCTGTGATGTTAGCTGGCAGTGGGTCACATTAGTGTAAAAGTGTGCTCCTGTGACCCACATGAGAAGTATGACCAAACAAGCTTTGGCCATATTTTTCTTTAAAGCTTCTTTTACGGTTTTTAGTTATTATTTTCTGTTTTTCACTGGAGAGATTTTCTGTTAATTCCCATTGTGGAGACCCAACAGGAAATCAAAGGAAATCTCTCCAAAGTGAACAGAATTCCCATCTTAGAGAGTTGACATGCTAAATAGTGCAATTGTTCTGATGACAACCAAGGCTCCATTGTCATGAGAGTTTACATGTGCTTGAAATTCCAGTGGCAAGTGGCTGGAAACTGGCGGTAATTAAAGTAAAACTAAAGGGAAAACTTTTTTTTGTTTTGGATAGAGTGGAGAGGGATTAGAACACCTGTCACTTTTTATTGCTGTCTGTGCCCCCGTTTGGAAGATTCTATTTGTTCTGTTTACCATTATAATTGAAAGTGAAAGTAAAAAAAAAAAAAATGCCAAATTGGGTTGTCCTACATGCGTTTTTACATGCGTTTTCAATGGGTTTTGTGTGCCATTTGTGCATGTAGTTAGGAGCAGGCACCCCCTAGCATCCTAACAATCATGACTCATCCCTGCTGTCAGTGGGGGATTCTCCGCTGACAGCAGAAAGTAAACACAAGAGCATAAAACAAAACAAAGAAAAAACAGCGTGCTGGTCCCCCTCCAACCCCTCCTGAATTTAAAAGGGACCCCATGCCAAAAAAAAAAAAAATGTGTGCCCCCCCCCCCCCCCCCCAAATCTATACCAAGCCCTTTGGTCTGGTATCGCTTTTAAGGGGAATCCCATACCAAAAATAAAAAAAAACTGACCATTATCTGAGCATGCAGATCCCAGAGCCCACCCGCCTGCCCCCATGTGAAAGAGTATGCTCATTCACCCCAAAAAAAAAAGTTAAAGTACATAAAAACACAAGACAGTTTTTGACAAGTCCATTATTAAAAAAATAAAAAAAAAACCCTTGATGTAAATCCATCATCAATCACAATGAGCGCCAGGCCACTGAACATGACCGCTCCCATTGTCTGATACTCAAAGGGTCACGGTCACCTGATGACCTGCCCTATGATATCCATCGGAGACCCCACCCGATAAAGTCATAGGGGCAGTAGTCACCCGGTGACCATGCCACTTTGTTTACTTAGCGGTGTGGGGGGGAGTAGTGTTGTAATTCGGTGAGCGTCAAGCAACAGAAGGTCTTTTTTCTTTATTGTACAGGTCAGTGGCCGGTGTTCATTATGATTGATGATCATAGGTGTACGCGGCCTATTAAATTAGGGTGTGCACCCCAAGGCTCAAACACGTATGTGTGCGTAGCAGAATCCCCATTATAATTTATGCACCACCCTGAACCAATATATATATATATATATATATATATATATATATATATATATATATATATGTCTCTCCTAAAGTAATATATGTAAACCCCCATAATCATTTCTGCAGCCATCCCTGTACTACTATTATCATGATGCATAAGTATAGCGATGTATGTGGCCCCTCTATAGTGATATATATGGACCCATGTAGTGCACACCAGCTCAGTGACAGCCCTGTGCAGTGACACCCCAACAACTGTTCTCCATACAAGCAGAGTGATAGGTCCTGTTCCCACCCCTCCTCTGTCCATACAGTCAGAATGACAGTGTCTGGCTCCGCCCCTCCTCTCCTTGTACAGGGTGAATGACAGTCCTGTCCCCACCCCCATGCTCCCATTGGTTGTCCCTCAAAGACTGTAAACTAACCATTTTATTTAGTGACAGGAGCTTTGACATGCGTTGAGAAATCTTTAACAAAGCCTGTCCGAAGCCTTGTTTTGAAGAAAGTATAAATTAGCCGTTAATGCCGTTGAAGCCGAAGCAAGTGTAAATGAGCCCTAATGCCCAGTACACACGGTCGGAATTTCCGACAGAAAAAGTCAGACGGGAGCTTTTCATCGTATATTCCGATCGTGTGTATGCCCCATCGGACTTTTTATGTCGAAAATTCTGACGGACCCAGAAAGAGAACATGTTCTATATTTTTCGGACAGAACCAATTCCTATCAGGAAAACCGCTCGTCTGTAGGCTGTTCCGACGTACCAAAAACGACGCATGCTCTGAAGCAAGTACGAGACGGAAGCTATTGGCTACTGGCTATTGCACTTCCTTTTTCTAGTCCCGTCGTACGTGTTGTACGTCACCACGTTCTAGACGGGCGGACTTTGGGGTGATCGTGTGTACGCAAGACAGCTTCCGCGGAATTCCGGCGGAAAAGCCTTCAGAGTTTATTCCGACTGGAAAACCGGTCATGTGTACAGGGCATAACTGTCACATTGCCTGTGCCGTCAAACAAACTGTCAAACCATCCAATGGCTGGTGTCATAACTGATCACATGTGCAGCACCATGGCAGATGAAGATCAAACAGAGGCCAGGATGGCATCTTCCTTGGCTGAAAACGATAGGAGAGTTTGCTTCCACTTTAAGGGGGAGAGGTTGGCAGGTGGCAGAACCGCACATTTTTTGCCACCCCCCAAACCACAAGTCTAAACAAATGCGTAGCAGTTTCCTGTAACATGTCTCTATCGCCTGTAATGTGTCTTCTTTATTATGTCTCTGACAGGCTTCTGTCACATATTAAATATTATGTGTAGCCCTTTGGTGCTGTCAGGGACCCCTACATCTTGTAAGTAGACATGCCCTAGTGTAACCTTCCCTGTGTGCCCATGTAGTGCAGAATGTGTGTATAGGTCGTTATTGGGCAGCCCTGTGTGACATAAGTCATGTGTTCGTGCCAGTCGCTGTGGCAGTGTATTCTCTCTTCCTGGTTCCTGCCCTATGAGAAGGCTGAGCTCTCGCTGTGTACACAGGACCCGGGCTCTGTACGTATTGTGCATTGCCTGCACACAACACCGGTCCGCTCAGCGTGACCCTCCCCATCACGACGTGCACGCTACGACGTCGGAACGTGGCATTGTGGATAGTGACGCCGAGCGGCGGTGTGTGCGAGAGTTTGGTGTGTACGAGACCGAGCGGGGTGTGAAGATGGCGGACGGGGAGGCCGAGGCGGAGAATGGCTCCTGCCCGGACCTGGCCGCCGAAATGCCCCGTTTGGAAGAGAGGTTACGGGAACTGGAGGGGCAGCTGAGGGTGGCGGGAGCCGGCGGAGGAGAGGACGAGGCCGTACAGGCGGCCAGCGAATACTGCCAGCGCTTCTGTCAGGTGAGAGGACTCGGTGAGGGGAGCGGGGAGGGGGTGTAGAGCGGCCATCATTGCCTGTCATGGGGACGGCTGGGTTCCCTGTTGCTGTAATGGTGGAGGGTGAGCTGGGCGGGATCACAGGCTCCTTTGTGTGTTTACATGCTCCATAGAGGCCTGTCCTCTACTGTGCAACCCCTCTCCAAGCTGGCATGTATGCCCATTGTACAGCACCGGCTCTATGACCTGCCTGGCCTCAGTGTCCCCTCTATATGTGTGTGACAGACAACATTCTCCATCACCCCGCCCCCCCTGCTCTGATCTGCAGCCGCCCGCCTTCTGTCTGGAGCTAGGCAATGGCATGCATGCTGGACGATCAGCAACCGTGCTGCCTGCTATTGTACGCCGATTTCATCCATTCCTTCCTCCTTCTGATGGATCTGATCCTGGGAAGGCCTGTCAATACTACCCTAGTCCATTCAATGGCTACTGATCACAGGGCTTGTATTGGGGAGAGGGAATGGCTTGCACACCCCCTCCTTTCACTTTCATGCAGATACTATGGCTCCATACACACTATTAGATTTACCAAAACCACGTAGTTCAAGGGCCTGTCAGATTGCATAACAATCTTAAGGTTTGATCTCGTGTTATTATATGGCTCTGGTAAATCTGAAGACAAAAATCTGCAGAAAATCGAATAGTGTGTATGGGGCCTTAGGGGATTATCTATAGACCCCCCCCCCCCTCTTTTTTATGACATTCTAGCATGCAGAGAACGTGATGTTTTCTCCTGTGGTTAATGAGCTTTTATTTAAGATTTAGTGTCTTCATTGTTGTCCTGATTCCCATTGTGGCTTCTGCTTATGACAGCTCAGATCAAAATGCTTTTACCTTTTTAGCAGCTTATACACATTACTGTAATGGACCGTATAATACAGCCATATTTTATATCTCAGCGCCCAGGACATAGCCTGTGCCAAAGAACTGTAGGATATGAATCTCCCAAGCATACACACCTCCAGCCGCTAACCTGTACAGGTGTATACCCCTGGACGCATGTTTATGCCAAGAGCTGTTCATATGTGGACTGTATCTTGTAATTTGTACAGGTGGCTATACAGGCATATTTTAAATTACCTGTGTGTATGAGCCCTTATCCTTTGTTGCATCTCAGTGCTACCAATCAACGGTATCCTATATGGATGCACCGATACCAGTTTTTTAAAGTGTTTGTAACCCTTAAAAAAAGAGAGCGATCCTGTTCCCTTAAAGTGAGGTTCCACTGCCTCCGCATTTTTTTTTTTTGCGGTACATTAGAAATAATAAATTGTTTGAAAATGCTCACTCACGTCTCCCGTCCTTCCCGCTGTCATCCTTTAATTTTCTCCTCCAATAGTGTACTTATAAAATCCCTGTATGGGGGTTTCATCTTGCCTGTGGGCATGTGAAACCCACAGGCATTCTCTTCCGGGATGTGCTGATGTCAATTTCCCATCATGCAACGCCCCTTGTCGCAGATCTCACGCATGCGCATTAGACACGTTGCGTGGCTGACCTTGCCACTTCCCGCGTCTCCCTCTGTGAGCTGACCATGATAATCATGGCTGCTGAGCCATGACCACCGTGGTCAGCTCCGTGTCTGTGTCTTTGAGTTATAGCGTCTACAAAATAGGGGATAGTTTTATGCCATTTTTATTAATAATTTTTTTTTTTTTTTACTAGTAATGGCGGCGATCAATGATTTTTATTGTGACTGTGACATTAAGGCGGACACATCGGACAATTTTGACACATTTTTGGGACCGTTGGCATTAATACAGCGATCAATGCTATAAAATTGCATTGATTACTGTAAAAATGTCACTGGCAGTGAAGAGGTTAACCACTAGGGGGAGGGGTTAAGTGTGTCCTAGGGAGTGATTCTAACTGGGGGGTGGGCTAGCAGTGACAGGACACTGATCGCTTCTCCCGATGACAGGGAGCAGACCATCAGTGTCCTGTCACTAGGCAAAACAGGGAGACGCTGTGTTTACATCGGCATCTCCCTGTTCTTCAGCTCCGTGACACGATTGCGGACACCGAGTCTGCGAGTCCCGCGGTCACGGAGCTTGCGGTAAGCGCGCACAGTGGGAAATTCGAAGTAACGTACGGGTACCTTACTTTGCCCAGCCGTGCCATTCTGCCGACGTAAATGTACAGGAGGCGGTTGGCAAGCAGTTAAATCGACGCATGTAAATAACTTTTTTAGAGCCATCTTCAGGCTGGTCACGTGACTCACGGTCACTGTGCACCTCCGATCAAGGGCCACTGCAGGCCACGTGACCTCCCCAGTTGATGTCAGAGGGAGATCTCAGTCCCTCCTGCAGTAGCCCTGGATCGGAGGTGTAGAGCGGCCGCGAGTCACGTGACCGGCCTGAAGATAGCTCTAAAAAAAAGGTATTTACATGACTTGTTTTATTAAAACGCTTATACAGTGTGGTATGTCTATAATAGAGGGGCTGGCAGTGATTTACATATTTTTTTTTAGAACATGTTCACATATTTGTGGGCAGACCAGAGTGCAATTTGAAAGAGTCCTGTGCGATTTCAGTCCAGTTCAGGTGTGATTCCTTATCTCAGACACTACCATTCCCATTGGAATCGCACCTAAACTGCTGAACGACATTGCACCTGAAAACCGACCCACACATATGTGAACTGAGTTTTAGTATCGTACTCGCGCAAATGCTTAGAATCAGCACCAGTAATCGGTGCAACGCTAGTATCCTATTTGCTGCCAAATCGTGTGTAACTGCATGCATTCCAGCAATAGATGTGTGCCATTTCTCAGGGTGGGTGTGTTAAAGGATAAGTTCACGTTTAATAAAAAAAAAAAAACTGCACGTTTTTTTGCAGGTAAAAAAAAAAAGTACCTATTTTATTTATTTATTTTATTTTTGCAGAAGCCTGTAAAGCAGGGGTCTCAAACTGGCGGCCCTCCAGCTGTTGTGAAAACTACAAGTCCCATCATGCCTCTGCCTGTGAGAGGAGTCATGCTTGTAACTGTGAGCCTTGCAAATGCCTTATGAGACTTGTAGTTTCGCAACAGCTGGAGGACCGCCAGTTTGAGACTCCTGCTGTGAAGCACTCAGCATATCGCTGGTGCCATGCAGGTCTCCTGCTGATCTGTCAGTGTATCGGCTTCACCACGCGAGGAAGCCGATGCATTCTGACAGGAACACTCAATGAACTCGCAGTACTGTGGTGGTTAATTGAAAACTACAAGCTGCCGGACCTTGTAGTTTTCCATTTACAGGACACTGAGTGATGTAGGTGGGTTAGTGGAGCCCTGCTCAGTTACACTTTTTTTTTTTTTTTTTTTTACAATTGTGACAGCTAGTGGGGAGGGAGAAAATCCCCGCTAGCTGTCAGATCAGGGTGGAGGGCGGGAGGTCTTTTCATGTTACACCCTGAATATGGGTCTAACATGTTACGGAAGGTGAACTTATCCTTTAAAGTAGAATTTTACTCTAAAGGCTGAATTGTCCCACAGCCTTCTGTGACGTGTCCCAGAAGGTTGCGGGGGGGGGGGGGGGACTTCCAGTGGACTGCCGCAGTGATCTGACCAAAAGTGGGTACCTGTCAAAACCAGGTACCCCCCCCCCCCCCCAAAGAGTTCCAAATGGAAGAGGAGGGGGGAGTGGATACCGGCTCCCACCTTCGGTCAAATTGCTACGGCAATCCACAGCAAGTCCTCCCCTTGCAACCATCTAGGGCACGTCACAGGCCCCAGAAGGCTGCAGGACTATTCGCAAAATGCAGCTGGCTCGCTCATGCACAGTGGACAGCAGACTGTGAAGCCGCAAGGAGTTGCAGCGAGCTGCCTACAGTAACCATGTCGGGGACCAGAAGATTGATGAAGCGGTTTGGGTGGGCATGGTGCTGGACCTTTTAAGTCAGCAGCTACTGTATTTGAAGCTGCTGTCTAATTTTTTTTACTGCAAAGATCCTTTTTAATGGTGACATGGACCATGCCTATGTAATGTGTTAAAACCACAACATGGAGTCTTCTGTTGGAAGCTTATGTGACAGTGGAGTTTGGAAAGAGGGACTGTGTTGTTACCTTATAGCATAAAATTCTTAAAGCGGTATTAAACCCATAACCAAAAATATCATATATTGCAACTTGCCAGTCATTATTTGTGATGGTTGCATCCGTTTTATTTTCTTAGGCTTCTGTTTTCACCTGGTGATCTGGCCAGTTACCTACCACCTGTATTTGTGAGAAACAACTCTGGAGGAAATGGCACAGGAGGCACAGCTGCATTGTCAGTCTGGGGGGAGTGTTAAATGTATTTGCAGATTTAGAACTAAAAGTTAAACCAAACCCCAGCTTACACTTTATAAGGCCGGGTTCAGATATGGGATCCGATGTGTCCCTGTTCACTGGGTCCAAATTTTTGCCCGAATTCTCACCTGAACCGGACCCAAAGACGCACAGGACCTTTTCTGCAATCCGGACCGTGCCCATTGCGAGCTGGTCGCACTGTCAGTTTTTTTTTTCACTTTCTGTCTGTGACCCCATTTAAGGATATTCACTCTGTTTGTCTTGGCTTTCATTGAAAGTAAAAGAAAATCCAAAATTTTGGGTTGTCCCCAGAAAAGTAGTAGAGGGGAAATCTTCCAATGGGGACACTAGTTCTGGTGACCTGGGGGTACTCTAGGGATTCCCTGAATTTGCAGGGATTTACTCTCACTTCCTGTCTGACTATGGGACAGGAAGTGAAGGGAAATAGTCGCTCTAGGATGGTGATGTATATAGTTCCACTTTAACATTTAGGGGCAGTCGTGGGCTGTGTAATGTTTTAACTAAGCCATGTGCCGGTTTTTACCCCCTGCATTGCAAGGAGAAAAGGCACATCACTGCTTACAGAAGAGAGCCCTGTGTTTACCAACTCCGGGCTCTCTTCTGTCATTCGCTCAGCCAATCAGCAGGTGCCGGACATAAATCATTGTCTGGGACACATTGATTGGCTTGTGATCGGCAGCACAGCTGGAGTAGTTATATCTGCGGTAGGTAATCCTCAAGTGGTTAATCATTGCTGCCAGTGTTAAGTGGTTTGTCTCATCCATGTAAACTGATACGTTCTGCTGGAGTTTGTGCTTGGAAAACAGACTTGCTGGCTGAATCACCAGATGAGAATAGAAGAAAGCCTAAAAAAGTAAAACTAATGCAGCCATCTCATCTAAGCTGCAATATGTTTGTTTTTGGGTTTACTGCTTTAAGTAAAGCGCTCTATGGCAGGATAAAAGTTGCAGATTTAAAATGAGTATTGAATTTTGACATTTTAACACTACATTTGTCTTTTATGACATTCATGCATACAGTTTCTTTGACAATTGATCTTTTACTCCATTGATGCTATGAATCTTGGTGGCTTCTGATAACCACTCACAGGTCACATCCAAACACCTGTCCCCTGTCATTGTTAAAGGTTAAGATCATCTTTGCACCATGTTACACCTGTGTTTTGGGTGCACATCCCACCCTCAAACTAAACAATGTCATTCATAGCGATCTGTTTGTACAGCCGCGTAATTCATTGGGATCTGTGAATGTATGAACTACAGTACCAGTCTGCCACTGCAGCAGACAAACTTGTAGTTCTCAATGCTTTTTGAGTGTGATAATCGGCACACTCGTAGTCCAATGACACCACCTCCATCTCTACAGCTGACAGCCCATTCATATAATCACATATTCTTTTCTGGCAAAAGAATGTGCATTTTCTGGCAAAAAAGGCAACTTATGGACTGGAATGGTACCAACTGATTGGCGTACAGCAAATGTGGTACCAATCTACAAAATAGGATAGAGATGTATACTAGGAAACTACAGACAAGTCAGCCTAACCTGAATAGTATGTAAGGTAGCCCATAGAAGTGGATGCAGAGACACTATACAGAGAACAGTTGCATGTCAAAATCTGATATGTGAGCAGAAGCAGGGGCCAGCATCTGAATGCAGTGTCTGCGTTCAGCTCTGTGCACTCACTGCTGCCCACGTGTCAAATTTTTAGGGGTGTACCAAATGCAAACTTTGGTACTGAAAATGCAGGATGCACTTGGCCGAAAACCGAAAATTACAGTTTTTAAAAAATATTTATATTTTTATATAGTTGTTTTATATTTGACTTTTTAATTACCGTAATATCAATTTAAATGAATATGAATTGATTGTCTGCCATTATTGGCACCTTTTAGCAGAAGAAAAATTATCCCTTTAAATTCTAGGCATGTCTTCACACTGGTCCGTTGCGATTCCATTGTGGTGTTAAAAACGCAGCAAGAACACATTAACGCACCCCTGTTATGTTTTGAATGCGTTTGAGTCCCATGACCTATGTAAAACCCCATAAGCACAGCATGGTAAAATCGTCCCAAAATCGCGATGTCTGAATGCCGATAACACAATTTTTGGCTGAAATTGCCAAAATGTTTTTCGGTGCATCTCTGCAAACTTTGACATGCAACTTGTCTGCATCCACTTCTATGGGCTGCTTGCATGCAGCTCCAAGGTGGATGCAGATGCAGGACATGTCTCAGTGCCCATATGAATGAGCCCATAAGTGACAACCAACGTGGATTTATAAAAGGTCGTTCTTGTCAGACCAACGTGTTATCGTTCTATGAGAAATTAGATGGTGGAAGTCCAGTGGATGTAGTTCATCTAGATTTACTAAGACATTTGATACTGTACTTCATAAACGTTTAATTTGAAAAATAAAAAATTGTTGGAGTTGATGAAATTGTGTACCTCGATGGGAAACTGGATACATGAATGTGTCCATCGGGTAGTGATAAAGGAAAAGTTAGGCACTTGGGTGGATGTGGATTACACGTTGGGAGGATCTCCCCTGGGAGAATCGGTAATAGAAATGATTCTTGGGTGCTTGTAGATCAGACTTAGCAATAATGCCAAACCACAGCTAGCAAAATACTGTCATGCATTAATAAGGGCATACATTCAGGAGATAAATCAAAATTCTACCCCTTTTACAAAACACTGGTTCAACCTCATCTTGGATATGTAGTTCAGTTTTTTGATCACCAATCCTCAGGAAAAGAGGTTGTTTCATTAGAAAGAGTTCAGCAAAGGGGAAAACTAAGGGGGGTGGAGGACCTCCAGCTATGAGGATCAATTACAAAGATTAGTGGTTAAAGTGGTTGTGTAAACCCTTACACAACCACTTTTACCTACAGGTAAGCCTATAATAGGGCTTACCTATAGATGCCGTGAAAATCTCCTAAACTTACACCGTTTAGGAGATATTGAATGCATCAGCATGTGCCGACATTATCGGCACATGTGCACTGAAGAAACGGCTCGCTCGTGCTGTTTCTTCAGCTGCTGTGCCGTTACCAGCGGCTCCTGCGCGATGTCATCACGAATCCGGCCAATCACAGCTCTGGAGCCAACGATACCCAGAAATAACTGTGAGACATGTCGCCGGCCACAGCGATGTGCCGGGACCGCTGCGGGGGCTTCTAAGGTAAGTATTTCCTAATGAGCTAGTATGCATACTAACTCATTATGCCTTTTTGTGTTGAAGTTTTTTTTTTTTTTTTTTTTTCGTGGGTTTACAACTTTAACCACTACAATACTGTGCACTTAAACACCCTTCCTGCCCAGACCAATTTTCAGCTTTCCGCGCTCTCGCACTTTCAGTGACAATTGCGCGGTCATGCAATGCTGTAACCAAATGAATTTTTTATCATTTTGTTCGCACAAATAGAGCTTTAGTTTGGTGGTATTTATTCGCGACTCCGTTTTTTTTATTTTTTGCGATATAAGCGAAAACATAGCGGAAATTTTGAAAAAAAAACAATATTTTCTCCTTTCTTTTTTAAAAGAAATCCAATAAAATCAAATTTTGTCATAAATTTAAGCCAAAATGTATTCTGCTACATGTTTTTTGTAAAAAAAATTCCGTTAAGTGTATAATAATTGGTTCGCGTGATGACGGACATATGTACGCAAATGATCATGTAAAACGGGTGTGCAGGTGATCACAGACATATGTGTGCAGATAATCATTGGCACATGTTATTTTACTGGGACATATGTGAGGGACATGTGTTTTTATTATTTGGGGACATGTGTTTTGGGGACATGTGTTTTTGGGGACATGTGTGTTTTGGGGACATGTGTGTTTTGGGGACATGTGTGTTTTGGGGACATGTGTGTTTTTTACTGTGGGGTCACAACTGATGATCAGTGAGTAAAAAAAACAGCTCATACTCACTGATCACCAGCCGGCTGCAGCGATCCGCTCTCCTCACTGACGACTTCCGTGTGAGGAGAGGAGGGCCGATTGCCTAGCAACCGGCTGTTTGTTTACATCACATGACAGCTGTGATTCGACACAGCTGTCATGTGATCAGGAGGGCCAATCATCGAGCCCTCCTGCCGATCCGAGATGCGCCGTGTCCGGGTGACACGGCCGCATCGGGATCGCTCCGCTGCGCGGGCACGCGATCCCTCTACTTCTGAAGGATGTTCCGGAACGTCCTATCAGAAGTAGACGGCTCCCACCCGGCCGTATATCTACATTGGCCGGGTGGGAAGTGGTTAAGGACCCTTTCAGACGTGCGGCTCTGTATTCAGCCATCCACTTGCTCAGCAGGGTGTGATCTGTTGATCTTCTCTCAGCTGGCGGATGACAAGTCCATCTCTGCACACTGTGCAGGGACAGACCTGTCAGATCTCCGCTATCCTCTGTGGGGGATCAGATGATTATGGACCGCCTGTCCATTTTCATCTGATCCGCCAGACGGATGGAAAATAGGGATTCCATCCGTCTGAATTTTGCGGCTCGGATGTCAGCAGACATGTCACTGCTGACATCCTTAGCTCCATAGAGATGTATGGAGCGCCCATTAGATCCGCTGAAGAAATGTACAGGCGGGTCTGAACGGTCGGCACGTGTGAAAGGGCCCTTAGAGTGACGAGGATTAAAGTGTGCAAATTTATTAATGGTACTCCAGTGACTGTGAAAAACTGTTTACTCCAAGGTCCCTGAAGAGTACACGTGACCACCATTTGAGGTTAGAAGAAAGTAGGTTTGAACAGTAAAAATGTGGAACTAGCTGGGTGTTTGCTTAAAAAAAAAAACAGATATCCTCTTTAGCAGCAGAATACATTGGGCTATGCGAATAGGTAGAGAATCATATATACATAGGTTAAACTGGATGGACATGTGTCTTTTTCAACCTTTATAAATTACAGAACTTTTGTAAGGGCTCTTTCACAGTGTGCTGATTATAAAGAAGGAAGCAACGCGCCTATAGCGTTTTATGAAGTGTGTTTTGAGTTTTTAAGCGTTAAAAAAAAAAAAAAGAGTAAGGAAAGCTTGTTAAATGCTCATGAAAGTGGTGTTTTTCTTGGCTGAAGTGCTTGAAGGGGAAGTGATGTAGAGGAAATGATCAGCATTGAGGCGTGTTTAGGATGTGGTGTGATAGCAGGCATTTCTTTCAATTTTCAGCAAGATAAACTTATTTACTTTGACCTCTGACACTTGGCTTGGTCCAGCTCAGAATGATCTTGGAAAGAATGGCCCAGCGGAAAAAAGTTTGTTGCACCATGCATTTTCATACTAATACAAATTATGGGAATACCCCCAAATGTGCTTTGCTTATACCCGAACAAAGGTGTCTACGTTTGTTGCCCTTCTTGAGATTGTTCGACCCTGACTAATGCGAGCCACAACTGATATGAGGTGTCCTGTGTCACCAAAAAGTCTCCTTTAACCACTTCAGCCTGGGAGGATTTACCCACTTCCTGACCAGGCCATTTTTTTGCGATATGGCACTGCGTCGATTTGAATGACAATTGCGCAGTCATGCAACGCTGTACCCAAACAAAATTTTATGTCCTCCCCCCCCCCCCCCGCCCCCAAAAATAGCTTTCTTTTGGTGGTATTTGATCACTTTTGAATTTTTTTTTTTTTTTTTTTTTTTGGGACCAGTGACATTTATACTGCGATCAGTGCTATAAAAATGCACTGATTACTGTGTAAATGTCACTGGCAGGAAAGGGTTAACACTAGGGGCCGATCAAGGGGTTGAACGTGTTCCCTAGGGAGTGTTTCTAACTGGGGGGGGTGGGACTGCCTGGAGGAGGAGACCGATTGATGTTACTAATTAGGAACAACAGATCTGTCTCCTCACCCCTGACAGAATGGAGCTCTGTCTGTTTACATTGACAGATCTCTGTTCTGTCTGTCAGGAACGATCACGAGTGGCTGGCGGACATCGTGGCCACCGGGCACACGCAGTAACTCCTATGTCACACAGCGGGTGCACACGCCCCTCTTTCCTCAAAGTGCCCGCCATACAGCTACAGTGATTCGTGCAGGGGAGCCAACCTGCCGCTGTCAGACGGTGGCTGGTCAGCAAGTGGTTAAAAGTGATACTTTTTTTATTTTTTTAATAACCTGTGTCAGAGGCTTCATACCAGGATCGGAGTTGCGGTGTGTCAGACTAACACACCGCATCGCCATGGTGCTCGCTCCAGCTGTGTTATCCTAGGCACGTAGTATGACGTCCAGTCAGGATATCGCAACCACTTTGCCACTGTCATTCTGCTATATGGCGGGCTGCAAGTGGTTAAAGGAGTTGTAAAGTCAGAAGAAACCTGTGCGGCAGCCTCCTCAGCACCACCTAATACTTACCTGAGTCCCATCTCTGTGCAGCAATGTCTACGAGTGTCTCGGCTGTCCGAGACTTTCCCTCCTGATTGCCTGAGACACAACAGCTGCTCTTTGGCTGACCGACAGCAGCGGGAGCCAATCAGGAGAGAGAGGGAGGGGCCGTGTCTGCTTGTTGTGAGGGCACTTGACAGGAGGGAGGGGCCAGGATCACAGGAGAGTCACCCGAGAAGAGGATCTGGGCTGTTCTGTGCAAATCCACCGCAACAGAGCAAGTGTAACATGTTTATTATGTTGGGGGGGGGGGGGGGGACTCTACAGACATTTTAATGAGACTTGCTGGCACAGTCACTTCCTTGTGCCGACTTTCTGTCATTGACACTTTGCTAACACAAAAAGCTTTGCCAATGCCTCTGCTCCTGCCTGATGCTGTCAATATTGCTGGCTGGCTTGATGCTTTTTGCCTACACATAAAAGTAAATGGTGTTACCACAAGGCAGCTCTGTACAAACGGGAAATGACTGGAGCTGAACTGTATTTATTTCCCGTTGCATGATGGGATTCAGGAACCTCCCTTTGCACTCCTATTCCATTGGGGAGCTCATGACCACTTTGGGCAGTCAGGCTAGCTTTCCAAAAAGGGGGAACACCCCCCCCCCCCGTCTTTATGGTATATGAAACCGAAAGCGACGAGGATTTAGTCACTTTTGGTTTGTTTGATCGACTGCTTTGGAGGGCAGAGGGAGAGTTCTGGGGGTCTAATAATAGACCCCTAGATGTCTCCATAAAGAGTACCTGTAACTGCCCATGCTGCATGTAATGCATGTTGTTCATCCTTTGTGATAGCAACAAAGTTGATTCCCCCCACCCAAAAAAAAAAATAAAAAAATAAAAAATTGTCTAAAAAGAAATGTAAATCAAATTTAACCACCTGAGACCCAGGCCAATGTAAAATTCCAAATTTTTTTGCTAGAAAATTACATAGAACCCCCAAACTTTATATATGTTTTTTTAGCAAAGACCCTAAAGAATACAATGGCGGTCGTTGCAACTTTTTATCTCGCACAGTATTTGCGCAGCAATTTTTCGAACGCGTTTTTTTCAGAAAAAAAAAACTGTTTCCTGCTTTAAAAAAAAACAAAACAGTAAAGTTAGCCCAATTTTTTTGCATAATGTGAAAGATGAAGATACGCCGAGTAAATAGATACCCAACATGTCACGCTTCAAAATTGCATGCGCTTGTGGAATGGCGCCAAACTTTGGTATTTAAAAATCCCCATAGTCGACGCTTTAACATTTTTTACTGGTTACATATTTTGAGTTACAGAGGAGGTCTAGGGCTAGAATTATTGCTCTCGCTCTAACGTTCGCGGCGATACCTCACATGTGTGGTTTGAACACCGTTTTCATATGTGGGCGGGACTTACGTATGCGTTCGCTTCTGCGTACGAGCTCGCGGGGACAGGGCGCTTTAAAAAAAATTTTTTTCTTTTTATTGTTCATTTTACTTTATTTTTTTAGTTCAACAACTTTAAAAAAAAAAAAAAAAAATATTTGATTACTTTTATTCCTATTACAAGGAATGTAAACATCCCTTGTAATAGGAATATTACATGATCGGACCTATTTACAGTGAGATATGGGGTCAATAAGACCCCACATCTCACCTCTAGGCTGGGAAGCCTAAAATCAAAAAAAAAAAAAAAAAAAAAAAAAAAAAAAACGATCACCGCTTCCCAGCGGAGGCGGCGCCGTTTTTTGAATGCAGAGGCCGGGCGTGACGTCATAACATCGCGCCCGGCTTCCGAACGATCATAGAGATTCCGACGACCATCTGGTCCGCCGGAAATCTCTATGATCATCATCCGGTGCCGGCGGATCCCGAGTCCGACTCACCGATGGAAGCGGTGAGTCGGTAGAAGCACCGGAGGACGCCCGCCGCCCGTAAGAACGATCAAGCGGCGGAACAGCCGCTATGATCGTTCTTATGGTGCAGGGAATCGCCGGCTGAAACCGGCAATATCTGAATGATGTCTGTAGCTACAGGCATCATTCAGATATACCCCTGAGACCAAAAAGACGTCATATGACGTACTCTGGGTCTCAGGTGGTTAAAGCACCCTCCCCTCAATTGGACATGTGGATAGGGAACGTGTATGTTTAAACAGTGATCGTACAACATATGTGAGGTATCGCTGCAGGCATCGGAATGAGAGCAATAATTCTAGTGCAAGACCACTTTAACTCTAAATTGGTAGCCTGTAAAGGGTTTTAAAGCGTTGCCTGTGTATTAATGTACTGTAGTTTTGTGGCCATTCCATGAGCATGCACAATTTTTAACGCATGATATGTTTTGGTATCAGTTTACTTGGTGTAACCTCTTTTATATTTTACTAAAAAGCATCAAAGTATGTTTCTTTCTGGAAATTTTGGTTTGATAACCACTAGCTGACCGCCTTCCGCATATATACTGCGGCAAGGTGGCTCAGCTGTGCAAGCCGACGTACCTGTCTGTCGGTCTGTGCATATAGTACTGCGGGAGCTCGTCCGGCCACTCGCTATCGCGGTGAAGAGAGGCAGAACTGGGATCTGCCTATGTAAACAATGCAGGTCCCTGATCTGACAGGGGAGGGGAGATAGATCAGCTGTTCCTAGTGATCAGGAACAGTGATCTCCCACTCTCTGCTCCCAGTCATGCCGTCCCCTTGACCGAAACATCTCCCTAGGGAACACTTTTAACCCCTTGATCGCCCCCTAGTGTTAACCCTTTCCCTGCCAGTGCCATTTATACAGTGATCAGTGCATTTTTATAGTATTTGTGTGACTGGTCACCAAAAAGTGTCACTTAAGATCAGATTTGTCCACTGCAATGTCGCAGTCCCACTAAAAATCACTGATCCCAGCCATATCTAATAACAATAAAAAAAAGTCCCTGAATCTTTTCCCTATTTTGTAGATGCTATAACTTTTGCGCAAACCAATCCAATATATGTAGCAGAATACATATTGGCCTAAACTGATGAATTTTTTTTCTCTCTCTCTCTCTGAACTTTTTCCGCCTTTTTAATGTGACCTATAAGCTGTACAACTCAGTTGAACAACAAACTGAATGATGGAGGGAATAAAAAAAAAAAAAAAAACTTAGAATGTGGTTGCCTAAGTTTGCACACCCTTAACCACTTTCTGACCGCTGCACGCCGATATACGTCGGCACAATGGCAGCGGTGGGCAAATGGGCGTACCTCTTTAAGAGCCGGGGGATAGCAGGCGCGCGCCCAATGCGTACAGCGTGACCGTGCCTGCGGGACTGGTGGACTCGTTGTCAGTAGGTCTCCCGGCGATCATGTCACGGAGCCTCGGAATGGGGAAGTGCCTATGTAAACAAGGCATTTCCCCGTTCTAGCTTCTGTCATGACAGAGATCACCGCTCCCTGTCATGTGACTAGTAGCCCAAACCCCACAGTTAGAATCACTCCCTAGAACACACTTAACCCCTTCATTGCCCCCTAGTGGTTTACCCCTTCACTGTGTCATTTACACAGTAATCAGTGCATTTTTATAGCACTGATCACTGTATAAATGTTGCTGTAGGCCGCTTGGCAGCCTTCATGACAAGTTTTCTTCTAGTCTTTTCCTCAAGTTCTTGGTAATGTCACTGTTGTGCCATATTTTCTCCTCTTGATGACTGTGTTCCATGGTATATCTAATGCCTTGGAAATTCTTTTGTTCCCTTCTCCTGACTGATACCTTTTAACAATGAGGTCCCTTATTGTTGAGATGGTTTAGAAGCTCTCTGCGAACCATGGCTTTTGCTGTAGGATGCGACTAAGAAAAAGTCAGGAAAGACCTACTGGAACAGCTGAATTTTATTTGGAGTTAATCAGAGGCACCTTAAATGATGGCATGGAGTACGGGACGCAGCGCCCATTTCAACAAGCCCTAAAAACATTTCCTATAGTATTCTTTGCTGTTCCACATGTTGTTGCTCCTGCATGTCATGCAGGACACATCAGCCCCAAGATGGACCGGGTATTGCTTCCTATTTTGTCTTTTGTGATTTGGCCCACGACACATGAACGTGTACTCCTGCGTGTAAACTCTGCTGTGTGTTCTGGTAGTTGCGTAACCATTGGTAAAGAAATATATAAAAATGATAGCATAATTTTGTGTTGGGGGGGGGGGGGGGCTGAATCGCAGGGGAGAAAAATGACCAGCTGTCAAAATTAAAGCAGAACTAATTTTGAGAATATACTCTCCTCAACCTTCCAGTGATGCAATGGTCGCATCCCTCTGACTGCTGTCATGTTCTCCCCAGGTGCTGGGTTTTCATCCTCTTAATTGGCTGGTGGGGGATGATGTCATACCAAGCATGTAAACAGGAGGCGGTCATAAGTGTGCTGAGAATGCATGCTGCGAAGCTCAGTGAAAACTGCAAGCAGGGGGCTAAATATGTATTGATGTAGTAACATCTTCTGCAATAAAGAGCTGCCAGCTCAGTTTTCCTCAAGTTAGGTTTAGTTCTACTTTAAGGCAGTAGCAGCCTCACATGACTTGCATGAGTGTCGTGTGGGCCAGATAGCTTGGGATAGACTTTTCTCTAAACTGAAAAGGGAGCATGCAATGCAGAAGGCCGTGGATTGGGGCTGTAAAGCGTTGCCACTCTGAGTAAAGAAGTTCTGTAGGCTGTCAAGATTGCCAGGTATTTACTACCCAATGTTCTGTATTTTAAAGGGTAACTCCACTTTTGTGGGGGGGGGGGGGGGATTATATAGCACATATCATTGTGACACTACTCATATTGTAATTGAATGTTATTAAAAATTACCTTTCCTTTTCAATTTGTAGCGACTAATTTTCTGAGAAAGCATTGCAATATGGCTACATTGAGTTGTTCTGTACACAGGTTGTACTGACCACTCCCCAGAAACATAATTTCCTGGTTGTGATTGGCTCACCAATTTTCCAAGAAGTCTGTCTAAGATGCAAGTCAGATTTCAGGCATCCCCTGCAACAAAAATGTCATTTTTGGAGAGATACTTTCAACGTCTAAAGGGATGCAGGCCCAGCAGATTTCTTAATTAGTGCCCAGTAGCTCCACACCTAACAGTTATGAAACCACTCCCATTAGACTCACTCAGTACAGAGGCGCGGATAAACGCACATGGATTTCTTCAGGATAGCAAAAGGTAGGAATCTGCAGCAAAGTTTGCTATAATTCTTGCACTATACATAGATCACCCAGAGGGGTTTTTTAGGTTCACTAAGACTTCAAATGTAGAACTCAAGCCAACTCAAAAGTCATCATTGGGTGGTTTACCCTTTACACCTATTTTGGTGAGAGCGGTAAAAGTTTTTGTAATATGAGAACTATATATTGCTGAATGTAAAGGGAAAGAAGCATATACAGCTGGAGGGCAGCATGTATCAATTTAAAGCTATAGGCTAGATTTTTCGTATTTTAGATATTTTACGTAACACAAAGGCCATCACATACATTATACCCATTTTTTGCAAGAAAAGATCTCCACACAGGGAGCAATACAAAGACCGTTAACAGTTTGGATCAAAACACGAACCCAATGGGTCACTCATTAAATGGGCAGAAAGGATCCAAAAGATGGCATTTAACCACAATATAAACATTTTAAGGTTGAAAGAGTCGAGAGCGCTGACATGGATCATTCACCCCAGCCATAGCTGGGGAGTACTGATGACCAGCCACTGTTGGTAAAACGTGCAGCAAATTCAAGCAAGCGCTAAGAGGTGGAGACAAAGAGGTGCAGGTTCTAGGAAAGAGTAGATGGGTGAGAGTCAGGAAGGGTAGGGGGGGGGGGGGGGGGGTGGGGCGGTAGAGGGGGGGGGGGGGGGGGGGGTGGGGGGGGGGGGGAGGGGGTGGGGGGGTGGGGGGGTGGGGGGGGGGGGGGGGGGGGGGGGGGGGGGGGAGTGCCGATCTAGGGCTGGAGCATTCCAATAAGTACGCTCCATTGAGTGACATTGGTGAAATTGCTGGTCAGGGACCAGCACTGCTGGAGCTGAAGGACTCTCCTAGCTACCGGGGGAAGAACTCCTCCAGTGAGAGTGGGCGAAGCAAAGGGAAATGAAAGACAGATTCTGGTGGTAGGGGACTCAATTCTTAGGACAGAGGACAATCTGTAACAAAGACCTGAAGCACCGAACTGTATGTTGTCTACCAGGCACTCGGGTTCGGCACATCACGGACCTGGTGGACAGATTAGAGAGTGCCTGGGAAAGACCCGGCTGTCATGGTGCACGTTGGCACAAATGACAGTCAGAGGCAGATGGAGTGTCCTAAAGAACAATTTTAGAGAATTGGGAGCTAAATTGAGGAAAAGGACCTCCAAGGTAGTATTCTCAGGAATACTACCGGTACATCAAGCCACACCAGAAAGCCAGAGTGAGATTAGGGAAGTAAACAAGTGGCTGAAGAGCTGGTGTAGTAAGGAGGGGTTTGGGTTCCTGGAGGACTAGGCCGACTTCTCGGTCAATCACCAGTACTATAGAAGGGATGGACCGCACCTGAATGAGGAGGGTGCAGATCAGCTGGGAGTAAAGATGGCCAAAAAGTTAGGGGTTTTTAAACTAGGCGAGGGGTAGAGATAGCGTGGAACATATTCCAGAGTGTAGTATTGGGGGCATTACTGGTAGGTTGATTAAAGCACATAAACCCAAGAAAAGTATAGTAACCATAAGTAAGTCCTAGTTGCAATCTCAGAACACCCAATAAGAGGATAGTATGTGACCGGTCTAAACTACG
The DNA here is from genome assembly GCA_028564925.1 of Lithobates sylvaticus. NCBI lineage: Eukaryota > Metazoa > Chordata > Amphibia > Anura > Ranidae > Lithobates > Lithobates sylvaticus. The sequence continues at coordinate 303,664,581 of CM053028.1, read as the reverse complement.
TGGATTGATCACCAATGCCAGGAGCCTGGCGGACAAGATGGGTGAACTAGAGATACTGTTGTACAAGCAGGATTTGGATTTTGTTGGAATTTCAGAGACCTGGTTCAACTGCTCTCATAATTGGCTGGCAACCATTCAAGAGTATACCCTTTATCGCAGGGATAGAGAGGGTAAAAAAAAGGGGAGGCGTATGCCTATATATCAAGAATAATGTACAAGTGAATGTGAGCGATATCATCACTAAGGGAGCTAGGGAGGAGGTGGAATCCTTATGGGTAGAGCTCCAAAGGGATAAAGCTAAGAGGAAAATATTACTGGGAGCATGCTATAAGCAACCTAACCTGAGGGAGGAGGGGGAGACTGATCTCCTATCACAAGTTGGATTAGCAGCAAGGATGGGAAGAGTTATAATCAGGGATTTTAATTATCCAGACATAGACTGAGCTGAGGGAACCACGCATTCAAAGGCTTGCCAGTTTTAATGTCTTTCGGGGACAATTTCATGGTTCAGATGGTAGACGCACCAACTAGAAATAAAGCGTTACTGGATCTGATTACCAACAATTCAGACCTGATCATGGATGTGGAAATGCAGGGCAATTTAGGAAACGCCAATCACAGGTCAATTGGCTTCAGTATAACTTATACAAATAGGAAACATAAGGGGAATACAAAGACACTGCATTTCAAAAGAGCCAACTTCCCTAAACTACGAACCTTGTTAGAAGGCATGAATTGGGATAAAATCTTAGGAACAAAGAACATGGAGAGATGGGTTTGCTTTAAGAGCATATTAAATAAGGGCATTAGCCAATGCATCCCATTGGCTAATACATTTTAAAAGAGCCAACAAAGTCCTGGATGGCTTAACTCCAATGTAAAAATGCATATAAAAGCAAAGGAGAAGGCCTTCAAAAAATACAAGGTTAAGGGATCATCATCAGCATTCAGACTTTATAAAGAATGCAACAAGAAATGTAAGGGTGCAATTAGGGAAGCTAAGATAGAACACAGGTGTATAAGGGAATAAGTATGCTCAGATATTGATATAAACAAACATGCACCTAAATACATTAAAGGGAAAAAAAATGTCAAAATAATTTGCAATGGTCCACAGTGAAAAACACTTGATAGCCAATAAGTCCTTTAAATATATGTCAATCCTAAGTCAGCTGTATGTGTCGACATTAGTGCACAAACGGGGACTCCAAAATCCAAGGTGACACCACTCAAATAACACCAGATGGAGATAGTGGTCTGACAAGAGAAAAAGGCACCTCCACCATCAAGAATTACTGACTCTTACCAGAATGTGAGACCTCCTGTTAAAGAAATCTCACAGGCTTGCGGCTTGTTTCCCAGCCACGGGTTCCGATGGACTGTGGGTGATTTACTCTGAATGCAGGACACAGTAACTCAAAGGCGATCAAACGGATGACATGTGTTTGCTGGCGGTGGATGGCAGCTGCAGGGGAAATTTCACAAAAAGTCTGTGATTGTAGAGTAAATCACCCACAGTCCATCGGAACCCGTGGCTGGGAAACAAGCCGCAAGCCTGTGAGATCTCTTTAACAGGAGGTCTCACATTCTGGTAAGAGTCAGTAATTCTTGATGGTGGAGGTGCCTTTTTCTCTTCTTGTCAGACCACTATCTCCATCTGGTGTTATTTGAGTGGTGTCACCTTGGATTTTGGAGTCCCCGTTTGTGCACTAATGTCGACACATACAGCTGACTTGGGATTGACATATATTTAAGGACTTATTGGCTATCAAGTGTTTTTCACTGTGGACCATTGCAAATTATTTTGACATTTTTTTTTTTTCCCTTTAATGTATTTAGGTGCATGTTTGTTTATATCAATATCTGAGCATACTTATTCCCTTATACACTTGTAGTTCAACATTTTACTAGGTATATGGATGCGGCCTGTCACTACCCACATCACTATAGGTTTAATAAAATTTTTGCAGCGCAGTCATTTTTTCTATATTTGTTAGTGTGGGTATCTCACATTTATGATTGCAGCAGCTATTTTCTTTTCCACTTTTTACTTTTGTTTATTTTTTGGGCACTATTCAATATTTAGTCACATGATTTTTTGGACAGCGCAGTAATTCACACACTATTAAGATAGAACACAGACACATTGCGAAGGAGAGCAAAAAAAAATCCCAAGAAAAAAAACATATTGGCCCCATAAAGAATAAGGAAGGACATCTGGTTACAAAGGATGGGGAGATGGCAAAGGTATTGAATTTATTCTTCTCCTCAGTCTTCACAAGGGAATCGGGGGGGGGGGGGGGGGGGGCTTCAGTAACCAAACCTGCAGTGTTTATCCTTCAGACACATCACATGAAGCACCTCCATGGTTAAGAGGACAGAATTAAAATTAGAATTGGGAAAACTTAACATTTAATAAATCAGTGGGACCAGATGGCTTGCATCCGAGGGTACTTGGGGAACTCAGTAAAGTGATTGCCAGACCATTGTTCCTAATTTTTACTGACTGGAATGGTACCAGGTGATTAAAGAAAAGCCAATGTAGCACCAATATTTAAAATAGGCCCAAAATACATCCCTGGGAATTACAGACCAGTTAGCCTAACATCAATAGTATGCAAGCTCTTGGAGGGGATGATTAGGGACTATATACAAGATTTTAGTAATGAGAACGGTATTGGCAGTAATCGGCATGGAGTCATGAAGAATCGTTCTTGCCAAACCAATCTATTAACCTATGAGGAGGTGAGTTGCCATCTAGAGAGGATGGCCCGTAGACGTGGTGTATCTGGATTTTGCAAAAGCATTTGACACAGTTCCCCATAAAGGTTTACTGTACAAATAATGTCCGTTGGCATGGACCATAGGGTGAGTACATGGATTGAAAACTGGCTACAAGGGTGAGTTCAGAGGGTGGTGATAAATGGGGAGAACTCAGAATGGTCAGAGTTGAGTAGTGGGGTCCCCCATGGTTCTGTGCTGGCACCAATCCTATTTATTTTGTTCATAAACGACCTGGAGGATGGGGTAAACAGTTCATTCCCTGTATTTGCGGACGATACTAAGCTAAGCAGGGCAATAACTTCTCTGCAGGATGTGGAAACCTTGCAAGAAGATCTGAACAAATTAACCGCTTCCCGACCGTCTCCTGTAGATATACGTCAACAGAATGGCACAGGCAGGCAAAAGCACGTACCTGTACGTCCCCTTTAATTTGCCTGCCCGGGGGGCGCGCGCCCCGGTCGGGAGCTCCGTGACCACGGCCGCGGGACCAGCGGACCCGATCGCCGCTGGTATCCCGCGATCGGGTTACGGAGCTGAAGAACGGGGAGAGGTCTATGTAAACAAACCTCTCCCCGCGCTTCCTACACTGACTGTCAGTGATCGGCGGTTCCCTGTCATCGGGAACGCCGATCAATGACGTCAGACGTACAGCCACGCCCCCCTACTGTAAAAAAAAAAAACACAACACGTCACACTGACTCCTCCCCGCCCCCTAGTGGTTAACCCCCTAACTACAACTGTCATTTACATAGGAATCAGTGCTATTTAAATAGCAGTGATTGCTGTATAAATGACATGTCCCAAAAATGTGTCAAAAATGTCCGATGTGTCCGCCAAAATGTCGCAGTCACAATAAAAATCGCTGATCGCCGCCATTACTACTAAAAAAAAAAAATATTAATAAAAATGCTATAAAACTATCCCCTATTTTGTAAACGCTATAACTTTTGCGCAAACTAATCAATAATCGCTAATTGCGATTTTTTTTTTTTTTTTTTTTTTTACCAAAAATATGTAGAAGAATACGTATCGGCCTAAACTGAGGAAAAAAAAAGTTTTTTTATATATTTTTTGGGGATATTTATTATAGCAAAAAGTAAAAAATATTGCATTTTTTTCAAAATTGTCGCTCTATTTTTGTTTATAGCGCAAAAAATAAAAACCGCAGGGGCGATCAAATACCACCAAAAGAAAGCTCTATTTGTGGGAAAAAAAGGACGCCAATTTTGTTTTGGAGCCACGTCGCATGACCGCGCAATTGTTAGTTAAAGCGACGCAGTGCCGAATTGCAAAAAGGGGCCTGGTCCTTTGGCTGCCAATTGGTCGGGGCTGAAGTGGTTAATGGGGTGGGCAACTACATGGCAAATGGTTTAATGTAGAAAAATGTAAAATAATGCATTTGGGTGGCAAAAATATGAATGCTGGGGGAATCTAGGATGAACTAGGACCTGGAGGGGTCCTAGTAGATGGGCTCAGCAATGGCATGAATTGGGAAAGAAACTGCGCTAAGGTTTGCAAAGGAACACTCGGTGTGAATTCCCCACCAAAGTAAGGAAATGAGGTCTGATAAGACCTGCAGGCAGCAGCAACTAAACCGTGAATATAACAGTGACAATAAATAAGAAAACAAAAAGCTGCGCATATCAATGCTAAACAGTGAAATTAATATGTGAATATAAATAATCAATAGTGACCCAGCTAGGGTATAACCAAAGGTGTGCTGATTGGATGATATACAATAAACTGAAATATCATACTACATTACAACCAAAGAACATCCTTGTACCAGAATAAACACATAAAATCCATAAATAATGTAAAATATTCATAAATGAGTATTGAATAAAGTTAATATGTATTGAAAAAAGTCCAATAGTGAAAAAAACATCAAAATGCAACAGCACCCGTGCATATGAAAACAAGTCCCAGATGTGGAAATGTCCTCAGGTAACGCTTGATCCAAAGTTGTGTAAAGTGCTCCAAAACCACCACCATCTGAGTAAAGTTACTGCTTACCAGAATCACATGATCCCCTGTCACGGAGGATCATAAAGGCATTAAGCAGGATAACCATATAGGGACCTCCACTGGAACTGCAGGCACAGACCTCCGCAAACTCCTATCTGTGGGCTCAGTAATTTTCCAAAACTTCTCCAAGATGTTGTACATCATGTGAAAAGATCAAATACTCCCATAGTGCATTATCTCAGGGTTTTGTTAAAATGAAAAAAACAAACACTTACATCAATAATAAAATATTGACGTGATGACGTCAAGACGGAACCGCGTCATTACGCTGGAACACGATTGCCGGAAGTAGCGCACCCAGAGCGAGGCTTGGTGAGTGACTACAGTATAAAAAAGGTGACAGTGTCCCCAGACGACGAACTATCACGAAACGCGTTGGGGCGAGGCACTGTCGTTACCTTTTGTTGAAAGCAGCCAAAGCATTTAGGACTGTTGGGTTGCCCGTGTGTGACCAGCAATGGCATGCAATGCCAAGCTGCTGCTAACAAAGCAAACAGAATATTGGCATGCATTAAAAATGGGATCAACTCCAGAGATAAAACGTTAATTCTCCCGCTCTAGAGTATGCTGTCCAGTTCTGGGCACCAGTCCTCAGGAAGGATGTACTGGAAATGGAGCGAGTACAAAGAAGGGCAACAAAGCTAATAAAGGGTCTGGAGGATATTCGTTATGAAGAAAGGTTGCGAGCACTGAACTTATTCTCTCTGGAGAAGAGACCCTTGAGAGGGAATATGATTTCAATTTATAAATACGGTACTTTTTTTTTTTTTTCGCGGAAGGGGGTTTAACAAGACACGTGGCCACTCCTTAAAATTAGAAGAAAAGAGGTTTATCCTTAAACTATGTAGAGTGCTCTTTACTGTAAGAGCGGCAATGATGTGGAATTCCCTTCCACAGGTGGTGGTCTCAGCGGGGAGCATCAATATTTTCAAAAAACTATTAGATAAGCACCTGAACAACCGCAACATAAAGGGATAGACGATGTAATACTGACATATAATCACACACATAGGTTGGACTTGTGTCTTTTTTCAACCTCGTCCACTATGTAACTATGTGTTGGAGAGAAGGGGTGATGGTGGGATGTGAATAGGGTAGTCCTGGGATTTGAGCTGGCAACGGTCCCAAGAGCTCAATCGGATAACCTGAGTGTAGAATTGGCTAAGACTCCATAAGTGAGGCGTCAGAATCGGGAGGTAAAAATGTACTAACCCAGGGTTGCCAGATTTAGTGTACCATCTCGCCTTAACCTGGAGTGTTGCCTCAGGCCGGGTTCACACTGTAACCCGCTGCGGATCGCACAGGAGCGCTGTGCGTCCCTGTTCCCCATTTCAGGGATGAATCGGGGGGCCGATTCTATGCCTGAATTCGGCCCTGGAATGAAGTCAAAGACCTATAGCGTTTCTGTGCAGTGCGCTCCGCAGCCGCAACGGAGATATGTGAAATGGCTCCAAATGGCTCCATATGGAGCCAGTCACATTCTCCTGCTATGCGAATTGAATGCGGAGAAATTCGCATAGGTGTGAACCCGGCCTTAGTCTTAGCAGGAATCATCGCCTGGGGGATTTGTTTTTTTTGTGGCGATCCTGCAAAGTGCTGACGTCATCTAGGCTTTAGCTGTCATCTGTTTTGTGGCAGCCTTGATAAAGAGGTGGTGAAATTGGTTCCTTGTCAGCTCTGAGGGTGTATAATTTTAAAAGAGCGATTTGTGGATCAGGTAGAATAGGCTTGCCAAACTGCAAAGACAGAATAGGACTGGACTGTACTGTAGGGTAGAGCTGCATGATTAATCGTTAAATAAAAATTATCTGCTTAGAGTCCATTCACACAGCCCCAAGTCGCGCAACAACATGATGTAATGTAAGTGATTGAGAGCCGTCCCCGTCTTAATGCACACTACTGAAGTCGCTCCGACTTCAGAAAAGGTTCCTGTACTACTTCAATCCGACTTCTAGGCGACTTGTACCCATTGATTTCAATGGAAGTTGCCTCCAAGTCGGATCTTCTGTCTTAACTGAAGCAACTTTAGATAGAACTTTGAAACATTGTAACTAAGGCCCCTTTCACACTCAGGCGCTTCTAAACTGCCAGTAAAACATTTGAGCGCTTTTGAAGAGCTTTTCAGGCGCTTTTGAAGAGCTTTCCATTAATTTCAATGGAGAGGGGTGTTTTTTCACCGCCCTGCCAGCGCACTGCATCAGCGTGAAAGCATTCATTGATTTTAATGGAAATGGGTTTTCGTGAGCTTTTCAGGCGTTTTTTTTTTTTTTTTTTTTGCGTGAAAGCGCCTGAAAAGGGGGTCTAAGCTTACTACTTAGATCAAAGGGATAGAACTTAAACAAATAATCTGGGCAGTCTGCCAAGCTTTCAACCACGTGTAAATGCAGAAAGTTTAACCACTTAAAGTCTAAATCTTTTTCTGACACTTCTTTCTAAAGTTAAAACACACACACACACACACACACACACACACACACACACACACACACACACACACACACACACACACACACACACACACACACACACACACACACACACACACACACACACACACACACACACACACACACACACACTTTTAGCAGAGACCCTGGGGAATAAAATGGCAATTGCTGCAATATTTTGTCAAACTGTACTGGGAAAAAAAACGAAACAGTAAAGTTAGCACAATTTTTTTTTTTAATGTGAAAGATGATGTTGTGCCGTGAGAATCGTGATCTATCTTCTAAGCAAAAAAATTGTGATTCTCATTTTAGCCAGAATCGTGCAGCTCTACTGTAGGGCAGGCCCACTGGGTGTGTATGTATGTACCCAGCTACCCAGCTCTCTATACCCCTGAAAATGGGTAGCCTGGGACACACTTGGGTATCCTGTGCGGCACCAGTTAGGATCTCCATAAAACATTATAAGACATCCCCAGGGCTGCAATGTTTTGGGAGACCTTGTGGGTTGTTTGCCAATGTCTGACCAATCCTCAGGGTAAAGGTCCAGGGCTGGATCTGTGGTCTATTTAGCTATATGGGCTGGTGGGCATGGTTAACAGGGGGGGGGGGGGGGTAGTAATGTTGTATAGATAGTGTGTGTGTGTGTGTGTATATATAGTCTGTTGCTGACTGCACTCACTGTGAAGGCTTTACAATAAATATGCTTGATGTTATGGCGTTGCCGGCTGCTTCTTTTTCTTGATGACCGTTTGTGAATGAATGATTTGTATAGCGCCTCAAATGCGAACTGAATCTCCTCAAGGCGCTTTGTCTATTGGTGTGTGGGAGGAGACCTTGGCTTGGACACCCTGACTGCAAACTTCCAAAGTAAGACTTCGTTTTCCACTGTTCTGAGCCATACAATCTTTGATCGAACCCTTTGCGTGTTGGTCAGATGCACAGAAACGCTCGTACGTAGTCATCACGCTGAGGTCCGTAGTGGACGAGATCTTGGCGGTACCTAAAGATCTCGGAGTTGGGAATTTTATATTGAGCTTGCAGAGTTGAAAAAGATTTAAAACCTTTAGATGACATGGAGTGGTGTAAGCGGGTAAGTCCGTTCAAGGGTATTAAGCGGATCAGCCTGTGTGTTTTGTCAAGTGTGTGAATTGCCTTGCCAATAGGGGTGCAACGGATCGTCGCCGATCCGAACGGGTCACCCCGTTCGGATCGGCACACCCCGCGCTCCACGGCCTTAGGAAAGGCCGCGGCTTCGGCCTAGCTCCGGAGCGGCGGCGGCCATCTTGGTACACCCGGCGGCCTTAGGAAAGGCTGCGGCTTCGGCCTAGCTCCGGAGCGGCGGCCATCTTGGTACACCCGGCCACTGTTTACAATGTGATCGCTCCGTCAAATGACGGAGCGATCACTTGTAAACAAACTGTGCATTACCCAGCCAATATCCTGCATTACCCAGCCGATATCCTGCATTACCCAGCCAATATCCTGCATTACCCAGCCAATATCCTGCATTACCCAGCCAATATCCTCTGCATTACCCAGCATATGCTCTGCATTACCCAGCATATGCTCTGCATTACCCAGCATATGCTCTGCATTACCCAGCATATGCTCTGCATTACCCAGCATATGCTCTGCATTACCCAGCATATGCTCTGCATTACCCAGCATATGCTCTGCATTACCCAGCCTATACTCTGCGATACTCTGCATTACCCAGCCTATACTCTGCGATACTCTGCATTACCCAGCCTATACTCTGCGATACTCTGCATTACCCAGCCTATACTCTGCGATACTCTGCATTACCCAGCCTATACTCTGCGATACTCTGCATTACCCAGCCTATACTCCTGCGATACTCTGCATTACCCAGCCTATACTCCTGCGATACTCTGCATTACCCAGCCTATACTCCTGCGATACTCTGCATTACCCAGCCTATACTCCTGCGATACTCTGCATTACCCAGCCTATACTCTGCGATACTCTGCATTACCCAGCCTATACTCTGCATTACCCAGCCTATACTCTGCGATACTCTGCATTACCCAGCCTATACTCTGCATTACCCAGCCTATACTCTGCATTACCCAGCCTATACTCTGCATTACCCAGCCTATACTCTGCATTACCCAGCCTATACTCTGCATTACCCAGCCTATACTCTGCGATACTCTGCATTACCCAGCCTATACTCTGCGATACCCAGCCGATACTCTGCGATACCCAGCCAATATTACAGTGGGGGAGAGGATGTGGATATTACAGTGGGGGAGATGACGTGGATATTACAGTGGGGATTATATGGTGGCGGAATTTTCACAGGTTTTTGCAAATTCAATTATTTGCTGATCCGAAAAATGATCCGATCCGTGAGTTTTTTGATCCGTTGCACCCCTACTTGCCAATAAAGTATCAGGCTTATTGGTTTTCATATAAAGCACATGGCAGGAATGACTGTTCACTTTCTCGACTGGTTCTACTAACAAAAGGGTCCACTAAAAGGTTCTCTAAATTTCAAAAATTTTAGCAATGTTATCAACCTTTAAGCTACATTCACACTGGCGTTTAAGGTTGCTGCAGATTGTCTTCTAATCTTCTGATTCCTGCTGCAGTTCTTAGTGGCTAGGTTTGGCCTTTGGTTCCATTCGCTATGACAGGTCGCCAGTGGCTGCATCTGTTCACGGCTCTCTGCACAGCCAGGTATTGCCTGCGGTGATCGCTGCTGGATGCACTTTGTCATAGTGAACGGAGTCCACAGCTGCTGAGAACCGCAGCAGGAACTGTTGATACAATTTGCACCAACCTTAAAGCGGAAGTAAACCCATCGATTTAACAGTTTAAAAAAAAAAAGGCATGCCGTGAATGCTAACTGCACATTGGCTGTGCTCTCAACCAAACAGTCAAACCATCCAATGGCTGGTGTCATAACGGATCACATGTGCAGCACCGTGGCAGTTGAAGATTAAACAGAGGCAAAGATGGCAGCTTCCTTGGCTGAAAACGATAGGGGGGGTTTACTTCCACTTTAATCACCAGTATGAATGTAGCCTTACAGAGTCGGTCTCGTACAAGTTTACGATCATGCAAACACACTAGACCCCTGAATTTCCAAAAGCCAGGTTACAAATTTATTAAGGCAAGTGGAGCAATTTTCAGGCATTTCTTTTTTCGTACTTTTTTGAGTGACAGGCATTTTGCTCCAGATAATAGAATGCTTAGATGTGGACAGGGGCTATTGAAATGAATAGGGTTTGCCTTTTTGAGCGTTTTAAGACCTTCAAGCAGAAAATTGCTCAGGTGTGAATGGGGCATAATGCATATGTAAACGGTTATCTAAGAAACCTAGAATGTTCACACACGTTTTTATGAATTTTCATTCCAAAATCTTCAAGTGTATGGCTGGTTTAAAGCGCATTTCCACTTTTTCAGCCAAATTGGGATAACACCCATATTATATTTGTTACATGTTCCTATTAACATCGGGGACTGGGAGTGAGTGAAGACACTGCAGCAGGGTGGAGCAAGATGGCCACCACTCGTGGCACCGGGTTCGGAACCTCAGCTGCGACCTGTAACAGATGGGACTGGGATACCTGCTGCTAACCCAGCGAGGGACAGGTCAGGGTGCTCCGGTGGCTAGATGAGGCTCGGATCGGCATGGAAGAGACTGCTAGGCCACAGGCTTCTTTTTGGGTGGCCGCTACTCACGTGCTGGGTCTGGAGATCACCCGCAGGCTGGTACACAGCAGTGACACTGAGGGCTGTAGGCAGTGGTGGGCAAGTTTGGTGTCTCCGGTGCTGTGAGGAGAGAGCCAGAAGTCAGAAGGCAGTGCTGGTGCAGTGTACGGGTGGAGTAAGATGGCTGCTACTCCCCAAGTTGAGGCCCGGAGCCATGGTCTTTCCCCGAGGCTGCTGCAGTACTGAGGGGTGCCGTGATAACAGCCCCGGGCAGCATGCTGACAGTCTGGGGGAACTTTGAGGTGTGTTGAGAAAGCGAGGTGGGTATGCTGAGGAAGAAAAGCCAAGGATAGGAATCGGGATGGCAGGAGCTCTTCGCTTGCACGTCCGCTCAAACCATCCGGCCACGCCTCCTCCTGAGGTTATCTTTAAAAAAAGCTTCTAACCTCAACTGCTAACTGCTGCTAAACTCAGCATCATGTCTATCAGCTGTCAGTTTCCAGACTTCAGGAGGTTTTCAACTGCCCTGTGTACATGAGGCCTAAGCAAACATTTTACCAAATTAAATTGATTCATTCAGTTTGTTTTGTTATTAGCTGTGATTGGCCACAGCTAATCACATAGCACAGATGGGCTGTGGTTTGCCCAGTCTGTAACATGTGATCACTGTGACCAGTCACAGCTAGCAACACAATTGTACACAATGGATGGTTTGAAAGGAAGCCAGCCATTGTTTACAACTGTCATGTGACCTGCTGTGATTGGCTACAGCGGTCACATGGTACCAGCAGCAGGCCCGGTACAATGATCAGTCACAGGCTGTGTCCCCCCGGATCGACAAGAGTCCCGTCCAGCCTATAGTCAACAGAAGCAGTTAATCCCTACACTGGGCAGAAAAACTGAGCTGCCTATATCAAAGTGGAAACTGTCTACCAGTTAGGACTGAGTGCTGTGTTTTTTTTTTTGTTTTTCTGCCTAGTGCCCTATTCCTGAAGATGGGGCTGCAACCCTACAGTTCGAACTAGTGACAAGCTGTTTTCTTTAATGAACACAAGAGGAAACATGTTTATTATTTTAGGGAAAAAGTTGCCTTTATAACCACTTTAATTTCCGCTGTAGTAAAGGAAATATGCTCTGCCTATATTTACTTGGGGCTCCCCAATATCAGACATTTTGGTGGATCAGTCAGTTTCTAACAAAACTGGTCCCAGTGTATTCCCCTATGTATTCCCCTATGAAAAATCATATCATACTTGCCCCCACTGTGCAGCTCATTTTGCACAGAGTGGCACCGCACCTTCTCTTCTGGGGTCCCTTGGCGGCTCTCTCGGCTCCTCCCCACATCAGATAACCCCCTGGGAGAAGAGCGCTCACGGGTCTAGCATTCGGTGTCCACGCCGAATGCAGGACTCTGTTCCGCCCCCCCCCCCCCCGGTGGCTGCGTCATTGGATTTGATTGGATATATGCACTTTACTTGCTATAGGTGATCCTTTTGAGTAATGCACTTTATATATTCATTATATTCACTTTTTTGATTTATTACTATTGGTCACTAGAATTTTAGTACATCTGCAATATATTTATTGGATACACCAGTACTTATAGATCACTCAGGTTATGCGCTGAGATATGTATACAGTAGTATACACCTGCTCATACTAGATTTTGATTTGTGAACATCACCAGTCTTAGCAGCATTTCCATTCAACATTGGTTAAATTAGTAGCGCAGAAGTCCATTCTACATCAGTTTATTGGATTTGATTGAAGGCAGCGGGAGCCAATGGCTGTGCTGCTATCAATCCAATCAACAGCCGAGAACCCCCACTGACAGGTGTTTTTTCACCTTAACGCATAGGATGCATTAAGGTGAAAAAACACGAACCTTTACAACCCCTTTATTTCATGTAATGAAATTGCTGCTTTCTTCATGCGTTTTTAAATTCTGCATCTTTATGCAAAAATTATTTTTTCTTTTCTCAACAGACTCTTCTTGAATTTGCAGAAAAATGGAAAGCCTCAGAAGATTCTTTGCCATTATTGGAAGTGTACATGGTAGCCATTCATAGTTACTCAAATGCTCGGCCATACCTTACCTCACAGTGTGAAAATGTTGGATTGGTACTTGAACGACTAGCTTTGTGAGTATTTTTACAGTGCTGAAAACTATATAACTGTGTATATGAAATTGCTGGATTCAGAGGCACACCTACCAGTTTGTGTCAAACATATGAATGAAGTCCTTCAACATTCATGTCAGCACCACTCTACAACTCCAATACGACAGCAGTTTGCATTGAGTCTCTCACCATTTTGCTGTAGATGTCTAGTGGCTGGCTACTCGCTGTTCCAACCCTGAGAAGATTGAACACCCACGACCCAACCGCGGCAGTTGTGGCCCAAGCACATTCATTTGTTTATTTTTATTTTTTTCAACCTGGCTTCTTAACAATTGCTGTCATGGAATTTGTATATCCCTGAGCTGTTACATGTCCTTTACGTGGGTGGTTAAGGGGGCCATTTTTTTTTTTCTACCCACTATCCCTCCTAGCTTCCCATGTGGTTAAGCCCAAAGAGAAGAAGATGCAACTGTTATTTGTCCCTGTTGGAGATTAGAGCAGAGTCCTTCTGTCTGTCAATGGACCCAGCAGCAGGACTCCGGAGCACATTATGAAATACTTGCCTTAAAACAAAGCCCTCCAGCAGCGTGCCGTCAGCTGCTGAGGGCTTCCATCTTTATCGTCTTCCTTCCGGGTTTGCAGACTCCGACTGTGTGAGTGGCCGAATCCATGATGTCACTCCACGCATGCACACAGGAGCCCTCGGCACGGTGCTCTGAAGGTCCAGGACAGTATGCCCGACCTTCAGAGCGCATGCATCTAGTGTGAATCTAGTCTAGTATTCATTTTACCTACAGTTAAGCCTGATAGGCTTACCTGTAGATAAAAATCCCTAAGCGGCCTACCACTTTAGGTCTTGTCAAATCCTTGATAGGAATGGGTGAAATATAGCTGAAAATACATCCTTCACATGGATTGAGATGAGTATTTTATGCACACATGAGCCTATTTAAATGGAAAGTGGTCTTTAAGGTTATGCATAGTCGTCTGATTTATATTGCTGCTCAAGGCCTCTGACTTCTAGGGGTTTGTTTTGAAATTTTAAAGACTATCTATGAAATTCTGTAAGAATTCCAGGCTGGGACATTAGGGACTTGGTTATGAAAAATAGCAGGTCATCTCCATATACCACCAATTTATGTTCTTGAAGATTAGTTGCAGCTAATGTTGGCATTCTTTCTATTTTGGCATAGTAGTGGCTCAAGAGTCAATAAAATATATTGGGGGGGGGGGGGGGGGGGGTAATCCATTCTAAAGTATGAATAAATGTTATAACATGTCTCTGATTTTGATATTTACCAAAGGGTGGGAATATATATCGTTCCATGTTAGGAATGTACTGCAACATTGCGTTCATAAAGGACCAATCCACCCAGTCGAAGGTGTTTGTGGCTAAAAGAAGCGTTGGGATAGCTTTACATCAGGGGTAGGCAACCTCGGCCCTCCAGCTGTGGTGAAACTACAAATCCCGTCATGCCTGTGATTGTCAGGGTCTTGCAATGTCTCATGGGACTTTCACCACAGCTGGAGGGCCGAGGTTGCCTACCCTGCTTTACATCGTGCCTGGTGGATCACTTTCAGGGCTCATGTTGAAGAAGCTGGTTTTTAACTACAGCATGTTTGATTTCTCTAATTGTGAAATTACTGTGTATGTAGTGAATAAATGCAGCCATATATATATATTTTTTTTTTCCACCTCCACAGAAGCTGTGTTGAACTTCTTTTATGTTTGCCACAAGAGTTACCGGACGATCATTGGCAGAAATTTCAAGGTTCCATCAAGGTATGTTATGCACTAGGAAAGTATTTTTGTACATAATGTGGAGTTCAGAAACCTTTTGTAGGACAGTAGATTACAATTTATTACTTTTTAAATGGATTCTGGCATTCAGGGCAGCGATATGTTGTCTTGAAATACCACCACCTCACCTATTGATACCTGCACTGTACTCCTCCACTGCACTTTCTGTCTTTCAGAGACCTGGATCTACTTATTGTGTAACCTGTCATTTATTGTCAGAGCTTACACAGGGTCAATGACTTTCCTCTTGCCTCCTATGTGACTGTGTTTGTGCTTGGTGGTAGGCTGTTCAAGGCAAAGAACTGCCTTTTTAGGAGGGAAGGGGTAATTCCAGCTAGCCTCCGTTTTTTTCTAGTGTCTGTAAGTGATGAACCTCTCTGGTAAATAAGAGGTTAGAAGCTGTCTTTTTATTAAAGCTCTTTTTCTTGGTAGTGTACATGGCAGTCTGATACATGGTATGAAATCCTAACTTCTACCTTACCTCAACAGTCAGACCTTTAGCCTTGTGCTACTTCATGAATGGCTTTACCGACACTGCCAATCTTCAGAATGAGTCTTCTCCCTATCCACATGCGCAAGATTCTCTGGCTTAAATGCTAGTCAGCTGAGCTTCCATGCAAGAAACACCTAAACGCCTTTCTCTTTGAAGACGATCGCTTGTTTGTCACCTTCTTGGATAAGTACATTAGGGAGATCACAGGGGTTAAGAGCATTCTCCTTCCTCAGGAATCCTTGTGCATCTACCAGTAGGTTTGAGGTTAGGAAGGATCCTTTCATCCCTCTGCCTTCCAATGCCAAATCTAAGAAAGGAATGTAGTTTCCTAAAGACGACCTAGTCTTCCAAGGCCTCTTCACAGTTTTGGTGCAATAAAGGGGGACTGTGCGTGAACACAGGTGGGACTTTAGATGAGGGCATTCTCGCACCAATCTTGTTCCAGATTGACATTTGCAGGTGCTACCAGCTGGTGTTTTCAACCCTGCCACTTCCCCGCTTCATGCTTTAAAGACTGTCTCCTTCCCTGTCCAAGTGGATGGATCTGCTTGCTACAGTCAGCAGCTTTCAAGGTTTCTACTCAACGCTCCAATTTATTTTTATTTTTTTTATGGGTCCCAAACTACACAGAGGGGTCAAGCCTAGTCTAAATCAGAAGCCCCAACTTGTTTCTACTAGTAGTAAAATATTGCATGGTAATTGCCAAATTGGTCATTGTGTGGTGGATTTCCAACCCAATCCTGGGGTTAGGTAAGCTCTTTTCTCCAGTTTTTTCAAAGGTTCTCACAAATGATCTCTGCCTGTGTGGCTGGGGGGCAGTCCTGGATGCCCCTCAGCATGAGGACATTTCATAGTGTCTTTCCCATGTGTTTTTCCCATCAAAATTCTAGAACTCAGGATGCGGACATCAGACGAAAATATTGTTAGACAATGCCATGGCCTACATCAGTCAAGGAAGCACCAGAAGTCTCCTCTATAACAGGGAATCAAACGTAATCCCCTCTTGGGCGGAATTTCATGCTCTGGCCCGGTCTGCTGTCCACATACCGAAGATAGACTATTGGAAGGTGGTCATTCTCGGTCACCAGCGCCTGAATTTGCGGGAATAGGCTATACAACTGGGGGTTGTTTCAAGCTCTTAGCCACAGGTGAGGGATGTCGGATGTGAACCTGATGGTGTCCAAATTCAACAGGAAACTGGAAAGGTTTATCTTTGGGTCCAGGGACCTTCAGGCCTTCACAGTGCATGCTCTGGTGATGCAGTAGAATTATTTCAGCTTGGTCTTCTACGCCTTTCTCCCCCCCCCCCCCCCCCTGTTCTCCCTCACCTAAGTCTCTGGATTGAAATAGAGGGTATTCTGGTGATCCTCATCGCACCCAATTGGCACAGGATAACCTAGTAGTCATAGCAGACGCTCTGTGGGCCCTTCTGGATTGTCTGGTGCGCTTGTCCCAGGGTCCAGTGTACCATTCTGCTTCTTGGTCACTGGCTTTAACAGCATAGCTGTTGAAGCCACAGTCCTGAGGGTCAGGGGCCTTTTGGATTCTGTCATCCTTTTACCCTCTTGAAGGCTGAGAAATCAACTTCTCATAAAGTCTACAATCACACCTGTAAAGCCCATTTTGCGTTTGTATGAGTCAAGGAACTTTCATCCTACTGTGGGATATTGTCTTTCCTCAAGCCTGGTCTGAACTAACATCAGTCTTTGAATACAATTAAGGGTCAAATCTCAGTCTTGCATGTTCCAATTCAAAGATCTTAGCCCTTTCATTCCCTAGTTGTGGCCTTTTGTTCAGTGTGGCTCACATCAATTCCCCTTCTTTTTGTTGCTCAGGTGTTGTACAAGAACAAAGTTTTCTTGAGGTCTAAGGTCTCTTTCTTCTAGAAGGTGGTCTCTGCCTTTCATCCAAATCCGGGATATTGTGCTCCTTTTATGTCCTATTCAAAAATATCCTAGGGAAAATGTTATCTATTGTCTAAGTGGTGCATGATCTTTACCTCTTAGCCACTGTCTCCTTTAGGCAATTGAGTTCCTTTTTATTGTGCTTGTTGAACATGCCCGCAGTGACTTCCCACTCCAGTGTCTTCTAGAGCTCTATTCTTGCTGGCGAGCCTTTTCTTCACCCAATTTTGGTTGTGACCCTACATTGTCACACCATGTCTGACTGGTCATAATCCCTTAAGAATTTTGACTGCTGTCACTTAGAGAACACTTGAAGCAGATTGCTGTGTCATTTAAATTTCAGTTGTGACGGTTTGCTAAAAGCCTCCCATCTCATTTCTTGCATGTGTATTATCTCAGTTCATATGTATAGAGCACTTTGACAAAGTCCTGGAGTGAGGAACCCTACCAGAGACCGCATATCTTTGAACAAGCTTGTCAAGGATGCTGCCGGTGGCAAGAGCATCCACCTTAGCGGAAGAAGCCTAAGGAACAACACTGTAAGTCTTCCCCTCCTCATCTGTTAAAAAAAAAAAATGTCCCTTTTTGTTTCTCCACTCAAATTCTGTTATTGCTTCCCTTCACCAGGGATCAGTTGACATCCAGGTTGCTTAATAATGTCCCCATCATTCTAGCTCATCTGCGATTTTCCTACATTTCATTGATCGTTGGCTTCTCAACAGTAACTTCTGTGTTCCCCACCAAGGTCTTTGGCTGCTGTATTGGCCCTGCTGCATTCTTGTGGAGACAACCTTCTGTTGAGGGAACATGCGGCATAGGCTCTTATGAATATGAAATTAATCGTCCAACTGTTAATGATTCGGATGGATCCTGAACCTACAGAAACTGTCTAGTCCTGTTCAAAACCCATACCAGAGTGCTCCTTTCACAGTAAAAACTTCAGACTCTTTGGTCTCAGCTTCCAATTCTCCATTCCAGGAGCTTTCCAACTCTCTGGGTTGTCAGAGAGACCCAGGTCTGATGGTTGCCTTTTCAAGGTAGTTTAATTTGCCTATTTTGGCACACCTATACAGAGCACATCACTCAACTGTGACCTGTAAGAACTGGGAAAGCTGGGGTCCAGGCTTAAGTGCCTTCACACACATGAATAATAGGATAGCTGGCAACTCAGGCTTTTGTCATAGCACATCACAACTAAACAAACTATATATACACCACCATTTCCCTGAATGCATGAACAAACAGGTGAGTCCTAATTGAAAACCAATTACGGTAAGAGGGGAAAAGCTGCAATGGACAAAGACAAAATGCTACAGCTTCATTTAAAAAATAAATGAATTTGGACCTAGTAGTGTATAAACACAACAGAAAAATTTAAACCCTATGAAAATCCAATTATATCTTATTCACACTCCAAATCTCAGTAATATAAATAATATTAGAATAGCAGAAGTCTTAATTATATGGTGAAATCACAATCAAGAACTTGTTAGAAAGGTATGAGCAAATCATAAAGCTAGATTGTGTACTGATATATGTATAGGTGCATGATGGCTTGAATCATTACCTCAAAAATAGAGCCACAATCCATCTATGGTTGAGACCCGTGTGGCATCCTAGTGCATAAAGTTAAAATCCACTAGATTTGTTTGATTAGCTTCATGTTGCCACCCCTGGAGATTTAAAGGAACCCTTGGACCCCTTTCACAATAAGGTGCTTTCATGTTAAAACAAAAAAACGCACGAAAACCTATTTTCATTAAAACCAATGAATGCTTTCACACTGGGGCAGTGTGCTGGCTGGGTGGTGAAAAAACGCCCCTCTCCATTGAAATGAATGGAAAGCTCTACAAAAGCGCCTGAAAAGCTCTTCCAAATCACTCAGTGTTTTTACTGGCAGTTTACAAGCACCTCAGTGTGAAAGGGGCCTTATTGCAAGCATGTTCTCTAAGGCCCCTTTCACACTAAGGTGCTTGTAAACTGCCAGTAAAATACTGAGCGCTTTTGAAGTGCTTTTCATTCATTTCAATGGAGAGGGGGTTTTTTTTTCACCACCCTGCCAGCGCACTGCCCCAGTGTGAAAGAATTCATTGATTTTAATCAAAATAGGTTTTGTGAGCTTTTCAGGCGCTTTTGAAAGCACCTCAGTGTAAAAGGGGGTCTAAAGTGTTTTGACACATTTGAAACATTCTTGCCATTTTAAATTGATGGCATCTTTATAATGCTCCTTTATTCTTGTTTTGAGGTTTAGTTATGCACCCCACATATTGTAGGGCACACAAACTGCATTCCACAACATAAACTACATTTGTAGATCTACAATTAATGTTCTGCTTAATTAGATATATATCGCACCTGTGGCACAAGACTGAATGTGTTTTTACTCCTTGTATGTTTGTTACAATACCGGCATGTATTTAAACCACATCGGTAGGAACTAGGGGGACAACAAACTACCCAGTGTTTGTGCCCATCTGCTTGAAAACCTGCACTTTTTTTTTTTTTTTTAATGGAAAATAAATCATTATTGACCTATAATAAAGGTTTATTTAAAAGTATTTTCTCGCAATGGCAATCACCTGATGATACTCCATGGAAAGCAAAGTAACAAAAGTAACTTGATTACCCTGACTCCTAGTGTCACGAGACCTGGACTTAAGTCTAGTACACATCTGCCGAAAGTCTGGCGACAACGGTCGCTTCACTAAAAACCGATCGACATTTGTCCTGTGTGTATGGCTGCCGGTCCGACAGAAGCTGGCTGTTTGGCGTCTGTCATAACTCAATAGCAGAGCAGGGAAGATCGCTGCACTAACACTGGATCCTTAGTACAGCTGCTCTGACAGGAGCTGTCTGCTTTTTTTTTTTTTGGCAAGTTTAACAAAAAAAAAAAACGAATGGTATGTACCAGGCTTTAGACTTCTTACCTATTATGTCATGTCTATTTCTAGCTGATGCAATCAGTTTACTTCTCCTGATAGACCAATCTTTGTAACCCAGTTCTTTTAATGCATCAGAAATTATATCACACGTGAGTATAGCTGTGATCTGTAGAACAGTTCCTTTTTGCTCTAATAAACTCACCTATTGTCCCTAAACTGATTGTATGTGTTGGGTGATGGCTCGTTGCCAACAGAAGAAAATTGCCTGCATATTGTTTTCAAAATGTGTGAATATATTAACCTCTTCGCGCCTGCGCTATAGCCGAAAGACTGCTGCAGCGCGAACGCTCTCTGCTGGGAGGACGTCCCTGGACGTCCTCTTGTTTACTTCCCTAATGCGCGCTCCTGAGAGCGCGCATCGGGGAAGTTCTGTGCTGGCCGTGTCCGTCGGACACAGCCGGTCACAGATCGCTGTAAACGGCCAATCACAGCGGCCGTTTACAGCGAGATCGGCGTGTCCAATGAGAGATGATCTCATATGTAAACATGAGATCATCTGTCAGCGCCGCTCTCCCTCCTCACACAGACAGCGTGTGAGGAGAGAGAGATGAACGGCTGCAGCAGCCGTAAAAAAAAAAAAAAAAAAAAAAAAACGAAACGTGCGATCTGTGTCCCCAGTGCCATCTGTCCCCAGTGCCACGTGTCATTAGTGCCATCTGTCCCCAGTGCCGTCTGTCATCAGTGCCACCTGTCAGTGTCACGTGTCATCAATGCCCCGTATCAGTGCCATCTGTCATCAGTGCCACGTGTCGGTGCCATCTGTCATCAGTGCCACATATCAGTGCCACGTATTAGTGCCATCTGTCACCAGTGCCACATATTAGTGCCATCTGTCAGTGTCACGTGTCATCAGTGCCCCGTATTAGTGCAGTCTGTCATCAGTGTCACGTGTCATCAGTGCTCCATACTAGTGCCATCTGTCACCAGTGCCACATCAGTGTCACGTGTCATTAGTGCCACGTATCAGTGCCACGTCAGTGTCACGTGTCATTGTCCTGTTGCTCCAGGGCCTTCAAAAGTGTACTAGGTAGTCAACAATTTAGATATGTAATTTATGCTCCTAGAACACATGATGGCGCTCCCTGCATGTTGGGCCTCTCTAAGTGGCCAGGCTGTGTAAAAGTCCCACATATGTGGTATCGTAATACTCAGGAGGAGTAGCAGAATTTATTTTGGGGTGTCATTTGTGGTATACACATGCCATGTGAGAGAAATAGCCTATTACAATGACAATTTTGTGGAAAACAATAAAAAAATAATTCATTTTGCAAAGAATTGTGGGAAAAAATTACAACATCAAAAAGCTCACCATGCCTCTTACTAAATACCTTGGGATGTCTACTTTCAAAAAAGGGGTCATTTGGGGGGTATTTGTACTTTCCTGGCTTGTTCAGGTCACAAGAAATGAGATAGGCCACCAGTACATCAGATGTGATCAATTTTGTATGATTCGCACCACAGTTTGTAGAGTCTGTAACTTTCACAAAGACCAAATAATATCCACTAATTTGGGTTATTTTTACCAAAGATATGAAGCAGTATAAATTGTGGCCAAAATTTATGAAGAAAAATTAATAATTTGCTAAATTTTATCACAGAAACAAAGAAAAATGTGTTTTTTTTTTTTCAAAATTTTCGGTCTTTTTTCATTTTTTAGCGCAAAAAATAAAAATCCCAGAGGTGATCAAATACCACCAAAAGAAAGCTCTATTTGTGGGAAAAAAAGGACAAAAAATTTATTTGGGTACAGTATTGCATGACTGAGTAATTGTCATTCAAAGTGTGAGAGCACCGAAAGCTGAAAATTGGTTTGGGCAGGAAGGGTGTTTAAGTGCCCAGTAAGCAAGTGGTTAAAAGTGGTATCCAGGAAATCGGTGGCATCAATACCACTGATGCATGAGAACTGCATATTTAAATCGTTGTCATTCAAATATTGCACAAAATATAACCAGCAAACATGCATGTTGTTCCACACCAGGATGAAGTCGTTCATGTACTTTTCCATACCAGATAATATCTTGTCTGTGGGTTATATTAGGTCTAACAAGTATGACTCCTCCCACCATCTCATATATAGGTTGGTCCAGGGCTCGACAAACCCAGGTCACCATGGCGACTAGAATTGGGGTCCTGGCGCCTGGGGCGACACAGCTGGGGTATCCTGTCTTCCTGCGGACCCCGACTCCGCCGTGCGATCGAATCGGGCCGCGCCGGCCCGTAATTTAGGCCGCGGCTTTGCGGCCTTCTGAAGCACTAATATGTAATATGGCGCCATCTGGTGGTGGCCGTTGATATTGCAACACCTCAAACATTGCTAATGCAATGTTAATGGAGCTTCAAAGCCCTGCCTGTTTCTCACTGCCCGCCCATCTCCTTCCTAAAGTACAGAAGGAAGTGATTGCAGGCGTCATCTGGCGCCTTTTGCCTAACGGTGAGTGTGGTAGGGCTGGTTTGAATTCATGTAGCTTTTTTTTTTTTTTTTTTTTATAATAGTTTTGATTTTTATTTATTTTTTAAAAGTAAAAAAAATGTATTTTTTTTTCTTAAAATTAAAAATGTATTATTTGTAATCTCCCTGCTTGGTCCCTTTCACACAGGCTGTCTGATCAGGTTCGCCTGTCAGTTTTTCAGGCGGACCTGATCATACCCTTAAACCCCTTTCCACACCGAAGCGTTTTTCAGGCGCTACAGCGCTAAAAATGGCGCCTGTATAGCGCCTGAAAAAAGTGGGTCCTTTCACTCCAGTGTGAAAGCCCGAGGGCTTTCACACTGGAGCGGTGCGCTAGCAGGACGGTAAAAAAAAGTCATGCTAGCAGCATCTTTGGAGCGGTAAAGGAGCGGTGTATTCACCGCTCCTACCCATTGAAATCAATGTGACAGCGCGGCAATACCGCTGGCAAAGCGCCGCTTGCGGGGGGTTTTAACCCTTTTTCGCCATCGCCCGCACCGACGCCCACTAAAAAAAACCTGGCTCCTAACTTTTTTTAGCTGGCTCCTAGAGTCCAAGCAAATTTGTCAAGCCCTGGGTTGGTCAATGAAGGGGAGAATTTCACTACCATGGACGCTCCACGGGACCACAAGTAAAACGTGTTATTAACGACAAAATTATGTCGTGACCAGGCCATTTTTTTTTCTATTCGGCACTGTACTACTATACCTGGTAATTGCGCGGTCATGCAACGCTGTACCCAAATGAAATGTATACCGTTATTTTTTCACGTAAATTTTGGTGGTATTTGATCACCATTGGGTTTTTTTTTTTTTTGCCATATAAACTAAAAAAGACTGAACATTTTGAGGAAAAAACGTTTTTGGCCAAAATATCTTCTGTTACTGGGATTTTTTAAAATAAAAATATGTA